>OX637272.1:3289399-4540071 GCA_951799465.1 Leptophobia aripa | reverse complement strand
ATAGGATTCGACAGTGAGCTTTGATATTACAACTTCAAGGAAATGTCTATACAATTTACATATAATTTTTACGTAATTGGACGGAATACCATTCCAATTGAGGATCGTAATTAAAATGTAATGCGGGCAACAGTGATCGGCCTTCAATGAGTATCCTGACGTCTAATAAACTAAACATAGAAAATAAGGACGTCTTTTAGGAAAGTATACATTACAGACAACACAAACCAACACTCACAATTTGTATTTATCTATTCGTGTTAATTATTACGATTTATTTTATTGACCAGGTTTTATCGTGGCCTCATACCCACAACTTATCTTTTAAATACCGAATCTAAATTCATTCCATATACAAAAACTTATTTTTCTTATAAAATTTAAACACTCTCGTTTTTAGACCGTCTTTATTCACCAACACTAAATAACAATCTAAAGTCTACTGTCTGTAAACAGTATAAAGTATATATACCTCGGAACTTTTTGGGTGGGTCAGTTAGGTCGCCAGCTTCTGGGCAGACCACGCATCTGTCATCTACCAACCTATAAATAAATTTACAATGAATACACAAAATATCAACTTTCATTACTGTAGTGTTTGAAATGATACCAAGATTCGGGATAATATTATCCTATGTTGCGTTTTAATTAGCGACTGCAGCTGCTGTTTATTCGGTCACAGGTAGGGTTGCAGTTTTTACTGTAAAGGGAAGGTTGTCTATGGAAGGCTCCAACACTAGCAAATGGTAACAAATCGTTACATACGTATTTAACATTGAATTCGATAAGAGAACTTGTATTTTTTGGACAAGAGTTACACACGAAGAAGACAAGTAGAAGAAGACGTACGTCCTGGCTAAAAACCATAGACAATGGTTTCGTCAGAATAACAATGTTGGGTAGGTGAGGACATCGTAATAATAGGACGATTGAATTAGATTAGAAAGTTTTGGTGTATCTTGCTAACGTAACAAAAATACATTAGAGACCCAAATAGCAGATCCAAAGCGAACGGTTACGGGTGTGTTGCCGGTTTTTAAAGGAATAGTTAATAAAAGGCAAGTGAAGAGACAGGATGGGCTTCGGAAATCACACTCAACACAATACATGCGAGGACAATAGCATACAATTGCAAATGCCACCGGTTTTTCTTTGAGTGGTATATTTCTTTATAATTTTATCTTTTGTTTTAAATTTTGAGTACTAAAATTACTCTAGCAAAGAAAACTGTTTCATAGCTAAATGGTTTTTTTCTATTTATGCCTACTCTAACTATTGTAGGATTTTATTATAGCTCCTTAATAACTATACTTTGTAGAGATGCATACGACATCACCCTATTTCAATTTAGAAATCCAATTACGATTTTTGTTTCGTTTTCGAGCTCTACGAACATATGTGAGAATTTGATTTTACATTTGTTCTCAGAGATATTTCCGGTTATTATTCTGTTTATTTATGTACGTTTTCTGGGTAGTGAGATGTATTAAATTATAGAAAGTCATTGAATACAAAAAAAGTCAATTAAAATAGTAAAGGGAGCGGACCAGCTTAGGGCAAAGCTACCAACGAATTAGGAAGTTACTTATAACTTAAGAAGTCCTAGTAAACACATATGTGTCTTGGGTCCTTTACTTTATATATGAATAAGCGTTTGTTTTTAAGTATAATCTGTGAAAGTTAGCTCTAGATTTGAATGACTAGCTTTAATAAGAAGTGTTAAAATTTACTTTATTTTGTTCTTAATGTTGAAATTATTTGATAAAAATGCTAAATAAACTTATGAGTTTTATATTTTGACATCGCTTTAGAGACTGTTGTACATGTTTGCAGTTTCTTGGGTTCAGTTTTTTTAAGAAAGTATATCTTAACACAGCACCATAACACAACACTACTCATATGGTGTCTTCTCAGACTTAGCAGATAAGTAAGTATATTATTATATAGTGCTATTAAGGGGTAATTGATTTATACGTAAGCATACCAGTCCGTAGAACTTCTGATAGTGTAAATAAAACAATTAAAAACAGAAAAAATGGTTAATAGAAAATATATTATATCTTAATAATCACTGTACGATTTATTTATAATTTTACAGAGGAAATAATATGTCTTAGTGAAATCTATGTAAAACGTGCTTGATCAATATCTGATTTTTCTATGCTTGAAAAATCAAATAAAATCCAATCTTATACAATAGAAAAGGAAATAAATGCAAGTTCATAAGTAAATAAAAAAATATGTATAATAATAATAGGATTCGAATGATTGGTTGATAAACAACACTTGTTGTTTAGGTCACAAGCCATTTTTTAATAAGAATGGAAGAACATATAAAAAATTTACCATCGATTAGCAAAATTCTTATAAAAAGAAGAAAAAAATCTTTCAAGAGTCAAAATCGTAAAAAATTGTGTAGAAAAGCACAATTCACAATACAATAACGAATGTTTTACCCCAAGGTGCTGAGAAAGCCTGCAACCGAGCCCTCCGCATAGAGGGACACAATGTCCCCCAAGTGCAAGAAGCTGTCTCCCATTTTGATGCCTGAATTTCCCCATGCAACGACACCTGCAAAAAAAATTAAATTAGCTTTTATATATCTATAGATAAACGTCTCGTATTTTAGCATAATATCATTTAGCTAATAATAGAGTTATCTTAGTAGCTGAATTCGTCGATTTTATCCTATGGAAAGGACTGATTTAACACTACTTAGGTTAAATAAATGATTTACACCTGAGCCGGAATATAGTAAATTCGTCATAGTTTTCTTAGTATCCGAACACTGATATCACGACCTTGAGATCATGATACAAAATTTAAACATTAAAGTCCAAAACGCAATCGTTAGTTAAACAGTACTATGTAGCCCTACCATTTGACAAAGCAAAGACAAAGCTTATGAAACGCGAAACTCATTCTATATAATAAAACTAAATACCGGACACCAAACAGAACATCTACAGAACATATGTTTAAAGTTATCCCTCGTTGCGTCAAAAATACTAATGCTAGGCGGACGTTAGTTTCCATTTTTCACTATCTATTATCTCTCTAACTATCAGAGATATTGGCAAAAATTATAAAGAAATAACGATGCGAAAGATCATGTTGAATAATTAAAATAAGATAAATTACAAACTTAAGAAACTACCAAGAATATTGAGCTTTGAATGACAATTGAAAAATGAGGCGAAAAATATTCGCGATCATAATAGCATACAATGTTTCAATCAGACATTTTTACCCGTGGCATTTTGATTTCTATCGCCTGAAGATATGATATAAATTAGCATCTACGCTTTTATTTGTTTGGATAAGCCCGTCGCCCGTTTATACATTGAAACAATTTGTTCTCTCTATTATTCAGGGACATGCTTTAAGGTCGGTGTATTCAAGGTTTTACGGTAAAAACTATCAATTTGGCAAGTTTTATCCTGTATGCGATGATCAAATTGGGACATCTGCCTGTTGGTGAATAATTTAGAAGCAGATTTTTACGTGGTCATCTTGTGTGTTATACACAATTAAAATATATATATTTTTACTAAAATATGCAGTATCAATCATCATCATTTCATACGTAACACAAAGACTTCAAAGAAGATACTCATACGTTTACGAAACGTAAACAAATAAACAATAATTGTTAAAACGTCTGCCAATTCCATCTCTTTTGATATTTTTTGTAACGCCCAAATAGAAAAGTTAAGTATTTTTTGGGAGCTTAAATACATATTACAATATAATCAGATTCAGATAACGGATAATAGTTTTTATCTTGTGTAACACTTAACTTGTATAGACGTAATATCCAAAAAAAAAATCGATTTTAATGTTTCGTAGAATAATTATTATACTTCAACTGGCTCACTGAAACCTGTCATTAATATGATATACTTAAATCTGTAAAATTTTAGAAATCAAATTTAATTTTCAATTCTTTACATTCGTCGTCGTTCCATAGTATTAATGACTTATGGTTACCTTAGTATGGCTATTCACATACAACTTACCCATCGTCAATACAATTCAACCAGTTTCATCAAAAGTTTCAGCATGTCACAAGAAATATAGAACGTATGTAGTATCAGTTTATAGCACAAACGCTTTAAGTCTATGAACCAATATATGAACAACAGTGCAAAACAACCGAGCAGTATGTAGCATAGCTTCCGATTTACAATAACCATCGGTAATGACACCGCGATCTATTAGGTAACAGATGATGTATGGGATCAAGTTATATTGGTCATCACAAAGTGTCAAGTCATGCAGGAAAAAACCCGTTTTTTTTGTTTTATGCTATGTCTTGAGCTAATATTTTAATTACAATTTTTAAAATATTTAAGATTTGGATAGTAAAAGTTTAAGTGCCTAAATCATCAAGTCGTTTATTGCGCAATACTAATAACACTTTTAGACTACAATTTTATTTAACGAATTTTATTCACTCCGTCTAAAAAGGTTTTCTTTATTTTCCCAGCCAGTTTATTTAACAATCTATGGTCATTTGATTCGAATTTGGAACGCCCGTAAAATGTATTTTTTATTCTCAACGGCTAGTACAACCAAAAGGTGTCAAGTATTATCTGACACTAACTTTTCCCACCTGATAGAGACCAATCAATATGTGAAGTGGGTGCGTGTTAAGCCTAATCAGGCAAAGCTAGGGGCTCTGGTAAATATAGAAGGACCTGAAGCGTTAAGCTCGGTGACCTAGAAACATCCTTTATACTAAGAGGTATAAACGCTTTTAGAATAAACAAAGGTAAACTGCGAGAAAATTTCACGTCAAGTCATTTGAATAAAAAATGGACCCATATTTATTCAATATTTGGGGGACTATTTTAGTATATTTTAGCGGTATAGATTTATCGGAGAATTGATATGTGGTCGGTAAATTTAAAACTTTGAAAATGACTACTACCAAGTTATTGAAATAAGAAAAAGTTCCACATATCAAAAAGGAATTCCTTGTTTTCTGTCAAAGTTAACTAAAACATGGTACTTCCCGAATTATGAACATGTTAATGGGTAATGTATATTGAACTCAAACAGGAAAACATGGACTGATAACGGTAATTAACGTTTTAGATTACGAACCTCACATCTAGTTAATCCAATGAATTAAGCATTTTCGCGATTATTACATAATAGCTAAAGACACAAATACATGGGATGACATGTGTGAATATTTTAGTATCCCCTACCATAAACTGAATTTTAAACTTTAAAATCCGATTTTGCAGAGGTCATTTTAAATTGTATGATAAACTAAAAAAAACACGTACTAACAGAACACGTAACAGAATAACGAGGATGATCATAATTTGATAAAACGTAACATAAGCATCTGAAACCACCGTATAAGTCTCAAAAACACGTTTTAAAAATAAATCACGAAAACCATCCAGTCAACGGTTATAACATTTGATGCCAGTTCTAGTTCATTGTGTAAATATTTTATTAAATTACTATTATCGGACAGTATGTATTAAGAATGAAAGTAACGATGGGTCCACTACTCGTAGCGAAGGTACCGCACAATCAGTGAATTAAAACAGGCACTAGAGTGCTGTAATTTTGTATTGATGCGTAGAAAACAACCTACTCATGAGAGTACTTAAAGAATAAGATAAATTTAAATGTATTAATGGTCGATATAAGTCTGAGCACTCAAAATATTTTCACCACCATTTTTACGTGCACAATGTTCACTTCCACAATCCCTATGAGCTGAAGGAATACTACCATCTCATAGATATTCATGTCAGAATGAGAATGAATAATGGGCGGACGGTCTTTTATGATTGTTTATTTTTTTATCTCTGAGCTGAGTAGACATTACCGACCCATAAACTTCGCACAAATATTGATGTAAATCTATGGAACTATAGTCTATTTCCAAATGAAATTAAAAAATATATAATCATTAAAATCTTCGAAATAATAACGCTTTGTAACTACAAAAAGAGCCAGGAAAATATTTTTAAAGTCTGAAATTCAGGTAATATTCTCATTTTAAAGTCAAAAAGATCGTTTTTATTTCGCAAACTGTCAAATACTAATCAACACTAGATACGAATCTACTACTATCACGACAAATACACTAAAAATGTATTTTAAGTTTTGCTATTTAAGTACAGCTTAGTTAAGATTTCAGCATTTAGTGAAGGAATTACAAACTTACAATATATATTAAAACCTTCTAATCTATATTAGAACCTTGCAATAACTCTAAACTAAAATACGTTGTTGAAGGTTTCGTATTTCATTACCTTCGCATTGTTATATTGTTAATGTTAATTCAAATTAGTCGTTAGATGTATACTTAATACTTATAATACACAAATATATTCTATATTTAAGATACTATATTGACACGATTTGAGATTGTTAGGTGGTGCTTAAGGGTTCGAAAAAAGTTACCTAAGTATTATATTAAGTCTCTTTCAAAATACAATATATGATAAAGAACAACTAATTTTCACAACTTCAATAAATTGGATAGGTTCCTCTCATTATTAAACGTATGTTTGTAACATACGAATTTAGCACACGTGCTTGTAACTTGTACTTAAATATTTCAAATCAAACAATATAATTTACCTTTTTGGAAATTGCAATACACAAATACTTATGTGCCACGTAACCTATAAATGGGTATAACTCTCACTGAGAATTTCAGAGTACTACATACGTACATTCTAAATTAAAAACTATATATAAAGCTAAATGGGGCAAGAACATCTTGAGCGTTAACAATCCAGTAAGACGATAAGTCTATGAACTATTATGTATTTAGGTATTTCTACGTAAACGTATCGCAATTTATGTATCGCAGTGATGGTAAAATAATTCGTTTGTCCTATAAAGTTACTTTTATTAATCTTTTTTGCAACGTGTAAATAAGGAGGTGTGAATACCTAACACATGATATACGAAGACGGTAGCATATGAAAAATTCGTATTACGAAATAAATAAATAACACGTCTGAAGATATTTTAAGTGCAATTGTTTAACTCTTTTGAGTTTTATAAAGTAGAAAACCAAGTTCATATTTCACACTTTCACAATAGATGTACGTGGCTGTGACCGCACGACATTCGTAGAAGCCTTAGAAAAGGGTGGACTTACGAAAACTGTATTGTTAAGCAAACCAGAAAAAAAACAATTGTACTTAACGTTGATTAAAATTTTAGTACAGTAGTAGTTGCAATTAGAAATATAAACATCATATCATATTTCATGTATCTTGATGTATTGACAAGGTCGTCGACACTCGGAGTCACAGTGTGAAACATTAAGCGGTATAAACTTTGTTCAACTTTTAATTATTTTGAATATGTTGTACAATCGAATATATAAATAAATAAAAGTATTACACATTTTTATTACAAAGCAAATACAATTTTATATTTTATTACCTATCGTTTAAAGAGCACATTTAAATATCATGTGTCGTGCATAGACTGTGGTGAGTTGACTAAACAATTAATAATTAATAGCCTCTATACAATAGCCAAGTTTATCGGTTTGTACATTAAACACTGTCCACCATCCTTAGAAATAACAAGCACTTGGTACTATTAAAACACGATATGCTTTCATTAGAAGAAAATTGTTCTGCATTAAGGTGGAAAAATACAATCGTAAATTTTCATAGAGCACTTGAATAAGTAAAACGTCTGTAAAATATATTATATATTTTACAGACTCTCTTCGTTATATATCATAATACCATAATATTTAATAATGTACTACAATTCATATATTATATTTATATTGAAATTAATTCAAATCAGTTTTATTATTATCGAAATGTGCTTTATTTTATAAAAATTCGTGTGTGTTTAGTGGTTTAGAAGTGATTAACTGACAGATTTACTTTCTTTCTTTCTATCTTTATACTAGTAATGTAAAAAATTTAGAAGGTATAATATTTATTATATACCTAATAATTGCACAATTAATATTACCTATAAATACCACCAGTAAGACATTGGTGTAACACAAAATTGCACCAATCATATAATATATATATAATTTTGACAGTGTATTTGTTCGGTTTTTTTTGTTATTGTTTAAAAAAGTGAAGAAACTTTTAAGTAGGTAATTATTAGCAAGAAGCAAACATGTGAACACTATTTGTTATCTCTCAATTAATTAGTGAAGAGCATCTAAGTCCCATTTAGTGCAATTAGCAAATGGTAAATTATTGAAATGTTACTAGGATTCAAGAACTGTTAATTTCTGGCAATGAACACTGTCTGATATATAGCCACAATTTGCTTTTAAAATATAGTTAGAAAATATTACAAATATGAAAATAGACAAGACATATCTATCTTATTGAAAGGAAATGTGTTTTACCGGACTCATGACTCAGTTTTACACATTCAAATAATAGTTCATATGTAATTTGAAATCTGCATATATTATATTGGGTAAAGTTGTGGCAAAGGAATTTGAATTTGACTAAATTGGTAACTTATTTAATAAATAGTGGTAATTGTTAAATTTCATTTGGAACACATGAATTTTCTGATTTCATCGGCTATTTTCACATTAATATTTTAGTGTTACATGCTATGTTATATTACCATTTTTTATCTGTCAAGAAGCCTTACTCTACAGTGTTACTACAAATTTAAAATATGAAATCTTACTGTGTAGTTGTCAAAAAAAATTACAGACCACATCTAAAGAATTTCAAAAATATTGAAATTTTATCAAATCTATCTGGATTATTATTAAACATTAAAAGATTTGTGTATTGATAAGTAATACTCACCATGGGCGAGAACAATGTAGTCTAGCAACCTAGACACCTCATCCCTAAAATATTGTAGTTATGCCTTCAAGAGTAATTTTACCTTAGACTTTATCAGAAATGGCCTTGCAATGTCAAGATTTATTTTTGAAAACACTGTGTATAATATAAAGTTTAAAAGAGCTGGTTATAGTTTTAGATTGTCTAACCTCTAACGTTATTAACATAAGCATTTAGTTTAATATAACATCATTTATATTAGCAACTAGTAAGGATGAGTTTTAATGCCAAAATTATTTTTTTACTGTAAAAATAACCAAATACTTTAGACGATTCAGACATTTTAATGATCTCTTTCCTATGAAGCTTATGATCGTTTTTAGAATAAATACTATAAAAATTAGATTAAAACTTTTAAAGAAGGTCGATGTAAAAAATATTAAAACATTATTCAAATAAGATATCAATGTATTCTTAATTCCATAGTCTTCTTGCCGTCTGACATTAAAGATAACTTACCCTTATCAGCCGACTTAAATTTATAGAGGATGATAGCACATAATCACAACAACTTTAGCTTTGTAGGATTAATAAGATTTATGGCCTTAATGCGATAAAAACATGTAAACTTTGACACAAAATCACATACGAAACAATACGTCTGCTAGAAGGCGCGCCACTGTACTGGGATACCATACATAAATTCAAACTTCGAAATTTTATGACAAATTTTATTAAACAGCTGTTAACATTACCAGAATGAAAAAATACAATAAGGTAGTAATTGTTACCATTAAACATAAAATATATTAATAATAATATAAATAATATAAGACTACTAACAAAAATACGTTTATTTTAATATGTGACTTAATTAAGAACGTACATGATTATTTAAATCAACCAAAAACAATATTTCGCACAGACAGTTCATCTAGGTTTTAAATAAAAGTTTCAAGGCGTAATGTGAATAAGTTGTCTTCCTAAAGATTGTAAAATTAAGGGTTTAAATTATTTATTTAAAGACTTATCATTTTATTTGATAGATAATTTGTACGTGCAGGATTGCCGTCGCGAATAATCTGTTTAATTAAAAAAAAACAATAAGTGATTTTAAGATAGGTACACAGATCGATTAGAACTATTATCAAGCGGAAATGCTTAATTCTTTCGGGTTTGTGATACATGGCTAAAATATATTTTACACATTCTTATCAACCATTTCTGAACACCTTCTTCTCGAACCTGCTTACTTTGTAACAATATTTCCTTAACCTCTTTACTGAAACTGATATGTTACAAGTTAGTTGGATAGTGATATTAAACATAATAAATAATACGCCTCTTACAATTGTATATCAAACGTTCAAAGATTTTAATCCAATACATATTTTAGGAGTATGCTATCTGCATGTCGACTAGTATAGTTTAAAATTAAAAAGCCATTGATGGTATACTGCAGCGGTAGCTTAACTGCTCAAATATCAAAAATTGTTAGGTGTTTTTATTGTTTCTATTCAAATGTGTTCATTCTATTATACTAGTCAGACATTGTAATTTTTTCTGTCTAGTAAAAAATGTGTTGACGTTGTTTTCAATATTTTGTACATATAAATTGAAATAAAAAATAACATTTATTTTCTGTTTGCCATGCCTGTAGTTGCTTATTTTCTTGTTTTTTTTCTGTAAAACTTAGTTTAGTATACAACTTCGCTCATAACATATTAATTTTTTTAAACTGTAATTTTTTATCGTCATGTATCTGTATGATACGTATGTTTCCTTAATAAATAAAAAAACACCCTTTTACAGCATATTGCTTAAGATCCAAGTTTTCATGAATTAAATATACTTGAATAAGTTTTAATTATTTTATTGCCTTTTACGATGCTCTTAATGTAATTAATATATAAAACATTCTGTATAATGAATCACACGATACGATAAAACACCAAAAAGATTAGTGCACATTAAACCTAATCTTGTTATTTTTATTTCGATGTATATAAAAAGCAACAACTGAACAGGATAATATTATCCCCGACAAAATGGTTTACAAAACACTTTGTTTCGCTCTTGCAGCGTTATGTGCTGGTACGTAATATCAAAGTCATTTAGTGCTAGTAATTTCAATTTAATACAAAAACTTCTTTTGGAGGAAAGTGTTTAACCATAAGCTACATACTATTATATGCATATAGCATTATAGCGTTACAATGTAAAGAAATCATAAGTCATGAACATCTTTGACATTAACAGGTTTCTTAGCTATTCCCGGATCCTCTGATTCAGGAAGGGCTCAGAAAGGTCCACCTCTCTATCAGTTTTTCGTCAATTTTATTATTTTCGTTTAGTTTCTTACGAGTCAACTTCACTCATTGCTCAAGCAGCTTTTGAAACTTTGAAAATTATTTTTATTTCCAGTGTCAGCGGCACCAGAAAGCCGTATAACGGGAGGATCCGATATTGATATAAGCGAAGCACCTTATATGGTATCCATGGTTTACCATTATCCCAGACCCAACATCTACATTCAACGCTGTGTGGGGACCCTCATCTCTTCCTGGCATATACTTACCGTGGCTTTTTGTTTCAAGTAAGATATTGAAATTATATAAATTGAGCTTATTAAAGCTCCATTGAATTCAGATAAAGTTAGTTGTATCCTGTCAAATTAAATTAGGCAACATTATCATATAAATATATTACTTCACAAAGGTTTTGTTTTACTGTTTTTTTTTTTGAAAAATCAGGTTTTTATTCAGAATTTTCCTACAGTGGGGCAATTATAGAGAACTTTACACTTCGTGCTGGATCTACCAGCAGTCTCTCAGGCGGCGTTACTTCCACCATCCAGGAAATAATAAAGCATCCAGATTACGTTGCTACGCCAAGAGTAAACGACATCGCAATAGTATTTGCAAAGGAGCCTTTTAGAATCACCAATGTTATAAACAGTTTACGTCTCCCGCCTCAAACCTTTTCCCCGGCAGATGGCGCCATTGGTTTAGTCACTGGATGGGGATTCGATAAGGTATTTGTTTACCTTATTTTTCTTTTTTTAATTTTTAACATAATTATAGATATTTTCATCTGATATTATTAAAAATACATCTTTTCTTTGCCAAAAAAAGGAAAAGACATTCATTTATTTTTTTTTTAACAAAAAAATCGTAGGAACAAGCAGATGGCGGCACTCAGTATGAATCTCTAAGAAAAATTGAGTTGAAAAAAGTACCTCAAACTAATTGCGCATCTGCTTTCTCAACTGTTGAAGAAGTGTCCATTACTGACAGTAAGTTTTTACATATAGTTGATAAAATATCAAAATTTTTAAGTAAAATCAAGTTAAACTTTTATACCTTTGTGTATTTTTCGTAAAATTATAAACGTCAAAATGTTGTCTCTGTAGTTTTTAAGAAAATGCTATTCACACATTTCCCGCAACCGTAAGGGTATAGGGCCCAGACACACCAAGTTTTCGCATTGCTACACAGAACGGAGAGTGAGCCAGTCAAGCTAAAAAATACTCGTATGCATCCCGCACAAAAAAACTCTTATATATATATAATATATAAATTGGCCATATGATATATTTTCTAATCACATCTACAATTCTGTTTACAGCCGTTTTCTGCGCGTCTGAAACAGAGAAGGGAATATGCTTTGGCGACGCCGGCGCACCTTTCGTATCAGCAGTATTCAACACTCAAGCGTTAGTCGGTATTTCATCTTACTACCAAAACTGCGGATCCACAGATTACCCGGATATTTTCACCCGTGTGGACAGATACTCGAATTGGATCTTGGAAACTGCTGTGGCACCCAGTGGTAGGAGTTTCGTGGAAGGCGACGTCCCCGTAGTTGCGTTGTAAAATTCTTTGATTCACTTGCAATCGGATATCAAGGAAGTGTATTTTTTTAATATGATATAGTTAATAAACAACTTAAAGCTGTAATTTATTCTTGAATTAACATTCACGCACTCCGATTTGTGCAAGATTAGCCATTATTATAGCTAACCTCTAGGAGGAAAGGGTACTTTAAAAATAGTTAAACAATAAATTAATTTTCACAAAGACTAGATAAATATCAAGTTGCACAAATAAAAATACAGAAAGTAAATATACAAAATATATTTATTAAGTAAACCTGTATAATTCAAATTCCATCAAATATCGACAACACGGATATATCTTTGGAACACACTTTAACGGGCAAGACAGTTGTGGTAAAGGCACTACATATTGCTTAGATCACTGCTATCAAGTCCTTGTAAAGGTATACTAAGTGTATATTAATAAAAATCACTTATCACACACATTCAGTTTTCTTATTACGGTCACAAGTGTCTTTAGTTTTTGTCCGCACCTTTAATTAAAATTACAACAGTACATACAACTTGTTCAGAACCAAAAAGCTTTTTCTTAGCATACCTTTACTCAGGAGATTTACAATTAACAAACTATAAAGATCAAATATCATCTACGACAAACATAGGGGGCACATTGCATTAACACTTACAAACATTACACCTAGAAAATATATGTATCGTATCTAATACATAAGTACACTTACAATTCCATTTTTCACTCGGTGGTCCCATATTAATTCAAATTTCAGTCAATTATAATCTAAAACTACAAACATACACAGGATGCTGCTGCACATACAAAAATACAGGTGCCGGGTTAGCTAAACGATTCGTTTTCAATTACGAGTCGTTTGTTTCTATAACTAGAAACAAGAACCAAACACTACTGAATACGGCTCGTAACAATTACGATTGGTTTTGTTAAAAGTTACAGATGAAGAGTTTGTTTAACAACTCGTCTTTAATACGAGTCGTTTGTTACTACAAGTAGAAACCATAGCACGATAGATATTTTGTCTTTATTACAAATTAAATTTAAAAGAAACAAAATGACAACGCTTTGTCGGTTGGTGTTCACCATTAGCCATTTTTCGATACATAGTAATAGACAGTTTGATATGCTTAACGACTCGTTACGGCACAATTAGCATGAAATAGTTCGTGTCAGAACTTCTAAGGCAGGACTATGTCGCGCTGAAGACTTTCAGGAAA
Source organism: Leptophobia aripa (assembly GCA_951799465.1). Taxonomy (NCBI): domain Eukaryota; kingdom Metazoa; phylum Arthropoda; class Insecta; order Lepidoptera; family Pieridae; genus Leptophobia; species Leptophobia aripa. Next base: position 4,526,205 of record OX637272.1, on the reverse strand, counting down.
GATTTAATATAATTGAGAATGTATGCAGTGCAACATTTCAATTTAGAGAAATTGTACCTAGGAAAAGTAAATTAACGATAAATACTACATATATGTGCTTATATACATGGGAAAAAAGAGATTCGCATTAACATTTGCTACTTTGAGATTATGAAGTGACAAGAAAATTTCATTTTTATAGAGGAAATAAAAACTTAATGTTAATTTATAATATTTCCACTAAAACTTAACATTACTATGGATAGAAAAAGATTACGATACAATCTATTTTTAACATATATCTAACCAATCAAGTCTTAAAACAATTGCCTTCATAATTCCTGTTAACAAAAATATCAACAGGCCTGTTTTGATATCAGATGCAATAACTCTCAATTAAACAATACTATAAATTACGGTTAAAACCCAAACGAAAAGACGAAGAAGTTCTTTTACGAAAAGGTGATTTATATGAGACAACATTAATATGAAGAAATCAAATGCAATAATTGTAGACACTATGTATATTGCCTACCACCATAAACTTATAAGTATTAAAGCTTTATTACTAACTAACTAAATTTGATTTCAGTACAAACAAGTACCAGATTGTATACATTAAAGACTTTTTTACTTCATAAAGGAACCAAGTTTTAAAATCTTGTCGTATTCCTAAACTGTTAGAAAAATTATGAAAAAAGCAGTATAGCTTTTAACGTGCGAGTTTTATTCAGTTTATTAAGAGTCAAGTCAAGCTTTGGGTATAGACATGTGTCACAACTATCCAGGTCTTGTTACTTTTACTTAAAAGGTATAATAATTTTGCATACAAATATAGATTTAAATATAGATCTCATTTTAACCCACAGATCTAAATGTAAACTAAGTAATAATTTGTGATTTGTCAGTTCAATCAGGTGGCAATACTGTGAGTGTGACAGTGGTGCCTGACCTTTTAATGAGCGCCACAACTTCGGGGTGAGGCAAATTACGGACTGGTAAGTGGTTGATAGCCACTATAGTGTCTCCCACGTGAAGGAGACCGCATCGAGCCGCTGGTGAATTTTGAATTAATTGACCTGAAATAAAGCACAGAGTTTCAAATACGCATTTTGGTGTATGCCATAGAGTTAATGTTAAAAAAAAACTTCAGACATAACTCTATATGGTTATATGGCGGTGGTAAAACTCACTCAAATATAGTATAATTGTCAATGAAACTGCAAAAAGACTTTTGCCAAAAAGATTAATCAAGCTGAGTTTCTTGCCTGCTACCTGCTTGGTCGCGTACATAGAGGAGATAAATTGTTTAGATTTAAGACATTTCAAAATGGTCCTACGTACCTTAATGAGTAAAGAGTCTTTGACTAATTGCCTGTCATTGTACGCGTATACGTGCACGCACCTATTTTGTATTGTTATGTTGGTAATACAAAATTTTAGTAGCGACCAATATAAGTATAACTCACCTATGGTACTTGTTGCTTTATTGGTGGATGAGATGACGACGAATCCAAAGCCCTCTCCGTCGTTTCTCGTCACAGTAACGTCGTATGGCACAGTCCAACCGCCGCCTGTTTCATACTGGACGCCGTACCTGTAAACAATATTAATTTTTATTTGTATTGTTTTATGTCAGTACCACCGGTTCGGAAAGTTAGCTAACGAGAAGAACCGGCATGAAACTCGATAGCTGCCCTTTTAAAATAAATATTTCATATAAAATTATGTTCAAATAACAAAAGCATCACAAAGTTATTTAAGAATTGAACTGTCTCGATGCTAAGCTATTGCTGACACATTAAAAGGTTTCTTGTCCTCAAACTATTCTTTAACTAGCAATGCTCCTATTAAGTTCATTATAAACTAAAAGCCCCTGAAAGATCGAAATAGGATACAGAAAACAAGAGTTTAGTTAAAATCGATATATAAGAACTTCTAACTTACATAGGCACATGTGCTGCCGGCGGATACATAGGTGCTGGGTGAAGAATATTATAAGAAGCTGGCACGTGAGCCACTGGAGGTTCAGCACTGAAAATATTAATTAACATTTTAACATTGCCATGATTTAAATACTAAACCAAATAAATGTGGATAACTATAACTTTAGTTGTAAGAACCTTAAAGATAAGTAAATTTTGGTGATTTGAGTGAGAAGTAAATAGTACAAATGTATACTTACGCAAGCAACGGCTGGTGTTGATGTGCTGGTACAACAGCAGGTATACCCAGAGGTTGAATATCAGCTCTGTTGTGTCTTACGCCGAGTGTTACCTGATTATTTCATACAATAAGTTTTCTTGTTCCGTTAAATTTAACACAGAGATTTTTTATGGAACACGTGACAACCGCCGTATTTTAAAGGATATGGAAATTATGGCGTGGAAAAGATGTAATGTATGTGAAAGGGAAAGGATTTAGAGGTAAGGGATTGTAAGGAGACTTTCGGCTCTGTTAATCTCACTAACGACGCGAGGCACGCGCTTTGACGTATAACGATACTCACATGTCCCCTAGACGCGGCCTGACATACATAAGCCACCGCTCGCGCGTGAGTGGCGCCACCCAGAGGAATGCCATCCACCGACGTCAACAGATCTCCAGGGCGCAGCAGCCCGTCTGCAGGACCACCTAAAGAACAACAATTTATTTAGGCATCGATCACTTATTTACTTCCCTGGCATAATAGTAAACCAATTTTTATGCTGATTGAAATCAGGAACACAGGACGACAATTACAACACTTACATAGAACAAGATTTCAATGAATGTACTCACCCGGTACCACATACCCCACAGCAACACGGCTACCGTCTTCAGTACCACCAACAATACGGAATCCAAACCCAGCACTGCCGCGAGCAAGCCGCACCAGCACATCTGCCTCGGGGTCTGTTGAGCCTCCAGCTTCAACCTACGTAACGATAAGCGTAGATTTTTTTAAATTAATTAAATTAATTGCCGTATTCCTTTGATCTACTCTAAAATGAAGGGGAATTTTATATATACTCGTATAAGATTTTATATAAGATCCGGACTTATTTTCTTTCATAAAACAAAGACACGAATGTGAGTGTGAGTTTTATTTATTGAACAAATATTTTTCACTTTTAACGAAATTAACAGTTACAACAAAACTTATCAAGAAAAATACATTGTCATCTTTATCGAAACAAAACTTCACGTTTTAACGTTCCATTCCACCCCCAAAACATTCGGACGTTATCAACACAAAGGTTATATATATATTGACTTTATTTTATATTTATTTTTACCTGTGGATAATTGGCAACATATCCCGATTGCTGCATGTCAGCGTCAAAGCAGGACGCTGATCTGTGGGACACGGGCGAGTGGATGTGACGAGATGGAGACGGGTCGCGGAGTCTGTTAATGATGAAAGTCAAGGCTTAATCAAAAGCTTCAAGAAATCGAGCATTTTACAATAAATTTTATTTTAATTTGATATTCACAGGGTCTCTACGTTTTCGATAATCGAATTTTACGTATACAGAAAGGTTTTTTTTAGTTGGAACTTTTAGTGAGCTCGCTTCACTAAATTCTTATGGTTATGTATACTCACCTCGCGTATATAACAATAGTTATAGGTCGTCGAGATATAAGCCTTATAAAGCATGAAACAAAAATTCAAAATAAAGGAAAGCATGCAATTATGAAGTTGTAAAACAAATAAGCTTTTTTGTTTCAAAGAGTTATGGTAATGTTTTGAAATTAGTCATGTTTATTAAAGAGCAAGATAGTATGTACAATTATTTGGTGAAAACTTAAGTAAATAAGAAATACATAATACACCTTTCAGTAATAAAATATCCAAAATTGTGGAAAGTTTTGCTTATTTTCTTATAATCTAGGAATTAACACGACTTAAAGTTTGCCTCAAATGCCCTAGAAGTCTAACAATGTTTTAAATAAACAAAGTTCAAGGGCTTTTACATAATTAAATTATTAACTCCATAGAATTGATAATGTACATGTCGCATAGTACTCATTTGCACATTCGGTTTAAATGTATTAACGTTAACTAATAAATATGTCATACCTGAGTGGTGATCCCTTTACTCTTCCATTAGAAGAGTTATTAGAAGGAGATTGACTTTGAAGTCTTGTTGATGGTGATGTATTAAGAAGTCTGTCTGTTGCGCTTGTGTTTGACGGTGAATTACTGCGTAGTCGACCTGTGATATATTCATTTTATTTTTGGTTCGTGATTTCATTTACTGTATACAAATGTAAACAATAATTACCGGTGGAGTTATCTGGTGAATGAGGTCTGTGCCGGTTTGTGGAAGGAGACTGCCGGGATATGCCACCGACGGCTGCCGTTGTTGGGGAATGGAGTAGGCCATCTTCAGGAAAACCTGACAAATTAAATTTGATTTTGACGGTTCCGTAACTATACTAATGTTATAACTGCGAAAGTAACTCTGTCTGTATGTGTTACGCTGTCACGCTTAAACTAGTGAACCAATTTCAATGAAATGGAGATAGATTACTTATTTTAGGGAAGGTCATAGGCTAACCTTTTTATCGCAAACTAAAGGATTGAAGGAGTAGAGTAGTTTTGGGCATGTATGTAATTTGTAATACTTTGATGATATGTAAATGTGGCTTGATCAGAGTATTTGTAAGAAAGGTCGCTAATGAAGTTTTGCTAAGTAAAACCTAAAAACTAGTACCCTACATACCTCCATTATCGCTGCTGTCCGCCACACTAGCATTTCCCCTCCAATAGGCTGCGTTCATATCCACATGGACAGTTGGCGTTGGCACTTCGCCCCAGTTGTTATTCCACCTCTCCCCATTCCCCTCCCAATTTCCATTACTTGTACCCTCCCCATCCCACTTTTGGCTGGATCCGTCCCATTTCTGGCTAGATCCGTCCCACTTTTGACTCGAGCCGTCCCACTTTTGACTCGCTCCATCCCACTTTTGGCTTGCCCCGTCCCATTTTTGTGCGTTTTCCGCCCAATTCCGTATGTTATTGGAATTATCTATCCAGGTCTCCCGTTCTGTCCAATTGTCTGTTTGTTCACTCCAAGGTGCGACTACAGGAAGCGTCAGTCTAGCACCGGGCGTCGAACTTCTGCGCCGCCTCTCCATAATGCTTTCACGTGTTTCACGTGATTTGTGTTCTGGCACCGCGTACGTAGCTTCAACTATAGTTGAAAAAAAACAGTTCATTTTTTTAGTAAAACTTTTAAGTACCAAACCAAGTATTAACACTATAAATGTAAACTCAAACAAAAGCTGTGCTAACAAGGCTTCAATTGACTATATATTTTCCTATGAAACAGCTTTACTATGCTTACTAAACAGTTACTTAAAAGTTGACCATAATTACGAACTAATAAGTTCATATGAATTCCTTAATTTTGACCCCGACTTAAATAAATTATATAGGAATACTTAACATTATCAAATTTAAAGAAATTACCCGAATTCATGTCATTTTGCCTTCGCGTGTCTGCTGCGGCAGGTGAACGGAGCTGTTCAGCTGTCGGCGTTTTACTCCTGCCGAGCTGAGAATTCACTGCGTTTGCTGTGTAAAATTATGGTCTAAATAAATATTCTTAATATATAATAATTAATCTTTTGTAACCATACTATTTAGGCATGTCCCATTCTAGATTCCATAATTAATGAAATTCGATAAATTTCTCAAAGCAAATTAAATTCATTACATTTTTTTTGATTGAATAAATACTGTATTTTAATTATATAATAATCGGTTTAAGTTATATTAAACTGGTTATTTATAGACACCTACTATTAGCTGGTTGTACTCTGGTTGCAGATCGGCTTCTAGGTGCACGCGTTATTGTATTCTTCCTCCAGACTCGGAGTGTTGTTTCTGACATCGCTGGGCATTCTTTTAGCACCTGAAAAGATATACACAGAAATCTTAATTTACGTTAAAATTGATAAACTGAAGTTTTTGGTTTTTAAAGATGTTTTTTTTTAAACATATTCTAATTATGCACCTGAACGACGCGCTGATGCGGAACGTGACGTACGTCTGTATCACCTATCTGTAGCAGTAAATCACCTTCACGCAATCCTGCGCATCTCCCCAGATCTAAAACCTGAAAATATTTAAAAAAAATCACTATTTTAAATAATTTCTCCGTTATTTTTTATTTTAACATATTCTGTTAACGTTATAAAGAGTACAAAGAAAAATGTTTTTGAAAGTACACACCTTTTTGACTTTCTGCCCGTGTACACTATCTGCTATGGTGAAACCAAATCCAGCTGCACCACGCCGCAATGTCAACACAAGCTCCCGCCCGGGTTCATTCGACACACTACGGTGTTGGTGATCTATATTAAAAAGAAATATTTGAATGTATAACAAGTTATATTAATTTAAATTAATATATTTCAAACCTGTTTCTCATAGGTATAGAAAGCTGTCACAGAGTATTACTTGGTACGACCTTTTGCTTAAGACTTCAGTCATTATCGATGGATGCTTTTAACCTACCCTTTTAAAAGGAAAGGTAAAATATCGATCTAAATCTAGCCTCGCCCTTACCTTGCTGGTTCTCCGTTACAATTGACTTGCAAACAACGAAAAATACAAAAATCACTATATGAGCGTTTAAACTTACCAGTAGCCAAAGTAAGTAAGTGATCAGCAGACGGGCACCGCGGTGGCAGTGCGTTCGCTTCCGTCGCGGGAATTTCATCGAGGTCAAAACTACGGGATAAAAGCCGTCGTTGAGTTGGGTTGACTTCACATGAGTTATCCGTCTCGTCGCGACTTTGATCATTAGGAGATTCTAAGTTAAACCTGAAAATTATTTTTCTACCTCACCAGACGAATGTTTTCGATTTAAAAAAAAAAACAACTTATTAAAATTTTCATATGAAACTAACAACTTTTCAAAGTATTGTTTTTTGTAATTTAAAACAACAATAAAACTCTCACAATATATTAGTATAGATTAAATGTGAGTTCGCATTTCTTAAATAGACTTAATGTGTCTATGGGCGGCGACTTCTTTATCGTGGGCCTCCTGCTCGTTTGCCCCCTCTTTTATAAAAAATAACAGTACCTGGTCCGTAATGCCCTAGTTAATTGTTGCATGGCTACAGCATCATTGCTTGCATCAACTGCCAATGTACTAAGCACTCTTGTGTTGGGGTCTTCAGAGTCAAATGTCAGTGGGTATCCTGAAATTAGATGATCAAGGAAATACATACAACACTTTAAGGCTAAGTTTGATTAAATCTGTATATTGTATAAAAAAATATGTACTGTATAATCTATAGAATTTATTTACTTTTATTTTCACTTTATTGCACTTAAACACAATGTTAGTACATATAAGAGTAACGGACGGTTAATTGTATAACTTCAATCAATTTTAACTTGCAGTTATCGTGAATTATAAGTTATGAACATGCCCATATTAGATTTTTTTTTTGTATAGAAGAAGATGCTGAGAGACCCAACATCTCTAAACAGCACCAAAGAATCAAGCCGATCGGAGAGTGACTGATCAGCGACGATTCGAACAGCTCTGTGTGGAATTCGATCAAAAGGAAGGAGCTGGTATTGATATTATTGATTCAATAATCTGTATACTTTTATTTGTAGGGCAAAAGTATAATACCTCTAACAAAGTGCAATGCGACATCGCTTCCAGCTGCTATCCCCTGGAAAATCTGTGCGACCTGCGCGTGCGACAGTCCGCGCACGCCGCGGTTACCCACGCCTACTATTACGTCACCGGGCCTTAATGCACCTAAAATGTTATGAAGCAATAAGTGATTAGGTAATCTTCCATTATAAACGCTTAATGCGTGTACATTATTGTACTTTCACTAAGGCGAAAATATTGATTTTTTAAGGAAGGGGAAATAGTGCTGTCTTGTCTGCAAAAACAATGGAACAGACATAATTTCTATCAGGAGTCAAACCTTTAAATAGACAATGTATAACTTCTAGTTAACTAGTTGCAAAATGCAATCAGAACTCTTATTTAAAATCTTACCATCTATCCAGGCTGGACTGTGTGGTACGATGCTCCTTATTTGAAGATAGCCTTCAGTCTCTGGGGACCCCTCAGCACCAATCAATGTGAAGCCCAAACCCTGTAAAAAATAATAGTATTTAGGTATGACATGACCATTGAGTTTTGAAAAGTAAAAATATGCAAAAACCAATTACTTCAATGATATAAATCATTAAAAATTAGAGATGATTAAAATTCAATTATTTTTGTAACAATAATAGGAAGTAATTTAAACTTAATCGTAGATCTCATAAAACCTTTACATTCATTGTTTATGTGAGAAATATCATGTATTGTTGCAATGGCTGGTTTGTATGTAATAAATAAGATCTAGACATTATGTTGCTTTATGTGTGTCTACTCTGAATCTAATTTATGGAATGCCCATTTACTGCATGGGATTTCACATAGGTTTTCTCAAAGCTTCAGCATACTACAGATAGTAATTACTTGCTGCTTACTGCCGACCCAAGCAGACCTGGCGGCGATCTATCATCGCGGAAGCGAAACATATGGATCTGACTTGGAGTAAGCTTGGACAAAAGTCCACAGACAGATCTGAATGGAGTAGGGTCATATCTGCCCTATGCCCCGACGTGGAGCCTTAGGACTCTAGTAAAAGTACATTACAGAATGAATAAAAATAAAGTAAATAAAAGAAAATAGCACTAATACAGTACCTGTGTTCCTTTAGTAAGTGTAAGTGAGAACCGTTCACCGCGTAACTCCCCAGTGGGTGTAGTGCCATTTGATTGATTATTATTATTGTTTTCTGCTGCTAATTTCTCAGCTGTAAATACAAAGGAGGATATAGATTATAAATATAAAACAGTGAAACATTTCTACACAACTAGGTATAACATGGAAGTACTTGTAGATTTGAATTGTGCATGCGTTTATCTTTTCTTTATGTTGGGTATTTATTGAAAAAGATGCGTTTATCATATATTTACCAACCTCTTAACCTCCTAGCCTGAAGCACAGGATTTTCATATTGTGTCCGTCTATTAATATGGTCTACATAATATGATCCATATCTTTCATCTGTGACCCGTTCCCATCCATATGGCAGTTCGTCTTCACCGCATTCTCCTAAAGAATGCTTCCTTACCCTAGCAAGACGAGGGTCTAGCCAGTGTGATGTACCCGTATTGTAGCTAAAATATTAATAGATTATTTTTATTTACTGCTATTTTATGGTCAAATTTTTAATATTTATAACACATGCTTTTAATTTTTTTAAAGTATATTTTATCAAAGCAGAAATAGCACAATTATTAATATTTTTAAGAAGTTGTATTTGTTACATAGTGTAAGTAAATTCAATTAAATAATATATGAATATGAACAATACATCGGATAAAATATGATTTTATTTACATAGATTATAGATTAAATAGTATTTAAAATGTACAATTATTTACCCCTTATGACTTTTTTTACTATAACAAAATAGAACACGAAAAACCATGTTAGAAGTTACCACAATCACTTAAAAACTGAAACTGTAACATGCTAAAACTGAAATTAGCACAACATCTGTTTATACCAGACTTCTTTAGCAAAATATTTACAATATGTGTCTGACTCAACAGATTTCTACTCATTGAATTGGTAATTTATTCAGTTCTATTATGAGTTATTGCATTACTATAAATAGAATATGCATAGTTCATTATGTTAGTGATGCAAATAAATTTTACATAAGCTTCCTTCTTTTGATTAATGCATGTATTGTATTTTAATTATTGCAATGAAGTTTACTTAAACAAAACAAATTTCTGTAGTCTATTTATTAATACTAATGGAGTGTGGTCAGTCTTCTCAATAATAAAAAATCTATTAAAATAAATATTTTGACTTGTTTATATACTGTTATGATTACAGGCATTAAAACTTACTCTATAAAATACCTCTCTCCTGAAGGTGTAAAAGCTTTCTCCCACATTGGAGGTAATGGTCCTAAATAATCATCTTCATCCTCCCTTTTATGCCCTTGATCTCCAGCTCTTACTCCAACCACTGATCCACCCACAGGTCCAGCAGTTCCTGAACTATGTGTGGAAATTCCAGCTGATGATAATCTATCAGAATCTACTGAACTTTGAGCCATTTCTTATGCTGGATACACCTGTCTCATTATATTTATTTATTTTAATCTAGTTCTATACTTTTAAACTACACTTCACCACATTATTCCAATTTTTCAAATATAGAACAGGTTCGTTTTCATAACGGTAAGCATTCTTTACAGTTTACTCATCGTCTCTGTATTCCGCAAAAACAAAACAATAGCGGCATGCGGGCAAACCACTGACCAGTCATGACTCATTTTGGGTTCAGGTGACTGTTGTCTATAACTTTTTGTCAATAAAACAGATCCACGTAGCTGCGCTAACTGGATTTTCTTAATTCACCATTCAACCGTATCATAATTACAATACACTGAGTTATAAGTACGTACTATGTATGTTTTATGCGACTATACTCCGTTAAAAACTGCAGGTGCATCATAACGAATTCCTCAAAAACAACACGTAATTATCTACTGTCCCAATTAACGTGCTGGTTGATCAGATATCACAAAATGAGGTTCGGGCTTTAGATGCCTTTTAACATGCTAATTAGATAACAAGTTCACTTTTTCACAGAAAACAGGTAAATTCTTAACGTTTGAAAGTAGGTGCAACAAGTTTCAAGCTATTCAACTTTGAAGTTTGAAGATGGTTTGAAGTTTGAACTTGTAAAGTGTAAACTGTAGAAATGTAAATTACATTATCTTAAATTAAAAAATGAAACAAAAATATGACGGCAATAAAAACAGTTTATATCTTTTCATGAGATGAAAAGAGATAAACTTACTTATGTCTGTTACATTTACGAATCTTACTTAATAATCTGTGATTCGTTTAAGTATGAACTTAAAACCAGCTGTCACTGACAGTATAAGTAAACTGTAATTATAAGACTATTCAGTGAACTTGTGCATTGGTCTGGTGGACCAATAAATATAACATTTATATAAATTAAAATAATTCAACAAAACCAAAGTAAATTACTTACTTAAACCATTCCATTTGCCATTTTTATTATAGCGACATCTCTAGGGCTTGTTCAAAAATGAAACCTATTTTGTTGTGTGATTTTTCTATGGCATATTAAAATATATATTTTTTAAATTTTAACCTTAATATATTAAACAAAATAAAGATCCTCAACACCCCTAATTACAGTTTTTTTCTTTCAGAACCGTCGTTACAGTTATTCCTTGTTTGTGCAGATGTCACTTTAACGGAAAGTAGATTGAAAAATAAAAGAAAACACTGCCGGTAATACTAGAAAATTGAGACGGCTGGCGTATAGTAATAGATCTAAAACATAGATGTTGGTGACGATAAAATAACGATCTCATCTATCATCTTCACCAATATTGTTCGATAATTATTGCCGTGACTTCCCAATAGAGCATTTATGCGTCAGATTACTTGTATAGACGGAAGTCCACCCATCGACCCCCGTACCAGGCAAGTTTATTACCTAGTAAACTACATTTATATCAAAAGTTATAAAATTGGGCACTTTTTCAGTTTATTTATTCAGTCACAATAATTTTGGACAAGACAAGAGTTAAGTAGTTCATACTCACTTTCATTCCATTATCTTTAAGTTACACAAAACACATGGTAAGACTATATTGTATGTAGCAAATAATATTAGAAATACTGTAATCAAGGTTTGACATTTTAGTCCGATTTCAATTAGTTTTCGTTTCGTAGTAATTTAGAAAAAAACACAACTTTTCATCACTTACTTTTTATATACCTGGACTAACCCCTCAATATTTTCAAATTAACCTACTTTATTAAATCCGCTGTTGAAATCTTAATGTGCGAAGGATATTGTTACAAAAGAGCTTTTCACCCACGCGTATTTAATATTTGTTGAGAAGCGTTTGCCTAGTGATAAAGCGTGCGATTGCTTACATTATTGCAATTGATTTTCTTTCTATATATGCACTTGTTAAATTAGAAAATAAATAAAAAAGAAAAAGAAAAACTAACACTTGGAACAGAAGATTGTATACTAGAAAATAGACCTCAGACGTACCACAATGTTAAGATAGAGCAAATACTACAATGCCTTACAGTAGATATTGATGACAATAAGATAAGTACCTAAAAGAAATTAGAAACGTATGAGAATATAAAAAAATTGCAGGAAAATAACGAGGAAAAAGATTCCGCCTATTAAAAAGTGTACTTTGGTTGAGATTTATTTTTATCTCTTGATTGTTAAATTGAATGTGGGTGAAATTTTTAAGCTCTTCATCTAAACTTATCAGTAAGATCCAGCCCTGGGGTAAGCAGTATGCTGTATGACGCGGTCAAAAATACATCACACATTTTCAACCGGCACCTAAATTTTACATTACGTGAAACCGCTTTAGTCACGTTTATCCTCTGGTTCAGTACAGACTCCGTGGTCTACACTTAAAATCAAATAACGTAAGAACCTGGTAACATTTGTCTAGTGCGCTTCCCGCCAAAAAGTTGACCCCTTCAACGCAACAGAAGTAAGTGAATTGGCAATTTTTTTTGAATCGTGATGTGTATTAATAAAACTGTGGAGTATTTAAACGTTTAAATGTAGATTTATTGAGCGAAGCTGGATTTTCAGCGAACGCTTTATTACATGTAATTCTTGGAAGTGTCTGACATTTGAGTGTGTTGTATCGATTATTACGTTGAATACATTAAATTGGGTTTGGCGGGACAGCTAAATATTGTAAATATAATTTTAGGCCCAACCTCAGGTTCGGAATGTTAACGTGTTGTAATCGGGAGCAAAATCCTGCTATTTTCGGGATTGGAATCCGTTTTATAAAACTTTGTGTAACCCGTGATTTATACACGTATGATAACTATTTATAAACAGAGACTTGTGGGAAATTATGATTAGGCACGAAATATTATGGTTAATATAAATAACGAAAAGGCTTCTAAAAGAAAAATGTACTTCACCTGGTAAGTGGTATCATACCACGTACTTCAAAAGCTCTTATAAGTCGAATAGATATTCACACAATGATACAATGAACAACGAATGATCTGTCACTATATGAGTTTCAACTTCTTTAAATTCGCAAATTAATCTAATTGCACCTTAGTGGTGTAAGATCACGCGTGAACGATCTAAAATCAACAAAATGCTATTTATGATTGCCGGAATGTGATTATAATGCCAATTTATATAATGTAAACAATCCGGAATTCGTGACAATTATTTCGATACAATAACCTATTTACAAGTGATTTTTCTTTTTTATTCGTATTTAAAATAGCGAATGCTACGCTCGTAGCATTCTTTAAATATTTTGTTTAGAAATTATATTGAAAATAAATTACAAACGAAGTTTTAATACTATAATTATTTACGTTTATTCTGCAGAAATAATACAGACTAAATATTAAATAATATATGATTGTCTATATTTACTCGTATTTCAATCAATCTAGTCAGATCTCCCCTAGTGACCTACTACTACAGATTGATAGTGCAACCATAGACAACTTTAATTGTCTTCGGTGACATACATTTTTATTCTGTGGCATTTAAAAAAACTTACATTTTAATGTTTTTACCAAATTTTTACTCCCAAAAAATGTAATGTTTTTTTAAGCAATTCTCTAAATACGAATCTTATTCCATAATATTGTTTTATTAAAGTTATTGTTATCGTACTTGACCCTTTTTGGGTCGACTCATACATAAATCACGTTAATAGTGTTGTACTAACAGTTTGGTAATAATCGTAAAATTAACAAAAATAACTTTAATTTTGGCGAGTGATTGTTTCATCACTACCACCTGCTGAAGTTTTATAAAAATATCTCAATTCTTGTAAGAAGGATATTTGCATGAAATTCATAAATATATTTTCTTATATACGTAAATTTATTGTTGTAACATATAGATACAGAGAAACAGAAACTATTTTTATTAGGTTATATAAATGTTTTTCAATGTAGAGTCTTTTAGAATAACAATAATAGAAAAAGTTTATTTTTGTATGTAAATACTGATATATGACTGTGTGTTCCCTAGAATATTCTACGTCACTTACTTCAAATGTAACAAATAAAACTTAGTTGAATCTTTGAATGTATACACTAGACCAACACCTTTCATGTAAGAAATATTAAATTTTATTTTTAATCCAGTTTAAATACAAGAAACAGTTGAACCCTATCAATAAAGACATTAGATATATATAGATAGGCAAAAAAATAATCATAAATAGCCATTCTTTCTTCTATAAGCTGATGAAACTGCACTCAAAACAATAATAAGAAGAGACAACAGTCTGACACATGACTGCTTTGCTCTGTCTGTATCAAATGTACCGCGAAGAGTCTATTTTGATTGTTTCAACAAAGCTTATATGATTTATGATAATAATTTATTATCTACCTCGCGTCTTTTCCGTGATCGTATATATATTTTATAGATTTCTATGAAAATATAGGTTCATAATTGTATGTGTGTGTGATGGATTACCTAACTAATATCATAACAAAAATTATTTAATAATATATAAAACTTTTACTAAATAATTAGGAACAATAATGGTGCATAAAACCATTCTCCTTTCATAGTGCTTAGGTATTAAGTTACGATCATCTATTTAAGAAATTACTGCAACTTTCTCGGACTTCTGAACGATAGAATCCATATTGTTAATAAATCTGGAATATATGTCAGCTACTATTTATAAAAATTAGTTAGCGTACAGTCTGTATGTCAGCTTTCTAAATTAATTAGCTTGTAAGTGGGACAAGTATTTAGGTAGGTTTTCGGTGTTATACTACAATAATATTCAATTGTCATACATACAATCCCTATTTAAAAAAATAATAAGTCTTTATCTCAAATTGTTTATATTATTTACTAATGAATCGTTCGGACCTTCAGCTAAATTCAAATATCGTGTTAAGGCAGAATATGTAATTTTGTGCGTGTCACTTATGCTTAGTGCTTCACACCTGGGCTGTTAAGGCCCACACGCGACACTTCTATGCAGCTATCAGTAGATGTAATTTCAAATAGATACGAGTTAGGTGCCATCTATCAGTCATCAGCGTATCATCCCCTCATGGGCCGGTAATTCACCTATAAGCCTCCAGGCTTTACAGGTATACATATGCGGCAGTTAGTACTTTATTCTAAGTTTACTGGTTTAGCCTGTAACTTATTAAGAGGAAAGGGGTCTAAGAAAATTGAATACAGTTAAAATCTTCATAAATTTATCAGTCAAATAATTATAAATATCAGACACAAATTAAGAAGGAATTTGAAAAGTATAAAAACATTTTTTCTCACTGCTGTAATAAATTGAGTCGCAAGAAAAAAAAACGATCGCTATAAAATTAAATTCGTGTAGTATTGTTTTAACTGCTGTAGATTATATAGTTCGGGTGCCAAGATTCAATATCCATATCTTAAACACATTAACAAACCTTTGTAATGTTAATATTTAAGTGTGATTACACGAATGATATTTTACATTAATGAATCCAAATGTATATATAGTTTCTACAACTTATATCCATACCAAGTTTCTTCACTGCTTCTTCCCAGCTTGGTCGTGTATGGACAGGTGTAGACTCACTTAGATTTAACACATTTCAAAATGATCCTATGTACGTTACTGAATAAAGATATTTTGACTTTGAACAATTATAAAAATAAAATTTGCCCTGCTAGTGCTATACTGTTTAAGTAACTAGCATTACTAATAGTTAGTAAAACTTACTTTAACTCGCTCATACCTATTTGTCTCTATATAAAGTAGCCCCAGACAGTCTAGTAATCCGAGAGCATTGAATCACTCCTATGTACATTTTTATTTTTCACAGTACATTTATACATTATATATTTTTAAATGTCAATGTAATTAAATAAATCCACATCAAAGTCTATATAACATAATTAAAATTAGGATGATATGTAAATATTTGTAGATTGCAGCTTTTGATGTTTGCACTGAGTAAACATAATCTGAATGTTTAGAGTGTTGATTTTGTTTGGATAATGGTTAGTGAGTGATCGATGTCGATGGAATAAGTGAATTTTCGTAATGAAATTTGGATTGGCTAGATAGACAAATCCTAGCATATGATACGCAGACAGAGATAAAGAAACTAAATTGATGTATGTACTAATTACGTATATATTCTAAGCCCTAAAGGATCGATTGTACCGCGTGATCAACTTGATTCCATAAGCCATAAGAAATCGATAAAAGACGAAAGTATATTTGCTCGGGCATATTAGTTAATTATACTTATTCATTTCGCAATTAAAGCTATAATTTCAATTTATTTAGTATTTTTTAACAAAAATGGCGTACACATCGTTCCACTGTTGCTAACCTATTTTTCCCATTCAGATTTTTTATTGAATATATTTATATCTAGCATAGTCCGGGCATTCACGTCAAGACTAATCCATTGATGATGGTTTTTATATTTTTTTCACCGTGACACATTTAAAGTGTTTTGTATTTTAAATGTTTTATCTTTAACGCACTGAAGAATTCATATAGCTATGTAATAAAGAAATAATAATAAATATACGATTCTTAAAAATAATGTATAAGAATTATCTAAATTATCTTTTGATTCAATTAACCAAAATGTATTTATAACTTATCTTAAATACGTCGATGGTAAGGATGATTCCATTTTAACGTTCAATAGCTTTCTTCACGTAAGCTTTTCAATTAAAAGTTGTTCTAGGAACATTAAGTTCAGCTGTTTGAGTGATGCCGAAATGTCAAATTTATATTAAAGTTGGCACATAATCGAAATGTTTGTGTTTATACGATTATAATTCACCTTGTATCAAATTGTGTCACTGTCGTCTCGTATCATTGATGATACATTACATTAACACTACTAAGTGGTAGAATTTATGTACAGTACAGGCTGTCGGCAAAATGTTTTTCAATACCTTTTTCATTTTGTTTGATCAATATACAAACCAAAAACATGGGGGTAAAGCGTACCTTACCCTCAAGGGCCGGCAACACACTAGTCCAGGTGTTCAAAAGACATTCAAATAGCTAAAGAGTCCCACTACCAGTTCAACTCATAATATAGTTTGCAGAACACAGTGTTTTCGTTATTTACATGTATGACATTTGTTGGCTTATAAAGGTTGTTATGGCGCAAAGTTTATTGTTCATATCAATTCCATGTCGGTTACTAGACTACATATAAAAGCATGGATCCATGATTCATACCAGTGTCGTGTTACTGCGGCGTCACGCATACTATAGCTATTTATAGATGCAGCGTTCGAGATTTTAATGATACTGGAAACATGTGATAGACTAAAATTAAAATTAAAAAATATATTTTAAAAACACACTTTGATTCATACTGTGTTGCTAGATGAAAGCGATTGTGTTATCTCCGAACTCATAATCTCTTCCTCAGACTGATATGTACCTAATTGTAATTATATAAATTTAACACAATTAATCACATTTATAAAAGCCATTCACTTGAGGGTAGGGTTATCGTTTTGTGTCCATGGTCCATGGCTGAATAACTTTCACCAGACGCCTTTTTTATAAATTTTGACAAATCAATATAGTTGAAGAAAATATTTATGTATTTTTAATTTCACGCATTTTAGGTCGAACATGATATACTCACAACTAAAAATGCGAGTTCCAATTATCAGACATGACATCGTATGACAGACGGCAATGTATAATTTGTCATATTTTTCCAAGATTAATTTACGATTTCCAAAAGTATTTTTACAAATGTCAAGTTGGAATAGACATTTTACATTGAGTTTTCAATTTTATTAAAAATATTTTCTTGCTCTCCATGGTATTGTTGTATAGGTATCAAAAAGATTTCTGAATAAGCACGTTACACTATGAATTATTTAACTGAAGATTATCAGGGCTATTGTAATTTTTTTATCTTTTATTTATGTGATAGGTATAAATCTCTCATTGCATCGCAAATTGGAACAGCTCTCAGATGACCCTGACATATACAAGGTTCTAGCAAAGGGACGATACGAGGTCGGTCACAAGGACGTTCCATGGTATGACCTTATAACGAGGTCGGGACCTCCTTGCTGAGGTCCCGACCTCAACAAGGAGGTCGGAGGTCTATCATTTGCCCTCGAACTTGTTCGAAGGTTCGGAGTTTGAGAAACTAGGTTACATTCGGGACAAGGTTAAGGCTCCTTCTACTTTCTCTAAATATGTTTCAGTATTAAATTTTCAATTCTAAAGAAATAGGATTTAATTTTTTTTAATAAAAGAAGTATACTTATATCAATAAATAATCGGCCGTGTTCAATCTTGGAATATACACATAGTTATAAAGTAAACAAAAGTAAAGAAAATTAACACAACCTATATATACTGTATCGATTTCAAACAACAAATGCTTATCATTTTCATCTAAAAACAATAGCAGATAATTGCGATCACAGGTCACAATTACGGTGTTTTGTCAGTCACAGACCTGGATCAATGCCAGACACCTGCCTTCAGCTATCAACCCGCATACCATACAATAAACTCGAATTTTTGATAATCCCACTTACTTTAATTAAATTATGTTACGCAATTTGATTTGAGATTGATTGGAATTTTTATTGGCAGGTATTTTTATTTCTCTATGGGCGTCTAAATTGTTATGAAATTTAGTTAGCACTGTTTGTTTAAATCGGTTTTTTGAGAAGATTTACAGACTAGTTAACGCAAATTAGCGATATGAGATGAAATACGGTATTTAACATAATGTCTATAATAGTTAACACTCATAACTTTTCTAGTAGTTTAGGAAATATTTAATGTAAACAAATGTATTTATAATAATAGTATACATTAACAACGCCTTTATTAAAAAATATACTCAAAAACGTTAACGTTCGAAGCAAACAAACAGCTAATCAATATGAGTGTTGTGTATACATATAAAAACAATAAATAATATTTAAAATAAAACCGATTGACATTTAAATATAAATTAAACGGTTACACGTGTATGAAGATTGTAACGATATTAATGAGTTCATACATCACTGTAGTGTAATCGAATTGTCTTAACGAACATAAAGTGTTGCTCACAGCGTTGAATATGATTTACAGAAACAAAGCTGAGTGTTTGACATTTCACACGTCAGTCTGTCAACGAGGTAACCAATGTTGATTGACATTTTAATTTTTTGAATGACATTTTATATGTGTATAAATACTATTGCAGCTTTACTTTTTATTACAACTAGATTTTTTTTATATATGTATAATGAATATCTCATTTAATTAAGGATCACAAAAATATACACTTTACGAGACAAACTCATGTCTTCACTTAATTGATTTTAGTAGACTCGATAAATTAACTTTTAATTTTAATTTAATAATTCATACAAGACAAATATCAAAGTTTTTAAAATTTATATATAAATAATAAGATTTGTTTGATATTAGCTTTTTCGTAGCACAAACATTCCATTGTAGAACTATCACAAAATCCAAGTATAAAAATACATACAAAATGAAAAAAATTTTTTTTATTACATTACTAATAAATTAATGCATTAAAAGATAACTTTATGGGGCGTTAATATATATATCTATATATATATATATATATATATATATATATCTTTTAAATTTGTTTTAGCTTTAAGCTTATTAGTTTTAGGCTTAACCTATACGTTTAATTGTCGTCTATATAGAACAAACGGGATGGGCACTGCCAGAAATTTCATCAGTGCGCTGCTGGTCTTTCAAGAATTTGTACGCTTGTTAATAGGTGTTATATACGTTCAGAATGTTCTACTATGAAACAGTCTTATAGTCCCACAATAATGCCAGCCTGTCTCATATTAGCGTCCTCGGTTATGCTGCGTTATTATTAATGACAATACAAATAGAACAATAATACACGAGCACGCGTAAGTACATTTTCTAAACGTATACGCTATACAGTACTAGCTAGCTTTAAAGGCGCATAGTTTGGATTTTATATATGAATACTAAGTATAACGAATTATTTATTAATATTCATACGAAACAAAATGAGTAGTCCCTAAAAGATCAACATACTACTCCGGTGCCATCTTAGTTAAGAAAAAATAACCAAAAATAACTTTGTTAGAAGGAGAAATGTGCAAGTAATGAAATAAGCAAGAACCGATCCATTAACAAGATTCTTACAAAAACTATTATTCTCCTGCCTAACATGACGAAGAGGTAAGCAGACTATTCTCTCGTCTCTAAATCGAGAAGTAAGAAATAAATATCATTAACTAGCAGGTAAAGAAGACAAACGGCAATACAGAATTCACTGGTACATTATATGTCTTACTGAAGTGCTCGGAGAAGAGAATGAAAATCACAGCAAAGTTATAGTAACCACCAGACTAAATTGATAAAACAACGGGAGACACACTGCAAAATTTATTTATTTAACTAGGCACGCCAATAACAAAATTGGCCAATTCAGGGAAGTGGCGGAGTTTGATTTTGTCTTCGGCAAAAAAATAAACACACAGATACTGAGGAAATTTAAAATGATAATATCAACTTAGTTTTTGTTATTTCTTAACAGCAAGAAAGCCCAAGATGCATGTTACTTATTTACACTTTATTGCACTTAAACAGTAGAAGTAGAAGTTGTTATACATATTAGAGCAACGGGCGGTTATAGTATGTTTTGAAGTATCTAAAATAAATAGCTTTTATTATTATTGTTAAAAGCTGTATACTTATTATACTAGTGCGAAGCCGGTACGGTAATTCAATATATATTTTAAAGAATGACTGTTAATACGGGGTTAGCAAACAGAATAGTGATATGAAGAATTTGCGTTTAAATTTTATGACATTTTAATGTTTCCTATAGTTTACGATATTTTGTATGCTTATTTCTATTTTTAATGCATCGACAGGCGAACCAAGGAAGTGAAATTTTTTAAGGCCGGATATCGTTAGTTTAATGCATTTGATTTAAGGTCGTTTGACCTTTTATATATAATAAGCGACATGGTCAACCGTAAAAGGAGTGAGATTATGTATAAAATAAAGATAATCTTTCTCGATTATCTATATTTTACCCATAAACATCGATTATCGTTCTCATCCGGGAAATGTGTGAATAACTGATTGATAGGTCCATTATCGACCGGCAAGAGAAGTAAGCCATTGAAATACTCATATCAAAATATAGGTTGCTGGTAGAAGAGTGAAAATTTAGAGCATGTATGCTATTTACTAGCCAAACAAAAATATGTCATAAAAAGATATGAGAGAATTGGGATGTGCCATTTAAATTGAGTACTCTTTTGTCTTTGTTATAAGTAACTCTGCAAACTTATATGTGTATAGTACATAGGTACAGTATTACATTGTAAGTTGTTGTAATTATTTTGTAACACGAATGAAACAGAACACAAATTAATTCAATCAATAAAGTAGTGAATAATCAATTGACAAAGTGTAGATCAAATGTGACGCTTACAATCGGTAATTGTTAAAAAAATAAAAGTGAAGCCCCGTTTGCTATAATACAATTCCTTTACTCAAATTTCTCGTAAATAAGTGGCTTCCAAGTAGTTCTAGAAATTTCGATCTTGGGTTAATACTTTTGCAAACTTATACACCTAGTATAAATATTAGAAGAATAACATTTTCAAAATTTAATTCTATATCTTCAAATACTATAAATAAAAAGTGTTTGTGATATAAATCGTGACTAAAGACAGCTCCATCTATTATTAGTTAAAAAAAAAAGAAATTGCACACAACGCCACCTATATGACTATATATGAAACTCCTAAACCTGTGTTCGAACCGCAGCTGAAAACATTTTCAGGAACTGAATTTTATCGTTGGAGGCGCCCACAAAATGTATTTTCAGTGAACTTGGTCCCAAAATAGTTCAGTTTGACATGTGTACAGTCGCAACATGTAGCTTTTTATTTGCAATATTGGCGAAATTTAAAAATAAAACCGATAAAGAGTGTTGATCTATGAAAGTCAACATGGATTCTGGGTAACTATGGGTTGTGACTGTTTTGAAATTGCTTGACCGTTAACCGTGTTGTAATGTCGTAGACATGCTTTTGTTTTGACTTTTTATAACCTCCGCGATTTGTTTTTGTTCTGAATTACGAAGCATAGACGAACGCGTACTAATCTTTGTTACCGTTAGGTTCCTAAAATGATATTAAGAGAATCGGTTCATAGATAATGTATAAAATACTAAATTACCACAATTAACTAAAGAGAACCGGCTAAAATTGACGATTAAATAGTTTATACCTAATCTTAACAAGAAATATTAGAATATAATATTTTATTATTTACCTCTCAGTTTAATTTTCTCTCGAAAAAATGAAAGCTTCTTCTTATTTTATCTTGAAGTGAATCACTGACATGATGCGGTCGATAAAAGTTTCTATTACTTACGTATGACTATATTTACTTAAGATTAATTAAAGTTATGTTTAAAATATATGATTATAGCCCGTACTTATTAGATTACCAATTTATTTGTCAAATACCATTAGGCGTAACAATTCTGCATACATAATCTTATCAAAAATATTATATAAACCCAAATCATTACTTGGTAAAGTATGAAATACTATTACAATATATAGTATATTTACAGGGGCAGTGGTAAAAACCTAAGTGGTGGGAGTGACCCCTGCTGGTACATCGACTCAGCTTACGCTTCATCACTTAAGGTCTCTCTACGTCTACCTACAAGACAGTTTTTAGAAGGTAAGCAAAATCTATTTCACATTATCTCTTATGCTTTAATTTCATATGATTTGTATAAAAAGTTGCGTCTAATAATTTCTCGAGTAATAAATTATTTTGTTATGTATTAACGTATGTAGAATCAAATTTTGCTGCACTATTTAAGAATTTTCTTTAAATAATTGCAGATTTATACCAACCTTACTATCGACAAAGTGATCTTATTAGATTCGTTATGGGTATGTTAAATTATATAAAAAACCCCTTGATTTCAATCCAAAATCCTTATTCAAAACAAAGGCTAAGTGTACAGTCCAATTATAATATAACTACTAAAAACGTTATAACTTCGCTGTGTGTCCCTTATAATTCATACCTAAATCCTACAACTAGATTTGATTATAGCGCCATCTTTGTCAAAATACTCGCACCAATTGCATGTTTATGAAAAACTGGTTTTCACTCCTCTTAGTTACATACTCTTCTAAATAGATGGCGCGCCAAAACATAAACGTCTGCAATAGATATGACGAATAACGGCCAAATTAAAAAATATTTTTTAGTTCAGAAACATCTTCGAAATAAAATACATAAACATCTTTTTAAAGTTCGTATTATTATGATATACGTCGACATAATTCATGTTTTATGAGTACACAGGTGGGTTGTGGATATATAAAATTTGTCTGAGTTAATAGATTTATTTATGTTGCCACGGATTACTCGTATTTCTACGGTGGTTTCTAGTATTTGAGTGTTATAATGGAATTTCGGAGAGTTATTAACGTTTTTAGACAATTTATTTATTATTTTAAAAATATATATATATTTTAATTTTTGGTAAACCACCTCTTTCTTAATATTATATACACATTTAAATTAAAATGGTGTAATGAAATACATTTATGATCAGTCTATATATTTTATAAATATTCTTACGCCAACAACTGCGAGGATTAGATTATGCTCATTACCGATTCTATATTAAAGTAACATAACCCACGCATAAAACCGGTATTTTAACAATTAACATTTATAAAAAAGTGTGATAGGTGTGCTCAAATAAAATTGTACACGTAATATATTTTATTAAAGAGGGTTGTGCCAAAAGCAGTCGTGCTCACTGTAAATTAGCTGATACCGTGGGCGAGTGGATACGTAATAATGACTCACTGGAGTGAGTTTAAAATAAATTCTAGTAAATTTTGAACTTTCGACAGTTACTATGAAAGCTTCATTAGAACGTTAGTTTAAAGTAACCGTGTTGTCAACTGTCGTTCCACGTGTATTTTATTGTTAGACATATATTAAAAAAGGCTTTGAAAATCAAAAAGAAAAGATTATAAAAGATGTTAAAAACTGTAGTCACTTAACCTAATATTGTATTGAACACATTTACGTTAAGACACGTATTCAGAAAGCCTGATCTTAGATTTAAATTCCGAATCTTATTTAAACCTTATTTTGGCTTTGTTTTTAATCTATTCTTTATTGTGTAAACTTTAATTGATATGCTGTATGGGTTTAAGAAATAAAATAAATTGAAAAAGCCGTAAATTTTAAGAAGTACCGAAAACCACCACTTACCTTTAATATGTTGTTATCCATAATATATATAATTCAAGAAACAAAATCACCAACATAACGTACGAGACTTATTTGACGTCAAATTGTGTTTTATTTTGTATAATTATACATATCAACTGTCAAGAGCGTGATTCAACTATTAATTAATGTTTACAAAGATCTCTCGTGAATTTGGGCCATATCCAAAATTTGCCCCAAATGGCTTACAAAATTGTTTCCAATTATTTATTTGCAGTTAATTTTATTCTCTCATAGATACGACGGATTTAAAGAACAGTTTACATTCCGTTTGCAAGGTGATAAATTGTGTTGAGGAATTTTCACATATCACAGTTGTGCGAATGATTTATACAAAAATTGTCTATTGTATTTATAACTGTTTTTTTATAGCTTGGAAGTTGCGGTCTACGCAAAAGAACATTTTAATAATAAAGGGATAATTGGAAATAATAGCGACTTACCATTTTTTTATAGGTTCTATATATATAGAATTTTCACTCTTTTTGAATAATGAAATTTCAAAGCAAGGAAATGGTCAATTGATAATTCAAAATTGACCTTTTTAATTTAACGGTTGTTATACGTCACTTATTATAATTTTATTAAGATAATAATAACGTTCATACCAATTCAATAATCTCAAATACAATTTATATTTTCGTCAGCGTAGTAGACTTTTTTTTAATAATAGTTTTTTTCAACTCACAGCTGCAACAAGAGAAACGTCATTTGGCATCGGTTCAGTATAAAAAATGTTAAAGTACACTTCAAGTGATTCATAAGCGCCAGCTTTTTTTTCAAACGACTCAAACGGAATTTCTTATGTGCCAATAATAAAATTTTAAGCCAGTATGGAAATCTAAGGTTGGTATAGAACAACGAATAAAAGAAATTTTAAACTTCAAACAGTTATGGTGTCATAAACACTCGGCAAACAATTTGATTTTTTAAATTGAGAAATTTTGATAACACAGAGACGTATCGATCTTAGTTGTTTTTTCTTTTAGAATAATTAGATCATTTATTATACTTCGTTATATTTTTAATATAATTAATATCCTATTAAGCATAACAATGTTTTAAAGTATCTTCAACTGCGTTATTATTTATAACATCTTCTGTATCTAAAATGTATCTTAATTATCGTGGCATGTAATATGTACTAACCTTCGTGGTTAATGAGTAATGGTCGCATAATTTAATGAAACTAAACTGTGAATATAATAATTTGATAATAAAAGGCCCTGACTTGTCGTTCCTGGCATTAATTTTGATGTTTCCGCGATCTTTGCAGATTTACTTCATATTAATTAGTATAATGCCTCAAATATTAAGAAAGGGGTTAAAAATTAAGATTTTTACCATATGTTAATTTGTCTGAAATACTTAAGGGAACATTGTATTTGTCCATATAATATATCGTTTAAAATTTTGTTACAAATTCATATAAATAATTTAGGACGGAAAATCTAAATATAGCTTCGAGCCCTTCCTCATTTAAGACAATTTATGTTAAAGGTTAGACGCGTTCGTTTAACGAGAATGCTTGTCGAAATCGAGAAAATAAATTAATTTATTTAAATGTTCAAACTTAGTTGCATGTTACCACGCAAATCTCTCCACAGCTGCCTAGTCAGTTTTGGCGCGTATCAGAGGACGGTTCCCTCTGGAATATTTAAAAAAAAAGAGCAAATTAGTGGCCAGTGAAGTGTTTGTGATTTTAAACCACGGTTTGTGTCTCTCAAAATGGCGGGAGTAGGATTTTTTACACATTTACCACAGATTACACTACACAATGTAGATAATTAATTGCTACGATAAATTGCGTATTGGTGAGTTAAGTGCTACGTTGTGCTACGGAACTTGGCTACGAAATGCTACAATTCGAACGCAGACAATACAATTGTTCATCTGCAGACGAAAAGTGTCAATGATTCAAGTTGACGGTGGAGTTAAATTTTAATAAAACAGTTACCTAATAAAAACGTAAAATTCCAAGGAATATAATAGTTTTAAAAATAGACTTTATGTGAAGTATTTAAAAATAAGTAGTCGTGTCGTCAAGAGTTTTAACAAATCGTTTAAATCCTTGCCTATTTTATTATCCCTTCACATATTTTGATACTTAAAAACCGAAGTATATTCTTTTTTATTTAAACGAAGGTTTGCGAATGTGGCACACAAAGTGAAGTCGACAATCACGAATGCTTAGTTACAATTTCTGAGTTTTATATTATTAAAAGACATCATTAACGAGCTTAAAATATAGAGATTAGTTATAATAACCGAATGTAAAGGATAATTGCGTAAAAATATATACAAATAATTGGTATATTTAAAATAGAATGCAATGGGCTATTTGACAAAATATTTTAACACTTTTGAAGGATACGTCCTGTCGATAGTCTCAATAACTTAACATCAATTTCTTTTTCTTGTGGTCCCAAACACTTAAATTTCGGAAGTATTATTCCGTAAATCTATATACGAGTACCTAATAGATACATTAAAACCAGTATATTTATTATAAACGAACAGTTGTGATTATTATGAAATTTATTGCTGTTTTTGCATTTTAGATGTTCGAGCCAAATTTTTATTTTATAAATATTTCTTCAACAAATGTCGTATCATAAGTTTTTAATACTATTTAAATTATTTTATATACACTTATTTGCATTGTACGAAATCGCTTAGGCAACTATTCTCAAGAAGACAGCAAAGGCAGACATGGTTGTATCAAATGATTATGATTAATAATTTGAACCGTTGACCCCAAGGTTAAATATCAGGCTGGTAAAATCTATCTGTACCCACGTCGGAGAACTTTATTATCAGTTTGACTGTAAATTGTTCCCAGAAAAATATAAAATCTTTTAAAATAAAATTAATGTAAAAATATGTATGTCTTAAATGTTTTGTTAAAATCATATGGTCACGTTTGTTAAAAAGTTCTTAGGTTAACTTAGTAGGTCAATTTCAACATAATCCTCATTTGTAAATTCGGGTATCTCCGTGAATCTGGAAATCAGGCAGATGAGCGTGGCAGCTGTCTGGCGAATGTATAATTTTGATGTGACATTCTTGGCGAGTACGATCTGACACGGCCCAGAATAACGATTATTTCTGTATCGCGATTTTACTAACTGGTGTAAAGTTGAGTTTCTTCAATTCAAATTAGTTAGTTACTTTCAATTTTAAGGTAAACTCAATGTTTTATTATGGTAGGTTTAACCCAGTAAAATGTATCAATTAGAATTTGACACCAGTATTAAATGTTACTTATTAACCTTATTTTGCCTGCTCGTTACTTAAAAGACGTTTCTCGAGTTTCTCGTTAAATAATCAAATCATTTTTATTGTTAAAGATTTACCACTTTTATGTGTACGGAATTAACGCCTTGTATATTTAAGTTAACGTCAAGGAAATCCAATATGATGGACATGCATTAGGCGGATGCCAAGTGGGCCGACCTGAGAATGCGGAAAGATTAAGGTGTATTTTATGAAATTTCATATTTCAAGCACTTATGGTATGTTTTGATAACCTCTTTTCCTCTCCATCGTATCTCAGGCTGTTTCGCTCGCCACCTTGATTAAATTGATTTACAACCTTAGATTACAAATTCAATTCGTAGAAAGCATTTTTGAATGAATTTAACGAGATGATTTTATTTGGTCCACTGTATAGCGTGGCCTGAGATAGTCACATCTGTATGAGTACTTCATAATGTTTATTAAGTCAGCTTCTGTTATATTTTATTCTAATTATTCAATAATAAAAATAATGAATAATTTATTGTCACAATAATTAAATTATAAAATGATGAAATATAAAAACTAACAAAATAATCTTTATTATAATAATCTAAATTTAAGAAACATAGCACAACGGGCGGACAATTTAATACATTACAATTATTTTAAAGCCCGTAATAATATTAATTATAGTAAAACCCTTCAATCACCAGTCACCCACAACTTGGCTCCAGAAGCTGGAAGCTAATTACATCTGACCATGAATTGTTCGCATATTAATTTATAATAGTACATTGATTAAGTCACGCATATAAGCCTTGAAAACCCCAGTAAATGAAACTTGTCGCAGAGAAACATTCTGTATTTTTTAAAAATATTTTATCATAATTTATTTCATAGCAATTAAATTTAACAGAATATGACAAAATATGTACTAATATAAATTCACATACATTTAAGGTAGATTTTTGAGTGTATTGGCTTAAGTAATTCTGTTTTATAAGGTTTATAATCTATTTTATTAAAGTGAAAAAATTTTCAATTATCAAGAACCGGAAGCATAAAATTAAGACCCTGAACGATGGGAACCAAAAGTGGTTTGTTTTATGATCAAAATAACTTCATTAATATATATGAACACGTCTTGAAAATAAAATTAAATAATTTTATTCATTATGCACTTGTTGAGATTACTTATTTACTCGAACGTTACTTGTTACAAGGATATACTGACGGCCATCATATAAACTATAATATTTTGAAACTTTTAATAAACGTTACTTACGTGTAATCTTAACGCATCGTATTTAAGGTAAAGAGAAAAATAAAGTCGACCTCTAGTTTGCATAGTTCGTTACATTTTGATTGGCCAACATATATGTGTACTGTGTTCACTTAAAATTATCTTACTACTGTAAAATAAGGTTGCTATAAACTTAAGAACTTGACGATGCTATAATATGCTCTCAAATATATTGCCTGTTTTTACACACGGCTCAAAACAGTTTATTACTGTAAGTGTTGATTTTCATAGCACATATCCGCAGGATATTAATGCTAAACACGATTCCCCCAGTATTTTGGCTTTATTTCAATATGAATTCGTCATCTTGTTAACATACCTTATTTTATTTTAGTTTTGTTGCGACAAATTGCTGTCTTATCTATATGTTCTGTCAGATTTGCAAACGAGCCGCATATGTTGTGTAAAGTTTTTCAATTTAGATATTAAGATCGCAATATATATTTCATGAACTAGTCACTATTTTATACAGTTATCGTATTTAGGTTTTTTTTAATTATAAGAGATGGCTCTCCTCTTCCTTATACTCTGTCATCAGTCATTGTCTTATTCCTTTTCATCGCATCCTTCGCCATAAGTACAAGAGCAAATTAATTTATGTACCTCAGGCAATCCGTCAATAGAGGTTGTATGGTGTCGGTAGTCGTTCCGTCACAAAAATTTGATAGGTTTGCTGACTAATATTCAGAACATTTTTAGGGCTACGTCACATGTTTAGACTAATATGCGAGTACTGAAATTAATTTATAGTTTATTTACTTGACCGAAATGTGAGGATTATCATCGCGTTGAAATATAGGTCAATTGTAAATACAGAAATGTTAGTATTACTTCACATAACTTTAATAACATGTCTTATACACGGTTACAAGAAGTAATAAAGATGCCAATACAAAGAATACGCAAAATTATTCCTAGCAATATTTTGTAATAAACTCTACTTGCGAGATTTTCCTTTGGATTCCTATCGGGCGTCCGAGTTTTTCTTTTAATCATTTTCGTGCACAGTTTCCATAAAGCATATGATCTATTTGTTTGATAGAAGATATAGTTTGTAAGTTCAAAGCGCCAGCTGTACCATCCAAAAGAAATGATTTATTCGTCTCTTCGTTATATTTATGAGTCTATTAACATGGTTTTGGTGATATCTGGAGCAAATTCATTCATCACTTTTCAAGAATCCTCAGTTAAAAGATGTTGTAAATTATTGTTGGAACGCGATTATTTTTACGGGACTAAAGATAGAATCGTATTATCTTAATTTTTTAGTGTCAATGTAACAAATTACTACAATGTTGCACTCGAACAGAAAATTAATACAATTAATTTCGTAAATATATTCAAAGTATATGTGATCCTCATAGCGATGTTCCATTTTTGTAAGAGGAGGCATGTCACTTCGAATTAATTAATTAATTAATTTTCAATTATTTACCTACAACTGTGTCTAAGTATATTGCTTTTTGTTTATATAATATATATATATATATATATATATATATATATATATATATGTATATGTATATATCAACTGGCCGTACGAATAAATAACGCGAGCATATCTCAGACCCTATTAGATATACCGCGATATTTCTTTAAAACATTACCACGTGACACTTTGACGCATGTCAATTGTCAACCAATTAAATATTTCGAAGACAATAAAATGTAATTAATTATCCATTTTGAACACTTGATAACAGGCAATACCATAAAACAGTTGAATATCATGCGTACTCATTAAACCGTCAGCGGGGTCACATTATCTGGCTAATTCAAGAGTCGACCGAGGCGATGCCAAGTATTTTTATGATTTTTCTAAACATTCAAACTATAATAAACAAGTTGTTTTATATTTGTAGACGACAAGAAATGTTATGATGATCTGAGCTGTGACGTTTGATTTCAATGGTATCTCGAACTAAATTGGTATCTATGCGTTAAAATAGATGAATTATATTTAAAAACTTCATTGTTTTAATAGTTAATTTAAATAAGATATTAATATTAGCGTAACAATTCCTAGGCAGCGTGAATGTGTGGACCGCTGATAACATCATATACGCCTTTAGTATATTTGGCCCCTGTTTTGTAAAAAACGGAGTTTAATCTTAAATTTGGCAATTTAAGACTGAGTTAAAAATCTAAATGTTTCCTTTTATACAAATTAAATTATAAATCTTTTTTTCAATTTTACTATTGAAAAAAGAATACAGATTAGTCTTCATATTATAATCAAAATATCTATCATGGATAATCCGTGGTGGATCATAAATCTCTCGCATCGCCCAATAGTATTTTATTTAAATGTCCGTCTGTTACGTCATACCTTAAATCACATGCTCGTGGAAACATAAACATACATCGATTAATTGAAATTTATGTCATTTTAAAATAGTTGAGACATCCGTTTTTATTCTCATTTATAATCTGATGTTTGAAGTTATATAAAATGTATTAAATCTATCATCTCACATATACATTAAATTTAAAATATTTATAAACGTAGTAAGTTTTTAATAGGTTTTATAGTAATAGTTTTAACACGATACACATTAGTATAGGTATCAAAAGGTAAATTTTAAAAGTGGAGCATATTACGTAGTACATCAACATTTATAAAAAAAAAAACATAAACAATTCCCGGACAACCATACACCAATTATCGTAGCAATACATTTTAAAGAAAATCAATGGCGCTAATGGAACTGTGGAATTCTCTTGTCGGTGGTAACAAGGGGTCAGACTGGAGTGAAATAGCTACACTATACCTCGATAATCGTAAGAAATACTTCTCCGTCTCCGAAATAGATAGGGAAGAAGTGCCAATTGTGTTTTCTGAAGGTCATAAAATTAGCTTCAACAAAACCGGATTGGGATTGGACTATACCCCAACTAATTCAATTACAATATATCATATTGATACAAGAAAAGGTGTGTATTACTCTATAAAAGATAAATGATGGCGCTAGACTATATATCGTAGATCGAAGTCGAAGTCGACGTACCCTTATAATGTGTGTAATGACGATGCTACAGTGACTTATACATCTATGAACATACTGTTATTACGCGGTATCTAGGAAAGCGTAACTAAACATATGTTAAACAAATTGGTATTATCTATTGTGCGTATAAAAATAATATTATACAGTAATGGGCATAATGAACTAGTGAAATCCAAGCCTGAATTTACTACAACACTATCAACATTCGTAGTAATGAAATGTGTCGATGCATTTTCAGCGGAAGTAAAGATGCCAAGTGGTAACAGCGATCAGCCCGTCATAGAAGATAACCGGGATGGTACTGTCAGCATTAAGTACGAGCCAC
Organism: Leptophobia aripa; assembly: GCA_951799465.1. NCBI lineage: Eukaryota > Metazoa > Arthropoda > Insecta > Lepidoptera > Pieridae > Leptophobia > Leptophobia aripa. The sequence continues at coordinate 4,493,891 of OX637272.1, read as the reverse complement.
GGGAGGAGGGGGTGCATGAGCTGTATGTCAAATACAATGGTGAACATGTGCAAGGTAAGAATGACACCCTGATGTGGTGTCATTCTAAAACTGAAGGGAAATTTGCTTCAAAATTTATTGTTTCTGACGACTAAAAATTTAGTAATTTTATTTCTTTTCTAACCAGTAATGGCACATTTATTACTTTATTCAAGGTTCGCCATACAAGTTCCACGTAGACTCCATACCCTCTGGATATGTGACTGCGTATGGACCAGGTCTGCTTAATGGCGTGAGTGGAGAACCTAGTCTGTTCACCATTAGTACTAAGGGAGCAGGATCTGGAGGTCTATCGCTTGCTGTGGAAGGTCCTAGCAAGGCTGAGGTAAGTTCTTATCTAACGGTTTAAAGGTGATATAATTTCTTGTAAGAGACAATCTCTTAGAGACTTTTGGAACTCTATATGGGGTAAGATCAGACTACTTCTTATACGAGATAATATTTATTGATTGATTCTCCACCATCTACATCATAGCGATATTTACCTTACAGATTTAAGAAAAGAGAGTGGCACCAAATGCTTAGGTCTACCATTCTTCAGATCTTGTGTGCATTTAAGGCCAGGATGTCTTATCAATAAATTTATTATTTCAGATAACGTGTCACGATAATAAAGATGGTACAGTGGCTGTATCATTTCTTCCCACTGCACCCGGCGAGTACAAGGTCTCTGTCAGATTTGGGGACAAACACATCAAGGGATCGCCTTACCTAGCTAAGGTAGCCAATTATTTAATGTAACCATACTTATTTACAATGACTCAAGAACATAATGAGCTCATATACGTAGGGAAAATGAAGGTACTAGAAGAATATAAGATCTCCCGACATGTAAAAACTGAAGACACGATTTAACACATACGAAAAGTTCAAAAATATATTATGACTATGAGCTGTTATTATCACTCCTACCTCTATCTACTCCGTACCTTATCAGACTATTCTAAGTTGGATTCTCACCCATTCAGCTTCTAATATAGCATATCTAAACGTGTGACTCTTTTCCTCCTCTTAATCTTTATGAATAAAATAACTCATTTATATAAAATATTATTCCAGGTGACAGGAGAAGGCAGAAAGAGAAATCAGATCTCAGTTGGCAGTTGTAGCGAAGTAACATTACCAGGAAAGATTAGTGACAACGACATTCGCAGTCTCAACGCTTCTATACAGGTTTGTTAGACAATATGTGCATGTAATTTCCTAACAAGAAGGGTAGACTTTCTAATATCTAAATACATTCATAAATACATAACCATAACATAACATAATATCTCTATCCAATTAAAAATCAATCAATCAATTAAAATAAAGCTTCTGTATGGGTTTTAATAATGTTAAAAAATAATGTTCTTTCCAGGCACCATCAGGCTTGGAAGAACCATGTTTCCTCAAACGCCTGCCTTCTGGTAACATCGGGATCAGTTTTACACCCCGGGAGGCAGGACAGCACGTCGTGTCCGTAAAGAAGTTGGGTGTCCATATCCAAAACTCACCATTTACAATCACCGTACAGGAGCAGGAAGTTGGTGATGCTAAGAAAGTCAAGGTAAGAGTCTACATGACTTTTGTTTAGGACTTATTAAAATTTTTAGTGGTAAACAAGGAGAAACGGCGATTTACTTTGGGTCTCCGTTTGAATTTATAAAGCCTTACACTACTTACATAAAGCCTTACCTAAAGAGTATTTCTTACCGCTGGGTGAGAGCCTAGCCTGGCACCACTGTATTTCCGAACCAATACGACATGACTACGTCAATTTCTTAAAGAAAGACGAAAGGAGAATGTAATTTTGTTACGCGCTGTATAAAAATGTTACATATTTTATTTTTATTTAGCCAGTAAATATAGGTTTAAAAACAATTGCATCATTTTATTTAATATTTTTCAACACTTCGTTGCATATAAAATAAAAAGCTAAACCCCTTTTAATATGTAGGTATCAGGCAGTGCCCTTAAAGAGGGTAAGACGCATGGTGAGAATACCTTCTCTGTGGATACCAGGAATGCTGGATATGGTGGTCTTTCGCTATCTATCGAAGGTAAAATTAAATTTTTATACAGTTTTCATTATTTATTCAGTCGAACTTTTTACATTTTTACGAGTAAGTGGATTTTTAATCTCTTCTATTTCACAATCATTTATGTTCGTTATATTCTAGTTAGTAGTAGTAGTCCTATTTACTGTATTTTTTACATTAAAAATGTATTGTTGTGTGTTAACAAAGTCAAAATTTCATATTTCACTTTTGAACGTGACTAAAACCAAGTTGAGCTTGGGTTCATTGAACCCTTTAGCTTAGAAGAAAACATAAATAAAACTCAGGGTGTTTGTAATTTCTTTGGTGGTTCCTATTACAATTATCTTCTCTGCACCGAATAACATTAATTAGTAATGTTTGAACCAAAACAATTTATTTTAAAACAGCAGTATTCATAAACTAATTATTTTTATCATAATATTATATCTCAATTGATTTTCTTTATGAACTAAAACAAAATTTCGATTGTGATGGTAGGTCCCAGTAAAGCTGAAATCCAGTGCGCTGACAGCAAAGATGGAGTACTGGCCATCAGCTATAAGCCAACGGAACCTGGTTACTACATCGTGAACTTGAAGTTCGCGGATCATCACGTGGAAGGATCACCATTCACAGTCAAGGTAGACCTTTAAATTTATGATAAAATCACAATAATGAATACCTCTCTGGGATATATAATGATTTCGTTGTATGACATAGCGTCGATTAATTAGCTAAACATAAAAAAAACAATTGCACGAAATTGATCAGTCAATAAAAGTATTACTAGAGAAATTAAATATATAGTATGCGTCTTCTTTACGAACGTTATGAATAGAAGGATTTTATTAATTTTACAGGTATCTGGTGAAGGCAGCAACAGACAGCGTGAGAAGATTCAAAGACAGCGCGATCCAGCACCACTCACCGAAGTGGGAACTAACTGCAAACTTACCTTCAAGATGCCTGGTATGTTTAAACTTTTACAAATGTCGGTCGTCATATAGTATTATCAATTTTGCGTTAAATGTGTTGGCGAATGCTTTTTGTATAACCTTAAGTTTAACATTGCAATGAAGCACCATGCAGATACGTATCAACAGAGTATAGTGGAATCCCAATTAAAGTTATAAGTATACGAGGTTATTTAAAAAAACAATGATAAATTATAATTAAATATGATTGCAGTAAAATTCCTCATTAAAGTTCCAGGAATATCCAATTTTATATTGTGTAAAAAGCCCATTAACCAATAATTCTTTATTTAATGCCCTTATTTTTTGCAAAAACAAGAGAATTATCTTGATAACGAGACTAAGCTTCTTTATACACATATTAATGTAGCTACGTTTTTATAGGCATCACATCATTCGATTTGGCGGCAACTGTTACCAGTCCTGGAGGTGTTTCCGAAGATGCTGAGATCCAGGAGGTGGAAGATGGGTTATACTCCGTCCATTTCGTTCCTAAGGAATTGGGTGTTCATACTGTATCTGTCAAATACCGGGAGATACACATTCCAGGTTGGAAAATACTAATTATTATTTTTTTTAATAAATCGGTACTGTTATTCAAGAATGCAATCCTATTATTATTAAGGTACTTACTAATTATTTACAGGAAGGCAAGAAAATTATTCTAAAGTGCCCTTTAAAAAAAATTAAAGAAAAATAGTTTGGCTATTTCAGGTGTTATTATTTTTAATGAACCGCCTGCGCTAATTATTGTTTATTTATTTATATCGCAATAATTAATATACCTTTTAGGGAAAATATTTTTTATAAAGTCCAAATCGAGTATAAATCAAATTTGTACTTTATACATACATATATGATTTATTTACGTATCAATTTAAAAGATACGCTTACAAATTATTGAAAACCCTTGCAAATTTAAAGGATCTCCTTTCCAATTCACCGTGGGTCCACTTCGGGATTCCGGTGCCCATTTGGTGAAAGCTGGTGGAGCTGGTCTCGAAAGAGGAGAGGCTGGAAGATCTAATGAGTTCAATGTATGGACAAGAGAAGCTGGTGCTGGTCAGCTCGCTATCTCACTTGAGGGTCCAAGCAAGGTACGACCATATCATTCTTAAATTACCGAGAAATATATGAAAATATACTAAATAAGGGGAACTTAAGAGCTGAGTAAAAAAAATGTAATAAAAATAAATCTTTACTGGAATTCACTAGATAGATATTTAGGTACAAATATATTGATTAACTTATTATTTTGTTAATTATTTGGTTATTCTTTTAGGGTGACATTGATTTCAAGGATCGCAAGGACGGGTCTTGCGACGTATCCTACAAAGTTGAAGAGCCTGGTATGTGATAACTATATTTAGCACTAAGAATTTTCAATGTCAATAAATTACTTCAAACATCTACAAATGATGGGTCGGTTTCAACACCACTAATTTTATGAGAATCTTCGAGCCGTTGAAGGATATATGACCAGTAAATACCATGAAAATAAATGATATTAATCATGTCGGTAAATGCAAAATGACCGTATAATTTACGCGCTGTTATCGTGTCCATCGAACTTTGCAAGTCAAATTCCAACCACCCCGCGGTGGATACCATAAAAACATACAAACACTGAAATGCACTTCATAAATAAAGTGACTCGTTTCGACCACGCCCAGCCGCCATTGGCCAATGGAATCCTTGACCATAGCGCGGCAAATACCGCGAGCCATTTTGACAGATCGATTTTTTTTTCTTAGCGATAATGGCTGCGTTTTCAGCCAGTGATTACTTGAATTTACGATAGAGTTTTTACTAATGTTTGCAATAATTCGTTAGGTTTTTCGAAACACGTTCTTATAAGTGAAATACGTTTATTGTGGTACAACGATTTGCTAAAGAAAATTTCATTTTATTATCAATACGAGTTTTTGTTAGCGTCATTGAGTGAGGCTTGAAGTTTTTTTAGGAAAAATAAGCCAAAATTATGAAGCTTCATTCCATTCCTAAAGATTCTTTTTTCGGTTCTATGAAGATGCCATACGGGATTTTCATATTTTCATGTTTTTAAAGTGTTTTACACTTTCATAAGCTTTTGTGTATGATAGATAAAAATCGAGAATCAGATGTAGATATAACATAATTAAATATGGTCCTCTCACATTTCTAGTCCAAAATTATCAGTTTTCTTTTATTTCAACAATCATGTATATTTCACAGTATGATATTACACAATAGTATTGACATTTCTCATTATAAAATTGAAAAACAATAAAAATATACATGTACAATAATAATATAAAAGGAACAAAATATCATAAAATATGAAATATTCATAAACACCAATACAAATGATACCTAAATTTTCTTATTTTTGACGAATAATTACCAATAACAAACAATTTTTTTTCCCTACAAATCCCAAACATTTGTTATATAAATCTGAATCCTTAAGTTGTTGTCGCATGTCGGACAAATCTGGTTGAACACTTATCTATAAAAAAGAAGATAATGTTTGTATTACGTACAAATATGCAAAACATCATTTCAGTAATTGAATATAAAACATATCATAACATAATATTTAAAAGTAGTGTTAATTTAAAAATAGTTTTGGCATAATTCTTGCATTATGCAAATATAATTCAATTAGGGATACATCTGCAAATAATCACTGTTTAATAATGATAAACAGATGCAACATTTGCATATTATTTTGTAAATGTCGTTAGATTCACAATTGAAACATAATGTTTGTAAAATATATATAAGAGTAGATAAAGTTTAGCATAGTATTCAAATCTTTAATATTATTAAAAAGCGTACCACTCCTTAAAATACCGGCAACACACTCACGAGCTCCCAGCAACGCGAGTGTCTGCTCGTTTGCCCTCTCTTCTATAAAAAAAATACGGCACCCAGTATCGCCCCTTGAAGTATACCAAAGTTTTCTGTATTTGCTTTACATAAAATTTGTCTGTGCGTGACTTAGATTTTTGGGTGATAAGCTGGTACATACTTTCTTTTATTGATAGTTTTAGTTGATAAATATTAATTTGCAATTTATATGTATACAAAGGACAAGGTTAAATAATTTTTTAATTAAAAAACAACAAACAAGTTTAACGACCCTTTGTCTCACAGACTTAAGTCATTATTCATGTGGATGTTAAAAATTTTCAACAGCGATACACTTATGAAGTATGCCAACGTAAAAAGACGCCGTTCTTTGACGAATATTTGGCGGAATTTTTTATCGTCCGAAACACAATGGGGCCGGACAAATTCTGTTTAGAGCCCGGATTCCTTTCCTTTGGTGTTTAAGAGTCATTTTAATTGACTAAGGGGATAGTGAAAAAAAAAATAACCCTGGTTATCTCGGAACGTCGGGGATTGTAAATTTTTACGAGTATATTGTTTGTATTAAATACTCGACTATATCTTTAAAATATTTAATAGAAAAAATCTATCTGTCGATTAATTAACCATACTAGTTATTAAAAAAATACAACATATTCTTTATATTAACCTAACTAATATAAGTAACTTAAAATAAAACAAAACACAAAACTAAAAAAAAAATAAAAAGTTTGGTCCCTGCAGAGTACCCACAATGCCAAGCAAGGAAAGCACCAGCCCTTGGATCACCGGTACTGAATACCAGGCGCCTACTTAAATAATTAGCTAATACTAAAACTATACAGTACTTTAAAATTTAATAGTCGAAAATTACTGCGCTAACTTTGTTTGTATTAATCAAATTGTACGATTTGAAATAAGTTACCTGAAGATGGTAGTCGATCTTAGGCCTTTCTAATTCAACAAAAAAGTTTTTTTTCATTAAGGAAAAGTGACTTAAAAAGCACACTTGAAATGTAAATTTACAACAATATGCCTACCGCGTTGTAACAAGGTTGGAGCGTTAAAAAAACATGACAAGAACGTCTCGGCTTTTGAGAATTTCTTTTAAATCTGAACTAGGATCGAGCTTTTAATGTTATTTCACGCTTTCTTATATCTCCTATTCTAACTTATATTTACAAAAGAATGTTAAGCATAGATAAATATGTTTAGTATATTTCTACAATACTAATTATTGATATGACATTCTTAAGAAAAAGTGGTGGTCTTTTTTCGCTTGTTAATCCATACTGGACAGTAAACGTCTCTAACTAATAGATAAAGAGAGAAAAGACGTTAAAACAAATACGTCTCTTGAAAGTTTTTGTTTTTATTTTTAAGGCATTAGACATAGTAAAATACTATATCCCTTCAACGGATCTCTAAAAAAACTCTGCAGAATTTAAATATCTCGGCCGAAAGAAGAATTATTGTTCCATCGTTAGTGGCTCATTTCAATCCAAAATACAGTTTTTATATTCTAATGAAGTTCTTATTGAATTTTTTACGTTTTCATCGAGTTTTTTTGAACGATGCAAATAAGTCGGAACTTTGAGGATCGGAAGTGGATAATTTGTGTCACTTGTGATATGTTACAGTGAAACAGGTGTGGCTGCTTTTACTTACACAAAACACAAAAAAATACAATTTTGAATAGTCTTAAGTATTCTTATTTATGCCGTCACCCTATTTGACGTTCTATTGGTAATATATTTTGACGTGCGAGGGATGAGTAGTCATTTCAAGCTATAAAAATAATAAAACAACTTTATCGTGACGGAATCAAAAAAAATTATAAAAAAATGTAAGAAAACAAAATATATAATAAACTAAAATTAAGAAACACATATAATTTACGAGAAATTTTTTTAAAATTTGAAATTAGGTCAACAATTTTATACCTTTCAGGTGAATACCGTATCGGATTGAAATTCAATGAGCAACACATACCAGACTCTCCATTCAAAGTGTACATCAGTCCAGCAATTGGTGACGCGCACCTGTTGGAGGTGGCTCAATTCCCCGATTCAGCACAAGTGGATAAGCCCACACAGTTCTACATCAGACTAAATGGAGCCAAAGGGCAGCTCAATGGCACGGTGAGTAGAATTTTTTTTTTTAAATAAAATTTCGGTATTTTCCGAGTAACTTATTTGTTAATACGTTGGATGGCTGTCTAATGTATTTTTTATACCAAGCAACAGTCAATATTCTGTGCAGGTGTTACTAATATAATAATTTATATAGCAATAATAAAACATTAAGGCGCTAGTCCTTACATACACAGTGTTTTTAATGGCTCGCATGTACCTCGATAGTTTTTTGGACACATTCCTGTACTTTAAAACCTTATATCATGCATAAATATTGAAGGATTTTTTTTATTTAATAGATCTCACATAAGTAAATATTGGTTTTAACGGTCCTTTATTAGAAAACTAAAGTGATAACGATGGTCTTGAAGTTAAAGAAAAGATGTATCGTCATTGTTGTATCATTGTTCCGTAGTGTTAAAAAATATTGGTACCATCATTAAAATAGTACTGCCATATACCGCTTCAGTAAATCAGCATCTGCTATATATAAGAATTAACACGTGTAACCCCACATTAAAATTTTATGCGGATTCAAATATTCTTTCCGCAATCGTTCCGCAAGTTGGGGTCAGATGATTTATCGTGAGAACATTATTGTATTAAATATGCGTTTAGTATATTGTGAAGCAGCTTTGCTTGTTTAGGACGTTGGTGCATGTTCACAGTGGACCTCAACATCTATTAAATAACGTGTATGAATAGCCTTGTTATCGTGTGCCAAGAACTTACGTTTATAAAGCACTATACTATGATTTTAAATGTATATTTGTAGTGTTATTTTTATAGCACATAACATCTTTTTTTAAAATTTATTATATAAAAAAACCTTACTCAAAATACAATTATATTTTTGGAAAACGCCAAGGTTTTTGTTCGCGATTAATATACTTAAAATGTATCATTTGTTTACTATATGGAAACGTATGTTTTTCTAGATTTTTTTTAAATCTATTTCTGTATGTCTTTCACCACTCACACCAATATAACAAAATGGAAATGTAACATACCTTTACCGGCCATAGACACTAAAAAGTTTCGTTTCGTTTGTCGATCCAGGGCCTCCACGTTACCCGATGATAAAACCATCTATCATAGGTATTGCTGAAAATATAATAAAACATCGGACGCACGTGACCACAATATCTCATATAATATTTTATGAGTTGCCCGATGAATATATGAAAGTTTCGTGATACGTTATTTAATATGGTAACACTTGTGACTGACCAGTTATTTGATTTATTTCGGGTCGCAGGTTTGACAACAATTTATGCGTTGTAATAAAAAATATTTAACAAAACTTAATTTATACAATATACCAACCACAAATATATTATTTCACAATTTCATATAAATGACCAATTCGAAATTATGGTTTAATTCATTCATCATGCTCACTGATTGTATATAGTCCATCTTATATAATAATTTCCTATAAAATATTATTATTTTTATATAAAGTAAAATTTTAGTGATATAATATAAATTAACCCATATTTTCGAAAAAAAATGTAGGTTAATAATCAAAAGAAAATGTATGATTGCGTAAGTTGACCTTCAGAAGTTAAATGCATAGTGATGGCTATTCATAATTATAATTATTATAATTTATGACGATAATTAATAAGCATTTAAGCGTATAAGAAGGTTAAAGTCTAATGTTTTATTATTGTAATATTTATTATTTCCTACGTGATCATTATTATTTTAAAAATATTTAAAAACAAATTGTTATATTTTAACATTATATACTGTTTTAATTAAGGGACTGCCTTTCAGGACTAGAGATTTTCAACTAAACCTCTTCAGAAGTACCTATAGTGTACGCAAGAGCTATAAACTTTAGACAATAATTTTAAAATCACTAGAATCGCTTCGATAATAAACTTATATGGTTAACTGTATTATTTATATTAACAACAGCATTAATAACAATATTATAAAATGTAACATAAACAATGTGTTTTATTTTTTAGGTGGTTTCTCCGTCAGGCAAGACGGATGATTGCTTTATCCAGAACATTGATGGAGACCAGTACTCCATCAGGTTCATGCCCAGAGAGAATGGTGTTCATAACATAAACGTGAAATTTAACGGTGTTCACATACCAGCCTCACCACTAAGGATAAAGGTTATATAAATTATTATTATTATAAAGAGTTTTCAATAGATGTAGTACTAATATACTTTATATTTCGTATATGAATAGCTTCAGATGTAAATAAAATATTTCTTTCTTTGTTATTCACAGGTAGGCAAAGACGACGCTGATCCCGCAGCAGTACATGCACACGGCTCCGGTTTGGGATCTGTTAAAACCGGTAAGCTTTTTAAAACTATTTTCTTGTATAAATAAAATCTAGTTCCAAACCAATTCGACTTAGAAGAGCAATTATTAAAAGGCAAAGCCTGACAGTATGCGTACGTAAAGGTGGGCCGCGACTACAACCTCCTGCTACCTGCCAGTTCTCTTTATAAATAAGTAGTAATAATAGATTTCAATATATATTAAACTGATTAGTACGTACTGTTATTACGGTATAAAAATCAGTTGATATCATATTTTAAACATCTAAGATGTTTAAAATATTCAATTAAATTCTTTATATGTTACTATCGTAAGCTTAATGAAACTTAAATAACAATTGTATGGATAATCGAACTGAAGGTGGAAGAAAATTGTACCACTTAAGAGAATTAGTTAATCAAGATTTGGTATTAACGTAAATTAATAATTTAAAAGGGGGACAATGATCAATACAATGACACTCAGTTTTTGATCAATGTCAAAATTCTTATATATTTTGCTAAATTATGATCCAAATAGAATAGTATCACCTATTTATTACTTGCGTCAAGAAAGTGCATCAAAATAGGCACTCTAGGATCAAAGGGTTCAAAACTAGACCGCTCTGAGATAATATTCACAAAAAGCAGGTTACGTAAGTATCTCAACTATAATATTTCATATCAGGTGCCAAGACCGATCTGATTATTGACACATGTAATGCCGGAGCTGGTATCCTTGCTGTCACCATGGACGGGCCCTCACGCGTCGCCATGGATTGTACTGATGTGGAAGAGGGATACAAGGTAAGTCAAAAGCCTTCAAATATAGAAGGACAATTGGATTTATAACTATCGGTATATATTTGTATTTTTCATCGGCTGAACTATTTTTGATAAGTGAACGCATCTACACATGCTTAGTTAGCCCCAGGGTAAGCAATTTTTAGCTAGTGTTGTTCCACCGATTAACTTATTGATGAATTAAATATTAACACCTTATTGTTATAACCGGCAACTATACTCTTCACATAATTGACCGTACCGTGAATCGAACCCGGGACAGTCCTGGTAACAATTGCGCTAAGTCCGCAAACGACATAACTAATTTTTTTATTTTATTTTACTGCTTGTCCAGGATAATAACGGTGAGATACAATTTAGTTAATTTAAAAAAGATACGTTTTTTTAAACCAAATAAAACATATATTGAGTAAATTTATAAGAAGTATGTAATTTTGTTTTATTATTGCTAGCTATATTATTATAAATGTATTAGGTGAGATATACACCATTGGCTCCCGGATTCTACTACATGAGCATAAAATACAATGGACATCACATCGTGGGGTCTCCCTTCAAGATTGAAGCTACAGGTATCTTCTTCTTCTTCTTATTTACCAGCTCGGTGTTTAACCAACCAAATTCGTATACTTCGTTATATCAATTTAAATATATATTAGCTTTTCAAGTTCGTTTATAAATATTTTTAACTTATTATAATCTAGAAATTGACGCAATTTAAAGCAGATTCAAAGCGCAACTAAAATTTTCCTTTATAGGTGAAAACCTGGCTGAAATCGGCGCTCAGGAGACATCATCAGTAACAGTGGAAACTGTTAACAAAGTGGCCAAAGCTGGACAGAAACAGGGTCCAGTTCTACCGCACTTTAAATCTGACGCAACCAAAGTTACTAGCAAGGGTATGGGATTAAAGAAGGCGTACCTTAACAAACACAATCAGTTCACCGTACACGCTGGCGACGCAGGTAAGCCTATTTTTTATAGACCTGGTATTTCTGACTTACTTCTTCTCTCCTCTCTCAAGTGAAGGTTGGCAAGCTTCCCGGCCTCTCAATCCTTAGTTACGCGGAATCGCGGTCGGCCTGCAACTATTCCGATCCATAACATTTAATAATGTAATATCGACGTATTCTGAAATAGTTCATATTCAGGATCAATAGACGCCTATAGTTAAGAAATTATAGTATAATTCAAAACATCAAGGCTTTGCTATAATGATATTATATTAACTGCGTTTATAAACTCAGTGTTAATCTGAGTACTTTGTATTTTTGCACAAAAATAATGGGAAATGATGAATGGATTTTTTTAAAAATAATAATTTGTTCTCTATACTTTAAGGTAACAACATTTTATATGTTGGAATGTATGGCCCCAAAGGTCCATGCGACGAAGTTCAATTGAAGCACAAGGGTAAAAATAACTATGAATGCTGGTACGTGGTCAGAGATAGAGGAGAATACATAGTTATTGTCAAGTGGGGAGATGACCATATTCCCGGTTCACCCTACAAAGTAGAGGTCTAAACACAGGTTGTTAAAAAGTGCTACCTACAAATATAGCATTGCTGTGTAAGGACAAATTAGTCAGAAGAGAGCATTAAACATGGAAACAATTTTAAGTAGCACTTAATTTGATTAGTATATTACCTTTGTTTACGTATGTAGATTTTTCAGATTTATTATTGTTACCAATATTATAGGTACTCACCATAAGTCAAAATTACAAAAAGCCGGTGTTCCCATCCAAGTACTGACTGCGCCCGACGTTGCTTACCTTTTCTCTTAACGTTGGGGGTTTTATTATTAAAACATAATTTTTTATTTGTTTTCTATAATTATACAATATAAATACATTAATAACATATTATTAGATTTTACTAAGAAATATCTGCATACGTAATTTAAATGAGAAACTATTTTTAATTTGTATTATCCTGTATTTTTTTTTGCATAATTCTAGTCAATTTTATCAGCTCTTTATTCGTAACTATATTCGAAGCTATTTATTGTTGCTTATTAGTATATCGTATATTCAACTCATTCTTAAATACATTGCTATTTCATAGAAATACGCGGGTCTTTAAAAAATATATTTTATATGATTCTCGTTTAGTTTTAGGGCGACTAAATGACAATACATATAGATTATTATAAATATTCCTTTTATAATTAAGGTAAGAGATACAATAACTTATAAAAAACACAATTCCAATTTCAAAGCAGATTGTCTATGGATTTTTCCTTAAAAATCCTTTATGACAACTGGAAATTCGTTTTCTGTTTTTGCTAGAGGTCGCTTCCCATTCTAATACTACTTACAAACTATCGCCATGACCGTAAGTTATTGTATCTTTTTAAGTTTAGTGATGCTTTCTTGAATGGTGTGTGAGTTACCTACGTAGGTAGAACCCTAATTGTAAATACCTACTTTAAGTTTCTATTTAATATTTTGCGACTGTTAACTAAATAAATAGAAAAAAGTTTAATTATAGTTTTATTAAACCATCTCCAATACTTCTATGACAGTGAAGTATTATTTAAGTTTACTTTTATTTGATTTTGAAGTTTAATAAGAAAGGCGACAAGGTAGATTTTAATATATTAGTATGCCAAGTTGATCTGCTGCCAAAAGACGCTGCAGCATGAACAGCCATTTATCAGAGTAGCAGTCATTTATCTGGTGTCGGTTCTTAAAGCGTGAGTACGCTTGTTGCCTTAAAATCATTGATAAACAGCAGAGTTATATCTAGGCAGACACAAACTCAAAATATCTTTCTTCAAGTAGGTCTTTATAAAGACACTTTTGAATCGTCAATTTTTACACTAACACCAGATAATTCGTCAATTTAAACCATAATTGTAGTAAAATGTGGTGCGTATAGATTATTAATGTTGTAACAATGTTATGGAGCGGTGGCTTTAAAAACTAATGTACAGAAAAAATACTTACGTAAATAGTCCAAGGTCCAGCTTATAAATCCGTCAATTAGATGGCGTTAGTGGTTTATCGTCTAGCATTCATCACACCAGATGGCGGTGATTCCACCTCGATAAGAGTTTCAATTCAATTTCTTAATAACGATAAACACAACATTGAACGAAAGGAATTGTTTGGTGGAACTAAAAAATTACGTTTATTAAATACTTTAAATATATTTAGAAACTGGTATATGCGGTTTCTGCTTTGGTTTCAAATAAAAAGTCGGTTTACGATTTTTTTTTATAGCACAAAATGTTTTCTAATAATTTATAAGTATGATAACCAAAAAAATACAATATTCATCACAAGTCTCGCAACTTGATGAATATTTTAGCACTTGATTTTTTTTACAAGTAGAGGTACTAAGATATGAGGTTAGCTTAAATAAAATCACTTAACTCTTGGCATAATTGTATTTAATTTTTATTTGATTTTAAGTAACAAAAAATTTCGTCCACTTTCTCTATAATCTTAAATGGGAACGCTAGACAAAAGCGAATTTCTATTATGAACGAACTTACAAAAATATTTAATTAATAATTAGTTACAATTAACTTAAAAAAATCAAATACAATATCACATTTCTACTTACAATAGAGAGATATTGGCGATGTTTCCCTTAAACCGATTATAAAACGAAAAAAAAAATTATAAAACTCTTGGTTTAATGTCATGTACTTCTATACATAAGGAGTGCTGCACTTACTTAATAACAATTCGGAAGAAACATATTGCTGCAGTTAACAATAATAATTTGTACAAGAACTTAACATTAGCATTTGGCTAAATTTGTGACATTGACAGCGCAAGATTCCCAAGGAATAAGCCTGATCACAAAAAACCACAACCTAACCTAGAATAGCAAAACAATTAGACGATTTTCAAAAATACACCACATCCTTCACATTCCCTATCACATTTTCTTTACCTACTACTTGATTCATAATTCAAAAGTCAACAATATTCTCGTATACATCAAATTAAACTAAATTTCAACTTTGATCAATAGACAACCTTGTCTAATTGTCAGTGACAGTTCTTGCTAACGAACACCAACATTAAGTATGAAAACATAAATTATAAACAATTACAACCATATCAGAACCACAAGTGAATGACACTTAAGTAATAAACAAATCGTTGATCTTAACATATCGTCTAATATATAATTGAGCATAAGCATTTTAAGACTTAAAAGTGTCAAAATCTTAAGTCTCCACAAAAAAAAATACCTCGTATTTACAAAATATATACAAATTGCGGTTACAAAGATATAGAAAAAAATCAAATGTTTTGGCAACCTGTCAGATCATATAGAACGCAATCAGAAAATATATTCAACCTTCAGTGGATTTAACTGATAATTAAACCTTTAATTAATATAAAATTGGTTAATCCTTGTTATACAACCTTGACAGTAACATTTATAATGACGTAAATAATGTTTAAAATATATTCTTTAACACAAAATACAAAGCTGAAGGTAGACTAAATTTTCTTAAATTAAAATGAAGTGCGAAAAAAGAAAAATAAAGCTAAATAAGATTATGAACGATCATAGTAGGAACTGAGTGCAAAAGTGATGTCTAGAGATCTGTACGGCATGAGAATCATAAAATGCATCGCTCCAGTTAGGTCTATAACATACTCGATACCATTAATTATTGTTACAGGAACTCTGAGATTTTGTTGATAACTGTTCTTTATATAGAACCAGAATTGTGCATTAGATATCTATTGTACACAATAAAATAAAAATTTGTATAATAATAATCAGTACGAATCGTAAAACTACAGGACAAAATGTGATTATAATTCACAGAACACCTAGAGACAAGAATATTATTATGCTCTTGAAGCAATTTTATTATGCATGTATATTAATTTGATAATTTTTCATGTGTTATTGCGAATCTACTATATTAAAGATTAGTTTTCTTTAAAGCATCAGTGCATCCAAAATGCTTCTCAGTATTTTCCATTTGAAGTGAATATGTTTTAATAAAGACTTTGGTCAATATATATTTAAATCGTCAAAAAGTTTTACTGAGAAGCACTTAGCCTTACACAATTTCATTCATTTTACTTACAACATAACTAAGTACAACCATAGACTAATAGATCTGTGCTTTGATGAGAACTAATCATTAAATATCAACAAAACTGACTTAAATCAGAAAATCGAATCCCATTACCTTGTTATCTACACAAATTCCAGAGTATTTATACAATATCAATATAAGTCTAAAACTGAACTCCGCCTCACTAACAACACATTTTCGTATTTTATACATAATACCACTGTCATGGAGAGCGAGATTCTAAATACTTTTAATAAGATTTTTGTTAAGTTCTAATAATACCACCGTAAGTATTCAATAGTACCTACTAGGAAACCGGCAAGATCTACTGTTTATCTTTGTGGGAGAGGGCGTGTGGGAGAATGTGTTCCGCTGGCAAGAGAGAAGGCTGATGTGCATAATTTCTTATCTGGTGTAGTGATATCAATTGGTTAGGAAAAGAGTTGGGCTGTTGTTTGCCCTGCTGGAAGTGGAGGGGGTCGTATAAGTAAGGTCGTGACTGCAACGCGCTATGATGAGACAATCCATTCAAATGCGGGGCCATAGAGTTAATCGGGGTAAACGCAGAGTTTGCTGCAGAAGAGACAGGTGGTTGAATGCGATCGTCTTGGCTCTCATGTTGAGCGAACAAGGCTCTCTGCTGTTGCAGTTGTTGCTCATGGTGTTCCTCAGCTTCTCTTTGCTGATGGTAACCACCTTCATCAGACATATGTGCCGCTGAGTCCGGGCTTACTTTCGGCCAGTATGGATGATCAGCAAATGGAGCTGCTGTCGGTGCAGCAGCTGCGAGGGATCTATTGAGCCCGCTCAGACCCAAAGCTGATATTGGTGGCCGTTTATCAGCCCTTTCAGCATGTTTATTCATGTGCTTACTTAAGTAAGTTTCTTGCGTGTAACTCTTTCCACAATACTGGCAAATGTGTGTCTTGAGATGTTTAGACTCTTTGTGCTTCGGAATGTGCTCCAGAAGGTCCTTCTCATGAGTGAAGCATTTGTAACATGAATTACATTTGAATGGCTTGTCTGTCTGGTGGCAACGGCTGTGGCTTTGTAAATTCGAAAGTTGCGAAAACGCTTTAGTGCATCCGATTTGAGTACACCTATAGGGTTTATCACCAGTGTGGGTGCGAATATGTTGTTGTAGGTGAGAGAGCTGAGTAAATTTACGTTGACAGATTTCACATCTGTATGGCTTGATACCGAGATGGATGCGTGAATGCTGGGCGAGATATGAGGAGTTAGCGAAAGCTTTAGGGCACTGGGTGCAACGGTAAGGCTTTGCCTCTCGGAGATGTATTTGCGTGTGAAGCTGCAGGTCCGCCTTTGAGCCGAACACCTGAAATAAATAGAAAAATAACGTTAGAACTTAAGACATAAACAGTATAAGTGGATTCCATTAACATATATTTTGTTGACATGCAGAATAGAATTACATCAGTTGCGATACGAAAATATACAATTACATCATGCATGGCTACTAGTGTATAATATTGTCACGTTCAAAGATTTTAAAATTCATCATTAGTTTCATCAGAAAGTGAATTGTGCCCTTGAACGACATCCGCGGGAGCCGGAACAGATTGTACTTGTTATAAGACTTTTTATTTACTCAATTAACTAACGCGGCAATAAATGCAGGATGCCACCTTCACGGAGTTTTTCACGCATCTTGATTAACGTTTTCAATGTTAATCATTTGAACAATTTACGTTTTATCTTACGAGATTTAAATAGTATTTTAATGTGTTGCGAATAAACCTATAATTACTCATGTTCAAGAGTAAATAAGGTATTTAATAATAAATAATTTACTCATGCGTTTGTACGTATGTTGAGTATGTGTATTGATATGTTGATTCAAAAGGTTGTTTCGGTATGCTATCGATACTTATTGTGATATTTCAAATTAGTTTCTAAGTTAAAAGTGGTGCGTCATCCTATCGATACCGCGTTCGTTGGCCGACAATGAAACTATGGACCACGTTCCATAAAGCAAGACAAGCTGCCAAAACAAAACTGAACAAACTCTATCAAAATCCCAACATAAATTCAAACCTTATTGAAATTAAGAATAGATAATAAATTAGAATATCAACGCTAAATGCACAGTGTTGATATTTGGTGAGCAGCGCGCAGTCAAAACGTTGCCTGATTAATAATGCTACAGAATTTGAGCTCTAATCTGCTATCATTAAAGGACATTATTGAAATTTGGTTTCTGTAATGCGTCTATTTACTGGAGCTATAGGATTCGGTAGCACGTTGAATGACTCGTCAAAATACAAGACACGATCGCGATTGGTCACACCCTGAACATAATTAAAGTTTGGAGCACTATTTAATGGCATGAGGCTTGAAATTCGAGGTGGTGGCTGACTTTTAATAGGACTTCGTGAAGGATCCATTCTAGAGGAATCTGTGTTAAATTGATGTACACTTCCGCCCGATTCAAAATTGTTGTTTCGGTTAGAAATTGTCGATCATTTCGACGATCATTTAGATTCAAAACTAAGCAAACAGCAGAAAACTTTGACGAAAGTTTCAGTGCGCATTAAACACTTATAACTACAGCATATAAAAATAATAAGCGACAAAAAAATCGAGGATAAATTAGATAAGATACATGATTTGTTATTGATTTAAAGACAATCAATAAGCCATCTAAGGTGACACGACATTTTACAATAATTATATATGTCATTAAATGAGGTTACTTTAACGTAGGTGACTAAAGGTTGTCTTTAAATCCAAATCACCAACCTCATGGTCTGAGGAAGCCAACAAGCCCCACTCAGTGGGATTGGAAGCACTCCTCGGGGTTCCATACCCAGTTTCTGACTCCGAAGAGTCGGAAATTGTCTTTTTTCGTCCACGTCTTTCTCCTGGTACCTGATTAATGAAGTAAATTTGGAATATTTTGCCAATCGTTTGTGATCATGATATGGAGAAATGATTGAACGACAATTTTCCAGTGGGATTTGCCTGAGCCTGATGTAAAGCTAAATATTTTCGCAGTATAAACAAACCTCACAATACAAACTCCATTTTTTGTTGACGTCCTAAGTCACCCCCAAGCAGTGCTTTAACCGTGACAAGAGTAATCTGAGGGCGGGTGGATAGAGGATCTCAGGGCGGGCGGAAAGATTGCGACCCTCGGTCAGGGCACGGATTAATGTTATTATTAAGCACTAGTCATTCATTATGACACTTTTAAGTGACAGGAAAAATGGACATCGGTTGGTCCTTTGAAATTTAAAAGGGAATAATAATATCTCCATACTTATTTATATTGTGAAATAGACAAGAATTAAATTTCTAATCTAAATCTCGATTTTGTTTTGTTTGTATTCCACTTGTATTTATTATGAATATTAAAATGGTTTTAATAGTATTCATTATTTTATAGGATAGTAGTAAACATAGCATTGACAAACAATTAAACTACACGGGAAACATATCAAACTTAAATAATTTGGTCTAGTGATTACATACACCAATAATATATACTTTGACTAGTTTCCGTTTGAATGTTTATATGTAACAATTGTACCACAGATTATAAAGAAACGAAATTACCAATTCCATGAACATCTCTTTTCCAAGTTTTTTGTCTGCAAATTATTAATACCCGGTCATACATTTTGTTTATCTCGGAGGGCCACCTACCCTCTAATAAGGACTTTTTATGGATTTCAACAAATTGCGACTGTGTTTGTTTTACCTCTTACGTTTTCCTAAGCTTTTGTGAACCATACATAAAATGTTTTTGTTACGATTTTAGCTACAAAAAAAACCTTATAGTTTTTCTAAGGTAAAATTTATTCTATGCATTAAATATGATTGCATTTGGAATACAAATGTGTAATTTTATTAAAAAAATATTATAGTATTGATTTATATTTGAAGTAGCATCCTATGTATATATGAGTTTAGGGTTAGTTGTATTATAATTAGGCTGAGCATTTTTTATTAAATAATATTTTTACGCTGCTTATCTTGCAATCAACACAAAACAAAAGTCGGTTATTGCTACCACTACGAAATTTTAAGACTTTTAACAAATTTGAAGTAATATTTTTCTTTGAAAAAATATAATGTGCTGTATTGAAATACATTAAACTGGATTATTGATATAATTTAAATTAACAGTTTTTTAATTATGATAACGAATACCCTATATCTATTGTCTATGGTAATTTTGTAATTAAAAGATAACGAAACTGTAAATTGCCAACCAGAAATAAATAATTATATAAAATACAACACACCTATTTATAACAAAATTTTATAAAATCATCATATTTTATTAGTCATTGTAATGATTATTTTTTTAAATTTCATTTAATATTAAAATATAAATTGTGTGTGACATAAAACTAATTATAAATAAACAATTATACAATTCTAATAATGTGAAATCGAAAATTGTAATAAGAAATGGAAAAAAATAATTAAAATTATCAGGGCAGGAAATAAAGTAAAATTAAAAATTCTATTTAAATATTTAAATTGAAAAAAAAGTATGGTTTTTTATAATTAATGTTGTTCATGAGGTTTTTTTATATATACCTATTATAAAAGTTAAATATAATTGTACCATCTCTTTTATAACATAAACTTTAAGGCACAGACAAAAATATCGTAGCTAATATTTCAGTTAACTAAGTTATACAAGATGAGAGAGACTTTAATTAAGCCATTTATTGCATTATCTCTTAATATAATAATAAGTAATGAGCCGTCTCATGTCGATTTTTATACTTAAGATACAGAAAGACGAGGACGTTGGCGGTTTGCATAAAAATATTTTAAGCACCTCGTACGTGCCACATCGCAAATTGCATCAAACAATAAGAATTTCCTAAGCCGATATAAAATGAAGCGATTCGAAAATTTTGTTAATACAACTATTAAGCCAAACGTTTTAACGAAGGCCTAATGTAGGTAAATTAATTTAGTGTAAATGGACACCTGATTTTATGCCAACTTGGTTAATATTAACGAAAATCATTTTTCTCCTTAACATAATATTATGTTGACTTAGAAATTGATTGAATAAAAAACTTTACAATGTTTAGCTTTAGATAGATGTGTAACGTAGTGGGAAATTATAACTAAAAGCTAAGTTGCTAAAGTATAGAAAAACCAAATAATCTTAAGAACATTTCAACGGAAGTATTTAAACAACCTTTGCAACCTTAACCTACAACCTTTTCAACCTTGAAATTAATTTAAAAATAAATAGACATCTTCAAAATTCATAACCAACAATTACATTTTAGTGCTATTGTGTTCAAGTAATTAACTTTAAAATCCGGTTTTAAATTATAAGATTCGAGTTAATTATATTTTGAATTTTCGCTTTATTCAAGTACGTACAGAGTTTTCCTACCGTGAAAGATAATATCACTCTGTTTGAGAATACTTGCAAACCTAAAAATTAAGTTACTTGTTTAAATCAGTTTTATGTATAAACAAATATGTCGTTTTTCTATAAAATGTTCTATCCAAAAAGCATCTATGCTGTAGTTACCTCAGTTTATTTATAACTAGTAACTTATACAAATGAAAAATTTAATATGTCTTAAATATTGACGTAGGATATACCTTATTAGACTGTTTTTAATTAGTTAAAAGAAACATTGTAATTACTTATACTAAAAGCATATATTGATTATATATATGTAGCAATTTATTTCTGTTAAATCTATTAGTAATAGTTTTATCTGTTTGAGGTAATAATATTGAGTCTTAGTCCCCTAATGGTTCTAACCTTCACGAGATTTCTATAACCCTTATTATATCATAAATAAAAGTAAGGCCTTAAATACCACAAAAACGCCAATGTCGCCAACCATGCGTTAAATATTGTCGCAATTCAAAAAAACCGAATAATCTAGGTAAATAGCGAGAAATCGGTCGATTACGTAATCGCAAGAGTATCGATTCGATATACAATCGAGTTATAATTAAGAAAGATGTGTCCAAGTCGAAGTGTCGATAATTTGTACAGAATCACAAATTAAGGATAACTCTGAATAACAATTTATGTTTTAAACTATGTAGACAGTCTAGAACACGAAATTTTTTATCGTCGATTAGGTTGCCTCAAATGGCTCGCGTAACGAAATTAGTAGGGAATATATCAATATGTGTAATTTGTTTTTCTTTACGGAGAAAATTTGTGAATCTTTATTCATTTTTAGCACACAAACTAGAGTTGTGTGATGTAATGTTGTAGTAATGCAATAAATCGCATTTGTGATTTCAGTGCTAGATACATAGAGAATAGACGACGACAGAACCTCTTTAAAAGTTCGAGTAGTCTACGATACGTCAAACTCTCTCTGGACTCGGAGCGTTCTCAATTCAAATATTTAAATCGAACGCCACGGGCGGGAAGCACGTGTCAAATGAAAAAAAAACGTTATTATAAAGTAACCGTTTTCCGCCACTTTGTCGCAGAAGAAATGACCAAGACCCACTTCAAATCCATGAAATCTCGGAGTTAAGACATGCGATAATAATCTCTATTTCACAGATATAAGATCTGTATTAACTGCAAATAGTTGAGACAATTTTTTCCGCTTTTGTCACCCAAGCATCAGATAAAAAGTTTGGAAATCGTGCACCCGAATAAAAAACCCGTTTAATATTGGCATTGACGCCGTAATGCGGACTTAAGCGTGAAAATTAGTTTTATAACGTTAACTTTACGTCGCGGAACTGCAACAGGTTTCATCTGTTCGTGAAAGAATGTTTTAATTTATACAATACATAAGTATACATACAATAAGTTTCTTATTGTGGCTATATGGTACTGTGTATATTTACAGATCCGAAAAAGCTTTAATAGATATATTAAATGCTTTTGAAAAATCATATGTTTATTGCATTATTGTTTGTAATGTATTATTTTAAATTGCTAACACAAAACAGAATTGGATTGTCGGATCCCATCGTTAGTTTCGGTTCCAGGATCCATTAAGATTTCCGCCCGGTGTCCTGAGATGCGCGGGAGCACTTAACTTATCAAGAGCGAAAGATCTTAAACGTCAATCATCTACCAATGTATTTTGCACTTTAATACAATAAGCGACGGTGCATATTTGTAGATTTTCTTCTAATGAAGGCTTCTTTTTTGTATGAAAACAATATTGATTTTAAAACCATCAACGTATAGTTGAAAATTGTTTGACGAGTTTCCTGTAATTGTACAAGATACCCATTAAAAGCGGTACAAACGAATTTGACATCAATGTGTATACGAATATGGTCTATAACCGCAGTTGAATCGTACAGTTTTCGCAGAATGTGTTGAGATTGTTTGGTATCACTCATTTTTATAGTGGTTTTGAGATAATGGTATTGATTTACCACTAGGGTATCTTTAGAAATCTGTTATAGTCAGCATGATCCCAGGGCTATGCTATTACAAGTTTAAAACACGTAGTTGATTTGATCCAATTTTTATATCAGTCAACATAATGATTAATGACCATATAGACATTTTTGAATTCTATTGAAACATTTTCAAGTATTCATTGTAAGGTATGTATTGGTTCAGCTTAATATAAAAAGCATGATGTTAAATCTATTCTAACCAAAGGACAAATTGTAAAGAGAAAATTATGAAATTCATAGAATTATAATCTATACTAATAATAAGACAGTAAAAATCGAAAATCTGTACATTAAATATTTTTCCAAAAAACTGAAAGGAGGCTATTAAAGAAGAGTCATAGAAACCAAAACTACAATTTTTGGAATTCTTGTCTGTCTGTCTGTCTGTCTGTCTGTCTGGTACGTTATAACTTGAAAACTACGGAACGGATTTGAACGCGGTTTGAACGCGGATTACATATAATTGGGAGCGTTGTCAAAAGTTTATTTTGTCAAAATCGGTTAAGAGAAAGAGAAGTTATGGTCAATTGAAAATTTACTTCAACCACTGCTTCAAAAAATTTAAACACTTATATTGATTGATTAGTTATATATTGTTAAATATGTTCTAATATAAGTTAATCTTAATATTAAAACTTATGAGAGGTAAAAAAAATAACAAATAACGCAGTGCGCGCGGGCGCGGTTGCAGTGTTGAACAATGTGCTCGATAGATGGCGTTGATAAAATTCGTCATCAACCTAGATTTATTTTATTTTTTTATTTCTTAAACCTATACATCTTATCTAAAACAGTTTACACAATAAAAATAGATTAAAAATAAAGCCAAAATAAGGTTAAAATATAGAACCGGAAATAGAATCTAAGATCAGAAAAAAGAATAACAAAAAAAAACACTAACAGAAAAGAATAAATAAAAATATATATACACATGAACAAGTGGAACTATGTGTAGTACGAACATTTTAGTGTGTGAGTGTGTGCAATGGTGTTGCTGTGTGAGTGAGTGTGCGAGGTTGAGACTTAGTTTTTTTTAAAGAACTTCTACTTAGGCAAAATATATCCATAGCGGTATTAAGATGCTTCATTGTGTAATGACTACCATGAAGTTCAAACTCTCATTAACGTTTTACCCTATGATTATTTTGAGTGAACACTACCTATACAAACAAATAAAAGGAAACGAGTGAAGAGACGTTTATCGTTTGTCCGCATCCATTTTTCCACCTACGTCCTTAACGTTAATGAGGCTTACCTTTTATTATTTGGTACAGCTAATAAGTAATAACCTCACAAGTACGTATTTCGTACTCATAACTTCGTAAGAATTTTCTTTCAACTCTTAAGCGCTGAGGAGTTTTACCTTCCATCATCAGCTCATCCACATAAGAAGATGACTATCAGAATATAAAATTGTCAGAATATTAATTGCCTGTACGTTAATTTGAAAGTTGCCCTCGATTTCCCCGAATCATCCGATCCTGTAAAGCTACATCATCCCTGAGTAACACAGGCTATATATAATTCCAATTGTAACAAGATTTTAGCCCGTGAAAGAAAGCCCTTTCGATCATCATTTCGATCATTAAAAATCGCTATTTACTTAACCAAATTACACGTGGGCGAAACCGCGGGCGGAAAGCTAGTCTAATATATAAAATTCTCGTGTCACAGTTTTCGCTCCCTTACTCCTCCGAAACGGGTTGACCGATTCTCCTGAAATTTTTTGAGCATATTCAGTAGGTCTGAGAATCGGCCAACATCTATTTTAGAGACATTGTTTTTGGCATAACGACATTTGACGGGGTCAGCTAGTATAGTATAAGAAAATATACGAAAATATACAATACTACAATTATATTTAAATAGCATTCATACAGTATATTATATTTTTAAAAACTTTTTTATACGCAAACTAAAATTATTCAAATTTTATTAACAATCAGATTAATGTTGAATAGGTATTAAATAATAGTATTTTTAAATAGATAGTATAAAAAGTTGGGGTACGGGGATTAGGGAGTGGACATGGGGCAGAGGGTGACCGATGCAGATGCTGTGATCCACACCTGCCGTTGGGCGATCGCTCATACGAATATTTAGGAGGATTTAAAAGTGTTAAAACAAAAATGCAAGGTGGGACGGATTAGAGAGTTGCAACTCTAAGGGTAATATTTGAGTGTTCTTACTGGCACTAAAATATCATTACTTTTAATTCTTCTATATCGTATTATACTGATAAAATATGGAATAAGACTTAATTGAAATAGAAAATAATTTGGCCTTATACTTGAATTAGTTAACTTAGTTCAGGGTAGCGATATGTTACTTAGTTAAAAGATATAACAAATAATACTAATCCAAGTCTGCTAAATAGTGTAAAATCTCACGAATATAAAATATTTTTCATGACATTTATGAAGATACTAACAATGGTATTATAATATGGCATATGAATAGACGAACACCCCCTAAACAGATGCACAGAATCAAATAAGCCAATATATAGAAATCGATAAATCATCAAATTACAAAAGCGTTGCACAATTTGAAGGAAATTACAAAAAGTTTCCGTGGATCCGTAAAAATCATTCCCACGGATTGTTATATTATTTTGCTCTTGTAATACAAACTCTATTTCTATTTGTTTATAGTTGAAAATCGCTTTACACAAACTAGGATTTGTTAAGATGAGCCATTTTAGTATGCAGTTGTGTTAGATATTATTCCGTTTGATGTAAGGTCGGATTTTGTGTGACTTTCGTTTGTTGTGTCAGGTGTCACCTGCAGGGTCGTGAGACAGGTCATAACATCCCTCTTAGGACATCCTGTTCGAATTTCAAAGAAATTTCGCGGGATTTTAACGATGGCTTATGCAATTTAAACTTCCTGCTCAAGTTAAACAATGATAAATATACAGAAGACATACGAAAAAACAAAATTTCATTTCAGGCAGTATTTTAATTAAATATGCATTCTGTTGAATCTACGCGTCCAAGAAGTTATTTTAAATGAGTCATAATAATATTCATAAATATTTGAACAGACAAACACAAATTCGCATTTTAATAGGTGAACTGCATTATTGTTATACTCAAGAGTCATTTTTTTCTGTATAAATATAACAGCGTTTAAACTCTCTTAACTAAACCTCTTCCCTTTACTCTTTTAAAACAAAATATTTTGGTATTTCATATCAAAAGCCATGACCAAAAACCGTACTAATTTTATTAACAAAAGTGAATTCGTCATTATAAATATAACTATAATACAAGGCCAGATGTTGGAATTTGTACGCTAATAAGGTTTCCGAACAGGTGACATTAATATGGGTCAAGATGTGCAAATGGTTGGACCACCGTGATAAAGGATGCGCAATTTCATGGGAGACTGCTTAGTGCTAAGCTTTAGGCAGGATATTGAAGGTTTATATTTACAGATGTTTTAAAGGCTTCTATCGCATCTGGATGACCTTTACATATGGCAAATATGGACAGATGTATCCTAAGTGGCTTCCTTGACATTTGGTGTTTGGGCAGATTTTGTTTTTTGATAATTATTATAAATTTACTCCTCATATTTTTAACACATAACAATTACAAATCAATATTCATTGGTTAAATTTCATGGTTTATTTCAAAATTCATTTGGAATGTAAATGAATTTTTTACATACATTTTTAATAGAATACGTATTTGTATTTTACATAACAGACATTATATATACGAATATAAAAATTCCTTATTATAGGTTTATACCTCATGTCGCTTTGTTATCTTCAAACTTAATTAAAGACGTCTTAAGCCGCGAACAGCGATTTTATATCGAATACCTGAAACCCATTTCAGGGATTATAGTATCGTATAATTTCACAGTTCAATTAATAAAAATCGATTCTGATTCATGTCCTGTCAAGATTTTAGTTAACCTCATTAACGTCATTAGCTCTATAACATAATTATACTTATATAACTATGTCATACTTATATATACTATTATGTACGTGGCGATGAACTTTCAGGTACCTACTAAACTACCAATAAATTCAACGATACATAAACGTCTTGGTGTCCGAATGCTTATCTATGCTAATTAAGGATTGGGGGTACAGATTTATCTGGTACCCTTAAGGTTAGATATGCTTAGAGAAGACAAGCACAAATAATGTATTTTATAAGATTACGTTTATATAGTTGACACTAACACGGTAATGATAGGGATACATTTTGATTACCATATTTTTTATTTACATATTACATACAGATAACACCAAAGTCGTTAAATTGTCTACTATTTATACAGGTTTTTTCTAAAAGAATGTGCAAATTTATCCCCGATTAGTTAATGATTTGCGTTGTGCGTTTTTGATTTATTCTTAACCAACTTATCTCAGTGCAACTGTTCTATTTCCTATTTGAATTACGGCTAAAACTATGTTAAAATTGTTTAAATATACGTGTTAATGTCATTCCCGAAATCGATCCTGCGACCCTAAAATTATAATTTATAGTTCAAACTAACCCTTTCGTATAATTAATTTAACCCTAATGGCAATTGCAGGTCTCGCCTATAAACCACCAAGTCATCGGCCCTGATGAATTTATCGAACTTTTGGAGGTCTATTCTTATGTATAGTTATAATTTACTATAATTGAATGTCACTACTATAAATAAAAACACTACATTCTAAGTGAAAATTGACCGCAACGAGATTATCCCGAAGTTTGACTACTCAACGTTCGACTAACCCTGAATCTACTTAGCTATGCAACATATTTAGTATATAGTAACTAAATTTTTCTATATTATTCATAATGGTAGGTAGGTATGGTTGAAATAAACAAAAATCAACTTAATTCATATGTAATGAGTCTTAGACTCGGGATTCTGTTTTTTAATTGAGCGGGTATAACAACGCTTGAGTCAAAAGCTTGAACCATTTGGCTCACCATACATATTTGTCTCAGACAGTCCACGTCATCTTCTACACAAAGGCCTCTACAACGTACAACATATTTATTATATATAATTAAAATCTTATAATAACTATACACCGGTAAGTCAGATTTCGTTCGCTACTTTTTCATAATAAAGGCAATAGGTATAAACTATTTTAATGCATTCAAGATTTATTACCGCGTTATATAACGTAAGTTTGACGTAAGATGATGCGCGAGCGCCGCGACCGGTACCAAAACTGCTTGGCATTGAATTTTACAAGGTCACGTTAAAACGACACGTCACACATATTCGACACACGGTTTTCTTTTTTTAATCGCTTGATATTATGGTGAACTTAAATGACCTAATAAAATTAATCAAAATGATTTAATAGTGGTAATCTATATATTTTATTTATAACATATACATGTTCAGGCTTGTTACATTTGCAATTGTATTATATATATTCTAATATATAATACTATTTCTGTAGCAAAATTTATACGCTACGGCGTAGCAAAGCGTGCATATTGATGGGATTTAATTTTATAATAATCGATTAAATTCATCTGATTATTATGTATGTTTTTTTGTAATGTATGTTTACAAATAAATTTTATTTAAATATTAATATGGTACTTCTTTTTTATTTGTATCACTGTATATATTATGACATTGAAATACAATATCTACAACAATTATCGTAACTTAAAACAATAAGAAAATTATGTAGCAATCAGCGAAAACATCATATAAATATCATATTCAGAAAAAGCTAATAACTAACTAAATAGGTATTTTAACTAGATAGTAGAAATATATAAAAATATAAATAGCCATATAATATCTAGAATCAGTAAATCAACTGCATTTTCGTATACACTACAAGAATAAATTAGTTTAAAAATGTTTTATCGTTAATTTTCAAAGCGACATTAGATAAAGCATTATGTCGCTTAGATTATTGGCCAAATATTTTATCTAGTTCTTTGGAACTCAACCGCAGTAATATAATAGCAGTAGCAGAAGCAGTAACATAATATTTCGGTTAGACGAGTATTTTTTAAACCATGAGTACGATGTCATTACACTGTCAGAGATTTTATTAGTACCAAATATTTCGCTTACATACATGTATCAGAAAGACGAATAAATTTGGTTTTTAAAAAAATCATGTTTTGTACTTAATAATATTATCTTATAAAGTAAAGAAGATAATAAGTGAATAATAGTATAAATGGGCTATATATTTGTCACGGTTACTTCAAATTATATGTAATGTCTCATATAAAGTGCTCTTTTTAAGTTATCAAAAGGGATAATTAGGTATCATTTATTTATTAATTTATTTTATTATATCTGTCCCCAAACATCTTATGTGCTAAATATATTTAAAACAATAAACTTATGATATAATAAAACTAGGTTTACACATAAAACAATTGAATACTTGAAAAATTGTTGTGAATGGGTTGTCGGTAATCCAGCCCGTAACTAACTGTAATAGGCTTTATATGGTACGTCTAGTTTAACGAACATGAAAACACCAAGTCACTTGCTCGGAATGCCGTGAGTGGCCCACGGCATCTAAATAATTATATCACGAATATGAGATAGGGGAATCGCGTGACCAGGCCACGATTAGTATAATTATGTACAGCCCAAAATGGTGAATTATTTCAATTGTTTGTGTATTAAGATTGCTTGGGAGATGTCAGATTTTAAGAAGTGATAGAAAACGTCGAGTTTCATTCTCTAGATTTTCTGTATCCGATCGTGTGTCACAGATGCTTTTTAACCGTATTTTAGTTTATTGTCATTAAATCAATGTCAATCGAAGCGCATCGGGAAGACTTGAAGATATCAATAACAAAATAAAATTAAAATTAGTATATTTAAAAGAGACGGCCTTATAACAAAGAAAATATATCTGCCCGGCAAACAGAAATAAGAAACTCGTTTAAGACAACATCTCAGTGTTCGTGATCAGCGAATAGACTTTATTATACAAACAGTATAAAATAGTGTAGGCATATACTTATCGCCAGACGTAATAATCCGGTATAACGCGTTTTAATCAGGTAAAATATTGTTTTTGTTGATTACCTATGTATTAACTAAACGTTACCATCATCTCTCAAACTTGTAGTGTATATTTAATATTTATTACGTAATCTTATTGATAAATCCAAACTGCCAAAACGAGTCTATGTTTATATATTTTTGACTAATTACAGACAATATAATAACAAACAATTTCTGTTAAACTTTGATACAGCCTTACACTATACCTGTGGGCAAACAAACTTAAATAAACATTGCTTTATGGAAAATAGACTCTATGCCTTGCACCTACTAATCATTATAGATTTAAACAACTTGAAATATATTTTGGTAAAAAAATCTACGTCCGTAGATGACGCAATACCTAACATGCTAGTAATGGTTGGTGTCAATCAAAATTACAGAGTAAATTCGGTTGTACGTATACAAGTGTACGTATACTAAGTGCTACACCATTTTCAACCTTACACCCGTGTATTAAGGGACAAAGCACTGGTTTTGGCAGCAAAAAATATTATGAAATTCTACGAAACTCGCATCAAGACGTTGGCTAAAGTATTATTATCGTGTTTTATTTTTATAATTTTCGGTATGATTTGCTTTACTACTTAATTTAAATTTCGAATTTTAATAAATAAGTGGTACCAAATACAGATTAATCATACGCGATTATTCAAAACGTTATAACCTAAGATTATAACATTGAAAAGGCCAAAGAAGATTAATTACGGTACATAAAAGTTGCTATTCATTATCATATTAGTAATAAAAAATCTAAATTACGAAAAAAACGTGTACCTGTTATGTAACATTTTAATCTCTTAAATAAAACACTCCCTTTTTTCAATATTGCAATCGATATTTGGATTTATTTAACACGAAAAGTCAATGAACTCCAAACATCTAATTAGATTAATATGCTGATACAAAAAATATTCAAATGACAAATCTGGTGCACGATGTGAAGGCCAATTATATTATTACAAAAATAATATATATATATATATATATATATATATATATATATATATATACAACGTAGCCGACGTTATCAATGGTCAATTGATTGCTTAAAAAGAAACCAAAGTCAAGTTAAGTTAGTGCAAGCTTCCTCATTCGGGTTTTTCATTTAGTACGTGCATTTATAATGTACGTACGATAACTATCAAGACAATATAAAGAAAATTATTAAATCATACGCTTTAATGTAATATACAATACTAAAGATTAATTGCTGTAATTAAAATGTGACTAACAAAATAAAAAAACACGATTTCGCGCGCAAATCGGTTGCGCTGAGCGTCCGTCGAGAAACCGAATTCGATTCAAGGCCGCATTCCAATTTCAAACCATTGTCAATGTCACCATTCGGAGCACATGACAGATGTTGTTTTTGGCGCGTAATCGTATTTTTTTTAAAGTCCAGTGTTAATTTTATAGAACATTATCTGTATTACATAACGGATAAAGACAATATTATATATTCGCTGAAGATTGTGAAAAAAATGTCTACGGCCGTGTTGTGACACAATTTTATTATTAATTCGGCTGCTGAACGGCAAAATCAGAAATTTAAATCGTGCGTATAAAAAAACAAAGAAAATTCAGATTTATGATAATTTGAAAAGCATCATTTCTTAAGGTCGAATTTAATGTGTTTTAATAAATTTCGTTTTCATTCATCCGAGAATATTTAGTTGCATGGCTTTATTAGACCACATAGTCTCTTCAATGCGCGTTCCGTAATGTTTAATATACATATTTTATCATACAGTAATGTAGTTAGGGAATTTTATCGAGACCTTGTTAATAGGTCGTGGTCATCTCATCTTATCAGTATCAGAACTATTGATATAAGACACGAAAGAGTATTTGATAGATTCAAAGCTTTAGTAATAGATTAGAAATCGTGGAAATATTTCTAATAATGTTGCAAAACAACAAGTCATTCTTGTAAATACTTCTTGTTCTTAACAATAAAAGAAGATAATATGAAAACCACGTTATTTAACGCTCCCAATTAAAAAGCCTCGTGTTAGCTATCGTCCCGGAACAGCGAAGCATCATTCAATCCCAAACGGCGCAGACTCTAGGTATTGTCTTATACAACCTCCAAACGACCTGATACGTAACCTTCAATTGCAAGGTCTATTCGGAGTTAGGTAATGTGAAGAAAATATTTTTTAATTTTATAAGAAAACAGGAGAATATCGAAACGTGTTATGTAGAGATATCTACAGACATTTCAAGCTGGTGGCATTAATTCTAATAAGTCGGAACTGATAAGAATGTATTAATATTCAAATTTAGATGTTTTAATCTATTGGTGTAATAAACAAATGTTCATGACACGAATGAAAATGTCACAGGTAATATTTCTTATAACACAAATAAAATCCACACAAACAATCACACCCAACACTCGAAAATCGTTGAATTATTTTGATGTGCGCCTGAGCACTCTTGAACGTAAAGTGGATATTCAAAT
Organism: Leptophobia aripa; assembly: GCA_951799465.1. Classification (NCBI taxonomy): domain Eukaryota; kingdom Metazoa; phylum Arthropoda; class Insecta; order Lepidoptera; family Pieridae; genus Leptophobia; species Leptophobia aripa. The sequence goes on along the minus strand of OX637272.1, from coordinate 4,460,815 downwards.
TAACTTTAAAGTTCGTACAGCGTATAATGATGTCTAGTTAGAAATAAGTGTGGAATAAGGAAGTACTCGACACGAATACATTAGATTCGTTGCCGAAATAAAGAGAATGATTTGATGATAAAGCGCTACACGGAACCACGTTTGCGTCGTGATCTTCACAAAGATTAATAACGAACAATGCTAAGCCGAATATTAAAGATGACGTCAAATAAGATGAAACTTCCGAAGTATTCAAGGATTGTATTTATTAACTCAACTAATTGTAACTAACCTTCTCTTCTTGGAGACTCTGACCCCCGTTTTCTGATAGCGGTGTTGATGGTGCACTGTATCCTTTTGGTCCCTCGTCGTGCGGTGTCATGTGTCGCTGGATGTCATTCTCTTGGTCATTATGACCTCTTAGGTCTTGGAGACCATTTTTAAATTCAGATAATCTTAAAACGGACGGTTTAATTTCTGGCATGTCATCGGGATGTTCGTATCTTCTTAAGTCGGTTAGGTTCGCTGCTAAATGTCTGTGTGTGTCTAGAGGTGGATGAACTCCTATAGATCTTAGGTGTTCTATACTTCTATGAATATGGGAATAATTATCTACAGGAATTTCCGCCATTAGGGGCGAGTTGTGATAGTCCAGTCCCCCGCCATCAGGCCTGTAGTCGATTGTCCTTCCTTCCATCATCTTTTTGGCTTTTTATTTCTATCTAAGTACTTTAAATTTTCAGTATCTACGTATTTGGCACTATCTTATAAATATAATCTGTCACAAAATCCTGGTACGTTTGTCTGTCATGGAATATTTCGAGATCTTCCGTTTAACTGCAAAAACATTACGTATTTTCTTCAATAAAATAAAATTCAAATTAAGAATAATTTATTCGAAATGTTGCCTATTTTTGAATATTCCAACTGTGGGTACAATTGCGGAGGAAATGTTTTAGAATAATTGCGATTTAATTTGAAAAGTTGTTGAACGACTCTGTCCGGTTGTTTGTCTATTTAAAACTAGATTTAAAGAGTAAAAAACTCTGTTTTTTTAATGAAGCAGGTGACGAGCAGTCGCGTAGGTTGTGTCAATGATCTAGCTCCTAGCCCACATGCCATATCGAATAAGGCTTTGATAATCACATTGCATGTACAGACGCGATTACAACTATATTTTTCTATAGTGTGATTTTGAGAAATTACTATTTATTAAACGTATGAAATTAAAAAATTATACATTGTTGTTATTTCTTTACATATCATTTTAGTCTAAATTATTACTTAATATACATTTACCTTTGATATATCTTATTATTCTTAAAGGATTGGTATTCATTATTCAAATTTTAAACTATTCAATTAATATTTAAATTACATACTTTTAACAATTTAATACTTTTCGCTCTTTTTCCTTAGGCACACTTTTCTTTGTGCCTGTACTTTTAATGTCCGCCATACACGCCTGTCAAAGATAATAATTGCGCGCATAGAATACAACAACGCGTTGTCTTTAATTTAATCCTTTATGCGATTACTGACCTTATTTTCAAACGGTTAAGGGCTCTTTCGTTTTAAAACAAGTAAAATTATATTAGTGGTAATTTGGTGATGCTTTATACTTGGGGCCACAGATTATTAGTCTTAGATTTGTATACAGGTTTCGTAGGAAGTCCTTAAGTTATAATGGCCACTTGCCTAAGCAGTAGGTTCCGTCTAGATGGGAATTTCAGAGTAATTTAGCAAACTATTTGAATACTAGGCGAGTTTATTTTTATATTGAGTAGTGTAACATACTTATACCACACATACTATCTATAATATTATTTTGGAAACAGAAAGGAAACGGTGGCCATAATAAACAATTTATTCATGTATTTTTCATTGTTGGCCACTTTAAATGCATTTGGAAGATTTCGCGTCAACTGAAGCGACAAGGTTATCTGACAAGTAGTTTTTGTGGGATTTAAGTAACTTTGTCACGATTTGTCATTCAATGAAACTATTAAGATTTAACAATATATAAGAAAATATTTATAGCTATCTCAAGATTTTTAACGAAATCACCAACTTGCAAAGTTAAACTAGTTTGAATGTACGTAGTAAGAAATCAAACACAACATAAGTTAGGTAGGCAAGAACATTTCGAATAAATTAAAAGTAAGAAATAATATACCAGTAATCGGTTCCCCATTATTATGATATCCACCCGTTATCACTAGACAAATAAACTTTGAAATAACATTGCAGTGTATTTCCGTATTAAAGTCTGGGTCTCAAGGTCAGACGGCCGGGGACTTGAAGTTACATTCGACTTATCGAGGGAGATAGGTGTTACGTAAAAATCCTCTCCCCAAGCAGCCCTCGGAAGGGGAACCGAAAACCATTAATTAAAAAAAAAACCAACATACCTCTTATTTCTATCAAAAAATCTTCATAACACCAACTTTATCACCATAATAAATCACAGTTTGTTCCTATCTAAAATGTCACTAAATATCACATTTAATACAGGTAACACTAATGTCACAACACGTAAGGCAACTGTCCAGCGATATCGCCAAAATATCTATAAAAATCCACGTGTTCCGGAAAAATAAACATTTAAAAAAAGCCGGCACAAAAACGTCCTGCCTAGCCCCGACGTGAAATTATGAATGCCGAGCGTCGTTGCTAGGATCCAAATTACGAGGTTTTTTTTTTGCTTTCAATATTTTTGTGTGCTGTGTTTTTATTTGGTTCATATGTGGGTAAATCCACACGTGATTGATGCTGTCCCTGTCCTACGCACCGATTTGCGCTTGCACCGGCTTGCTGTTAAGATAATTCAAGACATGTGCTTCTACTAGCCGGCGTTTATGAATTTACTTCAAAAATAAAAATTAAATACAAAACAGCCGCTCGACCGACTTTAGAGCGACGCGGCAAAAACGAGACTGAAATTCAGATCTATAGTAGAAAAAGTGAACTACACCGAACGAGGGGTACACTAACACATAAAATGAAAAAAAATACACGGACGCTAACATCGGCAGCAGGAGCTTAAAAAATTCGGAGTGGGGATCCGTCTATTCTATTCGCTTGAATAGCGGTGTCTCGTTCTAGCGGCGTGAGGCCGCACGCACACAGCGACACGGTGGTTAAGCGAAAAAAATGTGTACACATTTTTTTATAATTCACGATTTTTATGTGTGTAAGTGGGCTCGGCGCAAGCGAGAAGGTAGCGGATCTGCACTCCGAGAAGCTAAGTGGGAGCGGGAGAGAAGTCGTCGCCACGTGCTCGTCCCTTGGTATTAAATAATAATTAAAATGGCTACAAGACCGGCGATACGAGATACTGTTCGGTAGACGATTTTTTGGCAGAGCTTTTGCCTTTTTTGCCAAGCTTTTTGCAGAATCGCCGCGAACGAGGTAATCCGCGATATAAACGGGTAATTGAAAAAAAATATTCGGCTGATTGACACATAATGAAGTGGGAAATGCGCGCGGAAACTCGCGCCGAATAAAAAAACCAAGGACGCCACGCGAAAAAGAAGTTATTGATTAAAACAGGGCTTGTCATTGACCAGACGCAAATGAGGGTTGTTAATATTATGCAGCGGTAGCTAAGGCGGGAATCGATCTTGCTTTTTTAACTCTCCATGACATTAAAGACGCTACGAAGATATACCATTATGATAATCGAACTTTATTACAACATGAATAGTGGCAACTCTTTGAAAACTAAAACGATAGTCGTTAAAAGTTGTTCGCTAATATTTAAAAAGAAAAGGTTTTTTTTATTTAAAGGTCAATTTTTAATTACAATTGTTATTCAGAGACTTATAAAACCAATAATATATTCATTTTTCGTTTTTTTTAAAAGAAAACGTATATAAGTTTTTAACGTATGTTCAGTACGAAAAGTACCTTAATGAAATTCAAACAATTTGAACAGCTTAGTCACGTTGTTCACAGCTTAATCGTGCCTTGAGCTTTGTAGTTCGATTCCGGGAAATATAATATATAATTTTATGAAGAATGTGTATTATAAACCACTTGCACATACATAAACCATTAATCACCCATTACATAAACAAAATACTGTCGCGTTATTTCGCTGTATGTTTTATTCGAATTTAACTCAAAGAGGGATATTTTTAACCGACACGAAGAAGGTTTACAATTTAACAAAATATAGCGAATAAGCTGTGCATTAAATATTATTTTAAAAATATTACTTTGAATACAAAAGTACTAATTATAGTATATTTTATTGTTACATTAGCTAAATCCAACTTATTCAAGAAACAGGTGGTCAGTTAAGATAATGTATAAAATTATGTGTATAATAGAAAATGCACATAATTATACACAACCTATCAGCGGGCAGATGTCCAGGCTATTGAACTGGGGACAACTCTATAGGGTAAGGAATAAAAGATTTTGACATACCTACATGTTTAAATAGCTGTCTCACCAAAATGAAGTCCCGCGCACGTAATATTTTAAGTTTCCAAACTTTTTACCGATTTTGCAAGATTTTTCTATATAATATATATGTTTTACGAGTGGAAACATGAGGCATAGCTAGTCTATAAACGTTCTGTAAAGCATCGTTGGTGCGAATGAATGTTGTGTTCGTACATCGTTGATTGAAAGACAACTTTGAGAGATGATTTTGAATTAAATACAAAATCATATTTATATATAAAATAAAGTTTAAATATAAATAATTTAAGTAATTTAAGTTTAAATAATGTTTGATTGAGATATTTAATTGATTAGAAATATATAAAATTAACACACAGAATATTATTGGAAAAATATATTTCTTTTGTGTCAGTGAAACAAAAAAAACTTAAAAATTTAAATGCATATTGCGTGATTTTCTTTTTTTTTTTGCAAAAATGAGATATTTTTTCATCGCATTTTACTTATTTAAATATATTGTTTAATATATGTATATACATAATTCCATATATATATTATACGATATATTAAACACACCTAGAACAATTGTTAATGTCATTAAATACAAAATATTGTGTGAACCAACAATCCCTTACCGATTTCCAAAAAACAATTGAACGAAGATGTAAAACGATAAAACAATTTGTTCCAATTCTCTTGTTGTTTAACACTAAAACAGAAGTAATAAAACATAAAAGCGCCGTGACATCAAAATTACCGACAAACAAAACATGTTTTACTTGTAAAAACGAAAGTCAAACTTTTGCTTTTTAATGTTTTATGATAGTTACATTTATTATTAACAAAAAGGTGAAATATTTTAAGAAAATCAATAGTTAAAATATATTTGCTGTCAGCCGGTAAACATACAGCTAATTAGTATGTAATGAACCGTAGTATACACCGCAGATCGCCGATATTAATAAAAATAAAGTCTGTAGTAAATATAACTTGTAGAAATTTAAGCGTTTAAATCACATTTAATAAATTAAATGTGGCCTAAACAATTATACATTTTCATATTCCTGTGTAATCTAAAAATTTACGAGTTAAAACACGATTAAACACATTAAAAGATAAGACCTCAAAAACTATCATCTTTGCTAAATAAAATACTAAATAACGAAACGAAAATTAACAGGGTATCTTTAAATGTGTTTAAATTTCATATTTCGAATAAAAAGAGACAATGACAGTTTTTTACATAATAAAGGGTTGTCAAAACTCAATTTCATTCGGCCTTCAAGAATTGTATGAAATTATAAGTAGGGTTGACGACAATAAGTTTTTTTGTAATCACCTGTTTTGGGTCCGGAAGTGGGATGATAAGATTAGGTATTGTATTTGTGATCAAGTGCTCAATCAAAACAGATATTTGAATATCGTATAGAGTTTAAAAAGTCTTAAAATGCTTGTCTCCACTGAACGCCGAAATATATGAATGGGAGTTGCATTCATAGCAGAAAGCTAAGTTTATTAATCAATATGATGTTTAAGCTAAAATTTGATAAACTTTGATAGGAATAATTTTACCAAGTATTAATTTAAATTTATCATGTTTTGGTCTGTACGACTTAATACACTCAAAACATAATATAAGGATGGCCATTTTACAGCGAGAATAGCCACGTGTCTAACTTGTTCCAGCAAAAAACTGGTCTAAAAGACCGCCTTTCGGTAGCATTTGATGCACTGTTTAACCCTTATACAAATCAACAAAAAAGCAATTGTACGAAAAACTTTATTGCATGTTTCATAGAAACTTTCTCTTTCAAATGATTTTGTACAAAAAAAACGTCTTTTTATCTACCGAATTAAAAAGAACAATAAAATCCTTTGGAAATGAAAGGGTATACAAAACAAATAGAAAACCGCTGCACCAGCTGTTTTAATATTTTTTTATTTAATAATCTATGTTCTTCCTGCCGGAAGTAGACGCTTTTTTTATCGTCACTCGGATTCTATAATCAAAATATTACCTTTGCGGTGATGATTTTTATGTAAAATACATTTTTTAATAATCTTTACATACGTATCAGTAGTCGTTTATACGGATATACGTCAATACACTATATTATATCACTTAAATGAACATACATTTTTACCGAATTAAAACTGTCAATTTCTAAGCACAAGAAAGTTTTAAAGTATAAGAAATATCCTAATAGTAAAAAGTACTGTAAAAGTATTTATATTTCTTACACAATGTTAATAATAAAGTCATCATTATGCTGTAAAACATTATATCAATTTTTTACTAAAAATGTGTTTTCCTGTGATACAAATATCTAATAAAACCGATACCGGAGCGAACGTTAGTGCTTATATATAATAATAATACAAATATAGATTCAAATCATCAACAAAAGTCTTGGTTTGCGATTGCTAAAAGGCACAAAAATTCGAATGTATATGTATTTCGTGTTTACATATATTGCTTGTAGAAGTTATATTTAATATTAGATTAAGATAAATACATTCCCATCGATATCTACAATCTACGCAAAAATATCTGAGTGGTCATATTCAATTAACTGTCTCGGAGTTAATTTTGAAATCGTCATAAACTTTAAAACAGCATCCGTCCATACACAGCTTGACGCCAACGCCGAGCGAACCCTTATTTTTTTCATCATCCCTTAGAAATCTTCAAATTTCTTTACCTGCCAATCTTCATAGTAATTACTGTATAAGACTTGTGCTCGATATTTAAATTTATATCTTAAAACCAGCTATTAAGGCTTGATTTGCATTAAACATATTGTAATATACGACTATACGATACTTATATGGCATATAACATCTTGTACACTACCCCCTAATGTTTCAACGAATTTTTCTCGTAATTAGCTAAAGAATTATTAATTGTAATGCCTTTTAAATAAGATCTATTTTTCCGTAATTCTGCTCATTTAATTTCGCCATAATGTATGGTATTTCGTTTCCCGTAGATTTAGAATTTATTAGATTGATGGTCGACTTGACTTTAAGAACAATGAATAGTACAGATGTTTGACATGTCAGTGTTATTTATTCACGTTTAAGGCTACGACTAAATTGAAAAATAGATTATACAGTAATAAATAAATTTTAAATTAGAAATAACTGGTCGTTGAATGCCAAAGTAAAGTCGCGGACAAAGTTTTGTTTCGATTTGGCACAAAGCTACCGTTGATATAATAATTGAAGTATGACAGAAACCTCTATGCCCCATTATGGTTTTTCATTCTCAATTGTCAATTCGCATGTCTATTGTAAAAAATCGTATACGTAATCGTACACAATGCGTAATCAAAAATCGTTTTTGTCAAAAATAGCCTCTTTTGAGAAGCACTTCTGTGCGCATTTTTATAAACGTTTTGTGATGCACTTTGTGCTATTCAATTATAGAAGTTAGAAGAAAATCAGCAATCTTCTCTTACCTTAAAATGTCATATCAATTTTTGAGTGTTTTGCGAAATAATATAACGTTATACTGAAAGTTATATTCTCAGATCCTATAAAATATCTTTTAATTCCGTTCATCGTACTTATATAATACTTAAATTTTGACTTCCTTTAAAAAACAACTTGAAAGACTTTACTCTCAAGCATTTTGCCAATATTAGTGTGGGAAACCTTCGTTTCATATAAAAATGACACAAGATTATTTATTTGATAAGAACATATTTTACATGGCATTGAATTTCCAACCTATATGGGAAAGGTTGTTTTCTATATAATTCATTATAGGAAATAAACTTTAAAACATACATCGGTTGAGTAGTTACGGAGATTACCAACATCAACTATCTATTGTGGTGTTTGTAAACTAGTTTGTATATGAAAGTCACGGCCACTGACAAACAGACCTCCACATCGCACTCATGTTACCAACCGCCTTTGCTACTGTTAGCCAAATATGTATTCCATGTATACAAACTACTTGCGATTTGTCGTCAATGTCGTCACATTATGAATACAATTTTAATTAAATTTATTTATCGAACAATAGTATAGCTGGGTAATAATTTTATTTTTATTTTTTTTATTTCTTAAACCTATACAGCTTATTAAAAAAAACTTTTAAACGTTTAAACGTTTACACAATAAAAATAAAGCCAAAATAAGGTTAAAACATAGAACCTGAAATAGAATCTAAGATCAGAAACAACAATAACAAAAAAAACACGAATAGAAAAAAATAAATAAAAATATATATACATATGAACAAGTGGAGTATATTATGTGAAGAACGAGCATTTAAGTGTGTGTGTGTATTAGTGTGTGCAATGGTGTTGCTGTGTGAGTCAGTGTGCGAGGTTGCCTCTTAGTTTTTTTTTTAAAAGAATTTCTACTTAGGCCAAATATATCCAAGGACAGATAGAACTCTTTATAGGTTCTTGCTGTTCACTACTTAAGATTTTTCACAAGTGAGGTCTATACAGAAGCAAGAAGCGATGGATGGTTCCAAGCGAATGCAGATTAACTCTGCTTCTCGCCTCCATTATAAAACAAAAAAAACTCAAATTTATCCAATTTTTATCTGTTAAGACATTTAAAAAAAATCTAAAGCATAAGGTATAGGCGTACAGGTTAGTAAAAATTTTATAACATATATATCCGCGTCCGTAAAATTGAACTTAGATTCAACGCAACAAGTAACAAATAATTACTGTGCACAAAAAATCGTCCATGATTCAATGATCAGAGCCTCCAAGGTCGTCAAGATTCGGTACTTGGTGAATATAATCATTTTGATAAATGCTCAGTTTATATCTCGAAAGTAAAATATTATGTATATAATAACAACACTGTGCATGATATTATTTAGAAAATATTGTTATTAGACGAGACTGTTTTATGGCTATCTTTTATATTTACAAACAGTATTTGTCATCATTAAGAATAAAAAATAATAAGAAGTGAAATATAAATCACAGTTTATGTTTGTCTTATGAATATCAAGGAAAATGTGCAAGGAAACACAGATAAAAGCTAGAAGTAGAAGTTTTGGATTTTTGGTTTTCATAGAAATATATCAATATTTGTATATTTAAGCTTTGAAATACCTAATATCAAATAAGTAAGTTGGAAAATAGGAAAATAACGGCTGATATTTTTTTTTAGAAATAAATATAAATGTTAGTATTAATAGGTTCATAATTATTAACCCCTTTATGCAAAAATAAATGAAAAAACATAAACATTATAAAAACACCTTACACTATGAGGCAAGTTTGTAAAAAATACAGCAAAAACCCCCCTCACAATACTAATGTATAAATTTTTTACATTTACAAAAATGCTAGATTCTGCGCGCACGCACAGGCAGGTAGACGATTTCGGGGTTCGCAGGTAGAAAAAATCTTTTGAAAAAAGGTTCTTTTGTACAACCCACCCTCTACTCTCCTACGATTCCTAGTCTATGATTTAAAATAATCTTGATACTTTAAATATTATTTTCTACATATCAAAATTAAGTACCAAGAATATCGTGGAGTATAACTTATTATTGTATAGGGTCACCTTATATAATAAAACATAATACAATTATTGATTTTATCCAACTAAAAAAAAGCACTCACAAATCACAATGAGTATTGCTGTCGGGTGCATATTACTATGGGTATGCAGTTTGAATGTATACGAACTACATTTACATCAAAAAATTAAATTATTAGTCACAAATTAAGTGCTATAAAGCATTTTTATCTCTCTGTAGTGGTTCGAAAACAATATAGTGTGAATGTAACACCTTAAGACAATTTTTATAATTAAAAAAGCCACGATCTGTCGTGATATAGTAACTATAAAAGGATCAAAATTAACTGTCACTGATTTTGGCGAGGGTGGGAACAGTATGAAACATCGCATCCCTTGCGCGCGCGCATTAACTCACACATGCGCACAAGATTTATCGTCGGACACATTGTCAGTTGTAGGTGCAGTTAAATTGCATTCTCGAGAATAGACACGCATTTTAGATAACTTGTTATGATGCTGTGGACCTTATAGTTATCTCAACAATCATTCCACATTTTAAAAATAAGTTATAAGTATGGTACAACTATTTATACCACCTAGAGTAAACTGAGACAATACACGCAAGTGCAGGATATAACATATTAACCGTAAACGAATATTTAGAGGACAAAGATCCCTTTAATGTATCGGCAATTGGCTCAGCATCGGGAAAGTTCAATTCTTAAGTAGCCTTACAATGCTTTGTTATTTTAATTGTCAGTAACACAATTTTGTATTAATTGTTTATTTTAAAAGACCAGCTATCGAGTTTCTTGCCGTTTCTTCTCGGTAGATTAGCCTAGATAGATTAGATAGCCTTCCGAACCGGTGGTAGTTTAAAAATTGACGGTTCAAAAGTGTCTTTATACCTACTTGAATAAAGATATTTTGAGTTTGAGTTTAACCTAGACATTAGTTGTATATGCACATTTGCTGGTTACCTAATTATACATACAAAAGTTCCACACAACGATGTAACTTAATAATATCATATGAACTTGCATGTTTTAAATAGTCGGTACTTTTAAAGGATTATAAATAAATCTACATTAGAATGACATCATTCGTCGATCTCGCTTCTGCCAATGTTCCGGCAATTATGAAGCCAACGGGCGTGGTGAACGATGTTGGTAAGACCAGATGTAATGTCTTTGATCCCTTGGAGTATGGAATACTGTATTTTGAGAATAGGCTTTAGTTTGTGCCACACTTGTGGTAAAGTAGCCCGGTTCAAGCAATAAAAAAATATTTAATATAATATAATATAAACTTTATATTTTATTCCCTGTTGTTTGAAGTAGATCCAGAGTCACGAAACAGCGGACTAATGCCGCCAGCGTTATAGTTACTTTGCCACAAGGCCAAAATCTTTTTTAAGTTATTTTAGTGTTTAGCTTTTATCTTAAGTTCATTAATGAAGTTTATGAATTCATTAGATTAAAAATTAGTACAATTATCATAAATATTTTTTAAACTTACTTATAAAACAGAATTATATGCTTTGTTGATTTCAGTGTGTGCACAATTGTTTTTGTACTGGTTTTGTCTCAAATGATGGCCATAAATATCTTTTAATAATATGTATTTTAGAAAATTAAATATTTTACATTATTTTGGTAACTTCAACGATTTTATTATTATTTGCCGATATTTTATATTATATTTGATACATAATTGTATTTTTTTATTCATACAGCTATTAACAAATTGTGTAAAAAAATGTACAAAAAGATATTCGATTTTCATAGTTATTGTTTAAAAATAATAAACAGAAATTGAATCATCTCCGTCGTATCACAATATCCCAATCACTAAAACACGTAATACGCCATAACTTATTGACATAATTAATTCAAATATTCAACATTTGCGTAAACGTGTGTAGAATATATGACCATAACCTGACCCAATACAATGACAAAAACAACTAAACAATCACAAAAACGGACGTTTAAAATTCAAACGCGTGCCAAGAAAAAGTCGCTTTGCAAAAACGCTCATTGTAGACTTTTTGTTATGTCTTTTTGCCCCCATTCCTCAAAAAAGATGAGTATACTATAGAACCCGTTAGGAGTTTTTGTCTTTCGTAAGCTTTTTTTTTATTTTCGATTGCATAACGCCAGGTCAATCGATGTCGGTCACTATATCGATGTTCCGCCTTAAGTTCAATAAATGTAAATATCCCAAGCGTTTCTTTTCTGTTCATCAGTACAAGGCGTGTTTTTTAATTATGTCTACCACCGTTTCTACTGAGTAAAGCGATTTCATAGTGGAGACATGCTTCATTGCGTACTACGGAGGATAATGCTTAAATAAAGCTAAAGAATTTATAAACTACGTTTATTTGTTGTTGGTAGGTACTATTAAACGTTATTTGTTCTACTAAATTATTTCTATAATCTATGTACGTTTCTTAGAAGTTCAATTGTTAATATTTTATCGAACTAATATTTGTTTCAGATGGCTGTTAGTGTTTTGAATTCGTATGTGAATTTTGACAGATGGGCCAACATCACGGTTCTTAGATGGCGAGCGGATGCGTGGGCGCAACAGGTGTTGCCATGTGAACGTTTTTGAAAGATTTTTTATATCAGGTAATCTGGTGTTGCGTTGTTTGAGAGCAACTGGAATAATTCAAAGATATGTTTAGTATATGATCAACAATAAATATTAAAATTTATAAATATACAGAAGGTTTTGCTCATAAATATTATGAAGCGTGTATTATTATTGGTTTAGATTTTAGCCGTCCACAAAATACTATTTTAGCTTTAAAACGCGTGTATTAGTAATAGGAATCTAAATTTTAAGTAAAATGTCTTTTCCAAACAAAAAAGTTTATGCGATACATCTGGTCAACACTTGCCTAGTCTACACCTTATTTACAAATTGATAGACTAATATGGAGATGACGATAATCGATGTGAAAAATGTGCGTGTGTGATGTGTGTTCACCAATATTAAGTACATAATAAATAATAAAATCTTTAAAGACACATCTGATTATCCCTTATTTCGAGACAATGTGTTTTTAGTATTCGTAATGGTATCGATCCTATTGATATTTCAATACTGTGTCAAATACCATAATATATATGTATTCAAAAATGTTTGATAATTCACTTAATCTTATTATCATGTCCACACAATATTAACGTAAGCAATATTGGAAGCAGTTAATCAACGCCAAAATGGGTGCATTTCTATAAGTTTAGGCAGGAAATTGAAAAAATATGGCATTCGGTGTATGAGAGCTCAGAATTATGATTTGAAACTTATTTCAAAATCACGTTTTGTGCAAATACTGTTTCTAAATACTAAAGGTATAAATAAAATTTCATGCGTCAACAAAATGAATACATTATTCTTGAAATTGTATAATTGTTCATTTTCTTAATTTAATTCAAGGTTAGAAGAATAAAGAGTCTTTGGAAAATTTATTTAAAATTTTAATATTATTCAACAACGTTTCAGACTGCTTGATAACTAAGTATTTTTAATAATATTCATAATAAAATTACTGAATTTAATAATGTGAAAACAAAGTACCTACCTTCTCAAGGGTACAGAGGTTATAAATAACATTAGAAGGTTAATTAAAATAAAAATTATATAGCAATACGTAATTTATTAGAGGATTTAAATCGTGATGTCATAACTCGAAACAAGAGTTATGAGTATGATTAAACGCCTCTTGACTAGAAGATGTTTTAGTCGTATCGGCCGACTATTACACAGTACTGTAATATGTGTTGTCTATTACTAAAGGTCAAATTAATATTTAATTAATAAATATATATATAATAATGAATGTAACCTTAAAGTCTTGATTACCATTGTATACCAAAAGATACCATTCTTTTACTTTAGAGGCATACGTAGATGTGAAGTATTTATGTCTATTGCAATAAATGTAGCTTCCGTAGAAACGGACATTTTTTGGCTACACACTTTGGGTACTCCATTCTGTTTTATCCGTAAAGGAGGCTTTAATTCTATGAAATATTTTATAGAAGTGGATGCAAACGAGCAAGAGTTACACGGAGATGATAACTTGTGAGTGCGTTGCCTTTTAAGAACTTGCTCTCAGTTTTAAGGTCACTCAGTTGTATTAGTTAGGATTTTTTTACGTTATACTTCGGTCTAATAAGAATTCATTGTTGATGTTGATAGATACTTGTTATGGAATACTATTTAGTGTTAGTACTTATACATAGATATAGATCGTGAACTCAGACTTGATTTAGCCAAAAACCTGTCAATGGGGTGACCACATTTATATAGGTTTGCGGATATGTAGTGCGTTAAAAGCTATGACCCTCATTAGTGGTCATTCTTCATTGGTGGTCAGAGCCAAACAAATTTTACACCTAATATGATTGTACGCACAACCAAATGTACGATTTTTAAATCTTACCTAACAATACTAATAATGCCTGAATGATAATTCGGGCAATAATTAAAATGCACTTTTAATCTTGTCGATATATAAGATTTCTGAAACCTCTGTTATTATCTCAAGAAATAACGTCCATACAATATACTAGATACACCATGTACAATGAAATAATATTGTAAGCGATTCAAAAAATGGTTAACAATTGATAAATGGTCACCCTACACCAAGACCTAGCATGGAAGCACATATTATACTAATGCCTACACGTCAATCACTTTGATTGGACTCGCAAAAACATTATATTATTAGATCAAATGAGAATGCTGTCGGAAAATTCTATTGCAAATTAGTTTTTGACTTCGGCATCCTGTCTTTTGATAATTCTTAATTTTAGGTTAAACTGCATTCGTCATGACATTTGAAAAGAAAAATTTTTGCGAGACTGGCTTTTAAATTGTCGAAACATTAGCGTAATTCAGTGTCGTCGCCAAAATCATAAATTATTTGACCTAAGTATCATAACTAAACTCTAAAAAAATCTTAGATAAATATAATCGTAATGACCACTTAGTATATTAAATTAGTGAACACATTTAATAATTTAATGTAGTTGTTACTTTCACGGGAATTGAAGCCAGGTCATCCCGTTTATACTGAACAGTACACAAGTTCGAAGATATTATATATCCGTTAAGGTATCTACAGTTGGGTACTAATAGTTTGTGCAAGTAACTGTCAAAAAGATGAAAATTGACAAAAGAATAATTAGTAAATAGTATGTTGACTATATAACATTAACATTAACATGAACCGTATAGTTCGATCATATTGTTCGTACATAGCTTTAATTAAAAACCGATATTTTAACGAAAACAAAAGAACCATATCACACTTTTAAATCCTCACGTTATGTGACGTCACACGTGGCGTCAAAGTCAAGGCCGCCATAGACTAAAAACGTTCGAGCAAATCTTAATTCCAAATTCGAATTCTGTTCTCTATGATTTATGATTTTATACAGATTAATATCTGTCGAAATATTATTTAATATGTTATTAAATTTGGAATATACAATTCGGCAATTTCTTAACGTCATAATGACACCAAAGAGTTGTTCAAGTTATGATAATAATGTTAATGATAATCTAATGAACGTAATATATCCTTGGTTTTCAATATATAAGAGTATTGATTTTTTATATATCAGGTACATTTGGTATGACAGTAATACACATATAAATAACAATTATTTTATAAGTTAATTATAAGACTAGTCTTTTCTAAGGAGGAACGGAGCAGTGTTAGCCAAGTGGCTGTTCAATCGGAACTCCAATAAGAACTGATTATGATATATCGCGAGGAAACCGGTTTGTCTTAGAGACAAAAATCGTCATTCGTCAGGCGCGTAGATCAAAAACTTGTCAATAGAAAAACTAAATAATTACAGCTACCTGAAGCCAAGACTTATCTAGTTAATTATTAGTAATGGAGAATAAGAAATTACAATATTAATATAACCGTAAACCAAATTATTATTGATAAGTTTTTTTTAATGAACACAACTGTTCATAGCAGCAAATAAAGTTACGATTAATTAACTACTTATACTAAGCCACATATTTACATAGTTTAACCAAACGATAGAGATAGAAATATAAACAAATTGTGAGAAAACCATTTTAATATTAGTCAGACTTAAATAATCAGTTTGGGACTTAGAAACAGTCTCTGTTTCTGTAAACAAATGTAAAAATAAAAATTTATAATTGTCATTTAATAATTATGTTTTACGTCAGTTTAATGTCCAATAAAGAAATTCGCGCAACGGATTTTAACAGTAACAGTACATCATCTACCGAGTCCGTACCAGCACCTTTGTCTGCTGTTAACTCTGGCATAGGATATATAATCTATAAATATATATGTATATTCTTATCATAATAATAATGTAATAAGCATTTTGTATAATTTTTTCCTAAAATTTATATTTTAATGCATTATAATAATTTAACGAACACGACTTTAATTCAATTTTGAATATACTCTTTCGTACGATATACAAGGATTACACTAATTGTAAAATATAAATAATTCGACTAAAAAAGTATATAATTTATTCGACCTATTCCAATAGAGATTGGTTACCTGTCCACATTAAATAAGCACAGAATATTGCAAAGCGCTAATATAAATGCGGAAAGCAGAAGCCGGAAAACCTCTAAGCAAGCCAAAAGTTAAAATGTGAACATGAAAAAATGCACTTTATTCTAATTGACCTAAGCTCTAAAATACTCTAACAATGAAATGCAACACAGCGTAATGAGAAATGATCTTATATATCAAAACGTCGTAAGCGACGTTTGTTTTTATTAAACCAAAAATGACTTTAATTTAATACAGATTGGGTTGAGAAGAGATATGACGCTATGATTAAATCTGTGATGTAATGTGTCCGTTTCAAGGTCAGCATAGACCGAAAATCAGGTTTTGACTCCCTCCCCTCTACATCGCCTGCGCATACGCAGCGTCTCTTGTGTGCGTTGGTGTGGCAGTAACGTCTATTGTTTAGATATATTAAAAAATAGATTACGTATTCACTAATAATATATTATTCATTCTTGGTCGTGAGATGATTTAATATATCTAACAACTCAATATTTAAAAGAATTAAACGCTTATTTAAACAAACTATTTATGTTGAGACACTAAACAACGTGATTTAAACAAGTGTGGAGTTATCATGTTTAAGAATACTGATTTACTACCTTCTCAACAACAATTTAAATTCTTTGATTTAATAACCATTAAATAATGTTCTACTTGCGATTGATACATTTTGAACAGTAAAAATCTTCCTAAACGAACACCAGATCTCTAGAATCTAACGTTCGCGCAATGAAGTTGAAGAATCGCGCCTTGGCGCACACACATCTATATGGAATTCGTCAAAATATTCAAGTCGTCGCGTCGCAACCACATGGCTCACACAATCAGTGTGTGAGTTTTTTGCGTGTGTGCGTAGTCTATTACTCTTCAAACGAGCTGATAGTTATCAAATATTATACCAATAAAATTAAATGTTATTGTGTAATGTATTTTATGTGTGTTGTTTACCGATTATCTATTATTTAATTAAAACAGTCAGGAAAACTATGAACATTACCTGTAATGCTTTTTACATGTATTCTTGAAATTAGGTTTTTTTTGTTTCCAATTAAAATATATATCGGAGACATGTTGGCAATAACAAAGTACATAATCTCATTGCTTAAATTTTTCCCAATCCAAATTTTTAATTTATTTTCGCTACGTTAGCTTTAATATTAAAATATACATAATTAAATAAATTCTTAAGAATATAAATTATATGAAATATTTTTAGTCGAATATATTTCAAGATTTTATAAAAACAACCTTGAAAGTATAAGAAAATTCTGATTCTGTAAATATTTTAACCGTTCCTTTAATTACACGGATAATTTGGTAATGTATATATATTGTATAATAGTTATTGAATAGGTCCATTAGTTTACTGACAAGTACGTATAAGTTAAATAATAAGTATCTTAGTTAGTCAACGCATTGCCATCTATGATAAAATAGTGGCATTAAAATATTTACTTCCAAAGCTCGCCAGCAGATGTCGGTGTACGCAGATCAACCCATGCATAGATCAATAATAATAATCTCAATACTTACAGAACTCGTCCATATAGATTTAACATACCTGTAACAAAAAGGACATTATAAAAATAATGTAATAGAATATAAAAAATATTTTTTAACGATATTTAAAAAAAAACGGCTAGATGATAATGGCTTAATATGTTTTATAATTATTTATTACATAAATAGACTTGCGTCAGTTAATCTATGATTAGAGAGTTAAAGAAAAAAATACTGCGAATATTAGCTATTTTACGACTGTATGCTATAAAGAAATATTAAATCGAACTGTATTTAAATCTATAAGTGCAGCAACGCAAACGCGTTAAATTTAAATAGGCTTATATTACAGGCGATTAAATCCTTCTAATACTCTCCCATAAATATAAAACCTATACGTAAAATCTAATAATATATTCCAGCTTTATATTAACGACAAAGCTACCTATCTGAATATTTTCTTTACAAATTCTGAGGTTTTATAATAAAATGCAAAGTACGAGTAAATACAGTGAAGTTGAAGCGTAAAATAAAATATGCTTTATATATTTAATTGATTAATGGCCTATTTATGCATACCTAGATCTAATGCGAACTCAATATAATAACAACGATTAATTATACGGAGTGTACCCCGGAAACACAGCATTCCCACATATTAAAAGGGCCTAGATTTGCATACGTTGAATCATTAATTTTTTCCTCTCATTTTTTATCTCTATCCACCCCACCTGAATTGATCTAACACAATAAGACGCTATTAAAATAAAAGATTAAGTAGTATCACTAATTTGCATACTCCGAACCTGTGAGAAACGTCCCACAGGGAGAGACATTGGGACCACCACTTTTTAATATATGCAAAAACGGGGAGACAATGCAAAAATTGTTTTTATGTTTATCACCCATAGAAGCGGTTTTTTTCACTATTTGTCTTTTACTTTAACTTCGCACGGAGATTTGCATATCCAGTTCCGACCACCCTTCCGCTTTGGCGACTGTTTTGCATATTAAAATTTAAGACTGTCTTTTCGAGTGTGTGTTTACTTTGAGCTTTATTTTAAGTAAAGCGGAATTTTTAATTTATTTCATAGAATGTTATGGGGTCAGGTTTTTTTCTTTAGTGTATTGTGAGTGTCATTAGCGATGCTTTTGCAATCGTGTGAGACGATTTTGGATTCTTAAGGTGAATTGTCTTGAACAAGGAGTTGGTCCCTACAAACAATTCTTTTGTATATCTAATTGAATTCCGGTTTTGATGCTCGTCATCGTTGATTATTCTTTGTTTGATGAATATTTAGTCGGAGTTTTTTTTACCTGGTGCTTTATTTTTTAGTAAGGAACAAAACATCTGCTTGGTCGTAATTAAAAAAATCGTGAGAATCGGGGTGAGGATGTCCGTTTGCATTAATTATTAGATACTTTTTAAGATGACTGTTCTTTTAACCGT
Source organism: Leptophobia aripa (assembly GCA_951799465.1). NCBI lineage: Eukaryota > Metazoa > Arthropoda > Insecta > Lepidoptera > Pieridae > Leptophobia > Leptophobia aripa. The sequence continues at coordinate 4,441,364 of OX637272.1, read as the reverse complement.
CGCGTATTGTACACGTTGGTAACTATTGAAAACTAAAAAAAATGCAATTTTCTTTAAAGATTTTAATAGCGGGCTATTTGAGTTACGAATTTATTAATAATGAAGAAATAGTCAATATACTATTTACATCGTTCTAGAGATAAATTTTATGAGTAATAAAATATTAATTTATGATTTCATTAGGAGAACATTTAAAGGTGACAGGTGTCCGGACTTATGAACAATAATTAAGTGACATTTAATTAACAGGATAATAAAGTTTGCAGATCGTGTAGTAACCGTTTATACTGGTTTTTTATACTGATCATTATAACAATAATTAACATATTCATAACCTGTAGGTCCTATATTCGATATCCAGTGAAACAATATATGGAGAATATAGGCCTGTCACTGTCGAAATCATAAACATATATTCTTTCTTTAAATTTAAAACTACTAGTTAGTCCCATTTCCTGTTCAGTAGCAATAATATTTGAATTATCAAATTAGATGCAAACAAAGCCACAATGTAAAAAAATCACGTAACTCAAATAAAACCACGGATTCTTTCATTGTGGTCAATACAAAAACTTCAATCATACTAATCGCTCCCTGATCGATATCTGCGCACGCGTCGATACATCAATAACTCTATGAAACCCTTTCTATTGAGAAATATAATATTATATAAAGCAATTGTAACAATGCAATTGTATCGATATGTTTATTGATTGGGATGATTACCTGATCTGCACAAGTCTTGGGCACGTATGAGATTTTTTTTTTTGGAGTGGGATCTCACTGTAGGCCTGGAGGCCTTTGCAGCTCAGTTCGGTTTTGTTGGCGAGCTTAGCTGAGTGAGCGTAAATGCTATTTACTATAATAATTCCTTAGTTATTAACTTTAACTATTAATTAACTATACAAGATTAATAATTTGTGTTGTCTAATCATTTTAGTAACTTCAGAGTTTTGTGTATGATAAAATCTTTAAAAAGTCCTTGGTACATTCCGTTGAAGTTCAGCGGAGCTTTGATGAGTCGTAACATTGTTTATCAGACTGGCGCTTCACGCCTAAGGCAATTAAAAGCTAGACTTCCCATGCAATAAATCTACAGCTGTTCCGCAAAATCGGATTATAATCCTTGGATTACTTAACCCTTCGATAGATCTCAATACGTCGTTTTGTGCCTATTATAAGATTATTGAGTATTGATGTATTGTGGAGGGCGCGAAATGGTTTAAGTACCTCTTGTAACCCTTTCTTGTGTCGAAATTTGGACAATTGGTGTTTGGATTGATGCTGAGGGTTGTATAAAAATATTTTTAAAGAGAAACAATATTTTATGACCAAAAATTTAATATAGGTTTTTAGGTATGTCTCAATCAACGCCTACCAAATAATATTACTTCGTTTTCATACTTCTGTGGTTAGTCAAGTTTATAGACTTCGGCAGGTTGGAAATTTATAAAGTCGAATGTGAATATTTTGTGGCGTTACCTTTTTAAGCTCGCCAGCTTGTCTGTCACCCTAGCAAAGACCTAGTTAACTATCAAACGACATCAGCAATAAGTATTACAAAATTATCCTTAAGAAGCATCTGCTTATGTCTCGCGTTTCCCATACCACTAGAGGTTAATCCATATTTCCATATTCCGTGCCAAGTTTCACCAATGACAAATTACTATTTTTAAGGTTCTCACAAAACCATCTGCACATAGAGGTAATGTTTTATTCAATAATTGACAAGCATTACAATTATTATGCAAAGTAATGCATTATGATTGTGCATGTTGACATAATACCATCAATCTGTTGTTTGATTTATATTTAGTGATGTTGAGAGTCGATACAATTTCAACGTAGAATAGAATTTATCGACTCTATTTATCCTTCATCTTTGGAAATAATATGTATAAATAATTGGTAATAATATGTTAAGTACAATATCGAGTAAGTAAGAAGACTTATTTTATTTTCTTGAACGCTTTATTGTTACATTATGATCTTAAAAAGTGTAAAAGATTCGTTGGCTTCTGCTAAATATATAAACTAGCTTCAAGCATAACTAAAAATATTTTAAACATATGTACCCATCTGTAGGTTTAATTCTGTTTCATACTCAAAAAAGGAAATATTAAGTCGTTGTAGTGAAATTTACCTAAATTTCAAGTTAATCGACAGTTTTATTATACTAGAACATCCCTACGATCTGTATTATAATGATGGATTGGCTTCACAAAGACGGATTCGCACCGCAACGCCTATTAGCGAACAAAGGTATTGTCATTTAGATTTTGTGTTTAACCTGCACCCTTCGAGGGACGAGAATAGAATCTTAAGCTTTTAAAGACGTTGGCTCAGTGGTTAATGACGGGGATCGCTCGTGTGATTACCTGACAACATGTGTTAAAAGTTAAAGTATTAAATATATATATGTATAAATATATATTTCAATGCATTTTCTATCCATAACAAATCTCTCCCCTTCAGACCTGACTGAGTATTTTGAAAGACTATTTATTATACGACGATTATATTTTTTTTATAGAAGAGAGGGCAAACCAGGAGGCACACCATACATGTAAAGTCGCTGCCTATTGACACTCACGTGGTTGGGAGCTCGTGAGTGCATTGCCGGCGACGCTCGTTTCTTGAAGAAAGAAATTAATGTAATATGAATACAATAATTATTATTTTGGTGCCCTTCTTCTCTTCTTTAAGTTAGTATAAAAATAGGTACGTTTATTAATTTGGTATAGCAAAAATATATTAAATTTCTTTGTTGTATTTATTACATATATTTCATCAAATGTTAAATTAAATATTGTTTTGCTATCCCATCTTCAAATTACAAGAAAACAAACCCCTTTTGTCTTCACGTGGTTATAAGAGACCGCAGAAGACCCAAGGGACTTAGCGGTTTGTAAGTAGGCCGAAGAAAATACATTCCGAAATTGTAATATTGTTTATAAAGGAAGATTTAAATTAAAGCTCAACTTGTGATACTTGTATAATTACATAGAATTATATTTATCTCGTATAACCTATCCCATAGATGTACCTACTTATATTTCTGCTGCTGTATGCTTGTATTTCATTGTATATTAATATAAATCTATAGTAAATCTTAAATAATCATTATTAAATAATCTTATTAAATATGTTGTTGCTATTTCCGGTAGATAAATAACTAATACACCATGACACGTCCACAGTATACATTCAAATTCATTATCAGTTCATAAACAGCGCGTGCGATTATGAAATGATAATAAAATGCCAGTATATTGTGCCTACCTTTTTGGAGACTTATTTTACGTAGAGAATTGAATTGCTTGCTGATAGACAAGCTATACCAGCGGCAAGACATACATAATTAATTATTTAAAATAATAATTACATGTTAAGTGTCTCATTGTTTATCAGTGCATCTAGATAGACTGTAACGGTCTTGAATACAGATTATATGAATATTTTCAATTGCATGCGCTGTCTAACGCTTGCTTGGTTTCTGTGGCTAGGAAAAAAGCAATTTAAACAACTTCGTAAATATTACATTTGCACAATAATTATATCTTTTACACATGCTATTAGCGGTCACTTGCGTCAAGCAAGTTCCTAAAGCGAATTGAGCCCTCCAGTGTTTAACTTTTTTCTTATATAATATCTTTCTTCTAATGCTAGTCTAATACCAGTCTAATACCAGTCTAATACCAGTCTAATACCAGTCTGATAAGTCATAAAAAACAAACTTAGCTGGTAACCTATATTTTGTTAGGCCTGTTTAAAGTCTAGTTAAACTGCCAAACTTTATTTTGGTTAGTAAAAAACTCCAATATTATTGCGTCACTGTAGGATGTTTATTAATTTATATATTACATTATTATTATTATTTATATATATTTGTCTAATTAATAAAATTTTCTTTGACGATACTTTGCTTTTCATGTAACAGTGTGTAATGAATTTATATTTAATTGTTTTAAATATAATTAAAATTAAATTTATATATTTTACTAAACTATTTAAAAATAATGATTGTATTAATAAAATCGCAATTTTAGTGGCCACACCAAGTACTTTCCGTGACAAGTCTTAATTGCGAATGTGCGTGCATCTTCCACCTGCCAACACATCGACTTTTATATTTTTAATTATTATTTTTGTGTTCCAATATGAATAAAATGTGCAGTGGGCTCATATTTTTTAGTTTCCTTAATAAGTATAATGAAATCCTATTTTAGGTTCGTAATTATAATTAGATTTATTATTGTCTTTTATATATACAAGTATAGAAAAGAAGCCTTATAGTCGATGCTCTAAATTAATAACAATAAAAAAAACAATTTTACGTATAAATTTGCCTACAGGACATAACCAGGCATCCGGGTATGAAGGGGAGCTTAGTTAGAAAACCAGTACAGAGCTTTCCACCTAGCTCATAATATGATGTCATGATTCGAAAGAGATTTGAAAAATCAGCTTTACGCCATCTGTGGTACGCCCAGTACGACACGATTATAGCTATTGTGGTTACAAAGTCACTCGCACTTGGATTCTAATATCGAGGATAACTAACCCCTTAATCACTGGGTACTTGTCTTATCTTTACTGTCCATCAACACCCTAAAACCATAACCTGAAGTACTTTATCAATGGAAAAAGTCTTATTTCCTTACCTCAAAGCTAAGAGATGTATCATGAGAGATTCGGAAACTTATTCTTTTTATCTTATGGTAGATATTTGATTGTGAATGTGGTCCTACTGGGGGTGATTTCTGCCGATTGCTGCCAATTTGTTACGAAATAAAATACGCATCATAAGTTCATTTCCGTAACATGTGGATTTTTTTAGTGGTAATGTTCGGATTCCGGATTTATTAAGGCAAATATATAAGAATGGGATATTAGATATGGGTATATATAAAACCCACGAAACGAATTTACAGGTGATTGAAGTTTATGAAAGAAAATAGTATGTTTCATGTTCGTAGAAAGTAAACTTTGCTGATATTAGAAATATGAAATAAGACTTGATGAATGGAGATAATTTTACATACGAAAAAAATTATTACATAGAACATCGTCGAGAGACAAAAAATCGTCTCAATATTGGGAATGTGATTTCAGATATACAATAAAATAGTAGTGCTCAGTTTTTAAATATAAACAAGGACATTAATTCAGAAAGACTTTTCTTGGTCATTTTACAAACGTTATGAAGATTCATGGCTCATACGATTTCAATACTTCAGACACGAATTAAATAAATTCATAATATGTGCATATCAATAAAACTGTCCCCTCCTATCGGCATCCATCAATCGACTCATCAAAGGGCATCAACACAAGCGCCGAAGACGAAATGAGGAAGAATTTTGGGCGACGGGACATGATAATTAAAAAACAGTTAGTTCTTCGGGCTACATTTTTGGCGACCGTCGGCCATTTCTAAAGTAGGGCAGGTGTTGCAAACAATTTAGAATTAGTTTGATAAGAACGTATCAACTTTGAAATTGTGCTAGTTAATAAGTGAGCTTCAGAATAGCTATAAATTCTTATTATAATTGTAAAAAATGCATTTTTCAATATTATTTAAATTTTGAAAAGCTTTATATTGTTACACTTGATCCTCTGTGGGTGGGAATAAAAAAATATTTTAAGTCTCGATTAAATAACGATTTATAATTATTATTATCAATGAAAAGTAGGCATTAATTTAATGTTTGGCACATATTTTTATGAAGGTGGCAATAATAAAACCTTTTAACGCATACATCGAAAATAACATAGTTAGTTTGAAAAGTTGTCATCCCCTGATTCGGCAGTGGCAAAGCAGGAGCCCGTCTCTGGAATGCGAAAATTTACACAAACGCAATAAGTATTAGCCGATGCGACTTTTTGTCGGCCGCCCGACTTTCGTTTCGGTATTCGACATTTTTGCGATGACATTCCAGTGCTACCGTTTTGATTAAGCGAGATTTTTTTAAGGTTAGAAGGTCATATCACTGCATAACTAGTTGATAAAGGATCTGATTTAAACATATTTTCAGGGTCCCCATTTATTTGAAATAGAATTTATTCTACGATTTGTTTAATGCGAACTGTCATGATATCTACTCGGATAATTATGAACTTATTTTAAAATAGTCGGTAAAATTAAGGCTAATTGTAAATACAGATTGAGTCTACTTTACATTCTCATTAAGTATTTGGGGTCCCTGTAAAACATACACACTACTTTGTTACTCATAAATAATCGCTATTCCAAATTTAAATGATAGTTTTAACTATAGTTGTTATTAAGCATGCTCGTAAAAATATTTTTTTTATTAGAAGTATTCACCCAAAATCATTATTAAATTAATAAGATCAACATAGGTTTTGAGATTGTGGTATGATGAGCAAAAAGTAATAGACAATTAATAATTGCGAATGTGCAGGATTATGTACGGATAGATAACTAATACTATTGACTTTTTGTTACTTATATTTTAACTGGCAGCCTGCCTTATGGCAACAGAGATAGGTATTTTAATGTAGAATAACTTTTTACATTTTGACACTTCATTCGTATAGTGTGTCTGGAAAACTTCATTGTGTGCATTTAATAAAATGATTATTATAAATTTAAATAGAAATGCTGTATTAGATAATAACCGTTAAGAAACCTCTGATAAATATCCTTATATATACATGACAAGAACGATAATACTTTATCGGAAATAAATATTATATTTAAATATCATATAGTTATGTAAATAATTAAATCAGTTAATAAAAATTTATCGCCACAATTATAACATATTTAAAATGAAATCAATATAAAAAGTTAATAATCGGGATAATATCGCATTGTTTCATTCGTGAAATGTAATTAAATAAAATTAAAAAGTATATATTCAGTCATTTCTGCGAACCGTACGAGTTGACGAATTGAATTTTGATGAGTGACAGCCGGCCGGCTCATTATCATTTTGCCATCGCCGCCATCTTGCGTTAAAGCATTTACGATTGTTTATAATTTATTTGTTGATACTCAGATTCAATTAGTATATAGGTTATTTATTTAGTTATATATAATTATAAATCAATAATCTAAAATGAGTTGGAACAAGTCGAAATTGATTGTTAATTGGATATACTGAATGAAAAACTAAACTATGTCTTTTCGAAAGTACGGTGTAAATAGAATCATCAATTTGTTCAATGTTAAGAATTTTGTTTTATTTAAATTTGTTTAAAGAATAGATTCTGATGAAACGCGATTCCTAGCTTCACTTTCTCTTAACATTAAAAATGTTAACCTGCTAAGTATTTATAACACACCTGTGGACACATTTTGCAGTGATACTTCCGCGCATGGGCATGCAAGGGCTGTAACTTTGTAGGCCCTTTCCCTAGGGGTTGCGGGACAACGAGGAGGCCGCTCCCCGTATTCGTGCCCCCCACGGGAGAAGATGATGATGACCCTGGAATTTTTAAGGATATAATTTTAAACGTTATCTAAGCATGTGATGCAAGACCGAATATTTCGATTATCAATTTAATAATATGAATCAAATGAACGAATATATTTTTTCCAGATATATTATCAAGATTATTAGGGCTAAGCATTATTTTCTAGAGTCTGATTGTACTAAAATAACCCAAGTATTAAATCTTAAAATCAAAAGTAAAGTTCAGTAACTTGAACAACACATTCTTTGATTATAACTTTATAATGGGAGTACTCTTACCTGATCGTCCAGGACCCAATCCAGTGCCATACAGCATCTGGCTCATAGATTGGTGATGTCCCAATCTATCATCAGTCTTCTGGTGTACTGTCCCATCACCAGTCGTCATTTTGGCCTGGAAAAGAAGGAACGTCATGTCATAAGATACAATATTCATATCATTGATGTGAGGAAATATCTAACAATTCGGTCTTTAAATGTTGACTCTGGAGTAGAGTCTAGTCTAGAATAACTATAAGAAATTAAAAAACTTATTACATGTGTAAAAACTTTCAGTCTAGATACTTAAAGTTTTTCAAGGCATATATCGCAACCATTTATCTTACGAAATAAACCAGCGGAATAAACCTTGACTTAACTTTATAAGAGTCAAAATCAGAACAATAAGAGTCATATGTTTTTTATTGTATCCTAATTACGACTGTTCGCTCGCGAATAAGCTGAGAAGCTGAGAACCTAAGCTGAGAATAAACTCAGCTCAGGTTGGTTTTTGGTGATGATCCTAATTAAACGATTCTCATGCTGGTTAAAGACTGACATTTGCTCCGCAGTTAAAGGCGAATTGATCGATTTAAATATAACCGTACTTCAATTAAAATTACATAAAACTAATTAATACCATCTAATATAGCTCTTTTTATTTGGCCTTAACCAGTACACGTGCATAAGACTATACAAATATCTTAATTAAAATAAGGTATACTCATGAAACAGTTTATTTATTGTTTTATTATATCTGTCCTCAAACATCTTATGTGTAAAACAATAAACTTATGAGATAATAAAACTAGGTTTACACATAAAACAATTAAATGGGAACTTTAAAACAGTTATTTAGGAACTTATGTACTTTAATCTAAACTGTGCTATACAAAACCATACGACCTTATGTAGTGATTAAAGTCGCATTACTTGCTAAGTGAACACCACTATTAAGTTTTACATAAGTAAACTGAGGATCTCAAATTTAGAAACGATTCATTTTTACGTACATAATCAAAACAAAAACGTAAACCAACATTAGTGAAATATCAATAACGATCTATAACACGTTAAATGAAACCCCTTTAACCCAAAACTAATATTTTACATAAGAACAATTGTAATTTAGTGTGACCACGTCGCGACAAACCGTGCGTTATTAATGCATCTCGGACGTCCGTTAAGTTATTAGATGGTCACCCTAACAGTGTTTTGATTTATCGGGGGTTGCCTGAAATTGGTCAAGTGATGCTGAAGTGGTTTTTTAACGTGAAAACTTACAATGACATTTACAGCAAATACGAATTTGATGTATTGTATTTTATACCATATTTTAATTGCTTAATCTTACGGATTTCCCTTACTTTGATTTTTGCAAACCAACCGTTGAAGAATGCTGTGCTATATAAAAATAGGAGGTTATAAAGCTTATACGATCCAAATAAATCCAAATCAATCAAGTTCTGCGTATATATATTAAACAATTTCAAAAGAGAAACAACATCAACAATTCTGAAAAATATAATTTTGCATTTTCTGTTATTTAATAGTAATAAAAGTGGAATTGTTGTGTGTTCTGAATTCACTTATCTAAAATAACACTACACATTATATCAGACAGTAGTAAATCATGCAAACAAACCACAATACCGGTAGAACTTCAAATTAATTTATCAAAGATAACGCCCAAAACGGACCCAGAATTTAATTTAACTGATCGAGCCTTTAGTTTGCGGGAAATGGGTGGAAGTTGACCATTCTTGAAACGCATTTATCACACGTTAATAACAAAAACTTCTAAATTGTAATTGTATTAAAAATAATTTCAAAATAAACATTCCTTACCCAAGTGTACTGACAAAAAAAGGAAAAGTATTTTACCCATGGTATGAATGTAACAAGTAATATACAGTATATAATAATAAGTAAATTATCCGTACCGTAATTAATGCGAAAATATGTACTGAACCGATTTAGATGAAATTTGGTATGGAGATAGACTATACTTTAGGGAAAGACATTGGCAGGCCTAGGACAAAGCGAAAGAAAGGGTTGAAGGGATTGAAATAGGGGTTTGTATAATAATGACACCAGAACTCTGTCATTTATAAGCCGATATTCCTTTTGTTTACTTGTAACATACGATTGTATCGAAAAACTTAATTATATTCATTTTACCAGTATAAACTATATCTAACTAGCATTGTATATCGAAAAACACGAAAACTTTAAAAAGATAGAAGTCGTAAAAGAAATATATCGTGTCAACGTCCGTAGAATCTTTTAAGAAGCGCCATCTATCGTTCTTAATAGCAAATTTTGACATAAACTGCGCACGTAACCAACTTGTTTTTCTGACCCACTTTTGCATTTTAAGTTTAAAGGAGCCTGGTTTATGTGTGAATAAAATACAGTTACTGTCTTATATTCAAGATACTTTGACGTTAGTAAATATCACTTTATTGTTATTTATGACTACGAAGGTTCAATAAAATGGCGGAAATCCCTATCTCTTACTACGAATATGTGATAACAATATTTATGTATATTTATTACGACTTTTAAAAAAGACGTGACTTAGTTGTATTAGTAGTATTGAACATTCTATTACGTCATTTATTACAAAAATAAACTTTGTAACCAACTGTAATGTTCCTTTAAATATTTGTATGTTACGGACGAAGCCCAAGTTTGGGAGTGTCTTATAATGTATGACTCTAACGCCGGGGGGCCAATTGTTTGACAAAGAGACTCATTTGCAATCTGTCGCTATCAGGAGCCGACCTACACGACTCACTCTTCGCTTTCTATGCATTTTATGCTCTTAATTTTAAAGGAAGTATATTTGTAGGTAGTAGATGTTAAAAAAATACACTTAAATATAATATTTGTGCCATGCCGTATACAAAGGCTGCTTATAATATAATAACAAAGTGGAGGTAATAAAATAAATAATATGCGAAAATATGCCGATTATCTAATTAACTACTGATTTTCTACTATCTACCGTGCGTCTACCGTCTCACCTCATAGCCTTGTTTGATAGCCATCGCACCCCGTGGTCGTGACCACGCGGCGTAATCCAGACCATCTTTTTGTTGGCAGTGCTGTTGGACAAATAATCCGTTAACAGTCTCGTTACGAAGCTTACGTGTTTCGTGTTACCAACGGACGCTAAGTGCTATGTAAACGATCCAATTGTTTGGAAAATTATTATTTTGTGCAAACCTCATAAGGCCAACTCGTACGCCTTTAAGTAGGTAAGCCTTTAATATATTTCTTACTTGTCACTTGCGTGAGGCATTATTAAATATTACAATGTAATCTATAAACTTAACGCTAACAAGTTATTTAAGTACAGCCTAGTTTACTAATTTAACTATTTAACAGTAGCAAGTGTCTTTTAACACCAATCACAGTCTCAGTTAAGTGAAACACTCTGTTTTTGTGTTAGGACAAACACGCTGTTAAACACGCGCACATAGATACACTAACTCAAACGGTTTACTTACTTAAGATTATGTTTCGGTATAACCGACAAGTAAGTACCTGATACACCTGTTCTTATAACTCTCAATATATTATTTTCATATAAAAGAAACTAGGCCCACTGAATGATATTCAAAAGCTAAGAAAAATAAGCTCTCGCGAAGATTTCTTATGCTCCAGTTAAATATTTGAATGAATATGCATTTTTAATATTCATACATTATGAATATTAAATTATAGAAGATAACTAGGCCGGTGGAAATGAATTAATGTTTTTTATATGTTGAAAATTTCAAAAATTTAATTCAGGGCAAATGACAAGAAGTTCTAACTACGTTCTGTTGAATTTACAAGCATTTTTATTAACTACTTAATGTTTTAAATGTGCGCTCCGTTCCATTGATATCTGACAGTTGTAATAAAATAATTTGAAAAAATCCATTCATACATTCTCAATCATATAAATGAAACGAAAATACAATATTTAATTGTATCAGTAGTTTGTTCAATATTTGAAATGAAGTTTAACACAATATTAATCTCTTTATTTAAGGCTTAGCGTCTGGCGATTCGAGGATAAAGAAAGAACAATAATTTCACATTATTGAGGATATAATGCCTTCTGCGTTATATCATACAGAATATAGAGAAAAACGATTTTTATATCCATGACCCGGCTAACATATAAAATGTTAGTCCTAAACTCGGCCCTCCTTATCTAAAATATAGGGTTAGAAAGAGAATCACATTGACGTACGTATGTGTAGGTGTGCAGGTCGCGGAAAATATATAGAGTCGCCATTAGTATTTATTTTTTAGGATTAAACATAATATTTTATCAGGATTAAAAGTCGGATGAAACTTATTATTACGAAATACTATCTAGCCATACCTTTCATGGAAATGTTTAATAATTGAGGAAATTATAAATAATATTTACTTATGTTCATAAAATTCTTTAGTTATTTTGAACTTAAACAAGAAACGGAAAAAATGATTTTAATTTCAAAATCTAACTGCAGCAGCTTCCGGATAACGACGATACATTTATAATGTAAAAAAAGTACAGAACAAAGCGTCTCCATACCGTTTGTGTTCTCAAGAAAAACCCACGACGCTAGAATTTTTCTTAAAGCTCCATGTGTGCAACACATGTATGTGTGCCGTGTGCATGTGTGGGGATAGTAAAATATTATTCTGTGGAGTCTAGAAATAACATTGTATGGATAATCAATAACGGAACATTTTTATGAGCGAACCTGAGTTTTGGGGCAGGTTGTGGTTTTGAAGTTTAAATTGAATCCATTGCGGAATTCATATTGAACATTTTTTTTCAACTACACTAATAAATTAAATGGACCAACATTTGTGGCTAATTATATGAATGTTTTGCCTTGGATCGATCTATTTTTCGGTTATATCAATCTCGTACATCGACATAACCTTTACAATTCAAGGATGTGACTATAACACATCAGTCACCGTCAGACACAGAGCCGCCCTATCCAATCATTAATATTTGTGGGGTGAATAGACTTAATTTAAAGACTCGAAAGAATATACGCTTTTTGTTTCTTATATGAAGCTAACAACAAGCTTACACGTAAAATACGAATTAACCAGTAATACGTAAATTTAAAAAAAATATGTCTGAAGCATATTTAAGTAATATTTTATACTGTTTTAACATTGCTTGTTATTTTTTTATTTTTTAGTTTATTTAAATATTTTTATTACAGGAAATTGATTCTGTATAACTGTTAGTATAACCTTGCCTTTATGTTTATATACTTCATATAGGTAATAAAACCGAAACTTTGGATAGTTATACGATAGCTTTGGAAATAATTCTTCATCATTTATATTCTATATTTGACAGTATGTCTCATAGAATCTGAGAAAAAAATATACAATACTAATAGCATAATTAATTCCTTTTTTACACTAATAAAAAATAATAATTTAACAACAGTAATGCCGGGTGATTGATAGAACATAATGTTACCTAGTTTTGGTTGGCAATATTTATTTCTCTTCTTAATGAAAACGTTATCGTTTGGAACGTAAACTGGCCAGTAATGATCTTTTTGATCGTTCAAAGTTATCATCCCCCTATTTCGTGAATCGTTAAAGTCCGTCCCATGAACGTCACTAGAGATAGTCTGGATTTGACATTGATGAATTTGTTCATATTACAGTTCACACCCCGATTTTGTCAGCAGTTTTTTTTTCAAGGTTTTGACACTACGATAGTTCCCGCTCCGCCTGTAGTATCCTCCTTACGGCATAATAGTAGATTTAAATAAAACATATGCTAACACCTAGTCATATGTTTGCTTTAACAAATTGACTTTTAATATAACTTATGGGTTGGTATTCAAATTATCTTATATACTTAAAAAATATCAGGCACATTAATAACGACATACTTAAATATACATTAAAAGTATTAAAACAAGATTTACCTAATACTAATATATCACTTTTAATATTTCATTCCAGACATTTTCAGAATTTGTAAGTAGGACTCTAAATGTGTTACGGATATTTTTGGTCGCGGAATAGAATAGAACAATAATCGAATTTTATAATTCAAGATAGAATCGTGTGTGACAGTGACGTTGACAGATTCCCTGAGGATTACCGCGTCCGGGCGGGGATTACCCGTGTCCCAGGGATAAGCGGATACCAGCTATTGCATCTAATGATTGAAAACTTAAGATTTAAATGATATTAAACATATATATTATCGTTCACATAGTATTTAGATACACACGCACGTCCTTGTTAAAACCTTCAAGCCTCAAAATATATCACACATAAAGTATCTTTATCTAGTAATATACCGATTTTTTAAATTAACAAGTTCCGGTGTTCCTTATATTTCCAGTGAATATGTTTGTTTCATTCTCAATCCTCAATAACTATAGCAAATAATAACGAAGCTGAGTAACTTAAAACCTTTAAAAGTAGGGTAACATTATTTTCGTTAGTGATACAATATAGTTTTCCCTGTATCAATTAGCCATTGGCCGTGAATAGACGCTGAAATTAACGTGATGAGCCGCTCTGTCGGTCTGTCTTTTCTAAGATGGATGGTATGAGGGACGGCTCCTTAGGACGAATATTCTTACAATTTTTTAATAATTAATATGTTTTGTTTACTGTTCAATTTGCGTTTAGCACAAAATACTATTGTAATAGTTTAAGATTTTGAATTAATGTTTTTGTTATATATGGAGGCAAACGAGCAGGCGGGTGTCTTCGAGTAAAGTGCTAACCACCACCCATGGTCACCTGCAATGCCAGGAGGCGTTCAAGTGAGTTGCCGGCCTTTAAGGAACAGTAACGCTCTTTTCTTGAAGGCCCCCAGGTCGTAACGGTTCGTTAGTCGTTAATTAGAATGTCGCGTTAGTCTCATAAGCTTATAGATAAAATACCAGATTAAGAAGCTTCATCAGTCGTTCAAAATACGTATATTTAGACACACACAAATACCTTTAATTTTAACTTATCATGGTTAAAAATATTTTCCTATTGCATAATACAGGGAACAAAATTAAAATAATTATCTTAATAAAACTAAATAGTTTTATAGAAATTATAATTTATTTTACACTTAAATTGGGTTTATATATACAACTGTTTGAAAGTTCATCGTAGCAAGGCCGCACCTCAACATAATTATTAGGTAGCGTTTTCCGAACAATTTGCGATTGTATCATTCTGCTAACTTAATGATGGTGGGTGACATTTGTTTACTGTTACTGTCAAAACATTGTTTTTCGTCATTTATATTTTATCGTTTAACGGAGCAGTAGTATTTACATGTACAGGCTTACCACTTAATTGCTAATTTCTGTGGTAATAGTAGTTACTTTGTAATAACTAATCGTGTTCGATCGTTGAAAGAGGTCATAATTATCAAAATTACTAATAGTCAGTATTGCTTTTTTCAATTGCGAAGTTTTCATCCAGGAGTTGTCTTTCGAAATTGTCAGAACAAAAGAATATGAAGAAGACTGCATTTCTGATATTTGCGGATTGAATTCAATAGTAATCAATAAGAATTTTTTACAGACTTCCCTAAACCGCTTGACTTGTCAAGTACTATTAAAATCTTAACAACATCTAAATCTTTTTAATTCGCATTGTTAAAAGCATGGTGACAAACTGACAAAAAACTATGAAAAACACAAAAGACGTGTAGCGGTAAGTATCTATTGAATATAATCAAATGAAGTCACCTTGAGGCGTATAGTTGGATTGAAAAGTGTTGATACTAAAAAAAAAATTAAAATAATTACATAGGTTACCATGATACACTTATCAATCGTCAAAAAAAAGCTTAAAAAAATAATAAAAATAAAGAGCGAACCATCGTATGAGAGTCATATAAGCTATCATGATCCTAGTCATTTCAAATTAAATATACAATTGTATATATATCGTTAAATAGAATATTTATTTGAGATTTTGAGTTATTAGTCGTTAGGCACAACGAAAACCGCGTAGACAACGTTTTGTCAATCCTTTAAAGTGGCTCACTGTGTAACTTCATTACAAGACTAATTTATACATAAGAATAACTTACATTTACAAACACAATACATTTTTCAAGAATGAGGCTATAGGGCTATATGGGCTCAAAAGAGCTAAGGTGATGTAATAAATGTTGAAACTAATTGCAATAAATTTTGCATAATTCTTACGAAAAAGGACACATCAATATATGTATCCCAATAATATATCAATCTATCGGAAGTGCCTCGCCTCTAGTTATTGCAGAAATTTACTTAGCTGTTAACTGAATATTCAGATATTGTATTGGTACGTGTTCTGTATAGGGAACTTTTAAAGCAGTTTAGTAAATTATTGATAAATTTAAATGTTACTTTTTAATATTTGCGTCCAATGCTTATATATAAATCGATTATTTAGTTCATAATTAACAAATCACTTTCGCATTACGAAAAGTTCTTTTTACTTTATGTTTTATTATATTATATGTTTTATATTTTGTTAATATATTTAACACACAAGATGTTTGGGGACAGATTAAACAAAATAAATTAAAGCAGGTTTTTGTGGTTTGTAAAATATTGAATTACATGTTATTCGTAACAAATAATAAAAAAACAACAGAAATAAATGCTGTGTAGTCAAACCTAGTATGCAAGTATTAACCGTATTAAATCCTTTTAACCCTTACTCACCCCTGCTATAAGGCAGTAATACAATAAGATTTACGTCCCCAATAATAAGTCGTTAGACTATATCATACTACCGTACATCAAAATATTGTATGCGCTGATAATTTATCGGTTAATATTTTTTATTTTTTATATTAACATGTCTTCGTGTCTTTGTGTTTTTTGTTTTAAACTCTGTGACCCCACCTATTTTTTAAAATGGGTGAATTTGACAAAAACAAGATTTATTCGATAAAATTCTACACATTCTCATAGAGATCTCAAAGTATGTATCTTCAGTTGTAACTGAAGTTATAATAAACAGATATAGAAAGTAATTAACAGAATTTAGTTATTACGGTAAAATCTTTTAGTAGGTTCATAGTATGTTATTAAATACATAACCTATATTGGACTGAGAGTATCTGTAGTTCCAATAGAACCCAGCATCCCGTCACAAAGAGTATACACTAGGGACTGAAAACATAACGTAAGAATTTCTCATAGTGTAAAATTAATGAAGTATATAAAGATGTTCTTAGAAGTTCAATAAAAAGTAATCTTAAAATCAGACTTCGGTGTGCTATAAAAGATATAGGACGTCACCCAGCGGACTTTAACTTTTGCAAAGGTGAAGACCGAAGCAATAAAATGACGGAACTATTTTATTGTACTAGGACGCAGTCGGAGTATAGATTTTAGTTTGGGTTTGTTTGGTGCACGTCTTTTCATGTAAAGAAATGGGAATAAAGCATAACAATAGTTTTCTACATGTTTAAGAACTGGCAACTTAAAATATAGGATGAAATAAAGGTCTGGTCTGAGCCTGAGACAAAGGAACAGACTTTTAATAACTAACCGCCTGTGTTGGAACGCATATTCTTGTAAGAATCGATTATATAGATTTGTTATAATATTATAACCGTGTGTAAATCGATATACGCAGTTTCCATGATGGCGCCAGTTAATATTAAGTTTTCGTTAAAAAAATATAAATTGAGTAAAAAACATTATTGTCTGGTTAGTACATACAGAAATGTGACAATATAAAACAATAGGACAAAGCGCATTATCGTTTACAATAAACAAGGAAATTAGAACGCTAGGGTGTCCGCGATTAATCCACCAAATTAGACTTGTCCCGGCCAAAATCGATTAGGGGCCGAAACTTGGGGCAATTCGCAACGACTACGTCTCAGCCAAGATAAACACGCTGGGCTTTTTTTCGCTACGGCAAAGACATTAACCAAGGATACCCGGTGACCACAAGTCCGGACTTTGGTGGACTAGGCTCAGTGTCTTTTAATTCATTATCTTAATGCAATATTAATAATCAGATAAATTATTTTAAAAAGTCTGTTATTTTATAACTACAGCCAATCATAATAATAACCATCAAATCATACAGGTAAATATTATCTACCTATATATATCTCTTGTAAAACCTCTAGACTAGAAACAATAATTTATAAAAATTGCCAATTGATATAAATTTACAATAAAATGATTTCCACAAGTAATCTAGTTATAAAACGTATAGCACGTAAATAACATATACGTATATACGTAATCATAGAAATATATTTGAATAAGTCAAGTGCGTCTAAGATTTATCCGTAGATATCGTAACGGCTAGCCACAATAGTGAGTGTCATTAGACCGCACGAAGAGGGCGTCATTACGGCGATGAGTAGAGCATCCATTAATCTTCCCAGACCGGTCTCCCGACTGTCAAAATTGTGGACACCGTGGATGTGTGATCGAGCCATTGTTACTGCTTGGACAAACCAAATGGTTAATTTACTTTGTTTTGAGGTTTAACTGAAACGTCTATGTTACTGAATTTAAAGTTATCTAAATAGACAAGGTAACTAAAATAGAAGAACTTTTTACAAGAATACCACATGTATTGAATTTAATCAGTGTTCAGTCAAGACTATCACGTGGGGTCACCAATTTATAAATAATATATAATACATTTCATAGAAACGTTTTTAGCCCTTTAGGGGTTAAATTTCCAAAAATCTTGTCATAGTGCTCCCTTACATATCTCAAGGAACCTACATGCCAAATTTCAGCTTTTTACGACCAGTAGCTTCGGCTGTGCGTTGTCTGTCTGTCACTCAGTAACGGAAGAGTTATATATATATATAGATAGATTGTTACAACAGTTGTATATCTAATTATACATGACAAGAGAAAAGTTATAACAAAATAAAGTTAAACATGACAAATGTCAAAAGGAGAAAAAATAAATTAAAATAGTTATAAACACGAATAGTCTTGTAACTGAACCCACTCATCCTAGAATGATTTCTTAGCCATTCGTAAAGAAACCAAACCATTTGTATCTGTCCATGATGATTTCAAACATGTAAGTTATCAGAATCTAATTGTTTCTAAACCTACACAAAAATAAAACCTCATATAAAATATTTTTACTAAAACTTATTTAACAAACCTACAATAATAATGCCTGCAGCAATGTTGCGCGTACCGCATCTGTCTTGAAAGAAACAATTAAATTAATATAATAGATAATAAATGCTTATTAAATCAAGCGTAAAGTTTTTTTTCCTACTTCCACATTCATTGATGATTCACTATGTAATTTGTTTGAGGGCTGTTACACTTTGGTAAGATAAAGCGTAATGTACAATACAGGGGTTGAAGAACAAAGCTTTGTATGAACGATTAATTCTTATTCAAATATACTCAAGGGAAAAATTGATTTTGACGTTCGGTAATTAAGATGTTAAATATAATTGTTAAATTCTTAATCGATTCATGACGGTTGACTGATGCCTATTAATCTTGTGTGAATCTTGTAGGGTTGTGAGAAAGTTATTGTCCAAAGGATTTGATAGCTTAAAACACACGAGCAGAACTCAAACGAGTATTCCTACAACAGTATGCACGATGACAAACTTTAAGAGCTTTGAACTATTCAATATTGTAAATTTATATTTAATTTGATTGTTTAAAAATAAATAAATAAGTTATGGAGTCATTGTGGATTCTTTGCCTATCTATATTGATTTAAGTGCAGGGAGAACCCAACAGGACGGAACGGCTAGAAAAACGATACACCGCGTATACACGGATCGGAGTAAAGATACGTCTCTGAGTCTGACAGTTCTTAGACATACGATAAAAATAATAAGATCACTAATATGGTACTTTGGAACAAGGACCAAACATATCAAAATAAATTTAAGTGAGTGTTTAGACTTTGTTTTAAGTTGTATTATTTTAGTTCTCCTGTAGTAAAAATAATCTATAATAAAAATTATTGCTACCAAGACGTTGACAAAGATTCAAAGAATTTGAAAAAAAAAACTACCCCAATAAAGGTGTTTTTTGACTCATCAAAACATCGTTATAAGGGAACAATGACTATTGGCAATTTTTTTCGCGTAACTCAGTAAACATTGAGTTATGCGGTATTGTTATCTGGTAAGTGTGAAGGGCTAGTTCACATGTTATTTATTGATTCTTTTTACGAGGGTTGTAAAGTCCAAATTCACCTCACGTAAAACGTGGCAAATAAGCGAAGTAATACTAAGACATACGTAATGGAATTTTCATTTTGATATTAGTTATTCCCAAGAGTTGAAGAAGTAATAACCTTGTATTTTCTTCGTTTTGTATTACATATTTCACAATCGGATGGATTAATATTTTTATACACCTAACGAGAAAATAATTTAAGTTATTTATTTATTGTGTATTGAATCCTATTAAATAAAAATTATTCATTGATGCACACACGATCATATGGTACGCACTATTATAAGTTTAGCTAAAAACCTAGAAGACTGATATCGAAATTGAATGTTTTCAATTCATTACTTCGTTTAGGCCTCAAGACAATACCTGAACAAAGACATTAATTTGCGCAAGTATTTACAGAAAATCAATACATTTAAATTAGTACAGTATAGTAAAAATATATAAATTATATTAATAGACGTGATTTTAAGTAATCGGTAACAGATTACTATAGGATATACTATATTTATCACATCGATGTCAACATTTCACTTAGACAAGTATTAAGTATATCCAATTGCAAGGAATGTTAAGCCGAGTCATTTCGATTCTTCAATATCTTCTTAACCAATATTAACACGCATATTATGATCGTTATAACGGTAGTAATTCACGCGAGATTTGAAAGTTTTTATTCAGAATCTGTATTATTGAATTGGTCTATATCATATTAGTTTAACTTTGAAAGAACCTATACAAAAATCTGAAACCTAAATCCCGAATCAATTAATATTGTATGCTTCAATAATACAGTTTAGATTTACAAATTAATTAAGCAAAAATATATAAGTCAATCACAATTGTGAATATTATTAGAGTTTCTAACATATACACAACTAATAAACATAACATAACATACTAAAACAAACACATAATATGGTATCATACCTTATGGTATGATTTAGGATTCATATATTTTGATTTAGTTCCATAAACAATTGTTGTAGTGCACAAAAATCACTTTGTACAAAGCTAGTATTTATTTCTGCCAGAGTTTTGCGTGCTTAAAAGGATAAGCAAAGTTGTGATTTGTAATAATTCTGAGTTTTTTTCTACTTCACTACTAACGATATATACATGGAACAAAACTTCAATATAATTTGATTGTTATAAAATAATATTCCCAGGATTTGAATAAAAAATCACAAATTAATTACGTCATTAGCGTACCCTATTCCCATGATTATGCAAAAATTCTAAAATCAAAAATTAATCACTCCAACATGATAGTTCCTAATCCGTCACACTCAGATAAAAATAGTTCTTATTTAAATCAGTAAGGGTTAAAAATTGTACAAAGGAGGAGGGTAGGAATTTGCATGAATCATAGTCCTTATTTTCTATACCAAAGAGGCTATTATACCTATATTATACAGTGTTAATGATGCGTTTAGAATTAAACTAGAGCTATTTAGTAGGCGACACGCGATTTTTTCAAATGATCCATTTCGTTTATTTGCGTGAGAATTGTCAGTTAAGCATTTATAATTTTCATCACGTAGAAGAAACGATCGTTTTAACTCAGTGATATAATATAAATTTAAACTCGTAATATTAACACAGTGTTTGACCATGACTTAAATTACTGCGGTTAATAATTAGTACTATAGAATAATTTTGAGAAACTTAATCATAATAATAAATAAACTGTTGTTTTTAGATCATGTACTTTTGAAAGTGGTGATCACAAAAATACTCGGTAATAATACACATAAATAATATTTTTTGATACATAAAGAATAGGTTAGATAATGAAAAACAAAAAAAGTACTTAAAATTATTACTTCCTTCTTTCACGAACTGATATTATGTGATTATGTACCTATTTGTATATTAATTAATACGCGTTGTATTAGTAATCGGCAAATTGTTATAGTTGAGAGTTTGGCTTGTAGGAGCGAGAGTCTGTGCCGCTCGAGCTTTATTACGAGTGAAGCTGAGCTTTTGTTTCATCTAATATATTAATTAACAAATTATGTCGTATTAGCTACTCACTAAAGATCGTAACAGTCTTAGTTATTATATTTCACACTATAAAAGAAATAAATAATATTATATTTAAAGATTTTTCATAACAATTACATTACATTATGAAACAAACGTCAAACTATACCAGTTAATTATAACTGTTAATAAAATCTTACAAAATCGAAGTTCATGAAAGTTTAAGTCGGGTAATTGGTAAATTAATTAACCATTTAAATACAATTTGTAAGCTATGTTAAGAATAAATTAACAAGTATTTAACCGCCTGTATTTAATAGCTAAGTTTAACATCGCCGTATGTAAATGTATATTATAATGCGGCAATTAACTTCAGTCACGTGTTAATTATAGTTTGAACCGCAGTTTATCTTTAAACAGTAGTTAGTGTAATCTGATAATTTGAGCATAGTTTTTGTAATAATTATCCCGTACAAGAAAATATTTAACTTATTTTCAATGGAAATGTGAATGAATAGGTTATACCGTTTAACCGTTTAACGTTATCTTATTAGTTAATTAATCCAATTGTATAGTTTTTACAAACGACGTCTTTTCTTACCAGAGCCAAAACACTTGTCATACAGTATTTACGCTATTTATATATTTAATTTAAGATGTCAGTCAACTAACTAAATACTACAAGAATGTTTTAGAAAGTCTTAAAAATACAAAACAAGGATTAGTTATGCAAGAACATACATACTATATTTTACATTCAAGGATTCATACTCGTACTTCAAAACGAAGCAGTTAGACTGACTAGTGACTGATTTGTGAAAAGCTTTATAAAGGGATAAATAGTATTTTAGTTAAGACAGCTGAAGAAGTTTTTTTTTTATAAGGAACTTTTCATCTTCACTTTTTGAGGAAAATAGAATTTTTATTACTCAACACTATCCTTTCTATTAATGAATTTTTTATTTATTATATATAGTTTCAGGAAATACTAGTAAGTCAGCAATGAATGACGTACAAAAACTAATCACCTATATAGTACCATATGAAATAAACTTTCGATAAACTTATAAGCTATGTAGATGCATCTTAAAGGTGGCCAATAAAACTATTTTCTCTATAACTTGGCCACGGCTTCGCTCTATTGATATTTCGTTGTAAGGATTGTATAGTAAATATATGCGCAGGGACACAAGTGCACTATCTTTACCATATTTATCTTTTATTTATACGACAGGACCAGGGAGAAATGTTTCGTGAGCAGAGTTTCATAATTAACCGAAGCAGAATGTTCCAGAACTAAATACAGGAAAATAGTACTTACATCAACAGCACCATTATTCCAGGGGGGTAGAGCGTAGTGGGAGGGGTCGTGACCCCCTCCCATGTGTTCAGCCATCACCGACATCCAGTGAACCAGGCCTTGAGCGCCGCCACCACCAGAAGTGCCTAGATTATGAAAGAATTAACTCACTATCTCTAACCAATAGTAAATATTATAAAAAAATACTAACTTATAATTCCACATTTGTTTCCAATTAGATTTAAATAATCATTATAAAATTACAACAAAGACTTGTCTAATAGAAGCTTTTGTCTTTTAGGGGTGAAAGCTGATTATGACGCTATTATTTCGTATATGCTATCTAGACAGATCAAATTACGTCATGTTTAAGAAATTGCACTTACCTGTGGGCACACTGGTCTGTTGCTGCTGTTCCTGCCCCCCACCCCCCGTGACTCCCCCTCCACTCCACACAAAGGCTGATGATGCACCCGCCTTCTGGAACAATGCTAGGTTTAATCGATGGCATAATCTCTAAGATATATTAGTACCGGTGACCCAAGAGCTTTTGCCTAAATGATTGTGGGTACTTTAACAGACGGACAAAACTTTCAAATTTAGTAACGTATTTCAGTGAGTATTTATTACGTGTTTTCTCTTGGACGTAGTCGTTTGTTTGTAATCGATAACCGGCAGTAATCGATTACAAACAAAAACTCTTTGTACGCAAAAAGTGTAAATCAATCAACGATATAAACATTAGGTTAAATAGACACGGAACGTACATTATACATATACCTTTTTAGTATAAGAAATACACGATACTTATTAGTTTATATAATATTAACTTCTAAGACTTCTGAGACGTAGAACAGGTAGGTCTTATGAGAATTGCAATTCTAACTGGAAAGCGAATCTCGAAAAAACTTAAATATAGTAAATGATTACATTTTGCTAATACCTTTATATCTTAGTTACCTCATCCGGTGAATCAGCAATTCGATCGCCATTCTCATCATCAGACACTTCATAACCGAATCCATTAGAAAACAACATATTTCTAGAATACAACGAATAACAATCTGTGACATTTCTTCGTCTCTTTCCGAGTGTAGCCAAAAAGCTTTTGTATAATTGAGTTGGTAACAAAAATGGCGACCTAGCATTTTGGAAGCTATTTTTAAATATATTCTGATTTCTAAATGGATTAAAATCAAAATCTGGTAGGAATTCTTTCTTTATAAAGTCAGCAACTGGATTCAATGACAGTGTATTCTCAGAGTAATCCAATGCTGTGTTTGTATTGTCATTTGTGTTTTCGACATCACTTGACTCGTTATCATCACTGAAAGCTTCTGCATCCTTATCTTCATTAAAATCTTCGAATTCACGCTTCATTGGGAAATTTTTCTTTACGTAAATATTAGATAGAGTCACAGACATTATTGGCACTCTCACTTATTCTAATATAATCTAGTCTATATTTAAAAACAAAATAGATATTTCTTCATTAAAGTTTTAGGTAAGTATAGGAACTATCGTTGGATTAGGAGGTGGCTGGACCGTAACTGAAATCATTTTAATTTTTACAATCTTCACCAGTTGCATTTCTTGTGAGAAACGATTCGTATTTATTAGTGTTAATATGTGACGTCGAATTGATTGCATCGTTGTTGAAATTATAACAAGTGTTTGTACTGCGTGACGAATGCATTTCAGACTAATTTCAGTAATCAGTCAGTAATAGGTTTCTTTCATTGATTAAATCGAAGTAATCAAATGATAACAAGCCTACTTGTTTTTACTCGTACGAAGAGCTGAATTTAATACAAACTACCCTTCGCATGTTTTAAGAGAAGGATATCTTGTTAACCTTGCTGCGTTATTAAAATCACATCAAGCAGGAGTGAGATTTATAGACTTTCATGAAAAAACGTATAAAGATTACAGCGCCACCTTAATTAAACTAATATCATTGTATTATTTATCGCAACTGAAAACCCGATATCGCGTAAGTTTGTTTCTTCCAAAAGTTGAAGTATTTTGTATCAGCCTGGACATTGCCAAAAACTGATAAAGTTTCTTAAGAACTACAAAACTTTTCCGATTGTATAATTTTTTATGATTTCCATATCCGCATTTGTATTATCTTAAAAAGCATCATATATTAAAAGTTAGTATAAACTTATTCATAAAACTACAATTTTTTAAGACGAAAAATATTAAAATAATTAACAAGGCAATTGAAATATGGATTATCAGTTTTGTTAACTTTTTTAGATTTAATACAGTCTGGTTAGACAAGAAGTAAGCTTTTTCTTTGTCATACAACTGATAAACTACATATCATTATTATACATCTGTATCTGAATTGAATCCACACTAACTTCTTACGAAAAATAAAGTATACATAACACTAGTTTACGTCCTAAAATAAAAAAAAAACATTGATTTCCTGAAGTGGAGTAGGTCGTCTGCGCTTAAATATTTTCATGCAGGTGAGGTATTGCATTCCAAGCATAAAAGCTTAATTCAATAAAATATTTTTATATAACAAGAATACAAATTTGTTATTTTGTCTATAGCCTGTCGTTTAAATGACCGAATATTGATGTCAAATTATGTTTAATTGTTCTACTAATGTTCAGATATATAATTTTTATTATAATATTATTAATACCAAGTAAGACTTAAGTTTACCAAGGATAACATTTATCAAAACCCAATCGGCTTAACATTACATATGTTTAAATAAAGTGTTAACTAATCTGACACTATTATTATTTATTTATTTTAATGTTGAGTGTAGTAGTGTGTAGTTCACTACATGTAACTGAATTTACATAATATAATTGATTATTCTGAGAAAACTTCCTTTTATTTTCTAATATTTACTTTTTATTTCAAATATACCACCTAGTTATGAATCAAATAAAATACACTTTTATATTGACCATCTAGACTCGTATTATTATTAAGTATAAAATTTTCTATAGTCAGGATATTCTTTGGTATCAAATAAGAACCATAAAATGGCTGGTAGTCATGCTAAGCACGTATATTATTTTGGATTTGAAAAGTATACTGTAAACGAATTTTTGCAATTAATCTATGAATGATTCATGTTAACACCCACTTAACGATCAACATAGACAAAACGCACACATCTAAACACTCATTAATGCACACATTTACATCACTGCCACGTGCCTATTAACGCCAACGATGCAATCAAATTATCGACAATCGCCATTAGTCCATCACTAATTTGGCGCGTAAAACTGAAATGCTTTAACACTTTGAATTTGGAACGCGCTCCGCAATACGGGTGAAGAGTGTTTTTTTTTTTTAAATTCGAATCGATTATTCGTGGATGATGTTTTAAATTTATTTTGTAAGAAATTGAATTTTTAAGAACGAGATGTCTTTACCGCGAGGTATTCGCTATGAAACTCTTCCCGAGAGGTTGGTGCAAGGAAAAGCATTTCCACAACACATGGAAAGTTTTCTTAGACGCGGCAGTGTGTTAACGTCATACGTGTATGCATCGCGATTGGACTTATGTGTGAGCGTTTGCACCTGTGTGCGTATTTTATGACTCTGAGTGCATCCCTTTCGAACTGCATGCAATTTATATGTGTGTGTTTTATTTTTTTTTCTAAACGGCACGGCTTCATGTATGCGAGCGAAATTTTCTTGTAGTAGTGTTCTGTTTTTGCACAGCGCCACAGCGTTTTAGACTTTAAGCTATGCTAAATAAAGGTATATTTCTCACGTTGTTTTTAAATGTATTTTTCAGTTTTATATCGGCGATATGAGAATCGCGGATAGAAAGAAAATGTAAGGAAAAATAAAAAAATGCATGCATCGTACGTTTTCAGGTAGACACATTTTTCTTTAACCCATTTATAGATAGATGTTTTATGTGTGTGTCTGCATCTAGGAAGGAGGGGGGTGGAAAGGGTTGAGGGGGACATATAAAAATGATAACGCATCGCAAGACGGCTGCTTTTATGGTTTTTCTTTATTTTTAAAGGTTTTTTATTAAACCGAGGAACGTTGAGAAATATTATTAAATGTCTGTATTTGTCTATTCTTTATAGCATCTTTTCTTTACTACATTTTTAGCAATGTAAAGGATTGATAAATATTTTGTTGAATTATATTTATTCTATAATTTAGAGAGCCGTAATGTTATTGTAATGATCTCTTAGTATATATCAGTATACGTAATTAATAGCAGAAGTTTTTAATAATAAAATATGGGAGTCGAAAAGATAGATTTAGCTTATTTAGCTTTGCCAATTTTGGGGATCCATGAACATTGCTCGCCAAACCTACTAACTGATAAAAACAGTTAAATTGTAACCACGAGACGGATTTATTAACATTTAACATTATTTAAATTTAATTTTTAATGACCTTGTGACCTTCGTGGTTATTTTTAGAATACCTTACTAGTTTATAACCTGTAGTTTCATAAGACAGTTAAATCTATTACAATCTCCGTACTATATAAGAAAAGTGTTAAATTGACAAATATATGCATATCAGCTATTGTTCTGCCAAGACGCTGTTCGACCTAGAAAAATATAATAAACTATGTGATGTTGGCGTGTGTACCACTAGTTGTATACTATACATGGATTGATTATATCACGCTGAAGAACTTGAGTTAATATGACGTAAAATTGGAGAGTATTTAAATTCACATTACCGTATAGTTTTAAGATCGTTATTATTACAAAGATAAGTATTACATTTTTCGTTACTCTGAACAATCAGTTCTAAAAGAGATAGAAAAGTGTCTTCCAAACAAAATATTTGTTCCTTTACTATGGATTTTGTTAATGGCGACTGAAGAATGGAAATCATACTAAATCAAACCAACTTATGAACAGTGTTATGCTGTCTTTAATTCTTAAAGTACTTATTATGAAATTAAATAAATTCGCACCAGCTACTATTACAAGCAGAGGGTTCGATTCCCGGGACGATCAACAGTGGGATGAGAATATATATGGTTATAACTTGTGTTTATATTTATAAGAAGTACATGTAGCTTATATTTAACGGTGCAACGGAAATCACATAAATATTTATACTCGTCAATTAAACATTCCTAATATTAACCTTACTAATATAACTTAAAACAAAACACAAAATTAAACAAATTTAATAAGTTTGAACCCTGTGGCAGAGTACCACCAGGCTGGTGGCATTTCCTCGCTGTATCGCGATGCTTATACGCTGAGCAAGAAATGCACCAGCTCTTGGATCACCGGTACTGACTGCCTACTTAATTCCTTAAAAGAGCCTGTGAACTTGCACCCCATGGTTCAAAAGTCTCTTCTCCGAAAGGAAAAACAATAAAATAGTTTATTAAATGTGTTATCGTTATCTTGCTGACCGTGTGTGACATTCCTGATATTTTCTTTTGTTTATTATTTATCTTTTTGTAGAGCCTTTGTGTGCTAGCTATTAATACTGACTTAAATATGTAATTTCTCTGTTCTAATCGTCTATGCCGTCTAAGCCGCAGCGAGCGCTCCTAATAGCAATCACAATAACATTATTGTAAATAAGAAAATTGTTCTAGTTAAATACACGAGCTTATATTAATTAAAAATGTCAGGCCTTGTACGAAAATACCTCATTATATTTTACATATCAAAAAGATCTTTTACCTTAAAATATCTTTTGAATATAAAATTTGTGAACGAAACTGTAGAAAAACTTGAGATATACGGAGGTAAGACATAAAAATACAGTAAAAAATATATAAAAGCAACAAAAATATATTATTCTCAAGACGAGCTCGCACACAGGTAGAGGATGCGTTTGTGTGTAACTTTAAAGTCATAACATGAATGGAGTCGAGAATTTTTTGACTTAAATATTTTAAAATTAAATTTATGAAAATTTAGTTTGGAAAAATACTCATATCGTTTATTATTTTTATAATAATACATGTTTAGGCATATGGTATATAGCACATAAAAGTTAAGGTATAAATTAATCCTACTAGTAAGGTGAAGCCATATAAAATATTACCCTAAATAAAGTTTTGTTTTTAAAGTCTATTAGCGACTCCATAGTTTTCGGATATGGAATATTCGTAGAGCGCATCAGACGTATGGTGTATGTGTGCCGTGCACCTTCTCGTATGAAGTATTGACGTTGATATTAGAAATGAGCACTAGACTGGATGTGCCATATTGTGAAACTATATATATATATATTTAAAAACTATTTAATACTTATAAAAATACATTATAATATATGATTAATATAGTAATATATATATTACATACTTAATCGATGGCAGAGTTTTTCTATTAAATTTTCAAAACTAGGAGGGCAGTTTCTAACTGTTCACCTCCAAAAGTCATTCAATAAGTCATGTAAAAAACGCGATTAAATCCGCTAGATATGTTTTATTCAAATACGTATTTCTTGTTTTACAACATCCAGGTTTACACTCACACACACAACACACATACACACCACACATACATCGTGCAGCTCATATCGCACTTACTACGTTTTCGTTCTAAAAATACTTATACACTACTGGACAAGAAAAGTCTCTTAAATCAATTATTTCCCTTTGGTAAAGTATTGTTTGAATAAATATTGTATAGTAACAGTTTAATATAGTTTTTTCTATACACAAACACATATATAATTTGAACTTTTTTACTTGTCACATTCGGCTCAATGTAAAAAGTATGACAAACCAAACTAAAATTATTCCTTGCCTTGCCTTGCAAAATAATGAATACGATGATACTTATTGATGATACTTAAATTGTATTTATATCTTTCGCACATGGATTCGTATCAGTTAACACTGGTGTACGTCAATAATTTTCTTCTTAAATCTATGGCTCGATTGTTTCAAAATAAGTATATCTGGGAAGATATTATTCACGACAAACTAAGCTAACGTTTAGGGAGAATCAACCAAGCTTTTTTATTCTTTAAAAAGTCCTTTACACTATAATAAGACTTGCGATTTTTGCTAAATAAAATTCAGAATGGTTTGATCTCAAAAGCACCCAACAAGCGTTGATGAGTAATATGAGAATAGAGAACGGATAGGTATGACAGGAAGAATAGACTATAGAGGTTTGCAAGTGGAAATCTGTGGTCAGTGTTCCAAAGAGGTAAACAGGTGTAAACGTTTCCCTGTTATGCTTGGCTATATTTCAATATAAATATATCGTAGATTTAGTGAAATTAATATTTTTAGTATCATGTTTCCAATAATTTGGCGCCGAGTGTATCCCATAGAGCCTCGTACGGTCAGAAAATATAAAATATTCTATGAATTTATTTCAAAGGATTTCAAACAGCTGAAAATATCGTACCAATCTCACGAACATTTCGATTTTTTGCTTTACTTACTTCTAGTTTTTAATTGTATATTGTTTATTACTGCATTTTGTAGGAATAATTTATAATATTTAGTTAAAAAGACGCCAAGTAAAATAGCTTTAGAATAATACGTTAAATGATAATAACTAACAATTTTTTTAATGACATTGGAAATTTATGATTTGATTACTGACTATGGAAGGCTTTAAAGCTTTCCATCGAATACTTTTTATCTTTTTCATTTAGTTGATATAAATGTGAAACACTGTTCTGTTTAAGGAATTCAGAATTATTTCTTCAGGATTATATAGATTTTAAACAGTCTCAATAAATAAACTTTTATATTGGTAGATCCTATACAATATACCTTTAATGCCTAGCCTATAATAAAATATATTTAATTTAAACCTTTTTATCTGACTGTACGCGCCATTTTTCTTGCTATAACTTATAGTTTCGGATAATGCATTAGAGAACTTCTTTATGGAATAGAAAATTCTCATATCTATGTATGTACGGTATTTTACGTGTAATATGCTATACCTAAAGTATAACTTAGGAATATGTATATTCTTGTTAAAATGGTAACTAACTTAACTATGACTTTTCTTGTGTTTTGCGGCTTGGTAACTTTATGGAGTTTAAAGATAAACTTTTTTGGAGAAAGGATTTCTTGTGATGTTTTTTTACTTTCATTTATGAAAAACTGAAATTATGATTAAAAACTAAAACACCAAAATAAATTTAAAAAGTTTAGCCCTTGTGGTAAAGTGCCTATAATGCTAGCGGCATTCACTCGCTGCATCGCGATGCAAATATGTTGGGCCAACAAAGCACCAGCTCTTGGTTCTCCAATATTGACTACCAGGCGCCTACTTTATTCTTTAACTTGTACCCCATTGTCCAAAAGTCTGTACTTATTAGGACAAACTCAAAGTTAGAAACTATTTTATTAAAATTTCTGATTGGAACACCCTGATTTTAATGAAAAAATATAATAAAATAAAATAAAACATATCTTATTAAACTAAAGGAAAGTCAGTTATTTTTATTTCTTCGCTTTTATTATATTTAACAAATTTAGTATTATATTATCGCATTGCGTACATCCTTTTTGCATAATATCAAAACGCACCCCATATCAAAAACCAATTTCATTCAATATGAAACCGACAAATCGGATCTAAATTGGAACAGGGCGTAATATCAGACTCCCATCAACTTTAATCTTAAAACAAAATTCTAAGAACCACTCGATTAGGCTCCATTCAATTTGGCCAACAAAAAATCTGCTGTTTTATAATAACCACTGTATTACGCCGAACAATCATCATTAGCCTCCCGAAAACAATATAATGAAAATCATTAAAAGTATAAAAAAAAAACGGAAGCCCGAATGCGGAACGAATTTCTGTATTAGTTGATAGTGTTTTATTTTTTTACTGTTACATCGTGCTTTATGTTGGTTCAATAAGTAGTAGGAACTTTTTGATATAGACACACTTAAGTTTAATTGTAAGTATGCACAATACTAGCTTTCGTTTTTTAACACAATGTTATTTCTATTGGGTTCGTGATCAAATAAATATATATATTTACGATGCAGTTGATTTACATCTTCGCCTGTTAATAACTAATACATTTATGAGGTCACTTACAGGAGTTAAAATGTTTAAAATGTTTATTAAAAGTATTTTTTATTGTGACAATGTTCCTGGTCCTATATAATTTCATATATAGTCTAAATTGTATTTTTGTTCTAAAAGTCCAATATGTTGGAGAAGTACGCTCTTGTATACAAGTTATTGTTGGATTTTAGCGCATTTTATAGTTAAAAATATTTTTATGTTTCTACGCATTGGTTATTTGTGTGTAATCAAGGACCACCGCATACCAACCGTTTCCCATACATAAAAGTACTGAGATGCTTAAATTTATTTTTGCTTTAAACAAATAAACCCGTCAACATTCCGTAACACAATAGAATATCGAACTAAAGTTAACCCAACACACGTCGGTTTTATTATCAGTAGGCGTTGGCTCATAAAATACACTGTCTGAGTGACCATTTATGGCCTCATCGTATTTGAGATTTGTTACATGTAATATCTTTGAATAATGAAATAATATAAGATTACATAAGGAGAGTATTTTGAAGGATAATTCAGTAGGAGAATAATTTGTCAAGGAATTAACTAGTATACCTTTAAGGCTAAGGTACTGGGCCAACCATATCGCTGTTTAAACATTTACAACTATCGGTCACTACATACCAACTTAACAAAGTACCCTTGTATTGGGCTAGGCGTTAATTCAAGCACAGTGTGCTTCAGAAAAGAGTCTAATTCGTTTCCTTATTTGAAGTATAATGGAACCTTATATGCTGACAAAAGAGTGTACAATTAAAAATCAACCTGTTATTATCTCGTTTTGACATGACTTGAAGATATTGTTATCATTATATACCGGTAAGTACTATCAAGACAACCACGATCGTGTTAGATTTAAAAACGATATGGAATAAATGTCATGTAAGGTCTGATAATAAGACTAGATTTTCATCAGTAATAAGGCTCACTTTTGAAGGCTCACAATATACTAAATATGTTTACCATAAATAAATACAACCAAGGTCTCTCCACAAACCATAAATCAGTCGAAAGTGATCATAAAATTTCGTAGCATGAACGCAAAGCATAATGTTTTGAACTACTTAGATTTACATTACAAGATAATAAAATGAACTATAAGTACGGCTTTAAAATCAGTGTACACCCTAATACGCCTACTTGAAATGAGGCTCCTTATTTATTTTTAATTCCGTCATAATTGTGTTTAAGACGACCCGCTAAATCGAGTATTTTTAAAATATCACTGTAATAATGCTGGGTTAAATTATACCATGACTTCATATTATTAGTAGTACTCATTTCTATAACTAGATAAGAACGCCATCTTGCCGAATTTTTAGGAACCAACTGATGTCTAGATAGAACAAACGAAACATTTGATTAGAAATTGGCGCAATATCTATATTATATACTATATTCTGTTTATATAACTATTTATGATTAAACCGATGGGTAATGAATTAAATATTTTTGACGTAATTACTTTAATTAGTAATGTTATCATAATTAATTTATATGGTACTTTTTAATTGTAGCCAACAGAAAGGGTATTTGATACCACATTGTGTAATTCATCAATTCTTTATGTCAGAATCAAACTAGACCAATTAATTATACGTTATGTTAAGCATGTATAAACAACAACAAAAAGCGATTTAATATAAAAAAGCCGTTTATACCCAGAAATATACACATATGATTTCTAAATAATATTATGTGCAAACGTTTATCATAATTTATGAAGCACGCGATATATAAACACGCGTAATCAACAGGTGTTTATCCGTGTTGAACGATATAATCCATGCTAATAATTCACTATACCTTGGTCACATCTTCAAACACAACGTAGCGTTCGCACTCCACTAAAATAGTTCGAAATTCAAACACATAAAGCAAATTCCATTTTCCCACCAAAAAAAAATTAACAACATAACCTTCGTACAATCATTGGAACCGAATAAACGTATTATTCTATCAAAAATTTAACTCCTTCAGTCTTGATACAACCCGTTTCGCAGGGAAATTAAGTCGATACGTAATTAAAAGTGGCACAACGCACACACAGACAGGATCGACATAAAAATGCTGGAGAGGAAAAAAAAGTATAGGTTTAAAATTTGCCCGGTATAAATTTGTGTTTTTTTCCACTACCTACTTATGTATAGCGACATGCGCAGTAAAGGGTTGAATGTAAACCGGCAAAATTGCATGGGCCCTATTTCAGTGAGATTCCTCTGCTGGAAGGTCTTTGTAATTGTCTAAGGTTATATCCTGGGGAGAGTATTTTTTTCGTCACTATGCAAAGTGCTGTTGTGGCGAACGCACTTGGATTCTGTTATATATTTATATGTGTGGGACTAAATCTGTCTCCAATTAATATGGGCCTTAGAATTACGGATTTCTTAAATACTATACGTGGTAAATCTACGGTAATAACAATTGAAAGCAATAAGATACAATTTTTTATTGTACTTCAGGACAATAATACAAAAATATTTAAATTAGGTATATTGTATATACAGCTTAAGAAATAATGATTTTGTTCAGTTTAAGTTAAGATTTCATTATAAACATACAGTTTCCAGATATGTATTAATAAAATAAATTTATTATACACATAATTTTATATATCGATTAACACTTCTCTATATCTTACAATTATTCAGTCTCATTTTGGATAATACAATTTTCACTACCTTTAGTAATGTACCGCCATCTAGTAAATGATCGTTGAAGCTGTTTTTCATCCATTTTTTCAGCGGTACAGATGTGTAGGGGCAAAAAACTGTGAGGGCGCAAATTCTTATTGAGTTTTTGCCGAGAATATTTCTGGTGCTTTCTATTATCAACTGTAGTACTAAAGCTATATTTAGTGTTTGTAGGATTTTTTAATACAATAAACTAAGGTATATCGAAAAAAACATATTTTTGCATTGTTTAAATGGTATCTTCGTGTAAAGTGTAACTGTTGAAATTATTTTCGTAGCTGCGTCGCGCCTTTCTGATATTAATCGCCCCAGATGCTGGGCGGGCGGTGAACGTCACACAAAAAACGTAATTTTTCATGATTTCCACCCGTCACTGTCACCCTCGCTTTACGAGAAACTGCAATATCTTAAATCTTAACCTATATTCACCATAAGGGCCTGCGGATTTGTAAAGAAAATCCGATTTTCGCGAAGTCGTAATAATTATACTAAGTTATATAAAGAAATAAAGCCTTTCATATTCAGGTTTAAGTCACTCGATGATGGACTTCTATATTTATCATTAGGTCTCGTATAAGTCGTAATAATTGAATTTTGCATACTTTTTATATAAATGAAAATTTGAGGAAGACATACACATTATTGTTATAAGCGCATTTATTGTTTTCTTTTAATATGTAGACATACAAATGAAACTGTATTTGATACTATAACAGTGATATTTTAAC
Source organism: Leptophobia aripa (assembly GCA_951799465.1). Taxonomy (NCBI): domain Eukaryota; kingdom Metazoa; phylum Arthropoda; class Insecta; order Lepidoptera; family Pieridae; genus Leptophobia; species Leptophobia aripa. Next base: position 4,405,749 of record OX637272.1, on the reverse strand, counting down.
AAATTTAACTAACAAATGAGCTGTAGTACGAATTTTCTAAAAATTATCTCAGGTGTCTGATTGGCAACGCGCTATTATTTGCGCGCATTAAAGTTGACATGAATTTTAAAACAAAATAATTCAATTCAACAGTAAATGATATACTAGATATTGTCGCTTATTTACTTTGAGAGGTTTGTAATAAATAAAAAAATGCTGCTATAAAGCTCGCGTCCAATGCAATTGAAATGCAACCAACGCGTGCCACATTTTCTAATAGAATTCTTATCTTATATATTAGTCAATTACACATTGGTATTTTATGTCATACTTATGATATTGTAATCATAATATTAATATACAAAGAAATTGATTTTACTTTTTAATATCACATAATTTAATAAAACACACACACACCTAGTTTATGTTATCACAACTTTTTAATAATTAACATTCATATATTTACACTAATTCAATTTGTTGTTTACTTAAACTAGTTAACAACAGTAGGTCATTTGAATCGACTTTCTAAAATATACAAAAGAAATATATATTTACATAAAATAAAAATTAAAACGTGATTTTAGTTTCTCTCAGTCAGTTTTCATGATACAATTTCAATACAATTTTCTGTTTTTTTTTACTTCGAATCGACATAGAACCTACATGGTTTATTCGTTTAAAATTGCTAAAAAAAAATGGCTAGAGGAGGTGGAAGCTAATCCGAGCCAAACTACCCAGGAATTAGTGACATGGTTTAACGTCATCTACAATTTTTAGTAATTTTGTTCAAATCAATAGACAAAACAATGAGAAATGTGTTTGTATCGCCTTGTTGAATCGGTCCAGAAATGAAGGAATATTGCATCGAATTGTGATGAAAACCCTACAACCTTACAAGTGAATTCCTAAAGCAAAGCTAAAAATTAATATATCTTACTAAACTGTTGTAAAGAGTTACAACTATTACACTTTACTTCATCATATTATATACAAAAATAATTAAATAACCATTACTACCTGTGGCCATTTTAAAATTGGAACCTTACGTCACCTTATATTGAGAACAAAACGCACTGAGATGAATCTAGAAAAAATCATTTGTACCGCAACACAAATATTATACTATAGGTATTTAGGTTAATGAATAAATACTTATGCCTATTATGCCCTAAGACATTCATAACGACACCATATTATACGTTTAACATCTATATAATATTTCATAATATTTCTGCCATATTCGATGTTTATGTGAATTCTAAGTAATTTAAGGCTCTTACGATTTAATTTTAATATTTAATACTTTGTTAGGTAAGGCTGCGTGAAATTCCGTGCATTTATCGATTAAAGGAGTCTGTCATTAAATATACCAGTTTAACACATAGTGCTCAAATTAGTTTAATTTAGTTAACATAATAATTGCCAAAACAATAAAAATATAATAAAAACAAAATTAACGACATCCTTAACACAGCTCAGTAACCTTCCAAATTATCACTGCCATATTTAATGATTTAATGTGAATCATTATAATAATAAACAAATCATTAAAGTGACGTATGAAATATACGAATGTATATTTGATTGAACAGTTGTATTGTGTTTTCAGAAAGCCTACCTCTGATCTATTTTAACTTTAACAAAACTTTTTTGAGTATGTCTTAATTGTATGTTTTTTTTATGTATGTTGTATATATATTTGTCTCTTTTATGTATATGCATAGATAATTATATAAATTAATTTATACAAATCGTAAAAAATGATTCCTTTACCATTTATGATAACTGTACCAAAATACTTTTGAATTGTTTTCGACTGAGTCGCATTCAAATAGACAGACGCAGTAATATTATATGTATTAAATATAAAATGTCTATAGTTCTACTTTTAAATATCAATTTTAAAAAGGTTTCAGTGACAGATAATGTTATCACCATGCGTTAACTTACTCCGTAAATGGACTTTATTTAGCCCAGGTCGGTATTTCCGGTCGGCACGTGTCCATATTGCGAGTGTAAATTACATAATACACAGCATATAACTTACAACTATCATATGTCTGGTTATTTATAACATTCAAATGGCCGTTCTAGAACCTGAATCTAAATCAAATCTGTCTAAAAAACTTTAATAGATTTTTATCTAATCGTTCTTTTCAATTTTTGAAGCATCGCTTTTATACGCTATTGTTATGTATTTTAATAACTTGACGATTTGAGTGGTGAATTGTTACTTCGGAATTCATAGTTTATGTTGAGAACACACGTTCTGATAAGTATGAAGTTGAAGTTAGGGCAGTTGACAGCGCGTGGCGTGACATGACATCGAATTGAGAGTTGGGAAGGCGCCATATGCGCCATATGCCATATTAAAACTCATTACTGAACCTTTTCGAGTTGGCTTTTTATTATTTATAGTCAAATATTAAAAAATACATTCATATATGAAACGAATAGTTTTATAGAAAAAATACACATTTGTCTTTATAGAGCTTTCCTACAATAATAAATAGTTTTACCATCGACAAATAAGTATACGGTTTAATTCAAACTATATATTATTTCTTACTTTTTGGTTCAAACAAAAAAAATATTAAAGATTTACCATTGTTTACTTTAAATTGTCCTGGAGTAGCATTTATCTATTAATCTTAAAGACAGTTTTATCCACACTCCCACAAACGAACCGTTAATCTTGATGTATCAGGGGTTGCGATAAGATACTATGTTACTACAAAAATACTAACTAAGTTATAATACGAATAACTAAGTTAGTCTTCATATTGAACTTTAATTAAAAAAATCTTTAGCAGTCCTCATTCAATAAACAATATAGTTTTATTATATTAACATAATTGATGTCGAAAGAGGAAATAGATCTATTGCTGAGAAAAGTTTCCTAGATAGGAGAACTATAATACGACCTAAACAAAAATCAATTCGTTCCTTTTCTGATAGAAAAACGGTCATAATCATAAACACCGAAAAAGTAAAAAAAAAGTGTAACCAACCATTATGTTTTTCAAAATGATTCGCTGTAAAAAGTGATTGAAATTAAAAAAAATACGTTTAATAGATTTTCTGTTGAGTGCCGAAGCGTCTTTAATCCGCAAAAAGCTGAAAATCACAATAAACTTAACGGTGTAGAATAAGTTTAGCCACTTTTTATGAAGTAAGAAAAAGTCTTGTTTTTTTAATAACATTTCCTTTATGTATAGTCCATGCTGATAAACACTAAACTTTATATAATAAATAACAAGTATTAAACCGTTGTTACACAGTATAGTGCATATATTTTATATACATAATTATAATTCCTAAAAATATTTGTGTTATTTTACTTTATCAATCTAGGTGTTAATATCTAGTTAAAAATAAAGACTAGTTTTATAAGGACCTAAAAGGAAAATGGACTGTTAGATAAAATTTTACTTTTAGCAAGTTGCCGTGTACGTACTCCCCATGTGTTGGAAGTTGATTAATGACGTCACTGCGATGTCGTTAGGGTGATCATTTCCTCAAGCTTCCATGTCCTCCTCATTTTCTTTCATTTCTTTATACGATTTTCCCGTTTGCTTAATCTTTAGCCAATGTTTTATCTGTATTGTGAATCCAAATTGCTCTTCCAACATTCAAATTTTATGATAAACATTTAATATTGAATTGTTAAACATCCCATTAGGAGTAGAAAGTAAAATATTGTATTACTTGGCAGGTAAGGACTAATAAAGAACCGCCTTTTTGAAATAAAATCTAGACGTGACATATAAAACCATGATCTTTCACAGAGAACCCATATTTTACAAACCTTATAATTAATATAATGTTAATAAAATGCATTGAACCCAAAAGTTCACTACGTTAGTTTAGCACGTGGGCTGCGGATGATATTAAACTAACAATTTAAACATATCAAAAACGAAATCTATACTAATAATAAGACAGTAAAAATCGAATGTCTGTACATTAAATATTTTTCCAAAAAACTGAAAGGAGGCAAGTAAAGAAGAGTCATAGAAACCGATGGAATTCGAATTTGTACATGAAAATTCAATATAGTGTAATTTATGAATGCTTTATATATAATTAATAAATGTGTATTTTGACATTCGTGTTAACAGTTAATATTTATGTCAGTGTGTGTGTGTGAGTTTTGAAACGCACTTGGTTATGGTAAAGTGAACTTGAATTTGTATGGAATTGAATAAGCGCCTCTAGCGGTTACGTCGTCGATTCGACGTCAACCTTACCATAAACTTTAACATAACAGTAGAGAATTAAATCTCTCCCATAAATGTATAGTAATATTTATAATTTTAACACAGATACTTAATTAGAAATAAAATAAGAAAAGAACTTAAGCACTTGCATAAGAGGAATCTAGTTACAATAATACTCAATGCAAGACCACAAATTGCATTCGGAAGCCACAGAAGCTATTGGTTTTATGATGACCGGAATTGTGTCCATCAATTTTGATTTGTTTTTTTTATATATATCATAACTATATTACGAGATATATATACATTAATATTCATTTTATGAATTTAGCAAAGATTTTTCTCTATAAACTCAATATTTTTAATTAGGAAAATGTCTCGTATTTTATATAGCATTAACCTACTCAAATTGTACTAAAATTCAGTCGGATGGATTCAGTCAGCTCTGTTTAGATTGTAAATCTAATTACAGGAAACGTTTTTTGAAGTAATTCTATATTATACAGGAAACACAGGTATCTATAAAGAAATTAGTATCTATTAAAAAATCACTTTGGCTTTAAACTTGGTGCCTACATTAATACGTACTTTTATTGCGATAGTAACCTAATGAAAAATTCAATATAATAAATATTAATTCAGCTACCGTAATATCAATTTATCGCTCCAAACCATCCTTGCATAACAGAATTTGAATGACAAATTTTTAATCTAAGCCCGTGCCAAAAAAAACTCAGACCTGCATCGAAACTGTACGCACGGCTGCGCACGATTCACCACGGCATCTCTCATCCATCTCTTATTTTTCTTATAGGGGTGAAATAAAAACATATTAGAGAAAAATCTCTTTTACCGCGAAAAAATATCATTTTATATATTTTTATTAAATACTAACAACAAATACAGCAAATCCGCGAGCACAGGCCAGTGTTGTGACAAACAGGAAAGTGTGTTCCAAATATGAATGACACACAGAATATCAATTAAACTGAACTGAACAGTTTTCTTATGCTTATTCGTAAAGAGTATTGTAGCCTCAGCATCCACTAGACAGCCCTATTTTCACGTAAAAACCGCATTACGTGAATAATCATCTTGTTAACTGTTGATTTTAAGCTCCGGTGAATGACTCTTGCCCATTCATCGTTCAGTGAATGGGTGATGACAGGAAAGCGGACAGGTTTAGAAAAATGCAACAAAAAAGCAACGGCACCTGTTTAGGAATAAAGTTTTTTAATGTTTAAATAGGTCGATCACATTGAAGTTGATAGAATGGGTATAGTGAGCTTTAGCGTCACACAAAAACTTTAAAGACCTTTTTAAAGTTTTTTTGATAAACGAGAACAGAGTTTTCCAATTATCGAATGTGATATTGACGTGCAAAAGCTTACATAGCTTTCACAAATATTTAGCTTGAATTATTGGTAATTGGCAAACGAGCAGGAGGCCCACCATAAAGTCGATGTCACCACCCATAGACACTGACGAGGCGTTAGTTCGTAAGTGCGTTGCCGGCCTTTAAAGGAAAATTAGGAAATGGGGGGTACAGGATGAGGACGGGGGAGGGGAAAGAATGGGCACCGGAAGATCTCACTCACCGAACGACACGCGAGAACAAAATGAACAAAGTCCAATTGTATCACTTTACGCCGGTTTTCTGTGAGAGAGTGGTATTTCTCCGGCCGTTCCTGCCCATTTGGCTGAAACTCTAAGCATGGCACTCCCACTCAAAAAAATTCATTTTAATGTACCAAATACATATAAATGTTAGTTAACAAATAAAGTAAGTATTAAATTTTATGTTAAGTTCTTAAAGCGTATAAATGGGGTTGTAGTAGCATTAATAGATAAATAAACTTAATAAATAATTCAACAAAACATTAAATACAATAATTGTCTTCTATTGTTATATCTTATAGCATTATTGCTGTTATACTTTTCCTTACTAAATTGTATTTTTTGATAAAACCAACCGTAAGTTAATTTGGTTTTGTATTAAGTGGAGCGAGCATATTCAATATTTTCTAAAATCGGTGGAAAGGATCGTCATTACTTCGCATGTAAGGAGATACAATCTTCAGTCATATTTCAAATGCATGTCGTATTCGAATTGTACTAAACGTGAACGTATAAGGCCCTACTGAGTTTTAGAATTAATTAATATATTTATACGACACAGGCATGTTTTGTCTTTTGTGTTGCTTAATTATAGAGATATACGCTCAGACAATGACAGTTTTAAAAAAAAAATAATAAGAACACACTTTATTCGCGGTCAGTTACACAAAGATAACATTTTTATGGTATATAACTCATAAACGACGTTCACTTTTTCTAAATTAATATTTTAAGCTTGACCACCATCAACATTCATGCTCATAAATGTTGATCGAACCGGGAATCGATCCCGGCACCCCTGTAAGACTTGTAATTATCGACTGTAAGACTATTACGCAAACTGGATCAAATGCAATATATTTTATTGTAGACAAAGTAACTTTACAGTTATTTAAACTGTGATAAAATTCTTGCCAATCGAAGAGTCGATAAATTATTGCAATAGACTGTTAATTATAGTACATTACTGCTACACTTAACTAGAAATCATTAACATCCCTTTTTGTAATAAAAACGATTAATTACAAAAACTAGAAGTTAAAGAAACTTTACAAGAAAATCATGTGTGAAGAGTTAAGCGTTTAGCTTAGACATATAAGGGTGCTAGTGTATTTTATTAACAGGTACATGAACAGTTTGATATACACAATGTAAACATTGTGTATATCAAACTGTTCGACCGTTTTTCGACGCACGCAACGGAATGTACATTAGATATAAGCCTAATTATAATTAGATATAGGTCTTTATTGTTTATTCCCGTCAGACAACCCCTACCCCAAATGTATCCTTTAAATACGCCATCCTTTTCCACTCAAAAAGCATTCGTGATCCAACTTCCAAACACATATGTTGTAACGTACTTTTAAGTGAAAACCAAATAAAGTGTTTTTTCATAAAAGCTCAAGTGTTGTCACTGCCCGTAACAAATTTGGGTACATATTATAATAATTAATTCCACAAATTAATATCATTTGATTGACGTACGTCTTGTCTGATTGCCAAATCAATGTGCAAATTCTAAACCATTAATAATCAAATTTTTAATAAGAAAAATATTTATTCAATATAAAATACATAAGAATCTATACTTTTGATACACTACGAGAATAGGTTTTGTAATTCAATTTACACTTGACCAGAGATTTATGCTAAATCAATTTAATCATGCATACAGGAAATCCGACGTATAATATATTGTTACATATTGCAATTAGAAAACTAAATACCTTCCTTTTTGCGCCGTTATATTGTTGTCTGTAACTAAGGTTGATGGGAATAATATTGGTCTAAACCTTACCAATGTTATTCCCATCCTTATACTAATGTATAAACAAGTACTGGGATAGCAAGATCTCGACATATACAGTGATACCTACAATTTTCGTATGACGCGGTATAGAAACAATAAATATCCTTTTAAAAAGGTTATTGAAAAGGTAAAAGGTACAGCCTTAATTACCTTTATTGGAATAATATTCAATTAATTAAAAATTTAAGTAAATGGCCACGCAAAATGGTTCCCCATTTCTTTTGTAAAAAATACGTTCGATAAGAATTGGGTATTTATCTATAATAAGTATTTAAGAAAATAGCTTTAATTTAAGTAGGAGATACATTTGTAAAATGGAAAATCGGCTTATGTTTTCATATTATGATTTGGCAATGCTGCTCCTAGAAAAACACATTATGATGTTTATAAAGTTGAATATTATTTCAATTAACAATCTTAAAACCCTTTAATTAAAATTTTGTTCCCACAGACAAAGCCTACGCTAAGATAAATAAGTTTGTAGGTTTATATTAAATTGTTTTACATATAATATGTCACTAAAAGCGTTTATAAATTTTTTAAATAATTTTTGGAATTAGACTGATATATTATTTTTGGATTATTTAAAGATTATATATTACTAATGCATTAGATAGAGACGTTACTATTTTAACAGTTTTTCATTAAATATTTGAGACAAATTAAAATCCTATCACGTATGTAACCTTTACTAGACAATTAAGAGTATGGAGCGAACGAACGGCATTCCATTCATCGTTCGTTCAACTGCAACTGAGCTAATGATCTGACATTAAATACGGATAGGAGTGATCTGTAAATACGGTACTTTCAGATTAGCAATATTCACATATTACTGAATAATCACAATTACATAATGTACTGTGTAAAAAATAGCTTAACTACAATGCCACGAGATTTATAGTGTTTATATATAAATACATTATAATGTAGCATTCGAGTCCTGTATTTGAATCAGGCGTATACTAACATACTTTTACTATGACGGAAGGAGATTTTTGTAATTTAATTAACATTTAGTCTTTAGCTATATATAAATATCAATCAAAAGGTAATCGTGTCCCAAGATTGTATTGTATTGTACTTAATTATTAATATTATCAATAATATCACTTAATTAATAATATCACTGTGAAATTACGTTTTATATTCAATACATATACAAGTTTTATATACTAATAGTATATGACACACTGAAACATCATTATTGTAATACCGAAGAAATTCATATAAGTTTTTAACGAAAAATAGGCGAGTTACCAGAATCAAATTTAAAGACTGAAATATTGACAAATGAATATAACGAGTTAGATATAAAAGCGCAAAGCTTATTCACGTCAGCAATATCAGTTATTATATACGAATTATCTTTATTAATGTGTAGGTATATATTTTAATAATAATATTATTTAATATTGAATATAATTTAAAAACGTCTTATTGACTTTATACATTCTGTTTATTGTGTGAGTTTTTAGTATAATAAGTATAATGTCATTTGATTTATATTGCTTGATTGCTTTTATTTAATGGCTTTTTTAATTAATCTTTTAATGATTAATTAATGATTTTTATTAATCAGGTTCTGTAATGGTATATTAGTATTAGTACTTTTTATGTAAGAGCAGGCAAACGAGCAGGAGGTTCACTTCTATGCTAGCTATGAGCCTCCTTAGGCACTTGGCCTTAATTGAGATATGCGCTCAAAGGGAGGATCCGCCCTTACCAGTACTGGTACGAGGGTACCCTCTACAGAAAGATGAAAATTTGACTGTGATGAAAACGCTAGATTCATTGTTTTTGTTCCATTGATTAGTAATACAAAGCATTCAAAAGTCAACTTTTATCTTCAATTAAAATTTATGTGAAAAAAACTGTATGTGTTAGAATAGTCAGTAAAAACCCACCTTAATGGGAGGTGCATAATCCACTGCCATCATACAATCACTATTAACACCAGCTTCAGTCTTGATCATAGGAGGTCCATGGTACAGCTGTCCCATTTGGTGGTGATGCATACCACCCTCCCCCCGGCTATACCACGTGGTATACATCCCGTAATTATCACAACAGTCGCTCATAAATGCATTTTTTTAAACAGTTTCTGAAACTGTTTTATCGGTTTTTTTTTCACCGGTTTTTGTTATCTAATGTTTAAGTCCGTAATCTCAGCATGGTTGCACTACACTAATTGTTAAAGGCACCAGTTTTCTTATTGAAATGGTGGCAATATCTGAAAAGAAAAACAAAAATTCATTTTTATTGTGCATTACAAATTTTCTTATCATTTAAGATCATTGGCTTTAAAAGAAATGTTCATATAGTAAATCGGTTTAAAAAAAATCTTGTTGTAAATGTGAAAATTTGATTTGAAAAAGATCATGCAGGGCTTAGGGAGTTAATAACCTAAGGTACGAAATAGTTTAGAACTCTGAGGGAGCGGTACGCTCTTTTCTTGAAGGCCCCTAAAGGGATCAGATATGCCTTAAAAACTCTTAAGGAAAATATCAATATATTATTTAAGTTTTCACAAATAAAATCTTTTAGAACTAATGAAAAACGAAATTCTTTAGTAGTCTTTTTTTTAGTAGGTACGTAAAATATTTATAAATTGTTCTTTATATGCTGTCAATACATAAAAACGCACAAGAAGGCATTTTAACCCTTGCTTATAACACTTAAATAATATATTATATGAATTTATTTAATACGTGGATTAGTGCCACTGCCACCAATTAAAAGTAACATCAAACTTCATCGGCCTATACCAAGTGAAAAACAATGAACGATTTAGCTGGATAATTAGTTAAATGTGCATCCATGCATCGTAACATTCATGCCTTTGTAACAAGTTTTCTTTATATAAGTTATATTTGGCAATTTAGTGAGAATTGTAACTTCAGATACCATATAATAGAAGTCTATACCTAATGGGTATAGACATAGATATTTATCTTTATGAACGAAGAGTCATAGACATATCGTATATGCAACGGATGAAATTAAATTATCTACATACTCTTATGAATAATATACATTGTCACATTACAGTATATCGTTTTTATATCTACAAAAGGTTAATTTGCTTAAATGCTTTGTATAAAGATTGAATAATTAGTATGCAACACTTTACGAATATTAATCTAACTTTTTCAGTAACAAATTTACTTTCGCATTTAGAATGTTAATAGTATCTTCATAAGACTTAAAGCCTTCGCTCCGTATAAGCTACTATCAGCTAGTGCAAGCTTGGCAGGTCGTTGACCTAGTACCGCCCACGCCCCGCCCAGCGCAGGCCCCGCCCACGGTCAGGTAATTAATTTATCTTATTGCGTTAAATGAATATAGTTTTTTGACTAAAATTAATATTATAAAACGCTGGTTCAGAGTTATTATATAATTTACATCTTAATATGTATTTTTAATTTACAACCAGTACAAAATTAATATGTGTTTTAATCTTTTAATATAGAATGAATGTTTTATTTTAATAAGCTATAGCTAAGTTTAATAAAAGCTGAATTTAGTGCTGCTCTTATTAAACAAGTTTGAAAATATTGACGATTAAAAAAATATAAAATTTTACAAAATTAAAATATCTGGACAAAAAATCAGACCACAATCATAACAAATATATTCATCTTCAATATATTCAGCTATTGTTGGCTGTACCAGGGATCGAACCCGGCTGTCATGGTTACAATTGCGCCACAAAACGTCAAAACAAAAATAATTTTTAAAAATATTTTAAAATAAATAAGCCTGTATGTCTGCATTGTTTCAATTATTTAAATCAATCATGCGTTCTGAATGGTTCATTAAAGTGATTTCAAAACGAAAATTTACATGTACGAATACTCTTCAAATTAAATATATCATTTCATAATCTTTCAGTGTCTGATTTGTTATGCTTTGATTTTTAAATTCACGATTGATGTACATAAAACTCTTAGACTATATTAATTAGTAAAACAATTAACTTTTCAGTTAAGTTAAGTGACCGAAACGAAGAACTAGCGTTTAATTTAAACGTTTAAACAATTGATGTATTAAAGGTTGCTTGATTTGGATAATTGTATAAAAATCACTGGTTAATGAGATATTAACTGAAATCTTAACATATCGATTATTACTTACCTAATTAAGTACATTAGATTTTGAAATAGCTTTTATGTATTTAAAAGGCGCACTGATGATAATAAATTAAGATTTAATAATATTTGTAACTGAATAGTGTCGCCAGAGTGATGGTCGGCCACCATTGATTTGATTCGATTCATCATTCGTTTGACAGAATATGGTGGATGAGTGGAAAATAGTGGCAGCTTTGCCGGCATTTCAGTTATATCTTAATGTTTAATATTAAGACGATGACCTACGTCTGTACTTTTTACTCTTCATTCGCCTTCGCTTATATCTTTTTATGAAGTTACGATATATAATAAGATTGAATTGTAATGTAAAGCCTCTCAGTACACTGCTTACTGGAAGTAACCTGACCAATGTAAATACCCCTTATTAAACAGAATTTAAACAGCCTCTGATCAGTATACCTAGTTCTTTCTTTCATGTTATATTTATGCTAGAACAAGTGTCAACTACTGTGACTACCATTACAATTACTCATTAGAAAAAATCGTCATGTGTTATAATTTAAGATTTCATGATTTTTTTTTTTATAGAAGAGGGGGCAAACGAGCAGGCGGCCCACCATAAAGGTGAAGCCGCCGCCCATAGACACTCACGCGGCTGGTAGCTCGTGAGTGCGTTGCCGCCCTTTAGGGGAAAAGGATGGGCACCGGAAGATTAGATAAGATTTTCGATTCATTCTAAGCTTAGCCTGTGGCAATCAAATTTATCATAGTTAAATATTTTCTGTCCTCTGCTGAGAAGTTGGCAGTGTGTTTCAAAAAGGAGCGAGACTTCTACCTTACCAAATATAGTTACAGTATCAGTTACAACCACGGACATCGAACACTTCTAGTTGTTTCATACAATGTTGCTTTACAAAGGTATGCTGATAAATCTTTGTGTGAATGCGATGTAGTCTTACTAAGGCCTGTTTCAGATCATCAATAGCCATGGAAGGAAGAAGCATAACGGTTGGTCACGTGACCTTATGCGGCCTCCGCCGTTACAATAGCTTAGGCACCTGCTGGATGCGACAAATAGTTTTAATCGGTATGCACAATTTTTACATTTTATATATAAATCTCCTGTCATGATGTTTGTCCCCGATGGATTCCTAAACTACATAACCGATTTTAAATTAAATTGGCACACCGTGAGCAGTCTGGTCCAACTTGAGATATTAGATAGCTTAGATCTTTAATTATTGTCTATATAATTAATTGACAGTCATAATTATCTGTTAACTCCAAAAGATTCTAACAGATGTCGATACTTTTCGACTGGATTGAGTAAGTAATCAATAGATGACACTGCTATGGTAAACCGACATACGTGTCATATAAGCTACAATTCAATAGCATGACTACCACGTATATAAATAATTTGTATAGCAAAGCAACGTTTGCCTGTTCAGCTAGTACATTTATAAAATTTAGCTGCATCGACTGAACAAATAAGCGATCCGGCCAATTCTCTTAAGAATTTTATCATGTCCCTTGCACGGCCCACATAAATCAATCATGTTAGTGTATAAAATATAACAGATAATTTTAAATTGTATTAGACGCACGTGCGTTGTAATTGCATCAGTATTAATAATTAATTTTTCTTGACTTTTTATCATTGGAAAAATAATGTAATATAATTAATTTATAAGATATATGTATAGGTCGTATACACTTAAGATTCTATAAACTATTACTTATTAAAGTATTTTATTGACAATTAAAGTAAATTCGTAACATTAATATTAAAAACACACAAAATATTCTTAATATTAGCTTCACTAAAATAATTAATTAAAAATAAAACAAAACACAAAATTTAAAAAGTTTGGTCCCTGTGGCGCGGTCCCTGTGACCCACAATGCTGGCGGCATTTAATATATTTTTTTAATTTTTTGAGATATAGATTCTATTAGTTTCATCACTAAATCTAATTTATATCTTCTTATTCATAACCTTAGGAGATATTCATGCAATTTGACGGAGGCAGAATGTTATTACATTAAGTTTATTGTTTTATAAGATTTCTACTTCATAATCTTAGTGAAAATTGAGTTGCTAATACCATTATTACGGTCCTAATTTGATTCATATTTTATCAATATTGCAACCAAAATAATATTTCAACGCTTTTTGATAACAATTCATATTATTAACGAAATTTGATAGAATTTTCTTTGTAAAGTTGTACATTAGGTTGATTTAAAGATAAAATCCGATTCGTTATTTTTTATTGACTGTGAATTTCAATATTTTTATTTCCATTCTCGAACTACTCTGTTTGCGTACAACTACCACGATAGTTCCTATGCCATCAGCCTTCTTTGGAATTACTTTCAATGCTAACTTGAGCTGTAAATTATATGAAGAGGGGAAAACCCTGCTTTGAATTATTGATTTCAATACATTTATAAATATAATAAATAAAGACAGACTTGGTGTCTTGTAAGGCACCTGTACATTTGCCTAAGCGCATAAATTAACTCTTTTTTTGTAGAACGGACGTATTAAGTCGGAAAAACAAACGAATAGGATGGAAAAGTGGTCGTACGGGCTCAGATCTAGACAAGAATAGGATTGACGGCCTGGATGGCCGGGGATAAAAAGGTTGTGTTTTAATAACTTAAAACCTTTCAGATACTTAAAACCTATTTGAAAAGGCAATCGTGCGTTTCTATATTTCTTAGCCTTAGACATACATTTCGGGTCTAAAAATTCATTAAAAAATGGTTTGATTCCATATTGAATATAAATCGTTTTATTATTCGTTTCGGTATATTAATTTATACATGTATGGCTCGTAGGTACTGATTTTATTAATTATTCACTAGTATACATTGTTGTGTTACATTATTTGATTTATTAGTGTAATTATGTCAAAATGTGATCAGTAATTTGTACAAATCGATTGTAGGGTTGCCAGAACAATGGTATCTTTATTAAAATCCAAAAACTCTGCTCATAAAGAATATAATGATAATTAAAGTTGTAATAAGTATAATTTGACAGTCTTTTATATTGTATTTTTATATACTGTAAGGTTCTATATTAGGATATTTTTTCCATTAAAATCAGTTTTGAATAGTGTGCAGTTTTCAACGTTATATATCCTTTTGTGATATGTATTTAAAGTTTGTATAAACGAATAAGGCTTTTGACTAAGCCGGGTAAACAGCGTAGATTGTGTTGAAAGAGATTCAACACAGATAAGAAAATAAATTGTGTCATTTGAATTTGATGGACATTACTACGATATACATACATGATAAAAGGGTCTACCTGTTGTACCAAAAGCCATAGACAACACTGACACTGATTACGGATCTTTATCCGTAATCAGAGTTAGTGTTGTCTTCTCTCCTATATGGAAAAGAAAATTTTTAAGCAAAGCCCTCTTTGCTTAAAAAATATTAAAGTTAGTTTGCATGATTTTTAGATATAAATAGATTAGATCAGATATAACATTTTCCTCTCTATTGACATGTTTTATTATATTAAGTTATTTTGTTCTTTTTCAGCTGCTATTAACTAAACAATTTCGACAACGTATCAGTAGTAGAAATATGTGTTTCTTAATCTAGTTCCCGGTTTGGTGATATTCGTCACCCCATGTCGCAGTGGACGGAATGGATTATACCATTTAACACAACTAATACCATCAGAAATGAAGTTATGGAGGTGTTGACTTCAAAAATAAGTAAGGTAGTGGATGAAAATACAAGAAACAATGTTAATATCAATTTAATAGATACAAAAAGACATTAGTATGTTTTGTTTGAATGGATTGGATTGTGACCATGGGAAACCTTTAATAAATGAAAAAATATATTAAAATATATTCTAAAGTATATTATATGTACATACTTCAGATTATTTATTTTTCAATATGTGATCAGTTCATTGTGCAGACAGCATTAAAGAGTCTTAAGTCGGATTTCTGATGTTTCCTTCAACTTACAAGCAAGTGTTTAATTGCACTTGTAATATAACTCCATAGGTAGATGACATGATTCCAATACAACGAACTAAGAGTTAGAAGCCTTACTAGACCAACACACACATTGTACACAAAAGATTCTTATTTATATTGTCTATTAAAGGCTCTCTGTTAATTCAACTTGAACTAATTTTATATTTTTGAAGACAATCTTTCAATCTATTTAACCGAACGAACCTGCTGATACCATTAGGTTTACTAATATGAGTTTTTTGTTATGAAACAGGAGGCAAACGAGGAGGCTAACTTCGAGTACCGCCGCCCATAGACAAGTGCGAAGCCGGGAGTTGCGTGCGTTGCTTAAACTTTGTTTAACAAACTTTTCGCCTACATCCTAATTATATGAAAAAGATTTAAATATGAAATTATTTAAGATATTTGTTTCAGTTATAAAAAAAACTCTATAAACTTAACTTTCCGACGTTTTGAGGTTTAGATATTTGGATCAATGTTACGACTTTTAATACTTACCTATATATATGTAAGAATGTTATTAAAAGTTTATTTTAAAGCAACATAGGTTATGAGTGTAGAATAAGTGATGGAAACTATATTCGTCTGGGCATAAATGATATATCTTAATCATCTAAGTAAATAAGTATTTACCTATTTGTTTATAAATCCACATTTACCTCCACAACACAAAACCATAATCACTGCACTTGTCACTTTATAAAAAACAATAAACACGATATTAATAACCGTAAATATCGAAAAAAAAAACCGGTATCTCTAAATTTTTTGTCTCATTTTTTCGTTCAACACGCGACAACCCCGCGCGAAGGCTTACGGATTACTAAAAACTGAACTGAAATATCATGGGAGGCATGCGTATGTCCGAGACAGATATAGAATTTTCCACACATTAGAATGAGATGGGGCATCGGTGTGTGGGCGGACTTGTGGGCGTGGCCTATATACATATACCGATATATATGTTTTTATATGTATGTAAGTAGCTTTTTGCGTCGAGTGCATTGTCTTAGGTTTTTTTATTTGCAAATCGTATAAGATTTTATAGATACCATTATATGTAGTCAATTTAAAGTTATTTTTATTAACCATATTGTCTTGAATCTTACATATTTATTGTTAATTTATTTCTTAAATTCAATATATGGATTCTTTTAATACAATTATGCAATTAAATTGAGGGGTCTTTTCAATAACGGAAATAATTAAATAACATACAGTAATACTTCGCAGCTTATCTTAAGCTAAGAAATATACTGTTTTTCTATATATTTATGAACAACATAACACAGTATACGAGTACCTATCTATAATTTGATAACCAAATATTGTACAGCATATTTTTACGCGTTATGCTAGAAACTGAATACGATTAATGGGATAATTCGTTCCGATACGTCATCTTATATATTATGTTACCCATGAGTCAATTTGAATGTTTATTAACAGCTATACATATTAAAAATATTTAAAATGCATTAAGGGATCACCCTCACTATCACTCGCTTGAGAGGTGCACGAACCAGTTGGTCAACAATACTTTTTGACAACATTAATTATTGTCTTAATAGTATCACTTACACTGTGTCATAACAATACGGAGAATCAAAGGGAAGACGAACTATTAAGTCAGTTATGACAGTCATATATCGTTAGTTCATTAAGATGAGAAATTTATTTGTTCTTTTGGCATACAAAATATCGTATACAACATAAATTTAATTATTAAAGGTTTTTAATATCGACTTTATCGCTTAAAAGCGATTCATGTTAACCCACTGAGATACGGCTAAAAGAGACATAGAGCAGAAAAATAATAAGATGTAACTATGTAAGGTAAGTAATACTTAAGGTGACACAACTCGAGTAGCTCTCCACACGACACACAATCAACTCTTAACTAACCCATTCATAAGTCACGTTATGCTCAACGTTTGCTTTGTTTTATTACCCACCAAGGAGTATGTTTATATTCAATTAGTTCTTTGGCTACACAAATAATAGTCACAAGGCTTACGTACTTCCTCCGATCGAAAATTGCTGAGCCTTTCGTAACCATTAACGGTATTCAGGCTTCTTGGTGTATTTTATTGGTGGTATTTTACTTTGCCGTGGTCTACAGTCATAGTTACCTAGTAAGTTGAATTCGTTTCTGGTTGTACGCAAATCAATAGAGATATTTATAATATGCAATTATTTTAAACTAAGTAAATTGAACAGTGTCGGCCGAATGGTTCAAATGTGTAACTCTTAACCGTGAGGAGTTGTGATCTAGCCCCATCGCGATATCAATTCACTTGTTTATTTTACTCGCTAAGTGCGCAAATAATACTTGCATCTAGTGAGGAAACCCAAGTATTGTGAGGAAATTGGCATGTCTTAAGCTCGAGAAATATTGATATGCGTAGGTATAGAAGTCTGATCACCTATTTGTGTATGAACAAATAAAAATTAAAAAAAAACAGAAATCCGAGCCCAATACCTGTCCAGTGTTGTAATCCTTCGATTTATTTAATTTGAGATTCCCCTAATAATTGCTATGTAAAAGCTATGAGGTGACTCCTAGGCAAAACTAGAACCATTGCCAAAATCTGTTGTTTCTTTTTTATATAACATATAAAAACAATCATGACATAGTATCAGCCACCTTAGTTCTAATATAACGTATAGTAAAAACAAATATGGCGTCTTTGCCATTGATTTCAATGCAATACCTATTTTCTGTGCTTTTCAATAATCCATTATTTATAAACATTAAAAACATTTTTTTTATTAAATGACCTGCCTACACACACTAAATCAGCCTTAACTTTGTTTCACAAATGAGTAATTTGTATTTAACTTAATTTTCCAAGTTCTCATTTAAGAATATGTCTTACAGTCTATATTAAAAACATAGGGATACCACTACTTTTACGTGACCTTTTAAAGCCACAAATATCTTAATATTTTGAATTGTCAGTAAACCAGTCAATAAATAAGACCGGAAGTGATGATTTTGAAAGTAGGATCTGTTTCAATATTGTGACAGCTACATTAAGAAATCTTTAATATTTAAAAATCTTGTGTATATGTTTAAGTTTTCTACGAATTAATCAAAAAAAAAGTAAATAGCTTTGCACACTCTTTTACTAACTTGGCACTAAAAAAAGGCATAATAAAGTTACAATGTTAAAAGCTGAACTCTTCAAAAGGATTTAATTAATCATTAGTAATCAAAGAATTCCCCTTGGAAGTCCTGATCGAAGGAATTTTATGCTAAATTTCAAATTTCAAATAGGTATCGAACCCTTCGAGTTCCAATTTTCAAATTTGAACTTGGAACGTCCAGTTCGGATGACGCGCAAAAACTGACCGCGCAATGCCGCCCGTCATCTGCTTCGAGCATAGACGGGCGTGGAGTGGCTATTAAACAAAATTATGAAGTCTCCGAGTTGACTCTGTAGTCTGTATGGTAAAAATATTATTTTTCAGTGAAAAATATAGTTCCGTGTCAATGACTTTAAATATAAAAAAACAATACTGCGTTTATTAATAATAATTGTAATACACAAGTTTTTAAGTCTTACCTGTCTTACAGTCCTGTCTTTAATTTACTTACATAGAATAGTACAGACAAAAAATATAAAGTGAAACGGACAACAGTTAATGTTTCTTATTTATCCATTGGATTTAAAATGCACGAAATATAATGTAAAAATATAACTTATAAGAATATTTCTTTTTATCTCCACTCGTCTCTATGTTCGTCAGAAATATGCCGCCTAGCCAGACTATGCGCAAAAAGGGCGTCCTCACAAAACATTTTATCACATACGCGACGAAGACAACAACAGCATCCACCATTTTATTAAGACCTCAGCATCATTTATTCATTAGGCAAACCTTAGTTGATTTATAATTTCCCTAAAGGTGTAGGGATCACGTTAGTATGGTCCAGGTTCAAAAAAGGATTATAGAAAGCGCTTCATCCTTGTTTATTGGATACGCGTGAAAGAGATGGAATTATGAAGCGATATTATGTTTATATGATTGACGTTAAGTTGCACTACTGATATTTATCATTTAGTAAATGAGCAGTTCATATGAGGACTAGCTTCGCAAAGAGACGAGATTTTCGTCCTATTGGCTGGCCTGCGAGACAGATCATGCTTGTGACGTCACTATCTCAATACCACTTCCGCTTCCCCTGAAGTAATCATATACTTATAACACCTAATTATTAATAATATAATAAGTTTTGCAGCACATATTTAATGAGACGTAGGTAAATATGATGACATTTTTTATCACAATACAATGTATGTTTGATTACATTGCAAATTAATACATGATATATCTTCTATATGTTTCGATGAGACATAGTCAATGCTTTAAACAACTTGAATATCATTCAAAAAGATCTACGCTGGGGAATTATGAGTGAAACTTTGAACTCGGTATAAAGGCAAAACTTCGGCTGAAACTATTCATATACAAATATGTAATATGAAATTGTCAGGCCATGTATTCGCTTGCATAAATAGTGTAAGCAATTATTTTTAACAGCAATGTTCTCACAGCCCCACAATGGGGTAAAAAGGCATCCCACGATATGCAACTTTCGCCTGATTATCAATCGGGTCGTTTTATATAACTAGCATTGTAATTTCTGTGTACAGTCAGCAACAACGGTATTCTTACAAATTGCTTACAGTAGATGACACACAGCGACAACTACTGGTTGTTTCTCCGCATGCAGCCGTGAGGTTGTGCGCACCAAAACATTCTTCTTTCTGTGCATGTAGCTGTGCTATTGTGCCAAGAAAAAGGGACAGGCAAAATAGTCTTATCATCTACTTCTATGTATTTCAATATGATTGATCAAAGTAACGGAAATCCGTACACCTATCCAGTGTCACCCCAAGTTCCAAACAGCGACATCTACAATCTGCATTTACAGTTGGGCCGGTCTGTAGTTACAGCTAGGTCAAGAAATTGACATCTATCTTTTCACAAGTGGTAAGTGAGAGTCGTGTCAGTCAAGAGTCTTATTATTCGATAATTATGGGTTAAATTTTCACAAGTAGTATTTAAAAAATCTCCGAATGACGTCCCGTATTAGGGGACATTTCTACATGTGGGGACATTTGTCATCGATGTAGTCATCGATGACTAGCTTTTAAAAAGAATAATTAAAATCAGTTTCAAACTAACTTTGAACAAATTTGTGTAACAATTGAATTTGCTGACCATATTATATTATAGAAAATACACACAACAGTTTCCACCAAGTGGTAGTCCCGGGTAGATTACTGGGTAAAAATATATATACCATATAATTATTTTAACATAAACAACAGACGATAAATCGTTAGTAAGATTGAAGGAAGATGGAATGAAACGAAAACTTAGGTTAATTTTAGTTAGATTTGATGGATCGGAATACAGTGATACTGGTGGACCATAAAGCTTACATTAATTAATACAATGTTGTCATAAATTAACTATTTCTTTGCTGTCACTAAAATTCCAATAATGGTTTAACTCTAAAATCTTAGATAAAACATGTCATTTTGCTTAACATTTTAATTGTAAATTATCAATGTTGGGATGGAGCCTTGACAGGCATAGTATCAATTGATTCCAATTTCCAATTCCAACACCCTTTGTCGCTACTCCTCTCTTTGAAGACACCCTCCTTAAAGCCTCAGCCAGCATCGGAATACTGGGCGTCGACATATCGGACAATGTTCAGTTTCGCGGTCATCTGGAAGAAAAGGCAAAACTTGCCTCTAAAAAGCTTGGTGTGCTCAGTAGGGCGAGACGATACTTCACTCCGGGCAACCGCTTGCAACTTTATAAAGCGCAAATTCGGCCCCATATGGAATATTGTTCTCACCTCTGGGCGGGAGCCCCCCAGTACCAGCTCCTTCCTCTTGACCGCATTCAACGTAGAGCGGTTCGAATAGTCGCTGACCAGTCACTCTCCGACCGGCTTGATCCTTTGGCGCTGCGTAGAGATGTTGGATCTCTCAGCATCTTCTATCGCATTTACCATGGGGTGTGTTCGGAGGAGTTATTCCGATTAATACCTGCAGCTAAATTTCATATTCGGACATCAAGGCAGAATGCGAAATTCCACCCGTATCACCTTGATGCCTGTCGTTCCACCACTGCGCGTTTTTTAAGACATTTCTTACCACGCACCACCACGTTATTGAACAAGCTGCCCGCCACGGTATTTCCGAACCACTACGACTTAGGGTCCTTCAAGAAAAAAGCGTACAAATCCCTAAAAGGCCGGCAACGCACTCATGAGCTCCCAGCCACATGAGTGTCCATGGGCGGCGACTTCACCTTGGTGGGCCTCCTGCTCGTTTGCCCCCTCTTCTATAAAAAAAAAAATCGAAGTGATAGATAGATAAGATATTTTTATTGTATTATAACAATAAAAATATTGTATTGTATTGTATTATTTGTTATAATATAAAACAGTGTAGCAATACAATGAAATAAAAAAAATACTACTTTTTACCTCATGGTAACATTGTAAATTGGAGGCAACGGGATACATTACTTCGTGGCTTATTATCTCCATAACAATCCAATAGTTATCTTTTAGTTCTACGAAACATGAAGTGTGAATAATGTAGCAAAATATCCACGTATGCATAAATGTAGAAATGATAATCTGGTACTATGATGTCCACTAGTAATACGATTATCTGGAAAGGTTTAAATCTATAAACATTTTTAAACTATAACAAACAATCGAATAACGTGTAAGTACAAAATAAGAACATACGCAACCAACTTCCTTCATAAACCATAATTATATGCAGACACAGCAGGATATTCATATCTGTAGTAGCTTAAGTGACTCAGTTGTCGTATTCACAGAAAAAGCCGTCACACACAATTAGATTTTCTATACTTTTATTTTTAAAAGAGATTTTATATTAGTGTTAGTTATTTTAGTCCGTTACGTACCTACTTGTGTCAAGACCAAAGGCTTCTCTGTGTTAAATTGTCAATTTCCAACGATGAAGGAATCGCGAGGAAACTAGCATGTCATATTTACCAGATAAATATTAAATATAAATTAATAATAAAATGTTTAAAATCACATCATACGGATCATTATAATACGAATTAAATTACTTTAAAATCACTGAATATACACAGTAAATCAGTTCCATCTATTAGGTAATGAGATTAATTCTAAAATTACGTAAAATAAAGATTTAAATCTATCATTTTTTATAGCTTTGATAATTAAATAGTTAGTTTTTTTAGTTTTCATACCAAACTTTTCGCATATCGTCGTGTTTAAAATATATTACATATAATCCATGTTATTAAATTGCTTAAAAAAAAATCCCACTTAAAATCGTATTTCATGTGTGCATCAAGAGTATCTGAAGAGTTAAATTTGATATGGTTTCAAAGCGAAAACAGGATTCAGATTTCTCTTTATAGCTAATACTTCGAGGGTTCCAAACTATACAAGTCTGAGAACATACCCACAGTTAAATAAATAATTAAACAAAGTTAAAAGATACTGAAATAACAGTGTAATGTGGAAATACCCTTTAATTGAGTATTTAAATTACATCGCATTTGGTCATGATTATGTTTACATCCGTTGATTACCTAACAAGCGCTAAATATTTGTCGTATGCACCCAAGTTGACAAGTCATTAGCCAATAAATACATATAGGTACTGTATGCTATTATGTTGTTTCACTATAGCTCGTGATGTTTTTATTTTTGATTTTCATATATCATTGAATTTACTTACCTTTGATATATATAAAATAGTTACTTGTACTTTGTATACGTACCTTGAGTGCAATTTGTTAGCGGATAGATGGCAGGCTATATTATCTGTATGCTTGATGTTATGTGAGGGAAATGTATTCGTGTATTATACGTGGTTACAATGTTTCGTTTTAATTATAGTAAAAAAAATCTACTGCACTGTATTACAGTTACTGGCTACTACGTGCTGGCAAGTTCTACTCTTTCAATGACTAAGTGTCAACGGGCTGCGTGTCTCTTGGCATTCTCGATTGTCCTCGTAACATAAAAAATAAAGCCGTTGGTCATTCCTAGTGTAGAAACCGTTAAGTGTTAGAAGTTAGTTTGCGCAGGTCGAACACTTTTGACCTTTATTAGCACCTGTTTTTACAATAAACGCAATCGAACTGCATAACTCTGAACAAAATGTCAATGTTTCCGCTTTAATACTAAAGCACTTGGGTATATTTTATGAAACCAGGTCTGCGAACGGCGTGGAGCCGCCTATTATGTTAACAAACTCAAAATATCTTTATTCAAGTAGGTTTATAAAGACACTTTTCATGTCAATTTTTACACTACCACTACACGATTTAAAATAATAAAATAAAACAATGTTAAAAGAACATTTTAATTGACTTGAGAATAGAGCATATAATTCAAATTTAAAAACTCTTTAGTTTTTTTATACCAAACTCTTTTTCTTTCAGCTGCTTAAAAGAGATAGCATCTATGAGACCGCCTTTTGTTCACTTTTTGTTCTTGAGATTTTCAGGTAGATTATATAAACTAAATATTACAAGATAAAATGATTCTTATAGTTATCTTTATGCATACTAATTTTGGTTTTTTATCTGTGTTTTAAACTCAAAAGTCGCTAAAATTCTAAATCCTTACTTATAAGTCAATAGTAGTACTAACATATAATTTATCAATCAAAATGCTCCATGCCACTTCTGTTCCTATCACGGTTCACAGAATAACGTTATTGTGACTGCTCACGCTATTCCCAACATATTCTAGTCATTTTCATGACGCGATAGACTTAATCCTGGATGAGTTTATAAGTTATTACAAAAGTATAATAGATAACTCAACTACTTTGCGTTTTTTATTCATGAGACATTTGTGTCTCATATCACTTGTGCGAATAATTTTAATGTGTAATAAAAGTGCATATACAAGTTATAAAAGACATAACATTTAACATCACTTGGTGTTCGCTTCTTGTCTCCTCGCATAATTTCACGATCATCATGGCAACTTTTATGGATGTCCTGATACTGAAATAGGCTGAAGATTAGCCAGGAGGAATAACTGTAGCCTCCTTCTATCTGCTACGTAAGATGAGTTCTATCCGCTACGTAAGAAGAGTTAAAGAACGGTGAAAATGTTAAAAATTATGAAAATATAAGGAATTCAAACTGATACCATTCTGAGTACTAATCATACCTTCGAGCAGGCGCTTGATTGGAAGCCTTAAGGGAAGTCGTCCATAGCATAGGAGGTCGTCCTAAACAGCCTGGCGGACTGTTGTTGTACAAAAGAGCAGATTGTACATTTGTAATGTTGTTGACTTTAAATTGTAATTGGAAGAACGAGACGAAGGGAGCAGAAAAGACGATGGAGGATCAATTGATCAATCAAAATGTCTTAGATGATTTTTAATTATATTTGCCTATTTCAATTTATGAGTTGTAAATCTTAGGATATAGGTATAGAAATATATACGTAATAGAAAATGATTGCTATTGAAGACAATGGCTAGAAAATTTATGAGAATATATTGTTTTCTAGTCCATATTATACTTTGATAATGCCACTGGTTTGTTTGCTTTTGAATTAATATTCTTTATATTTACTAAATTATAGGAAAGTACACTTAAGCTTTTTTCAGCTACGATTAAGTAGCTAAGACACTTAGTTAAGAGACCTGGGGGTTTAGATGCCTGGCCCAAAGGCTGGGTGGCTGGTCATCTGGAGACTGGCCCAAGAAAACGGCTGACAAGAGATGATCATATGGGTTTTCCGATCGTCAACCAACAAATCGTTTCGTCTTTTGTTTTCTAACCTCTTATGAATAGTCCAGTTAAAAGTTATTATCCCATTTCGTAGGGGCATAAATAAAATATGACCTAAACAGTTGCCAGAGTACTTTAGTCAAACGGTAGAATTAGCTTTTATGTATGACAATAGTATAAGCTCAACAACACTAGATATACGCATGAAAGATTAATAAATAATAAATATGGGAAACATTGCACACACGGTCGATTAGCCCCGAGGTAAGCAATTTATAGCTTGTGTTATGGGCGCTAACAAAAGTGATATGTAAAATACACTTTTAATAAATACTAAAACAGTAAGTCCACAGCCAACATGTTAATCACACCATTAGTTCACTTAAGCGTGGATCACTCTGTTCGGCCGTCCAGCATCGCCTATAGAGTCATAGAACATCATTTTAGTTGCAGTAGATAATTTACAGCCTTAGTGACAAGAATGTTTTAGCGTTAGGTATTTATAAATATATCTGTATAGTAATAATGATTCTATAAGAAGCGAAACGATAACTGATTAACTATTTGATATTGGCATATGGAGCCATACTAGTCTTAGATTTCATCCGTGATAAGAACACCACTAGCATTATATAGAGAATTATTAGAACTTATGTTTGTCAAAAACCTAAATATACCTGTTTTATATCAAAAATGACGATATCACAATTATAAAACCCGTTCAAACAATAATTAAATAATTTAAAAATCCCTTAAAGCAAAAAGTATTTTCTCACCCGAGCGTGGCAACCACAGATAATTAATAGGAAAAAAAACAACATTGTCTATGGTCCATTTAGTTTTTCACAAGGTGCGCGTAATTATAAAAGTTCAATAACTTTTTGCTTACACGTATCGGTTAGACGTTTAGGTATGTTTTATGTATAAGTAACGGACAATCTTGCCTAATCACCTTACTGGCTTAATGAATTTATTTGTGTATATATATAACAATTATTATTATAAAATGCTTGATCTAAAACATTGAATATACGACAAAGCAGATCATATCTTCGACCTTTGTTCGATCAAATATATAACCTATATATACTTATATGATGTAATCTGTTTTTAAATTCTAATGACAGTACTAAAAGCTCTTAAACTTAATCTTCCAAATGTATATTCCTTGAAACAATTCGTACAGGAACGGTTAAAGGGAGAATATTATTAATAATAATCAATTAACTGTCTCCTAGCCTCAGATTGCATCCGTTTCTTTGTTTATTTGAAATTGTCTTGTCTTTACCTAATACATGTAAAAAGATCTAACATTTGACTCTACACTTTAACTACTTTTTAGACAAAATATTTATTATTAATATTTTTAAAGTTTTGTTTTTTGTTTTATTTTAAGTTACTTATATTAGTTAGGTTAATATTAAGAATTGTTCAGTCGCAGGACTAAAACCTATTTACGTGGAAACTATTTTAATTTCTTTTTATTTGTTCCCTTTGTCATTGGCCATTTATAATTTTTGTTTTGTTTTTACAATTGTTCTAATGTCATGAAATTAACCACATACAATACCATTAATGTAATAATGAAATATATATGAAGATTAATGGAGTCAGATTTAATACATTCCGAAAGGAAACAAGAATATTTTATGTTACTTTAATAAAGTATGTTGATTGATCTTTTTAGACTAGTTTATGTATTAAACAACGAAGGGAATGTGGACCTGAATCTTCACTCGCTTCTCTGTCCTAAAACTAGATGGGTTCAAATCACCTATACCGTTCATGAACGCTTTAGCTACTAGGACACTACTGTACCAATCTCCATTGTCAATTAATCGTGAAAACCAGTTAAGCCTTATCAGTTTTGTGTAACAAAAAGTTGTTAAATTATGATTAGATTTACCAAAATATCTTTAAATCTTATTCGAATAATTTATAGAAATAGTAATTCAATTGATTGGTATTCGAGGATTATATTATGTACGTCTATTTAGTATAGCCCATTATTTAAAATTGAGACTTTATTTATTAAACAGTTCTTTACACACAGTAGAGTGTGTAAAGAGTGAATGTAGAGTGGCAGATGTTTCCTAATAGCTTTTAACGTATGACCTTTATGATTCACAGTTCTAATGTTAAGTGCAATTAATGTAGAATACGTATACGCTAACAGTTTTACTGTTATTTCGTTGAGGATTTTTTGCATTCGACTAAGAACCAGAATGATGATGTATTGGATACTTTCTACCTAAATTTCAACAGTTGCTGACCAACCAAAAACAATGATTTCTGCGCGTCTTAATCAGAGTGTATCGCTCAGTTGAACAAAGTGAAAAAGCTCTTATTCTTATTTTTAAACATACAATGCACAAATTTCTGCTACGTAGAAGTTACAATTATCAATAATACTTTCTTGAGGCATGAAAATAGAAGCTCGTTTCACTATAATTACTATTATTAGCGATGGCATAATAAATACATATAGTAATTCCTAGCAAAGAATAATCAGTTGACCTTTCCGACAGAACGCAAGCGGAACGGGGAAGCAACTCGTATGCGTTATCAATTATTATTATTTATGTTACAGGTAATCTTCATTTTCATATATATAAAAGAATAACTTGACATTTTATTTTATTATATCTGCCTCCAGACATCTTATGTGCTAAATACATTTAAAACAATAAACTTATGAGACAACACAACTAGGTTTACAGATAAGACAATTAAATGGGAACTTGAGACATTTAATTAATTTTGAATTTGTGTTACAATGATTTTTATAAGTTTAATATTACTCGTAAAATGTACGTATTAAGCGAATTATATTGTTATAATTAACTAGGTGACCCGGCAAACCTTGTGATGTCGTATTTTTAAAATATCTCTAGTAGACAAAGAATCAGGTTACTTATGGTAAGCGTGTGAGGATACCACATATGCGTGCAGTGTTGTGAACTGCCACTGTCAACGGTCAACTGTCATCTGTCACCCATTACCATTAAGTGGTATTAAATGTTGGCCGAATCTCAGACCTACTCTTAATATGCCATTTCGGAGGAGTACGGGAACGAACATTGTGACACGAGAACTTATATATAGGATACAATTAAATAGGTGTAATATATATTACATTTTTACATCTAGACACAGTTATGTCATTAGTTATATACAAACTTATACGAATTTATTCATATAATGACTGAGATTCATAACTATAATAGGCTACTAATAATAGGAATTTTAAAATTGTCTGAGTCACCAGCATATTAAATGAAATTGTGTAATTAATTATTAAAGTTATTTTGAAAATATCTATTATTAGAATTTGACAGTAACATAACTAAATATGAGGCAGCCCCCTATTGTGGAGTGATAAAGAGCCGTCATATCAGATGCAACACGCGAACATACAACAATTTTACATATTAATATGACATTTAGCGATAAAATCCTTTTACGGTAAACGTAAGAACCGTTACAACTTGTGTTAACAGCATTTTAATTGGAAATAGGCATTTGTATTACTCAAATCCTTAAAATGACATGTTTGTTTCAATTTTTTTTTCAGGGCTTGATAGAAACTCAGTGCTTTAGTACTTGCGCATTAAGCCTCTATAGACGAGTTTGACACTTTACCGTGATACTTTTGACCAGCTTGCAGCATAGATGTCGCTATTCATAGGCTTAAATAGGAAGTCCCTTAATTAAATTCACCTTATTCACTGTCCAAGTCATAAAGTCCAAAACTCTACGAATGTATTGTACAATTAACAAATAGTGCGTGTGTTGTGAAGCTCATAACTACATTGTGTGTTGTGTATTAGTGTGAAACACTATTAAAAATAAGAAATAGAGTATAGAGTATAAGTAATAGAGTTAGGTATATTGTTTAAGAGGTAACTCATTGGAGCAAATAATTATCTACCAGTAAATAACAATTATACAATATATTATTAAAAATATATTAAGGCTTAAGGTCATATAAAATAATAGTATAGTAATAATAAAGTGATTAAAGAAAAATTATCTTCATTCGCGTCACGCCTTCAACGCGCCGGCAATTTTGTGATTTCAGATAAACTTAGTTGAAAATTGAACTCGTCATGGTGTTTATTGTGATCTTTTATCGTTAATTGTATAATTTTTTGATTGCAAGTGCTTCCTTTTAATTCGTTCATAAAGAAAAGCTTTAATTTTTGATTTTGTAATACATTTAGAAGGAATACAAAACGGCAAACTTTGGAATAATTAATACATAATACTTATGTTTTTTTTGGAGAATTATTAAGTTTAACGTACTGAAAAAAAGCGTATTACAATATTCCTCTCTTATTGCATGATTACCAGCGTACTCTGTTTCGTAATATTAGAACTGATATCGTTATGAATACGGCATCTGTTGGCTTAAGATGGAACTATTATAGTTGCGTTTATTTTTAACAGCGCCACCTATTCTTGTTTAGATAAACTGTTTTTTTCGCCCACTTCTACAGAATATGCTAATGTGTCTATAAAGCGACAGATGGCGCTATTTGTAATTTATGTTAAATTAAATTATGTGTTAAAGTTCATGTTTGTGTACAAATAAAAGCAACTTATTTCATTTAATAACAAAAATTTTAATGAATTAATGAATTTGGTTGTGAGAATAGTTTTAGTATGCAACTTAGTCAAATAATTGATATTACGTCGCTTAGATTTGGTTTTTTTTATTTATACTTTAACACTGTTCAGTTAAATGATTTTTTTATAACACAAAAGATTTAAACAGTATTAGTAATTAATAGAGACTCGAGTTCAATTCTGTAAAAAAATAAACAAAATTAAGAAGTAGAAAGGCCTCATATGCAATGTTTGTTCTAGGAAGAGAGTCCTTACAGCTTCACCTTAATTTGTTTATAATTGTTTTGGTGTGAATGTTATCACCATTCGTCAATTAACATATTGATAATTATATTCTTTATATTTCATGTAATCATTAAGTTGTTTATAATAATAATTTGTGTATGTATGCTTTTTTGATAAGGAAAAAATAAACACAATATATATGAATCATGTTTTTATTTTTTAAAATAATTATAGCTAACCGTTTCGGCAATAATAATTACTATTCTCGGTTTAATGACACAATAAGCATTCCACGTTGTTAAAATAATATAAAATTAATGGGTTAATTGATCGAAAGTTTAATTTAAAAATAGTAACGTTATAACACTAAAACTTAACTTTACAGTATGACTATGAGTCGAAGAAAATAATAACCTCTATAAAAAATATAATATTTAAAAAAACACATCGGAGCTTAAACTAATTATTAGTTAAACATGGCATCGTATTTAACACAAATATTAATATAAATAACTCTATACAAGAATAATAACTAAACAAAAGAAGGGTCGTGCAAATTTTTCCTACGAAATGGTAGATTTCTCGAAACTGGTATCATTATACCTAAACATCAAGGTAACACGTCACTTCCTAATTTATACACAATTTATTTAATTTAGCCAAACGTGATTTTTGACTTCTAAACTAACGCCTAAAATACATAGCCGAATTATATTAGATAGGTACAATAATTTTGAATTTTTTACAAACGTTTTCATTTCTATATACCAGAAAGTGTTTCAATTTTATTAATTTCACGACATTTAGAAATAAAAAAAACAAGGACTAGAACACACCGATTGGGATAGTAAAAACATTCGATTCTTAATTTCTTTTTTTGTAGATACAACGCAAATGCCCGTGTGACATTATGGAGTATACCGGCTAGGCGTTGTAGACAAATCGTGCGCTGCTGGCCAACTTTTGAAATGTCAAAAATTTCACCAAAAAGTCAAAATATTCATTCGCATACCAACATTATATCGACGGGATCACAGCATGTTTCGAAAATATTTTTACCTCAAAATGATCGTGACACTAGAGGGTCATAGCCCATAGAACATCGATATTACCTATTACATTTAATTACTTTTTTTGTTTTTTTTTTATTTCGTTGTCACTACTCAAACGGAGTTTGTACTCCACGGTATGGGCCCATTTATAAAACACTATACGCAGTTTATAAATGGGTCCACAATCACATTACATTTATTACTATCTTAAGCATAAGAATACATGTAATTACTACTATTGTGTTATGAATTGAAAACCTGGTTATCCTGTCTACACTTAACTTACATACGTGTATATTTGGCTAAATATTTAAAAATAAGCAGATAATTCAACAAAAAACCTACGAAGCGTAAATTAAAAACAATAACATTCAATAAGGATGATTAAGAAAAATCAACGGCAATTTATCTTTTTAAAAACTTAACAAAAAACATTGCTCTCGTGTTGCATACGTTTGTTTATGGTAACAATAAATGCAACACGTGTAACGATGTTAAATAACATTAAAAATAAAAAATGTAATGTAATCGCATGATGTTCGCGTGTTTTGTCTGTTATGAAAGTGCTCAATCTAATTTTCCTGTTAATACATGAATTCATCATATGTCAAATCGATCTTACAGAGTGTCGTAAAAACTGGCTGAGTTTTGCCGGTTCCTCTCGTCCGTGCTAAGGCCCTTAATTGGGGAACTGACAGTTAATGTAACCTCAACATTTTCGACGATCACAAGTAAAAGTTAATTGATTTTAATTCAATTGTTTTTATATAATATTTTGATTATATGTTACTTCATAACAGACGTAATTAATTTATTTATCCTTCATATATGAGAGACAACATAACTGCTTGTAATGTAATTTTGATTTGTTCTCTAATTTGTTTTTGTGTTGACCTTTAAGCAGTGTCAATGAGAAGATAACGTCTTACAATTCTAGTAACAAAATGTAAAAATATTAATCGTATTACGCCAATTAAACTAACAATGTCACGACCATTTCTTAATAAAAACAAACCAACCGCGCACTTGTTAAAAATAATATGGAAATACTATTTTCCATATTTTGTATCAACATAATCCAGTACTATTGTAACTAATTCAAACGAATGGAGATATGCAATTTAGTGAATGGTAATTGTATCTTTCCATTCCCTCGATAGCATGCGACATCGATCGCGATATACTGTAATTAGGCTTATTCATTGTACAGCTTAACTATGGAATTTTTATCGTAAAATAAATGTAGAAAAAATTTCGCATTGTTCACAGTTTTTCTTTACTTTTTTCAACATTAAAAAATGTAACTGTCAAAAACTTAAACATAACTCTGTCAGACGGCGATCTGTTATAACTATACCGTTTCGATGATCACAGAAATGATGTTTGAGCCTGCGACCTTATTTTTATACCTATATTTATTGTTTTTTTTTGTCGTCTAAAAAAATCTTGAAAAATTTGTGTGTTTCGAAAATATATTATTTTTTTGTTTCGTTTTTACATATATCATTCGACAAGGACGCAAGCTCAAAGATTTGGATTTGAACACTTTTCTGGAAACGTAATTTTTCTCTAAATATCTAATTTAGGATTCACGATCCGTGCTTCATTAGTTTTGTACAACTCACACTCGCGAGTACTAATGCATTTTAATTATAACTTTAAAAATACCAAACGTCCATAAATTTTTCCTTCTACTAAGATCTAAATTTAAAACAATACAATTTATACAATATTCATAGGAACTTCTTTTGTTGTTATATTAAATTTATTTATATATTAAAATTTATTGAGGATTTTTTTTACATAAATAGCGATCCGTTCGTATTACGGATAAGTCAGTCGAAAATTTTTCAATGTATTATTTGTATAACGTTTCCTATTAGATTCATCGTCGGATATCCAGCTCTTATACATGTCCTTAACACACCAAATTATAAGTTATAATTCGCCGAAAGTGTTGTATATCAAATTAAATACATAATTGTAAATAAATTTTAAATTATAAAGTTAATAACCAAAATCCACCACGTAAACAAGAATCGATTTGGGCTATTGCATTGTTTTTTTTTGTTTACATTGATACAGTAACAGTTCAAATTACATATTAATTTACATTAATTATGTAATCACTGTCTCATACCAATATTAATTCAAGAATGAAACAATTACGTACATTAAATCAGTTTACTTACCTTACCTAGTATGATTATAAGTAGAATAATACGATGTATAATTGTAGATACGTATAGTCGTATGTATAATTATACAAACGCCCTTAATTATAATACATGATGATAATATTAAAAGAATATTCGGCAACACTTGACATTCTTGTAGTAAACTGCAAACTCATTGGCATTTCGGATTAGACATTTCCAAAATGGAATGATTTTGGAGTTTGGTTGTAAACTATAAATCTATTGTTGCAACTGGAGAGCTGCTGTTGAAAGCAAAATGCTTTGATGATCTGTTAAGATCGTATGGGCTATTGTTCGTTTAAAAATATGAATATATAAAAAAAATATGTTCGGGCTTAATCTGTATCCGTGTAAGAATGCCTTATGTCAAGACATGTCAAAGTACATGCTTTAACATATTCCATAATATATTGTGTATTGTCCTGTAGATTGATTTCAGTGAAAAATCGCTATTTTCCATCACCGAAAGAATGAAAAACAAACGGCAGTCTTGTAAAACATAATTCATTTACAACTATACAAATTAAAATGTAAATAAAAATACGTTAAAATAATAATTAATATAAAATAAAGATTTGTTTTAGATTATAAACAGAAGCATCAACATTATGCATGTATATACAATTAAACTAATATGGCATTTAAAAAATAAAATTAACTCTTAGCAAAAATTGATAAAAGATTTAAGAAAAACAAAATTTTGAAAATAATATTGTGCGATAATTCTTGACTAGCATAGGATGTGTTATTGCGAAAATATGAAATAATAGATTAATAATTGAAACTAGAAATAGATGGGATATTGCAACGAATATTGCGGCTCGCTAAATGCGACAGAACGTGCTCTGTTTTTGGCACATAACCTTTGTACCTACTCAGCTAAGCGATAAAGCTAAAATAAAAATATACTATTAAAGTAAACAACATTAACCAATAAATAAATTTTGAATTGCACTGATTTCGTACTTTATCTTCTACATCTAATTACTTGTTTGGGCGAGTTTTTGTTCCATTTTGTTCTTACGTTTTATTTAGGTACATTTATTTTTATATGTACATAATCCTTTAAACATTCTCTATATACACCAGTAGTCTATCTAAATTTAGTATTACGTTAATCACTGTTCCAATTTTACTCAACTAATTTATAGTAAGACAATTTTGCACCCAAAAACAATTTTGAATCAATTATAAAAAAAAACGAATCACCAACCAGAGGCGATTTCACGCTCCGTCCAAAAAAACCGCTCAAAAATATACGAAAAATCTTAAAATTTTCCATTAAATTACTTATTTTAGCGACGAGAAATCGCGTCGGATTAGTAATAGCTGAATTTTCACGGTTGAGGGTTTTGTTGTAGGTGGACAGCTTGCTGCGCGGCTTGTTGAGCTGCTTGTGCGGCCTGTGCCGCTTGAACGGCTTGGGCTTGCATGTGTTGGTGTTGGACAGCTTGTTGGGCCGCTTGAGCCGCCTGAGCAGCTTGGGCTGCCTGTGCGACTTGTGCTGCCTGTGCGACTTGTGCTGCTTGAGCAGCTTGTGCAGCCTGCGCAGCCTGTTGAGCAGCCTGGACAGGTGACGGTAAATTGAAACCCAACATCCTTGGATCGTGTAACCGTAATGCCTGTTCAAATCTCTGCTCGCGCGCAATTCGGAACGCTTCCACCAGCTCGGGGGAAAGCTGCCCACTAACTTCGTTTGGTTGAGGGAATCCTCCATTATGTCGTAGTGGACTAGGGTTCTCACTGTTATGTCCTGCGGCGGCCTGGGTTACAGCCAGCCTTAGTGCTTCAGCTTGTGATCGAAGCAATGCTTCGGCCTGCTGTATACGTAATGACGCTTCAGTGGGTGCTGGTGGAGATTCTGGAGTTTGATTAGGCGGTTCTCTTGCTAATTGTTGACGCATCGCTGTAACCAGATTAGCTGCAGCGACTTGAACAGCATTAGCGCTTTCTCCGGGCTGAGCCATCATATTTGCTGCAGCTGCTGCGATTGCTGCTACTCTCTCATCACCATACGCCTGATGGCCATTGTTTGTTCTTAGGAGATCTGATAGTTTGTTTACGGCGGCACCAGCTTCTGAACCAGCAGAAGAAGATAGACGGCCATTTGATGATGAGTCTGAATGGGCTGGTGACGGTGGGGCCAGGTTGAGTAAGCCTGAAGCACCTGCCGATGCTGAGACTGCCGCAATAATGTCTCTCTCTCGCCGCTCGGCCGCGGCCCTTGAAAGCACGTACTGAGCAGCAAACTGATGTTTCGGTTCCATTCTCATATGCTCCATGTGGGAAAGGAGACCTGAAATTTTCCGTGATACAATTAATGTACATAACTGACTAATCTTTCTTTATGACATCATGACAATCCATTTGATGACTTTCAATCTAGGTTTATTATCTATTTATCGCATACGTATTTTGTACGATGCAAGTTATTTAATTATTTTTCCATGTAATATAAACATCTTATCAGTTGTATTTTATTTGATAAACCAAAGCACAACTACATACATTCAATAATGCAATAGATTATTTTAAATATAGTTAATTTTATTTGAAAATATTTATTTAATGCAATAATATTAAAGTAAAATATACGTATATTTTTTTGGGTAAGCTCGTAAGCCTATTACACGTTCTTTACTACTTTTCAATAACCAAAGTTAGTAATTAACAAAGCAGGTGAAACGGACGGAATTTAAATATGGAGGTTTACATGTTGTTAATAAAATTATGAAAACAGTGTTAACTTACCACTTTCATGTGTGAACACGGCCTGACAAACAGAACAAGGCCACATTCGAAGACCACTAGTCAACTGTGTTTCAGGATGACAGGCGAGGTGCTTTCGCAAAGACCCTTCATTGACGTAATGCTTTCCACAGACAGGACACGGATGGTTTGCAGTCCGCCGCTTCGCTATATAAGGATCAATAGGTTTAGCTTGCGCTGGGTACGGTGATGTGGCAGGTGGGCCTACCATAACACCAGGACAGGAGAGGTTAGTAGGTTAGAGGAGGGAGAAAAAGAAAAAACCCAGTTAGTCTCGATGTTAAAGCATTTGACGGGACGAGAGCGTTTCGTAAACTTAAGTAACTTTCATAATATTGCATTTGTTGACTTAAAGCTTTACGGAAACGCAACCGTCAAACTTACTCTAATAAATAAACAATAAAACAATCGACGAAGAATGTTGAAATCTTCAGCTATAAGATAAACAAAACATGTTA
Organism: Leptophobia aripa; assembly: GCA_951799465.1. NCBI lineage: Eukaryota > Metazoa > Arthropoda > Insecta > Lepidoptera > Pieridae > Leptophobia > Leptophobia aripa. Next base: position 4,368,876 of record OX637272.1, on the reverse strand, counting down.
TGACAACGAACGGTACGCCATCCGAAGAATCGTCTAGAACAAGAAATGTTTGCAAAACATCCAACCCCTCTAATAAAGACGAAACAATAACAGAGATGCTACAAATGGCGTGCCTCTTATACTTAAACTAATAATCTATGGGAACGATACGTTTTTGGTGTGATTTTTAACCAACACCCCTCATGGCTCTGTGCCAGTTGGAAGCTTTTTCGTATCATTGTAAAACGGTAACCATATATTTTATTCAAGACAGTAAAAGAATAGATAGCGATTTAACAAACTTCCAGCGGCTCAACTTACAGACTAATAAATCTCTTCCGTGGGAGCGAAGTTAAACATTCTAAATTCAAATTCTAAAAATTGGCACTTAATTCAAACGCTATTGTCAATCGCTAGACGAAGGAGATCGCTTAATCTACTTTAATAAGAAATGTAATCTATGGTCATAGATGACGTTCCTTGGCGCGGAATAAAAATGGCGTCCCGAAACTTACTGGCAACGCCGCTTGCGTTGGGGTCCTTGTGTGTATTCTTCATATGTTCTACTAAGGCTTCGCCCCCGAATACCACTTTTTGGCATATAGGGCATGGGGTAGCGGTAGCGCCCCCTATCATGAGCGCTGCATGTTGCTGCAAAACACCAAGGTGCAGCTGAAGCTCCTGTTCCACCGAGGTGGCGTGGGCATAGTGTAAAGATTAGCAACATCGTAACAAATAAATACAGTCGAAATTGAATTTTGAAATAAGAATAATGCATAAATCAAAGATAACGGCCAAAGGGAATTTTGTTGTTAGAACAAGAATTTTGTGCAAATAAATTAGCCAATCGTGATAACTTTAAAGAAAATAAAAAAACATAATAACGATATTAGCTAAATATATGTATTCAGGCATGTACCTACCTAACATTTTTTTAAATATTTGTACAAAGAAATAATAGAGTTTATTATATCACATTCTTTATGTAACTATTAATTCTCAATTGTTTGTATGTGTTGTTTGTGGTTTGTGGTGGTTTTATAACAGACCAAAATATAATATTTTTGCCCTTAAAACACAATTTCTTAATAACTAATTGTATGTAATGTAATGTAGTTAGTCCGGAAGTAAAGAACTTTATAATATATATATAATATAAAAAACTTCATTCAATTGAAGCTAACATCACATTCACATCTTTTCATAACTTTTCAAAATCCATAGGAAATTGTCAATTTTACGAATTTGATGCATAACCCATATGTGGAATGTTTTATTGAATAACGATACTCAGGTTTTACTGTTAACATTTTAGAAATAGTCGGTTGTTGACAATCATGTTAACACATACGAAACTTACCTTGGCCGTATGTGTTCGGAGGCTACTTTCCGTTGCGAACCCTTTTCCACATATATTACAATGGAACGGCCTATTTTTGGCTCTTTCCACTTGGGCGTCATGGTTTCTAAGGTGCTGTTGAAGATTTGACAGCTGGATGAAGGCACGGCCACAATCTGGCAAGTGGCATTTGTACGGTCTTTCACCTGAGGACAAATCATTTGTTTTATTGATATGAACACTTAATTGTGTAACATACAAAATATATTTAATATAATTGAAGAAACAGTTTCCTTTTTTTCTCATATACTATCGGGTATACATTTATATAGAATATTAGAGGTTAAATGAAATGTCTAGAAATCTGTGTAATAAGGTCATAGATGATATAGATACTTATAATATTAATTAAAAGTAAAGATTGATTGATTGTGTAGTAAAAACTAGACGTAACCAGTCCGGTCTAGATTATACATTGATGGATTATTACTGTATAAACTTATTAAGATACAAAACTTTTATCCGATAAAAGCGCGTGTAAAAGTGCGTGCTTTGAAATATGTGAATTTATGTGTGTTATTTTCAATACATATTGAAAATAACACACATAAATTCATCATGTATAAATCAAACATTTTTATTCATTATATATTTTTAAATATCTGACACTTTCACTTTGTGTCAATTTTATAACGTCTGTTAGCCAAAAACGGCAAAAATGGATTATCTAATATATAAATGACGCATAGAAAATTTAGATGTAACTTTTATTAATGAGGTCGTTAACCTCTTGAATAAAATTACGTATAAAATATTTACCAAATTTAAGTAGGTAATTCATCATATTCAAAACAGTGGGTGCTAGTGTTAACTGGACACCACAGTTACCAAAAATAATAAATCTTAATGTTCAGGTATTAAGGTATGCCTTACTTAATTGATTAATTGTTAAGGTATGCCTTAATAATTATTAAATTAATGATTCTTTTAAAGCACCAAGTGTTAAGTATGCGTCACAAACCGTTGACCCAGCTCTGTTCAAATTAAATTTACACTCGTTCACGGTCAATTTTGCGACCTAACCCAATCTTATTTTAAATAAACAACAAATACTTCCTATATGAAGTTTAAAATTTAAATTTAGAACGCTTCCGTATGGGTCAACGGTCATGAACACGTGACGCCCAGACTGACCCTGTTCCAATTTTAAAATTTATTTTTCGGCCCGAAAAGACAATGAAACTTTTTGATGGTTCGTCATTGATACAAGAAGTTCACTCAGTTTTAAGTATTTATTGCACGCTTATATGTGTTTTTTGGTAAGCAGTGACATTGATTTCTCCTTTCCTTCACCGAATAACCCAAAAAATTCACCGCGACCTAACCCAAGATGACCGCAGTTCCATTTTTAAAATAAAACCATAATAAAACGAACGCATACTTTTAGCCTGTACTGCAAGCAAATGCATAGGTCAACGAACGCACGCACACATGCTTATTGACACGCGCAACACAGCCATACGTAGCGTATATGTATACGACTGCCTTTTGAATGTGTTAGTGTTTTTGCATGTTTGTGAAGAATGCGTGCACACATGGAGCCATAAAGAAAGATATTGTAGAATTATTTCCTACTATAGATGCAATAAGATATATTGGTGGTAGAATTATATAGTTTATCGCGCTAACGGTCGATTGCTATATTTATTGGCGATAAATGGAACGTCGTATCTCTCTGCGCGAATGTATTCGAAATTCAAATAGAATTTTTGACGTTTTTAAATTGTCTGCACTAGTTTAGAACATTAGAGAGTACCAACCTACCAGTTTTTAATTATATATTAAAATACTATGTTTACTATATTTTTGCCGCACACATATGTCATAGCTAGTATGTAGCATTCTATACAGCTGACCTTAATGTCAATGAATTATTATGGTAACTATTTGAGTTCGTGTATGTTTAATAAAACAAACTTTACTAAAATTATTATAAAGAGCAAATTAAATCTTGTATTTACATAGAAACTCCTTAAGTAAAGTCGAAACACTTCATAAATCTAACGGCGCAACTAAAGAGGTTCTAAGAGACCAAGCACAAACTAGAAAGTATGAATAATAGGTAACCCACTTTCAAAAAACTTGTATATTTTCAACATAAGTATCTATTAAAGGCGGTGAAATTTCATTGTTTTTAATTATCTTAATATTTTTGAATATTTTTTGAACTATGTAAAAGTATGTATAAGCAGTGTGGCATTAAGAAGTGTATTTTTGTATTTTTTTTAAATAACTCTAGCGACTGATTAAAAATATGGCCCGACCTTGTCGAACAGGCAAAATTGAATTGACCAATCCCATCGTTATTACCAAAAAAATCATTATGAAACAACGGGGTAATATTAAGCTAGTAGTGGTTATGACCAAAAATCCAACAAGAATTTATTTTCTCACATTCAATGAGAAAGTTCCTCATTAAGGTACAATTTCAAAAATCGAACCTCATCTAAAACTTCCCGCGCACAGATTAAATCTTGTCTATGGGCAAATATTTCTTCCGGGTTCACCGTTCTCTATACTATTGTAGCCGACCAACCATTTTTCAAGCCATACAACCTACGCGTAAAAGTCACCAGTCTAATAAGACCCCTCGCAATTTCTAATAATCCTTTTAACCCTTTAAGCGCACGCCGGTTTGTGAGCGCCGGGTCTCACCGTAGAATGGTCGGTTGTCTATGGTTATTTTTGTTATTTCTCTATGAATAAATGTAAAGGGAAAGGCGTTTGCCTTAGCACAGTTTGTCAGATGTTGCCAAAGGATGCTATTCGGCTAGATTGTATATTTTATCGATTTTAATTTGCTAAAACATTTTATTGGAGCAGCATGCTTTATAGTCATTTTGTATACCCACTTAACATGATTAAGTATGGTCGTAGAACGATTGCTATATATGTATTATAATGTATTTTCCATGATAATTATTTATAATAAATAAAATATTTTTTTACGATCAAACATATTTGTCATAATAATCTAATATCATTAAAAATACAGGAAATAATAGTATCTAAGTCTCAACGGCTAAAGCCTACGCATTCGATTTACATACAAAAGTACTTTCCTAATGCAACTCGGTCTGCGTAGGATTCAAATTCTTCACCCAACAATACTCTTGTGCAAAGGGTTAGTTGTCTATTGAGTTTAAAAAAACTTAGATGCACGCAGTAAATTAGCAAAAACTTATGTAATAAGAAAGTTATACTACAGAAATAATATAATGCAAGAGGTTGTTATTATTAAAAACTATGTCTTATGCTTGTCTATGAGTATAAAAAAAACCAATTGAAGGAGTTGGTCCGATTAAATCGATTTTAAAACTCGACGTGCCGACAGTGCGCTCGTTACGAATTTATTTTTGAATTTGGAACGCGTCTTACGCGCCATTTTGACGTGTAAGAGAATATTTCTTGTATGTTTTCTCATTTTATAACCCATGTGATTAGGTTGATTGATAGCTTGTGGTATATTACTGCGAAAACTATTCTATAGCTTAGGGCATTAGGCCTTTATATCAATTGGTATACATAAAAACTAAATACATACTAGGTATATATTACGAACTGAATGTATTAAATGGTATAAAAGCATCACCAACATTGTATGTATATACTGTGTCTCAATCCATAAATCTCTGATGGCGAAACGTTTTCGATGCAATGAAATTTGCAAGCTGCATTAAATAAAAAAATCGTTAATGGCGTTCGAAATTCGAATACAACAAAATGGCGGCGTGCGTCAATACTCTATGCCCGCCCGACGCAGGTGGAATACTATTATATTTTTTTCCCCCCGGGGTGGGGGATAGTTAGGGATGCGTGTCCCCTCCCACGTGGGGTGCGGGCGGCGTCCAATAATTTAAATTTCGAAGCGCATTAATATGGAATTAATTTTATGCGATTCGATATTGGCTGATGTAAATTGTTAGTGTGCGTACATGGCCAGTTTCATGAATACAAAATTAATATGAAGCTGAAAATCTTATTGAATACCATGCTATATTTAAAATTATATCATATATATGTACTATAATAATAATTCAATATCAATGTTGAAAAAGTAAGTTTTAGAAATGATTTAAAGTTTTAGGTATAGTAAGCATATCATGTGTTACGTAATGATGCCAAAGTTACATCTACCTTTAGGATACTATATAAAACCATACACCGAAAATATCAAGCTTTGAACTTTGAATTTTTAACTGTATAAAAGTACGAGAAGAAAACATTTTCACAAGAAATCACAACGATAAAAGTAAGGAAAAGTTTTATCTCGAATGGATTCAAGTGGATTTTTCCTGTCCAATTTTTTTTTTAATTTTCACCGCAGTGCTATCTCGCGAATGCTTCAGTGGTCAAATAAAAACTTAAGAAGTGTTCTGAGACTAAAGAAAGTTGTGGAGACTTTGTTATATTTTCCTTGAGTTATGCAGCGCGTGTCTATTTTTGCTGATAAATTAAAGAAACTCAAGTCTTATTTTAGAAAATTCACAGCGATTCCACACATATTTAAAATAATTGTATTTCATGAGTATCTTATTACGCAATAACAGATATCATTTGTCTTATGTATTGATGAGAAAACTTATGCCACATAAATATATATTTTTCTATTTAATAATATTACGAACATATTACGTTAATATATTACGGAGCATGTTAAAATATCAAAGTAGTCTCCACATATTTTCTGTTCCCAACAGTCAAGTTAAGAAAGATAGCCAGCGAACTCCTGAAAAGGGTACACGTTCCTTAGTAAAAAGATTGCAACGGGCGCGAGGGAGTTTCGACAAGAAAAATGTAAAAAGAAAAGTGTTAGTTTTCTTCGAAGTTGCACCGTCTGTGCGCTAGGGTTACCACTAATGAGGTTTCGTTTTATACTCTTTTGAAGTTTTAAGAGCAATAACGAAGTTGCATTCATATTTTTTAAATATCAAATATTTTTAGATTCGCACGCGAGAATGCCTTAAAAGATTTTGCTGTTTAAATTACGCGTCTTATTTAATATAATATATTATACTACAGTGTTTTTATTTTAACTTGTTCTATGTATGGGTTAAATACTAAATCAGACCCATGTCCCATAAGTTTTACTGCAAGTGATAATTCCTGGAATTGATGTTTGATTCTTTAAATGGATTATTTTGCTTGTAGAGCATGAGGTATAATTCAGGATGATTTTAAATGCGAATAGTGTCAACCTTAGTGAAAGATCGTGTGAACAGAGGAAGGTTGGCGTAGTTCAGCGGCTATTTTTATTCATTTGGAGATGGTTTAAATTTAAAAGCGCTTTACATCCACTTAAGGATTAAAATGTATATTTTGTTTTATCCTCAACAATCGTAACTTTTACTCCTATTTTAACATAAATTATACTATTAGTATTTTTTAATATTCGACTAGCATGTGTGACAATTTTAATGAAGATGATATCAATTAGAATTGTGATATGACTATTTAGTTCATCTAAACACCAAATATGTACCCATTCATTAAAACTCTCTTAACTATGTTCAGGCTATACACATATATTAATACTTAAGCGTAGCTATAAACAGTGTTGAAGTTATGCGCAGCTAAAAATAAAAATAATTGAAAATAATTCAAAACCGCTAAAATAAATTTACCTCGTCTGGTACCGGAAGTTCTGGAAACTCCAAGGAAATCTACGAACTTTTTTAAAATAGAACTGTCTCCACACTATCAACAACTAAGACTAAGCGACAAAATATGTTGATGACCGTTAGAGTTACTATAACAAAGGGTTATTATAAATTAACCCTAACGTTAACCCTTACCTGAGGGTCCGGTTGTCAATCTGTATTAGTTTTAGTTCACAATGCGTTTTTAATTATTACTTTTGATTCGTTTGAATTTAGAACGCGTATGTTTATTTTGTGTTTGGATCACGCGTTTTGTTAGAATTGAATTTTTTTAGGTATTATATCATGTTAGTCAAATATTATATCGCAATGCCCTAAAGATTGTCTATTAACGAGTTGAATTCCGTATTATAATTTTAATATTAGGTGTGAAAAGCTTTAGTAATATTAAATTCGCAAATTTCGATAATAAACTTACAAAGGACCAGAAGTTATAAATTGATTGAATAAAGTAAACTGTTTGTCTAGACGTTACCTGTAGGTTGGCATACATTAGAATACATGAATAATTATTATTCCTTTAGTAGAACTCCATAATTTGTACGCACAAGTGACCTGTTTTGCAACGATGTATAAAAACTACAATTTTATAGGAAAATATAAGATTAAATAGTATACGTGCTAACTAAATTTGTCTGATATTTATTAATCTGTACACTAGACCATTACGAAAAAAATCATCCAGATCGAGTTTCTTGCCTGCTTGTTCTCAGAGACGTTAAAGACGTTTTATAATGGTCCTATGTACCTTACTGAATAAAGAGATTTTGACTGTGAATAACTTCTTAGTAATTTATTGGAACAAATAGCTAACAATTTTGGTATATTAAATTAGTTTCTGACTTGTTCGACTAATACATTATTAAAAATGATCGAATTTCCCTTCGAATAACATAAAATACCCTAAACGATGTAATCTACCCAAAACACCGTTATAAAACAACACTTCGCCACAAAAATTATAGCCTTCAACTAATAATAGTAATAGCGGCATATGCGCAAGCGCAGAATTGAATTCGTCACAATCGGTCATTTTGAAAAAAAACTCGGACAAAGGAAGCAGGAAGATGATACCTGCCAAAAATTTGCATAATAATAGTATTGGGCTATTTTAGGGGCAGCTGCGCGTAACCCTTTAACCCTAAGACAATTTATTTTTTATTTCGGTCACTATTATAACGGACAGTATTGTTATCGATGTTTTATTTTTGGGTGAATTTTGACATGGGGTGTCTACTGTCTATGGTTGTCTGGAGTATTATTATAATATATTACGTTTTATTAGATTAAAAGATTTTTTATGTACAACTATGATAATAATGTAATATAATTGTAACTTTCGATCGTTAATTCGTATTGCGTATATAATATAAAAAGTCATATTATTTGAGTATAATCAAGTTTTATCACGAAATCTTTGTTTTGTGAACATAACGCGGAGAAAGTCAAAAATATTTTTATAAATATTTAATGATCACAATAAGAGAAATGTGAAATTATGATACATTGATATCTTTCATTTAGTTAATATTCTCAATAAATAACACATTTTTTTTCAGTTGGTACATACTATATAATTTGGTTTATGAGTTCGCACCAATTATCACCCCACATTCGATTCACAAATTGAATTTTAATCACCGATTCTTCACTCACAATGCCCCGCTAAGAATGCCAAAAAATAGAAAATGGCTTTTCTTCGATCAGGGTGGCGAGCAATTATCTCAAGTGTCTTTTGAGTTTAAATTAAGTGAAAAAACTTGAACGTTTTTCTTTCGATATCTCGATCTTTGTGAATTCAGAAGTTGAAAACGATTGTTAGATTTCTTTTAATTAATTCACTTTGTACAGTTTGGGATCGCTTTAAATTATTATATCTCTGATTATATCTTTGGTTAGTTTTTTATGGCTATCTATCCTCTATATTAGTTTCAGTATTCAAGTGATCGGTTAAAAATTAATTAATTAAAAACTTGAAAATTCTCTTACGATATAAGAATGATAGTATCAATTTATTTAAGGCGTGGCCGGCTAGATCGGAAGGTATTTACAGTTAACCCTTCCCACTAACAAAGGTCAGAAATGCCCGCACGCAACGAAAACCAAGCGTTATACATCTATTTTTGCTAAAAACCAGTTGTGCGGTATTGCACGGTCCCGTTACTTCTGATGCAACTTTTGATGTCTATAATATAATAGTGCATCTGATTTTAACTTTGCAAGCATCGCTGACTTGAATCTCTTTTTTTGAATACCGAATCTCTTTTCAATGAAAGAAAGTAGATCGTTTATTAGCAGACAGTTTTTTTTAAAATGATTTCTCTATTAATAAAAGAGTCTCCGTGTCTCAGACATTAAAATGCCTATAATTATAGTATTACGGTGAAATGACAATTAACAACAAGTAAATTTGTAACACAAGAACCACATTTGCATAAAAGGCCTGAACACATTATGCCATTGTGGAATAATTAAATTAAAAAAGTAAAGACACGCCATCTTTGTGAGGTAATTAAAGAAACGGTTCCGAGGTAAGTGGCAAGTTAGAGAAAAAACAAAAGGAATTCAAAAATAGAATTGTTTTGTCTTTCGCTTTGTATACATTTAATTTTGAATACTTCGAGATTTTTCTTTTGTTTTCATTAGCTTAATTAGGAATAGGTGAAGCTTGAAGCTCCCGTATTTTATTCTTATCATTTAATAATTCAATTAAAATTGTATATTAAAATGACATTGATTATGTCGGTATGGTGAAGGATATAAAAGGGTCACTTTCACAGAAACCATTCGTCAGGAAATCAAGCAACGCTTGCAAGCTTAGTACCGATAATAAAATTATATAGTTTAAGAAGAAAGAAGAATTTTTTACATTATTGTGGTTATAATCTCATATTTAATGTTTTATGGCAAACTTGCACATACAATATTGTTAAACTGCATAATTTTTCTATAACAGTATAAAATATCTTGTACAATTTATTGTTTATGTTCGAAAAAAAGTATACGCACCGCACCTGTTACAATCAGATGTTAAGTTGTAAAAAATCAGTGCATCATTGATCGGGGATTTCCGGTTTTTGGTGATTAACTTTATTGAGGAGATGTAACCAGATGTTACTTTCGGTTATTGCCGGTTTTTATTTGAATGTATAGATTGCTAAGTGAACATTTAACAGTGTGAATGGATTTGTCTCAATTATTTTGAGGGGCTTTAATTTTTCTCGTTCATTATAAGATTTTGTGTAGATATATATTATGATACGATCTTCAAATACATATAAGATCCTTTATCCTTTAAGTAGTCTTTCAGCAAATATTCATAGTCCTTAAGCAGAGTATTAATTGTAACGTAGATTAGCGAAGAATGCCGTACGTTTCAAATGTTTAAACTCAAGAAATACAGTCAACAGCTTTCTTTAAATAAAAGCAATTTATAAAAGTAATATGTTATCTTTGCAAAATCTTTCTATTAAGCGGGAAGCACTAAAGTCTAAAACAGTGCATTTAAATGAAAAGCAGGAAACCTGTTTTTCTGCCATATTGTTTAGCGCTCATTATACGTTGCGATTGTGATGTAAAATCCGCCATCTTTGTTTTGTCGTGAGCGATTTGTTACAGTTAAAAATGGAATGTTTTTTGTTTAAATACTGTATTATACAGTAGATGTAAATACGATTGAGTTATACTAAAGATCTCCTTGTTAGGGTGTTAGCCTTGGATTATATGTACTTGTTAGTGAATTGTAGAAAGTGCGAACTACATAGGTACATATTATAGTATTAGAAGTTAGTCCCACTACTGTACTCCGATGAGATTATAAAGAATATGTAGTAATTTAGCAAAAGACCCGGCGTGACAACTACGTATAATATAAAAGAAACTATCATTAGCGTCTTAAACATCAAAAGGCAGGAAACACGCACCAAATGACGCAATCAAAACGAAAATTACAAAAAATAAAACAATTGTAAAAAAAATACAATACCTTCAAATTAACAAAGAAAACAATTAATCGTAGATATTAATTATAAGCTACTTTGTTTTTATGCGAACCCTTTTGCCATATGGCTGGGGTACTTTCATTTTAAATCTTACCATAATCTCTTATTGTTAATGCTATGTCTTATTATAATAATAATTCGTGTCATGCAACATTTTATGAACAAAATGAAAGATTGTCTTTTGTTTTATTTTTAAAACGAGCCATTATTAACTTTTTGAATAGAGTTTACGAAGCACTTTATAGTCAATAATGATTTTCTTTGGATATCAGAGAATAATTGACGTATACTATTGGACTTGTAAAATGTATCATACTTATGTAATATTCATAAACTGAAGCTACATATCAGCAAGGACATCATTTTAACTAAAATTTATCATTATTTTATGATATTGGTTAAAAAATATGTGATACATTTATTTTATCGAGATATCACTATGAAGTTTAAGTGCCATGTAGAGATTTCATATAGTAATGTAGTACTTGCCTGGCATGTAGTACACGTAAAAGACGAAAATAAACTTACCAAAACATAGGAGAACAGAAGAGGAAATAATAAAATTCAAAATCTTTTGCAAGTAAAATTTCATTATAAAACAGACAATTAAAAGTGAGCCCACAGTAAGTCCGATTTAATAACCAATCGAGACACCTCGTGAAAAAAGATGGGACTTCGCCCCCAATATAATTTCCTAATCACTGGCCCGAACGTCCGGTGTTAAAAAACTGAGGCATCTTTTGAGGCTGTCGTCTTCTATATGAAAGAAAAAGGTGATGCGCCTCACTAATATAATATACAATTCGAAATCTACTGTTATTTTCTTCGTCGAACAAAACGTGGCTATAATTATTAATTTATATCCTTGTTCAAAGCATTTTCAACAGACTCAAAAGTATTTAGTTATCAGATTATACAGTTACATATTCTAAACACAATTTAATATGGAACTCGTGTTGTAATTCTATACAAAACGCCTTTTCTTTATAATGCAGCCTTATCCATACCATTCTTGACATCGTCATGTCAATATTTACTTGGGGAAAAGGCGGCAAAAAATAAATTAGGCGAGAGCTCATTTTAGCCCAAAAATCTTACGACATCTGTGGCCCCGGGTGCTATAGACGGGGGGCATAGAGTGTTTAATCTATTCTCTATGGCTATGGATATAGATTATAGATCTTTGTACCGTTATTAGACGAGATATTATATCAACAGTGAAAAGGGAAAAGATTTAAGAAATGTTACATGAAGAGAAAATGCGTTAGTTACGCGATGTTATTGTCTACAAAATATATTACTTAGTGAAAATATTGTGATCGTGAAAAAACCTATTTTCCATTTAAATAAATCAACAATAAAGAAAACAGAGCTTTTCAAAACAAATTCGTCCATTGGAAGACGTAATTTCCATGATTGGTCCGAGTTCCCTCCCTTATCTTTTTGTGTTTTTTTTCTTTTCATACAGACGCTTCTTTATACAACCCTCAGAAAGAGGGCATGGTATTGTGCGATGAAATACATTTGATACTTAAGATTTATTTGCTACTATGGCTGTACAAATTTTATTTACTGTATAAACGTACAGAGTTTGTTATAGGAGCCATTCATAAAACTCAATCATTTGAAATATTATGTGATATTTCTTTTTAAAAAATCTCTAATAAATATACAAAGGAAAAATTGATTTCTTTACCAAATTATGTCACACCTCATTCTTTATCTAGAAATAATTGCCCACGAGTATCAAATCGTTTAGTCCAACAACAGAAGCCTATTTCGAGGTGAGATGGAAAAAAGGTTGTTTCGCGTGATCGGTTTTTATTTGATTTGAACAGTGTTTGCTCACAAATTAGCGAGCCTCGGTGCCTCCGAGATTGTGTTCCGTTTTCATTATCTCACCAGGCTCTGTTTGACATTTATGTGAATAGTATTTTCAAATTGGCACATTCTGGTCAAACTCAAAATGTTATTAAAAACTTTAATTCATATCTTTTATACAATATTTCAATAAATACATAATATAAACTGGCAAAAGTACCTGTCAGTTCGACTTGAAATAACTTCACTTGAATATAAAATATACTCTTGGTGGGAACTTAAATTTGAAAAATACTTCTAAGTTATTGATAACAGAACACTCAGAAAGAAAAGCAAGGGTTATTATTGAAAAACAAAAGAATGGCAGCCGTCAGTTGTTTTTTAATTAATTTTAAGTGCGCGAATACTCTCTAGCGTTTTTATTTGTGGATTGTTATTAAACAATTAAACTGATGTAATAATAATTATAATATAATGATAAATCATTTATATCAATCCCTATAATATCTTACACTTTAAATATGTATAAATCAAATATATTTTAATGTATTGAGACTGATAAGTATTAACAATATTTTTACTAATACTAACTTAAGCACATTAAATCAAATATAAAATCAGATTATTCACCAAATAAATAACCTGGAAGCAACATATGCAAAACAAAAGTATGCAACTCAATTTAATTTCAGACAAAAATGTATGAGTTCAAATTCAGTTTTACAACAAGCTTCAGAGTTAACAATGGATTTGGACGGCAAAAAGTTTATAATAGTGAAAATTTGACGTTGTTAAATCGTACTGTCAAATTAGTCCATTAAAAAAAAAGTTGCAATTGAATTCCACATTCGAAGTTTGAATTAGTGATAAATTTAAAAACAATATTCCCGAGTTTTGTATTCTGATGATTATTAGTTTAGGACTAACTACAATACAGTTGGTACATAGGTTTAAAAAAGTTTAAATTATCTCATTATACTATATTATGTACGTATAACACTAATCTGAATATTTCATATATTTATGAAAAAATATATATAATATCTAGGATATATATAGTATATACACCCTCCTAGATTCCCATTGGGACAGATTTCTTTTCACCCGGACAAATTTTTCCATTAAAAATTTTTCAATGATAAGATGGATTACGTGCTTGAGTTACGTAAATTCCCCGAGGGACTAAACTTCATTATCCCCTCATTCTTGGGGTTTGGGGCTTACCATAAGTGTAGGTAAAGGATGAAAAATGGCTGACTTATAATGCAAAAATTATGCTCTAATTATAAAGTTTTAAAATATATATTAAAAAATCGACTACATTTATCAATAAAGTTTATTACTGTGTATTAAGTAATTCAGTTACAGACATTACTTCATGAACTAGCAAAAATAATCTACTTCAAGTGGAAGTAGATCCGTCCACTTATATAACAGTTATCTACATACGTTTAAAAATATTAATAAGACTTCATAGACATATCATTCATTCCTTATTTTTAAGCTTTAAAGATTTACTTAGACTAAGATTTAGTTTAGACTAGAGATAAGGAGGGGGCATTCAATACTAACAATAAATAAATAAAATAATAAAAATAAATAGAGTTACATTCTATGTATGAATGCACGAAATAAACAATCGTACAAACCATTACCACTCTTCAGAAAGACATTAATACTCTTTTAAACTGTATAATTAAAACCCAAAACTAAACAAACCGAATTTAAATGATACAGTCAATTAGGCTAATTGCTAAGCAAAATAATGTATGATTCCCGTGCATTACGCTTTAAATAATTTAAAGGAAATGCGTTTGTGTTCACCGCAACAGCGCGGTTATTCGCAATATCCAACACTAAATATTATACTGAAATATTTATATGACACTCATTTTGTATCACAGTGATTAGTTAATATCTATACTAGCGCGTTTAGAGCCTAAGGAATTATTTGATTTGTCTATGCCCTGTTATGTATTCTATGTTTTGCTTAGGCTTCGAATCTTGGAATGTATGTCCAACTGGTAATATTGCAGCTCCATTTGTAAACTTAAAGGTTATTAATACAATATGAACAATTAGAAATATTTAGTAACTCTGGACACGTAATACGATATAAGAAATCCAATACAATACAAGAATCTTCGTGTTAGTTTACCAGTGCACCAAGTGATTAGATGCGAAAAAAACAAACATAAAATAAGTTGTTATGTTTGGTTCCTTTGTTAGTTTGTTGTCTGGAAGAAATCACTTATAAGCGATAAAGAAGCACTACTATGTTTTAGTTGCTGTTAAGTTAGGTGCACAACCCTTATTTTATTGTACTTTTGGGTTTCGTCTAAAAGTTGTGTAATAAGTTGGTGATTCCTAAATAAATAAATATGTTATTATATATATAAGCACAATATACTATTGTATCTTTTAAATAAGTCGGTTTGCTTTGCAGAAATTGTGAAATATGACAGAATGTGTGAAATAACTCGATGTTCAAATGTTTTAAGCGAAAATGCGTTCGATTTTAAATGACCCAATAAATTCTACTGAAATTTTACATATTACTTTCGTATTCATTGAAGCGTAGCATACAATTACTTAATTTCACCCTTAGATGAGATAACTTTTCGCATTGCCCAGTTTCAAAACAATTAAAACTTTAAGTTTTTACTCTTCTCACCTTAAGTGACATTAAGAACATATATTTATGATCAAACACGGCATCATTATACCGGCAATAATATTTTTATTGCACACCAGTGCAATATATCCGATAGGCATTATAACAATTAAACGAAATCATATACAAAAACCTAATAATAATAATATCGCGTATTTCAAAATGTATTAAAATTCACCGCCTCTATGACGTAGTTGATTACCGGTAAGATAGTAACGCATAGGTCGATAACCATGCCTATAAACCTAATTAGAATCATCGATATTTTGGTACGGCACACCCCTTTGTATACGTAAAATTATTTTTTGTTTTTAACGTAGCTAAGTTTAATGATCATTATGATATTGTGATCGGACAGCGGCCGATAACGCGCCAAAGGGATTATTACATTAATTAATATAGTTCAGCCAAAAATCGTGAAACTATAATGCAGCGTGACATACCCACCCCTGCTTTGGGATACATAAGGGGTGGGGTGAAAATCGATAGAATCAGCGACGCGATGACTGCCGGACGAACCATTTTGACTATATACATTTTATAGTTCACATTATGTATAATGAGATGCGGTATTATGCAGACGTAACGTTAACGTAGGAAGTCTCTAAAGGCTGGTCATAAAACAAAAGTGTGAAGTCTTTTTGTTACAGTGTGCGAAACATATTAAAGTCAATTATTATGTATCACAAAAAAGCACATTCCTATTGAATTAGGCAATAAGTCTAACGAATTCACAAAATAACCTAGAAATAAATTCATCGCGTGCAGTATGCAGTATTTACTTAAAATGATTGTATTAAAATCGGTACAGATTCACAAGCCAAAATTACAGATGCATTCTAAAACAAACTAGAATTAATAAAACATGAACGCATCGCGGCATACGGAATACGTCTTTGGAATTCCAAATTTAAACTGACCGCCCATTATAAAACAGATCGCATCGAGTTATTTCCCGCGCGAAAATAAATGATGATTATAGCTGCAGCTAGGCAGCATAGATAAAAAATATCTACCTATCTATAAAAAATGTGTAATCAATATATGGTCATCACAGACGTAATGTTTACTAAAAAATTGATTTTTTTTCCTATAATTCTGACTACTACTAGGAATAACAATACAAGGTATGTGATTGTGTCTCCCGAACTCGAATTAATAATTATATAAAATCGCTTTAAAATCTGCAATAAGTTATATAAGTCCTTTTGATAAAATAAAATCGTAAACTCCTGCTTAATGATATTATTAAATAAACATAAAACTACATTTGCAATAAACAAGTTAATGTTAATGAAATAAGCAATGATTGCGTCACGTTTTTATAACCACATTTATAGACAATTTATAGTTCCATATGTCAGACAACTTTTATAATTAAAACTACGCGCGTGCCATTGGCCGAAGTTTCCACGAAAAAAAAACTGGCTCGACCGTGTACGTGAAAAGCGGGAAAAAAATTTAGCCAATGGCCAGCTTTAGAGCCAGCGGCGGCCAATCCCCGCGTGGCATTCGAACGTAGAATACGTGTTACAGAAAAAAATCGTTTACGTGTTTTTCCAATGGGCGTTACCGGCATTACTATGTGCATAATTCTGTTTCTAACTTTTTTTCACACACCTACGTTAGTTAAATTTTGCTTGTTTTTACGCGATCTAAAGGTTAGCTATTTGTTACTTTACTGCGTAAATATAAACGAATGTTTTTGTACAACATCTATTAAATTAAATTATACTTATGGACAAATTACTATGCGAACGCCTTGTATAAAATATTATGAGCTTTTGTTGAGTAATTATTTTGTAGTCACAAGACATTAAATTCTAATATTCTAAAATTGCAACGGTTGTTTTGAAAAATAAATTACATAATATTCGTTCATTAAATAAGAATAGATTATAGAACTCAATATAAAATGACTATAGACTATAGACATTGAAAATGGAACATGTTGTCTATTCCCACGTTTTTTAATCGAACACTACTAAAGTTGCTAGTAATTAAATATTTATCTATGCTTGAATGATTGGTAGGTAGTGCGTTATGAGTTTTTTAATTGTCATAATTGTCAGTTTTGTGTCCACACATGACAATCTGACGGAAGGTGGTGACTTTGTGACGTTTTGCAAGCACTTTAATTAAATTGCAATACATTTGGACATACGATGTGAAGTTGGTTTTTGGTGTGAATAAATTATTATACTAGGTATAGAACATGGCGTTTTATTAACTGCTACTTAAATGCAGCTTACATTGGGCTAAACTAAACTAAAGATTAGAATACACTGACGGATGCTTTTGTGAGATATATATTTATTTAGATAAATAATTACTTTTTATTTGGAAATTCATAGGAAACTTTACTTGATAAATCGAGGTGAGATCGAGGTAAATGAAAGAAATATTTACAACAGTAAATGTGTAAAATTCAAAAACACGACATATCAAATTGTCGACAATTACCGATGCCACCCTTTGATGAAAAGAAAATTGTGGGGTGGACCTGAATATCTCCCTCAATAATTTGTAGTTTCGAAGATTATTTGTTTGAATTTGTAATAAATAATTTTAATTGGCATATAGGTATTGATTACCTGATTCAAGTGAAATATAATATAACGATGATTAAATTTAAAGAAATCTAATGAAATATGGACGAACGTATCGTTAAATTATTTAAAAAAAAAATCTTTTCAAACTATTAAAAACACATCGGTATAATTTATAACATACTTTAGATTTTATTGTTTAAGACTTACCTAATATTCCCTATCGTAAAGATTATTTTTGAAGAAGTTTTACAAACGGTCAAGATAAAAACGTCAGGTGGCAAGTTTCTTTGAGATCTTCCGGTTCGCAGCGCCAAAACTCGATATTAAACTCGTCTCGAAAAGATTGGCTTGGCTTGTCATTTGTTACACAAATTCGGTTCCGTATTAAAATAAAAGAATTTGATGTTAATACGAATGAATGTAAGCAATAACGTACTAAACAACTGTGAAATAAACTTTGTGTAGATAATATATCCTAACGTCAAGTTGATGAAACACTGTTTTATTTTTTTAATATAAAAGATATCACGTCTCTTTCCAACTAACTATGTGTAGTAGAGACATATGATTAGTTAAAATAAAGCAATTACACTGAATTTGTGTTTATGAAGAAGTCATTTGAAATCAAACATTTATAATAATATATCAATAATATCAACAATTTATTGCGAAAACCGAATTAGTTACATTGAAAGTTCCAAATTTTTTACTACGGTACCCTAAAAAGCCAAGACAAAGACTGTCCGAGTGAAGAAAATATTTCACTAATTTTCAAACTTTCATCCCCTTTGGAACGTTTAAAAAGTTTTTATTAAATATATATCTCACCAGCAAAGGCTGGTAGAAAACGTTTTTTTTTAAAAGGTTGTTAACATTAGTATGTAACTTTGTGAGCCATTTTCGGGAACTTAAAAATCTACACAAAGAAAGGTTCTAAAATCATAATTGGTATATTAAAAATCAACTAAGCCGAGTTTCTTGCCTGCTTCTTCCCAGCTTGGTCGCCTACGAACAGGTGTAGAATATATTATTGTATAGATATTTTGACCTTGACTTTGCTTTAATCCTATTTTCCATTTGAACACAACACTTGACCTCCGTGATAAAATTACATAATTTAATTAATTTAAATATAATAACCATACCTGTATGTAATCTAGTATGTTGTTGCACGTGACTCAGCTGCTTGAACCGTCTATCACAGTAGGAACACTTGTATGGTTTCTCCCCAGTATGGACCCTGATGTGCTGGACGAGCTGGTGGTTGGAGCTAAAGGACTTTAGACACTGCTGACACTGGTGCGGTTTGACTTCACCTCCTAACCCTCGTTGGAGTTCCCTTGCATGCATCTGCATTGCGTTCTTGTGCATGAAGATCTGAAATAATATTGCATTTAGTTATATTATATATTCAGATTTGCTATATTTTGATTTGTATTTGAATCAACTAGTGGGACTGTTTATTTAAAACTGGCACACGTAAATTCAAAAGTGGTTGTCAGTCGGCCATTTTTAGTGTTTGACTTGAGATATACTAAAATAAGAAAAGTCCGATAAGTCTAAATACAAAAAAATATTCTCATATTATTTTAATTTCGTTGTCTTCTATACGTTATCATCATATATCATTCTACTTAACAAGCATAAAGCTTCACCATAAAACAGACTAAGACACAAATTAAATAACTTAAAATAAAAACTAAAAAAGTTTTTTATTTGAACAAAGATTAATAACTAAATAATAACGGATGTGTTAAGTGATCATAGTCGACTCGGTTCGAGCGATGCTTACAATGCCAGACTAACAAACGGGGGTTCGATCCCTGGTATTGTCAACAGTTTTGCGAAAGCTGTCCGCATGAACAATTTTAATAGGAAAAATATGTTGGCTGTGGTCTGGGTGTAATAATTTGTAGTGGTAGTGGTTGTAAGTATAAATCCCTTATTTTGAGGCTAACCAATTATGCGTAAAATATGTCCCATTCTTCTTCGAATTCAATTTATATTTTTAATAAAAATAGTAGACGTAAGGTTATAAGGGCAGGATCACATCTAGCACTCTAAATTAATTAACTAAAAGTCAAAACTTACAAACAAAAATCGCTTTCGCAAAACATTTTATCGTTAAGTTTAAAATTTTCCAAACTTAATTATTCTACTTGAAACTTTTAAGTTGAGACAAAGAAATATTTTTGTTCGCTTTTTGTTAAAAATAATTGAATTTTTTGTTTTTACCTATTTGGGCATTGTGAAATCAACATCTCTTCAAATATGGGTTTAATCATATTATGTACTCAAGAAATCTTAATATTTCGAATTTTAGAACTGTGTTATTTATTGATATGACATCATATATTATGGGTTTAGAAAATCGCATCAAATTACTATGAGTAAGCTGCATAACGTGTGGGTGTTAGATTTCATAAGTACTCCTATAATTTAACCCCAAAGAAATAATGCATCGCGATATGGTAAAATTATACAAACTTTTGATTCACGGCCAGTTTTCATAATTACTTTTGTTATTCACACCATAGAGAAGTCGCATACACTTCTCGTAAAACACTGTCCGCATGAACAATTTTAATAGGAAAAATATTAGGAGACTATGAACAAAATTATTGTAAAGAAAAGAGTCTTCGATCGGTTATTTGGGTCAAGACAATCTAAACCCTATTATTAAAAAAGTATATGCGAATTTTTCGATCATATGTTATATATGTTAATATAATTATTGATAATACTGTAATCAATAGTATGCATTTCTAAGAAATATAAGCCTATATTGAATTTACTAATAAGACGGTAGGTATTTTATAACTTGATTAGTCATTAGGTGTAACAATAAAACAATATCTTAGCAATATGCATTATTATGAAACATATTAAAATTTTAAAACAGGGAAATATTCATTACAAAATATACGAGTCAGTTCTAATCTTCTCTAACTATACGCTTAGCTATATTTATTGAAAACCCCCAGTTTCTTGCGATTGCAAAGAAACGACTTTCGGCACGCAATCTATACACTGCGAGACATTAAAACTGTAACGTTCTTTAAAAATAGTTTTACATATATTTTTTTTTAATTTAAAAAATATAACGGTATTTCATTACGGCACGTCTCACGTTTACCTACCTGCGGTAAAAATGCATTATGGAAATGATTAAAATCCCACATGTCACTATACATTTTGATACGTGTGTCAACAACGGTCGCCCCATAGGTACTATGGTGAATTATTTTTGCTCCAGTTAAAGGAAAAACTTACTGTAAACATTTAAATCAACTTTATATATTTAATTATCCGCTTCCTGTCATAATCGCTTTATTTTTCAGTAAATAATAGGGAAAACCAGATTTGTAGCCATATGTCGCTGTTTTGCAATTGTTATTCTCTGTCACAAGCTATTTATATTTAATTAACTGTGTTATTTTTAAACTTTGGTCTCCCCAAAACTACAAAGTAAGGGAAAAATATATCTATAAAATTTCCCCTATTTGATTGTTTTACAGGTTTCCCTAATGCCAGTTAAACCGCATTTTCGCGTTTCAATTATATATAATTGTATTGTATAATATAGTCTTTTTCTGCTTTCCTTTTGTTAATTAAAATTTTAAAATACTTTATATATTTACATAGCTAGGACTTATTTAAAGAGTTTGTATTATTTTGGCGTGTAGTGTAGCCCTTTCACGCGTGCTAGAAAGTGGAACTAGACGCTTTGATCACGCAACGAAGAAATTGTAAAGAATTTATGCTTTTGATACGGTATGATGCGAGGTCTAAGGTTCAAAACCCGGAAGAGAAACTATACTAGTTATTGGTGTTTGTACCTACATAAATACTTGATCAATACCTCAAGCAATGTTTATTTTTTTAAACACTTATTGACTGCTAAAAATCTTAATAAAAACATATTAGAAAAAAATGATAATACAAAAGAGTAACCCAAACTCATTTGTTATTCAAGAAAGGAATCATTTATATAAATCACCGCTATGATAGCTCAGCGCCTCCCTCCGTTAATGGGGACGTAAAAAATTAACAGTTTATTCGCTCGCTTGAAACATAACTATATATATATTAATATATTAATTGATCCAACAAAACATACATGAAATGATGCAAAATATTCTCTAAGACAATTGTGTGTTAAATTGTAGTCCCTAAAGTTAGTTATCAAGTAGCAAAGTGGAAAACAGATGCTCTAACATAGGTATAACTGATGTATGTTACAAATTATCTTTTTCATGTGAACTTGCACAGTATTAAAGCACCCTAAGGCCGTGAAATATGCGGGGGCTATAATTTTTCTCGCAAATTGTCCGGCGAGCGAGCATTAACGCTCTATTAAGAAAAACGGCCCGAACCCTTCTTCACTTCTAACAAGATTTTTATACCGTGATCAAACGGAAACGATTTTTCATGCGTCTAAAAAGATTGTAAAATACAATAAATAAATATGAATGAAAGGGAATTTGGGGTAAGCATGAGGCAAGTGCCTTATGTTTATTGTACTAGTAGATTAAATCAAATTATTGCTCTATTGTATTACTTACTAATATAAAGTTTAAGAATCTCTTTTTCTTTTAAAAGAATATTTTATATTCCACAAGTTTAGAGTAATGAATTGACTAAATACTTGACCCAGTATCGGTCGGGAAAAGTTAAAAATGTGATGATAAAAAAAGATATAGCGTCGTAAAATGTGGCGACCTCATCGGAAATTAAGTCAAGTTCATAATACGTCAGAATGTGTTTAAAGCATAAAAATATATACGTATCTACTCCTGATAACACCACTTTAGAAGAGTAATAGGATAGATGTAACAAACAAAAACATTTAGGACTCAGAGATTACTACATTTCTAAATGTTTATCCTGTGGTTTATCTCATTCTAAGTTCTAGTTCAAGCAAAATCCACTGCTGCTCACGCACTGTACAATCATTCCAGAGTATCCAGTACTAATACATTTTAAAAACAACTAATTTAGCAAACGCACAGGTGTGAGAGTGTCAATTAGCGACTTATCACTTCCCGTCACACAGGTAATTTTTAAATAAAAGGGGTGAAAAATAGCTAATTATTACGGTGTAAAACAATTAGTTTGACTTACGTTACGGTGTGATAGAGTGATGTGATTACTATGTAATTATATAGTTTGATATGTTTGCAATATTTTGTTTCTTTGTATTTGTGTAGGTAATATAGTGGGAACCGGGGGAAATTTACTCTGCGTTCCTTCTAGTATCCTGGTAGATATGGACCGAAGAAAAATATTTATACTATATATATATGTATTTAGACTAGGACTTCTTGTTTGAATCTCTTACGCCTTGTTACACCGACTTATTTTGAATAATGAAAACGGACTCGCATACAACAACTACTAACTTTATATTACGCATAAAAATAAACATCAAGAAATGCAATAATTTTAATATAAAAATGAGTTTTTATGCCAGTTCAAGGCAGTACATTACTCATCCATATCTCAAACCTTGGACTTTCGTAAACAATACGTAATATGAATACAAAATACGAAATGATTATAAATACTTTTACTTCATATACATTTCCATACCTACAATATAAGTGTTGCCAAATGTCAAATATTTATTTATATATGTCGGTATGTAATGCTATTACACCTGTCAAAGATTAGTTTAGTGAGAGTTCGAAACTCTCTGCTTTAGCTAACATTTCGACTCCTTTTAAGGCGCCTTGGACGCGGCGACAATACAAGAAACATTTATCTTGAGGTACATTAAATATTTTAATCATGTGATTAGCCTTCAGCGTATCACGTGGTCATTTGGTTTGGATTTTGGTCATTGTTGTATTTAAAATAATGGCATTTTTATTTTATTGAACTGCAGAAGTCTCTCTGAACAAGTGAAGGAAAAATGCAGAATAGTTTCAAGTGTATATTAAAAAAAAATTCAATTAACACTAACAGTTTAACGAAATACATAAAACATATAAGTGTCGATAATTTAATAAAAACATAAAAACATGTTTATTTCCTGCACTTAGGCCTTGGCTTTATAACTTTTATTTATATAAGATGTTAGATAATAATTTAATATAATATTGGTATTGTTATCTCTACGTATTTACTTTAACATCGTTTTCTTCTTGTACATTTTGCACAGTATATGAAATATATTTATATATGTAATTAATTTTCTATACTATATTTATATTATATTGTATTATAATAAACATTCATTCGAAAACCATTTTAACATAGCAATAAGTACTGATTGTTTTTTTTTTAAGAACCAATTGGATTTTTGATACTCTTAAAAAATACATTTTCTAGAATATTTAGTACTATTTATCTGTAACATAACTATTATAGAGATAATAGAGCTATCAGCTAGGTTTAGATAAAAACAAAATCAATGATTATACTACTCATGGAATGTAGGCTATCGAGCGAGATAGATATACCATGCCCTCTCATAAGATAACAATCTACACATACCGCCCACGAGGTAACTTCCTATAACTAAACATTTGTATGCAATTGCCCACTTTATTATAATCATTATAAAGTTGCTTTCCCTAAACAGAAATAGTCGCTTACTGCATTTCGTTATTGCGTATGGGCTATGCGTTTTTTTATAGACAAATTGTGGTATAAGATAATTATTTTTATGTTACTTTAATTGCAGTTGTAGTAATTTAAAGTTATTTATGTTATTATCAATTTACACTTCACAGTGTCACACGGGGAGCCGTTATTATCGAGTCGTAGAAAAAAATGGCGCGTTGTAAGTTACGGGTTATTTAGTGATTAAATTCATTACAAAATTTCTGATTCAAAGATAACCTAACGCATATATATTTAGAGAAATCGATAGTTTTTATTTTTTGCAGATTTTCTTGTATGAGTATGGGTATTTTTAATATTTCTTATGACATGGAGGCCTTCTGAATTTAAATTCAATTTGTCTTTTTGTGAACGAACCAAGGAATGGATAACGCCAGATTTAACTTTAGCCAGTACCATCTTTACTGTCTTCGGGATTTCGAAAATTTTATATTTATTTTATGTAAGAGACATATTGAATGTATTTAAGTTTAAATAAAACATCTATTATATATTACGTTACGTATTCATATTATCTTAATATATTGATGATATTTCTGAAGATATTCCGTCAGTCAACCAACCAAAATAAAGTTAAGAAGCAAGTAAGTTGGTAAATAAAGTGCATATAAAATAAAGTTATACCTAAAAATACTACGAAAATACTACCACTCAGAAATCGCATTCTTTGACACACACTAATGTAACCCACACATCCATAAACATGTGTATGTGGGATAGAATAAAAAGCGTAATAAAGTACCGACACTGACCTATGTCAACAAACGGAGCGCGCTCGTGTGCGAAGAGCAAAGACGTATAGAGACTTTCATAAAAAATATATATTGTCTCACACAGGTTCGATATTAGAAATGGTTCATTTAATAATCTATTAGACCTTGTTGAATTTGCAATTTTTTTAATGTAGAACACGGATATTGATTTTTTTAAAACTACAACCAACCAAAGTCTATAATTGACAGTTTTTGGTTTAATAAAGGATCTACTCTCACGTAATCAAAGCATAATCTGTAGGCCATGCTCTCTCAAGCGTCTTCAGTTTCAAGAAAGATTCGTATTCTTTAGTTCGACTATTCTCTAAAGACTTGGACGAATAATAATCATACTATATAACTAATGCAAACTAAAACAAAACTGTATATCTGTTATACTACCTTTACAGGCACATCTATAAAATACAACAAGAATAAGCTTAACTTTTGGGTGAGAATCGATACTTTCGTAGTATTATTAAAAAGGTTAACCTTATTCTAATACTAAGTACGTGTTCTGAGTCATCCATAATAAAAATTATATCATAATACTTACTATTCCTTTTTAAACTACGTAGATATCACAATTCGCAAACAATGACAGCGCATTGAGATAACCTCATTTCTTTATACGCACACACGTACACTTGTAGTGTATCCATACATTTTTGTTTTACAGGAAGTGTCAAGTTAAGTGAAAATTGAGACAATGGTACGTATAATATTATCATGTTTCATTACAACGGTTAATAGAAAAATGATGAATTGGACTAAATTGTTATAAACAAACGTATATTTTTGCTTAGACCTATATGACGTATTATACATACTACACACGACATATTATAATAGTTTAATGCAATAACAAAGATTACATTTAGATCAATAAAAAATTTGATGCTTTCATTTGACTTAAACTTCATCGCTTTCTATCCTAAATGGTAACCACATTTTAAACAAGTTACTAGAATGTATTAAACTAAGACATACTGAATCGGTTACAAAAATGAGAGTTTGCTTGAAGACACAACACATGAAGCATGGTCACCGTTATAGGCATCTAATGGGACTGTCACGTATCGTAATATAAAAATTATACACCGAGCGAACGTAGAGTAATGCAATTTTATCTTCGAGATTGAATCCAGAGCTTTCAAATTGATATATGTATATAACATTTAAGAAATTGACTTTATTTGAAGGATTATTAATCAAGATGACGAGGGACGACAAATATTGTTTTTTTATTTAATGTTTATATTATAGCCCAACAATTCTTAAGAAAAAGAAACATTAAAATTAAAAAAACCTTACGCAAGTTTGTAATTAATTATTTTCAGTAAAGTAAATATTGTCTGTACCAATAATGTCTTAATGTCGTAATATGTAAGGACCCAACATAATGGCACAATAGTTATAATATATAAACGTAAAAGCCTTATAAGAGTTTTTGAATAAATATTTATTGCAGTGAAGGGCGCCATAACTCTGAACCAACATAACAGTACTAAAGAAAAATGTACGTGTTAATTTTTTAAACAATGGTGTCGTAATAGTGTTCTAGACTAGAATATTAAAGGTGTAGGGTGACAACAAACAGGTAGGATCTAAAAATATAGAAATAATTAATTATTAGTGACAATAACTTTTAATTTTAAGTTGTTGGCCTATTGTTTATCGTTAAAAGCGGATTAATACATAGTAGTTGAAAATCGCAAGTAAAAACCGGCAAACGCTATAATAATCTAAATATTATTAAAATAAATCAATTATTTGTAAATTAAAAATAGTAATTGGTTAATAAGTTCTTAAAATAATTTTATTTCTCTGTTAAAGATATATGAATCAATACGTCAATATTTTTATCAATGTTATAAATAATTATTGATTCTTAAAAGGCGAACGTACCTTCAGGGCTAACTGATAAGAAAACAAAGGAGTATCTTACTTTAGAACTAGATAATGTCCAGCTTTTTATAAAATAAATTATATAATAATACGAATATAAATTGAGTTATATGTTATAACTCTGCAATAGTTAAATTTCGACAGTATACGCGTATTTTGTCCTAAAAAGCTTAAACTATACATAACAGAGTATACACAAAAATAAAGTTATAGTCCAATAATTTGTCATTAAACAATCTTTTTATGTACTTTACTTTTAGATAAATTTATTTAAACTATATTAAGGTGCCAACTGTAATACAATTGAACGTATATTTTGCTTATAGAAAAAAAACCTATGAAAAGTCCGTTATTATAATCTATAAATACGATGCATCGCACTCGATTGTAATTTTAAATAGTTTCATGCAGTATGCATGCGTACCCGGGTCACGATCAAAGCTATGAACTTGCATTTTTACATTGATTATTGTCGATGCTTCTGTCAAACGATCTATTCATATTAAATTGAAAATTTTATATTGATTTTATGTGGTTTATATCTAACTGAAAATATAGTAAGAACATATAAGAAAAATCACCATAAAATTCATAAAAAATTGGTATTTTTACACCGAAGTTAGAAGAAACTAGTTATATATATATATATATCGACAAGATTCAGATTTTGTTGATTGATTGGTTTGTATTGGTATTTCATGTATTTTGAGCTGTTAATTAATAATCCTATAATTACAATCTGTGTTACTAAGACCTGAAATAATTGTCAAATAATTAAAGTGTGTGGTAAAGTTTAAAACAAACAAGCTATTTCCTCCAAGCTATAAGCTATCTGTGGTTTCTAAAAATATGCCATAAGGGAAATAATAAAAGCGCAGTTCTATCCACGTGCTCCATAATAAAAATAAAGTGGGAGTCTGCAAAACGAGAGGGGTCAATCACCTCCCTAACCTAAGACAAGCACGCACACAAGCACAATTGCGTATACCCGCACACATACAAGAACACGCCTACATCGAAGCGGCGCGCGCGCCGAACGAGTTTAGACAAACGGAAGAAATATTATTCTCTTTTTAGGTTTGGATTTTTCCAAATAACCATTTTATTAAGTAAATGTTACGTTATTTAATATTTTTATTTAGTTTTATTGTAATATTTAAACGTAATATACTATTTATATGATTTCTTTTATGTTATGTACAAAAGAAATCATAATATGAGTAAAACATTATTTTTAATTTAGGTATTATGTTTGTTTTGTTTTAATTTTTTTTGTTACAGAGCATTTCATAAATATTACTATACAAAACGTTCGAAATAAGAATAAAAAGGTTCACGATGCAAATCAATTTTGTTGTTAAAAAAATTGGAAGTAGTTATAGCTCCTATATCAAACTCGAGGTGTGTGAGAGAAAGGTAAATTAATATGTATAACAAAAATGTGTATTAGCGAAAAATGATATCTTGGAGTCCATTGCTCCCTTTGTAAATGTGTGCGTATCTTGACCTACGACAACGACGCCCATGTGTGAGTGTTGCGTAACTTACTTTTTATCTTTACTTTTCATTGTTTCATTAGTTAATACAATTCTGCGATAACTTTGATAATTAACACGAGGGACACAAACGTCTCGTATTTATTTGATTGTGTGCTTGGTAAACAAAATAAATTAAAACTATAATAATGTTTCCTGTCTTCCTAAGACTAAAAGTCCATTAAAAGAAATCTATAATTATGTTAAAGTAGTGAAATAATAGTAAAAATATTGGAATTTAATTAACATTTTCGATTATACAATAAAATATACCCACTGATGAGCATAAAGCGTATGCGATGTTACTTCTGCGTCCGTTTTGTTGATATTTTATAATTTGATCAATCTGAATCAATCTAAAACAATTTGCTGAGAGAAAAAAATTACTGAATATATAAATAAAAAATCCGACACTCATTAGTACATGACAGTAACCGTTTACTTTGAAAAACAGTGGGTTGTCTGGAAGAGATCGCTTATTAGCGATAAGGCCGCCCTCTCATATGTACTAATATCTATTAACGTCATTTACTTCTACTGTTTAAGTGCAATAAAGTGTACATAAATAAAATAGGAAAAATACGTTCGTCCTGTACGTTTCGTTAGTCGTTGAATGTGGGAACTGGTCATAAAATATTTACAAGGGCTCTTTTGAAAAGCATCTTTATTTTGGTTTCGACGACTCATTATATTTTTAACACCCGTTTTGCGTAGCCTTGGGGACGTGCAGACAAAAGAAGTATATTTTTATATGGACTCGGACGTGCAAAACTTATTTTGTGACATTTCGTAAATGTTGAAAACTGAATTGTCTAGAATTTTGTTCGCTAGTGTAAGACATGCATTATATTCGATTGATTTATATACTTTTTTTGTACCAATTAATTGTATGTGGGCAAAATGCATAAAGATCTGTACTGTAATGGTATACATTATACATACTCTAGTAACGATGACGAGAATGCACCTATCAAAACACTTGCAAAAATTGCAAATGATTATTCAATATAGCTCATAACCAAGTTACAGAAAAAGTTCCCTTCTTTTTAAAAAAAACGGTATCACATATAAAAGGGATATTTGACATTGTTATGTAATAACTTTATAATATTTTATAAAAAAAAAAAGCTTTCACCGCCTTACGGTTCCTGCGAGAGCTCCAATCGATACAAAGTTGTCTGTGTTCTATTTTCAAATGCCTACATTTCATATACTAAATAGAAAGCGTGGTTGAAAAAATCAAATGTCACGATTTGACATTTAGAATGCGCATTTACGACCTTTTTAGCTTTCACCGAGCTGCACAGATTAATGATAAAGTATTCAATTAGACGACTGTAAGTACTAATGGCGCATATAACTGTGTCATAACATCTGTTTTTTGTTAAATGTGATTGTCATTGTCATGTTTTACATGTGAATAACTATATGGGGCAGTAGGTTAGCGTATTTCATAAAAGCGTGTAAACAAAGTTAATAAATAAATAATGTATAATTTATGCTGTATTAATGAAGGATTTGCCCTTTCTATGCTTAATTAAAATTACATGACTAATGCCTCGGCCCATGAAGGTGTTATTATAAATCTGCAACAATAATTTAACGATAAATGTAAACTTTACCTGCATCGATATCCTAATTCGATAGATACTTGCACATTCGTACAAAATTCGCGCATTTCACACAAAAAAAAAATACACAGCACAGATTATAACTATTAAAACACGTCTCGGATCACTTGTATTTAGAACGCGGCTTAAGTATCCTTTTCCGATAGTTGCAACAAAAAACGTCTGTTTACGTCAAATTTAAAAATGGAATACTGCAAAAAATCGTTGTGCACTCAGTCCGTGCCGTAGGCGTTCTGTTTATAAGTACTATAGTGACTTTAGAAGCATGGCATCGTAATGCACTTATGTGTAGGTACTCGCTAAGTTTTTTATTATAGTCGTTTATACCGCGGTGCCTTTAGTTCGAGGCTCGCATGCTACGGCCAGAATGAACGCTCTTGATAATTTTGTTACGTAACGAAATGATGTTTTATTTTCATTTTAAACTGCAATGTGTTCTGTTTAACATGCATGCGTTTTTGTTTGACTTGCGTTATGTATAAATTAAATAAAATAGTGACAAAGTTAAATATTTTATACATATAACCGCGTTTTTAACTATGGAACGGAAGTTTTATTTGTGTGTTATTGTTTTATCAATAATCTATCAAGATGTGTTAGTCCTCCTAGGCGATAATAAGCGAAAAAGAGATAGAAATATCTGACGTTTTTTCATTACATGCACCGGTGACGTGTTTTTCGCGAATAATTTTTTATAACCGGCCGTATTTGGGCTCTCTTGACATTTTTATATGTCCGCTAGGTGGTCTCCAATATTCAATGAGAAAATAATAAAATAATTTACAGATTGCTCTTATAAAGGTTTTTAAAATTTATTTGAGTATGAATAATGTTAATATAGCGCGAATGTTTGTGTTATTTTATGTGTTTGGCATTTTACGATTTTTCATAACTCTTTAGAATTTATCAATTTTATCATTCCAATAAAACGATCTTATTGTCCGTTTGTATGTATAACTTTTTTATTACTATATGCCGTAAATTTTAAAAATAATATTCTTAACATTGTGTATGTTATTTTAACATTTAGTCATATTTATTTATTTAGTAACAAACACAACACAACAAGAAGAACAGTCAAAGAAATAGAAAAGGAAGAAAACAAAGCACAAAAATGTGAAAAAATATATATCTCGGAACAAAACCCGATATAAAAAGTTATCTTTGTTTCAATTTTAAAATCGCTTTACATTTTATAGAAGCTCAACATTTTTAGTACACTTAACATTACCAACAAGCGTATAATAATTTGATGACACATCGAAAAGAAAAGTACTAGGTCCTAGGTCTTTAGCTCACTCGTGCGGCAAACGTTTAAAATATGAGGGTCCGTCAAATGACTTGCTATTTCAACCTGTGGTTAGGGCCCCGCCCTTTGTCAACGTATGTTTTTAAATTCTTAAAAAAAGAATAATATTAATGGCTCTCTTATAGTGCGAAGTGGTTTGATGAGCCACACTATAATTGTTCTACAAGTAACAGTACACTTTTTGAAGCAAGGCTAAGCTGGAGCTAATTCATTCCCAAATTATAATGTCTACACTCAACTATAATCAAATTACCAAACCGAAGGCTATTGTAGGATGAACGGCTGATCGCAAGATACATGTGACCCTAAATTACATTACGATTACGTTAATACTTTAACAGATCACGATAATAAATGAGTAATAAAAATAGTCACTAAGACCACAGAACAAATAACAGTTAAACGTCAGATAAATATTGTGAAATTAAACTGTATTCTTGTAAATTTCATATTTACTTCAGTTGAAAATTTATCTTGGTAAAGTCCAGGAATAAGCCGGGGAACAGAATGGGCTTCGTTAGCATCTTTTAATTTCAGCTAATTTTTATCTTCGAGTTACGTCTTTTTTCTGAAACGCGCCATTAGCTTGCTTGTAGCGCGCTCCTAGCGACTTGATACTTTATTAACATAGATTTATGCTATATTAAAATGTGAGTTAGAAAATTTAAATAAAAAAATACATTTCACCTTGTGTTAGTGATTAATGTTTTTTTTGAGATTTGCATAGATATACAGCTAGGATATAGTTTTTCACATAAGATTAATGTTATATTACGTATTTAATTAGTTACGGGGTTGTTTATTATTTATAACTCAAAGCATAAAACAAAAGCCATAGTTAAAAGTATCATTCTGTTGGGTCGTGGTACGTTGAATGAATCTAATTTTTCCTGTTTTTCTCTTATTCCGAGGGGCGCTCCGACATTTTGTAGTGTTTGTGATCATTTTAACCTTAAACGTTTTCTGTCATGTTCCCGCTTTTTAAATTGGTCCCGTTTTTAACTCCCACTTAGTATTCATTAACTAGTCACATTGTTAGACTAGATTTTTATTACAGATATTTTTACTTTTTATTGTGTATAGTATGAAATATATATAATTTAAACCGCATATAAAATATATGAATATGTGATTAACATAACTGAAATAAATATTTAATTTTAATTATTTAATAGTTTTCGTATTTATAAGATATTTATATATTGTATAGCCAATAATGATGTGTAGGTTTGTTTATCTCCAATACAGTGTTGTATAACTTTGATTATATTTTTTCTATCGCTGTAACGAATAAAAAAAAACAGAATAACAGCATCCGACAAAACAATCTCATTAAAAACCAAATATTTTTTCACGTAGAAGGGTTTTTGTCATAACTCATTCCGCGGAAATGTTTTTTGGCCAAACTTGAAAATTTATTAAGCAATTAGCGGTGAGCTTCTCACGGAGGACATTAGAAAACTTTCTTACTGCACATAAAAATTGTTTTTTATAAACACCTGCTCTCTACTGAATACTTAAAGTTACAGACAGATATAATTCTAAACAAAGGAATGGCATTTTTTATCAATCATCATGTCATGTCATGTCATCATGATCAATGTAATTGAATCGAAACAAGTAGAATATAAAATTACACATTTGAAAGCAAAACATAACTAGATGAAGGAAAGAGAAAAATGTACAAAACGTTAAAAATTAGATTCTAAAATGAGTTTTGACTGTTACATCTTGTCGAGATGGTAATTATGAAGAGTGACCGGGGTAAAACTGTCCTGGAGAATGGTTAAAAAAGCTTAATGACGCTTTTAAACTTAATAGCTTTTATGCAGAGTTGATAGGGTTTTTTAGTATCGTTGATTTAAGAGGGGTTTTTTAACAAATTTTTACAAAACAAAATTTTCGTTTGATATCGAGAATATTTTGAGGAGAATCACAGTGATGTTATTTGTTAGTTGTAATGTGTCACGTACCAAGTATTGTATTAGGTAAAATACATACAAATACTCAATAGATACTTGTGATTTCAAATTAAGAATTCATTTTGTGTTTTTTTTTTGTAAACTGGTTTTACTGAACGTACTTAAACAACGCACTGCAGCCAAAAGAACGAACAAAGCACAAAATGAAAACAACTGTTCCCGAATGTCAAAAGTGTCTCAATATCGGAACAAAACAATCGAAATTTGAATTTTAAATACGCAGGCATTTTGAGATTTTTTTACTTTGTGAAAGATAATAAATCTCTTCGCAATAACTATAAATTCATTGGGGATCGACATGCAAATGCGAGTTTTTTCGACAACACGTATCAAGTGCTTTCGGACAAAAACTATGGAGGAGTTACACTAAATTTATGCGTATATTTTCTAAATTAAAAAAAAAAACATTATACCTTAACTTGTTCACTTAAAATATTTGCATTTCAAATATATAGATTTCTAATTATGACTATCGATACTACGAAAACTCAAAAATATAACCAACATTAGTACAGTATCATACAATTTGTTCACACACTCAATATGGTAAATCAATTGATTTAATATGGGGTCAGACTCATCATTGGTATTCTCGTTTTTATTGAATTTGTTTAATACAACGACGACATAGTTACAATTTTAATAGATCTAATTGATTTATTTCTATTCTTTTACTCGGTTTTAACATCATTATATTGTCAAGTATAGGAGATTACCTGTTCTATTTAATCACTATTGGTAGTATTTTGAATAAATTTGTATTTGTAGTCTATGGTCAGACTAATAGACTGTACATAATCTATTGTAAAAGGTTACCATATTAAAATATCACGGATACTGCTGCTTAGAATTGTTCTGGTCAAAATTTTTATTAGGTACTAATTGATGTTAATGATTGTATGAAAATTGTAAAATGACCCACTGATTTATTTTTGTGTATTTTGTTACCATATCTATTTACTAATTTAAAAGGTATATGATGAAATATTAACATGTGTAACGACCACTCCATACCATTATTTCCGCGGCGTAAATAAAAGTATCAAGTACTCGGTATGGTTCAGTTTTTATTTTGCCAAGTTCCGCTCAACGTCCGACTTTAACGTTTTTTCATGCACCTGTGCCGTTTCTTGTACAATGTAATAAATGTAAATGGCTCTGTGTTGCTTATAAATAGTGTAATAAAACATGTTTATTTACTTATTTAGATAACATCGTTAAGGGTTGAAAAATCTTATTTGAAATACCAAAATGTATACTCAAAAGTAACTTTAGATGTGTATAAATATGATTTATTTGGACTAGATACGAGTCATTTACTATTATTATCATTATACAACTATTATAAGTAATACCTACATGTTAATAAACTATCAGATAACTTAACTTTATAATATTTTATATTCTCATGCCGGATATGATTGCGAAAATTCGTAAAATATCAATGTAGGTACATTGACAATATAATAACTCAAAAAATACAATGCAGATGCGCCGCTTCCTTACCACCTTGTACGCATCTGCGAAAAATAGCGCGAATCTCGATCGGAATAAATTGTAATCGCTGCGGGCGCATTCGTGCTATGTACGAATTAAATTAATACAATAGACTAGTTTTTTGTATCCACTACCTAGGTCTTATCGGACTTCCTATATCTTTAAAGGGAAGTTGTTTTGTAAAACTTAAAAGAATATTGGTCGAACCAATACCCCGATATGTGTTTTGGTAGTTTTGCTGAAATAATAATTTTAAGTACTTCCAACATAATTACCGCTACAACCTTGGAGTGTAACCAGAATCAATAAGTGAATTTTCATAACGTCTCATAAAATTATGAACCATTAAATCTTTTTGAATTTAGAACACACATCACAAACATTGTACCTATATTTAAGATGTTGTTCTTATAAAAAATTGAATAACAAAAAATAAATTTGACTTTTTGTTATTATCAAATTAATTTTGGTTACAAACCAAATATCATTGGAAGATAACGATACGCATTGAAACAGGTGCCAACTCACTCGTTGCAGGGTAGACCAGCATTCCTCCAGGGTTCGCTCGCTGATCGTCTGACCCGACCTCGCTTGTTGCTGTTGAAAGAGAATAAATTTAATCATCAAATAAAAAATGCTAATAATTTGTAAAGTGATGATAGATCACACAACACCAATATTTATATGCAAAATATTTATATAAAACACAGTGCAAACTCTATATAACGACACTGATATGCATTTTACGGCGTTATAGAGTGTTATTTAAGTTAAGAGAAGAAAAATCATTGTATTGAATACAAGCTAGATCAACCAAAGCCAAAGATGGCGACGCTTTAGAGAGTTTGGCGTTAAATTAGGTGACGTTACATTGTATTTATAATAACACAAAGTAAAGATGAAACACATAAAATTAGTAAAAAAAGCAAAACCTAATGTTAGAACTGTTGTGACGAACAGAAGAAAATTATTTTAAGCCAAACAAAGTTAAAAATACACTGCCAATAACATTATGGGAACTCATTTGATATCATTTCCTTCGACAATTACAAATAGGAAAATTACAATACAGCTTTTACTCTTCAAAGTTATTGTATATGCTGGAAACACTGCTCATGGCATACAATAATCCATTCTAATTATAAAAATAAGAATTAATAATACAATTGTATTTGAATTTCTTTCATCAAATGAGTTACCACATGAGTAGGACAGAAAAATAATTACATCAATATTCAGGTTATTCAGGAAATTTACCAATGCGAAAGGCAACATTGATGAACGATCGCCGATCGGGACTTCTCCTGTCGGCGACTGCTGGGGCTGCGTGTAACAAAACCGCTGTTATTAGATAATATACCGAAATATACGTAAATATATATATATAATATACGTAAATACCTATTATATATATAATATAGGTAGACATACAAATTATTATATTACTTGTAGAAAAATGGACTTAAATGTCTGTTATATCGAATACAATAGGAAAAACGGTTTAGTAATTAAATTGAGTGATGCGTGTCACCATTATTTAATGAATTCAATATGAAAATCAGATTGTATATTTAATACATTTAAAAACAAAAGATCCTGTATAATTATATTAAATACTATCAATAGCATCTAAGAGGCAAGGAAAAAGTAATCTGCTTATAAGCGTTATCAGTAAAAACAAACAGATCATGCTTGTTAATCAGAGAACAATCTAAATTATACATGCGTCAATATAAAAAAATAGAAGAGAAATAAGGTATTAATTTAAGTAAGCCAAGAAGAGCATGCAGTGTCTTGTCAGTCATTAGTAAACTAAAAAACAGGGCGAATTCTAAATCAAAAAAGAAATGAACACGTCAAATAGGCATAGACAAACCAGCAGAGCATAGAGAAATAGTATTTACATCGACATTATTGAGTGAGGACAGTAAATTTACCAGCGCAAACGGCACAAGAGATCGTTCGCTCATTGTTGAATCTGCTGATGGTGACTGTTGTTGCTGTTCCGTTCCAAGTTATGGTGGAGAGACATGAAAGAAAGGGACGGATGATTAGTCATTTTTCAATGCAATCATTCATACTAGGCCTAAAGTCACAATAACATAAAAATTTCATTCTTTGTTATTATTTACGTGATCAAAACCATCAACATTGTAATAAAAGGCTTTAAGAGACACATAAAGTAAGATATAAACAAATTTTTACAACACATGTAAAATATTATTATTATATGTTATAATTCAAACAAAATACATGTTATGAGAGGACACTCTCGAAGCGATATCAAAAAATAAATTTTCAATTAACCGTTCCAAGAGAAAAAAACCAACCACAAAAGCGCAACTCCGCGATGAACCGTTAAATTTGTTAGAAAAAAATCGATGAATACGAAATTCGAACTGGATATAACCGGTTCTTATTCAAACAAAAATTTTTAAAGACAAAAAAATGTAACGAGCAGATTTGCTGTTACAAATAACTGTCAACACCCCTTCCGTGAAACAATGCGCGTTGTAGAAATTAAAAAAAATAAAATCACAATAAGTCCCTAATCCGCGGTGCCGTGGGAAACGGACAAATGCAAGGTGAGCGAATCCGAAACTAATTTAAAAAGTAATATTCTTTTGTCTTGAATACGAATTTTAAATTTCGCTGCATTAATTTCGCTTATGAAATATTTACGAAAACCGCATATTTAGATTTATAAATTAAATATTTTCTCTTCAACTACTTTGAGTCATGAATGCTTTTAACTATACCAACGACTTGTACAAAAAAAAAACTTACTAACCTCAATGGTTAAATCTTCAAATCGGTTAAATAAACAAATTTCAGGGCTTTGATTGTGAGTGTAAAAGTTTTATAAATTATGTTTAACGCGTTAGAGTATGCCATATGTCATAAACAAACATTTGTTTAAAACCGAAAAAAGGTTGACATGTTGATCACATACTAATACAGAAATAATAGAATTATCACTGATTATCGTAATTTACATATCCTTTGTAAGTACCGGATACGACATAAGGACAAAAACGATTTAATAATAAGTTTGACGCCCGGCCCTTAACCCTTTAACAAAAGTTTTACAATATGTTGTTCTTCTTGTCTTTTTTACGGAAGCAAGGATCTTTTTTAAACCATGTGAGGTCAGTCTATCGATATAACTTGGGGATGGTAGACGTTCGAATTTCGAATTCTTCCAAGATTGTTTCTACTACTTTGCATTTGATTTTGGAGTATGTTTAAATTTTCACTTGTGTTTTTTAAATTAATGTTTAGTTTTCTGCTAATATAGTTCTTAATTAAGTTTTTGGTTAATTCTGTTGTATTATTTTGGCAAATTAAAATTTGCATTAAAAAAGTTTTTATTTTACTTAGTCGCTGTGATATATTCTACAATATTGTTATGATCCGATATTTTTTTATGCATAGGACGTTATGAATTTAACTAAAATAATAAGTTTTTAATTTACAGAAAAAATAACCTGAAACCTGATGAAGATCCTATCAAAAAATAAAAAGACTCACCTGTATTTCACTAACGAGTTTTTCCGTCATAAGCTTGTGATCAGGAGTAGGTGGCGGTTGCGGGGTCGGAGGTGCTGGTCCTGGTTGTTCCTCCTGAGCTGGTGAGCTCGGTCTACTCCTGTTCCAAAAGTCCTGCATTTTGAACCTCTGGGCTTCACTTTGGATCGCGGGTATGTGTAGAGACAGTGGGGCCGCTCGCAGGTCTAAGGCACTACCTCCCGGGGAGGCCTCGTTACCTTCAGCGGCTGTCATTTTAAATGAGTTCTGAAGCCAACTGGTGACGAAGTTGTCTTCCTCCTTAGGCGCCTCCAGGAGGCGAGGGAACGGCGGCTCGGCGCTCGTCTCGAAGGCGCCTTCGCCGCCGACACTCTCCCCTTCCTCAGCAATTTTTGGAACTTTGGCCTCCCTCGGTGAGTCCTCTACCTCCTTCCGGTACTCATGGAGGTCCCTGTACCTCTCCTGGAGCGCTAGGGATATGTTCTCATTGAAGTATTTCAACATTAATTCCGGTTTTCGTCACAGAATCTGCGGAAGATAAGAGCGTGTGAGTCGCGGACTTTTTCGCGAAAATCGGAAGACCACCTCGAGGCGCGGGCGGGCACCGACTAACTTCTTGGTGGAAAACTTGGGATCGCGGCGGCTTCTTGCGGGGCGGGGGACGCGCGCGCCTCGGGAAGACGCCGCTCCAACTAACAAGATGCGCCGCCCCCGCCTTAGACGAACTGAAGAACATCCCCTCCGTCGTCG
The DNA here is from genome assembly GCA_951799465.1 of Leptophobia aripa. Classification (NCBI taxonomy): domain Eukaryota; kingdom Metazoa; phylum Arthropoda; class Insecta; order Lepidoptera; family Pieridae; genus Leptophobia; species Leptophobia aripa. The sequence continues at coordinate 4,329,271 of OX637272.1, read as the reverse complement.
GGCGCCTGCGCCCAGAGTTTTTTCCGCGGAAAAATGCGTCCGGTCAAGGAAAAGACGCCGCGCGGAGCAACGGACACCCCCGCTCGGACCTCGACCGAAATAAGAACTATCTAAAGGGCGCGAGTGTAACCCTCTCGCTCACACGACCCCTGCTTCGCACCCTTGTGTTAGAGCGGGACGGAACACGTATTTTTTCTAAGCCGCTATTAGTAAGGGAGGAAATAGAAAAGAATGCCTTTCTTTGTGATTTTTTTCTTGCTCCCTCTCGCTCGCACTCGTGACTAGTTGAATAGGGTGTTTGCGTGTATTTTTAAGGATTTCTTTTCGTTCCGCCTCTTGGGCTATTTAATTTTTTCACGTACAGGCGGGGCTTAGATTATGGGGTTTTAGCCAACGAACTTTTGTAAGCGTTTTGTTCAATTTTTACCTAACCACAAAAAAATCTTTTTACACCCATTCATCGTACCTACACTCGACACGTTTAGATGTTTAGTATTTGTCCTTGAGTTAAAATATATGTTCTTCTTCATTCTATCTTAAAATTCTTACTTAAATAAAGAATCGAGCGTAAGGTTCACTAACAGAGAACAAATGAAACTTAACAAAATTGAAAGACAGTCATTTAAACAGAAGTCGAAGGTTCGTATAGGAGTGATATTTTGTATCTTCATTTTCTCACTTAGATTGGATTTCAGGACGTAGCTACCCCCCAATAGATGGCGTAGGGTGCTACGATGTTTCTACGAGAATATTGAAAACGGGTTTTATTCTTACAAAAGTTAATTTGGAATTGGCAAAGTAATTTTATTTTAAAAATAATCTGTATTTGTATAAAATGTTTATTTATATAATTAATTTAAATATTATATTATGAGGACTCATTGTACTCAGTGCCTATCAAAGCGTTTATCATAGATACCAATTTGCATAAAAATGCATTGTAATGTAATAACCTGCTATTATAGGATTATTCACGATCTTGCATGATACATTTTTAAATGAATCATATTCGATGTTATACAGTTTTCTTATTCAACTTCTAAGCTACACATTTCTTAAAACAATATTCAAACGCAAAATACATAGAGTGATTCATCAAATTAAATCAGGCTGATATAAAAAACATTACTACAAAACATATATAAATATATATGACCTGGCATGAACATTTTTGTTAGTAGATATTCTTCCTATGTCTATGGTATATTTATGTTTGCACTGGACTGGTATTGATGGAGAGATTAACTTTAATGATTGCAAGTCATTACATAAACAATGATAGTTAGGTGGGGCGGTGGGTGTACACAGTTTTTATGTCACGGTACGTGGATTCGATCAAGGCGGTGCTTACAATGCAAAGTACTTTATCGTAATCACGATTATTAGATATTTATGTAAGTGAAGGTAAAGGTGGCGCTGCATAGAATTTAATTAATTGATTGACTGTAGAGTATATTTAATATAGTTTAATAATGAAAATAAATATACAATGATTACTGTATTAGTGAAAATAATAATAAAAGTACCCTTTACAATATTACAATAAAAATTTAACACAAACAGAAAACTATCTATATTTTTGAACCTATTGGGGAATCTTAAATTTTTAGGGTTGTTATCTGAGTTACCAACTATGATAACAACCTAGGTTGTTGTTGCAGTTACAAACCAAAAGATTTCTCTATAACATTTTTATCAACCTTGGGTTGTTATAGAAGTTGCGAAATGACTTAAGACACCGGTTTACAACCTTTGTTGTATCGCTATATATTCACAATCGAATTCAAAGAATCAAGAATGTTCTTCTTTTTAATGCATAGAAAATAATTTTCTATTTTTTTTTTATTGGACATGGCATAAAGCTTTTGCTATATTTAGATGACATTGTGGTTATACTTAATTTTGTATTGTATGTGAAATTTGTATTATAGGTACAGGTAAAATATCAAACATAATTATTTTATATGACATCTACGACTCATTGACTTTAAAATATAAATGAAAAGCCTCGTTTAAACCATTAAAAAGCATGATATAAATATATATTAAAATATGTTTCTCTCATATAAAAACCCATCATAATTGTTTTTTTTATTTATTGTATTTAATAATAAAGACAATATTTAGTACGTAACTAGGTTAAAAAGTCAAGTACATATATCAATTATGATTTTAAATTTACAAATATTATGCACTAATATTAAATTTCATTATTAGTGCGTATGCGCACACTGGAACAGACAGCTGGCGATCCGACCATTGTTATAGCTTATGTAATATCCTGTGTATACTTAACTGGACTTTAGATCTTCAAAAATATATCCACATATAGCTATGACTAAATATTCACAAATAATGTGCTTTTTAAGGGGAATTTGAGTAAACAATTTTTTTAAATTGTATTATTGAGAGATATGATTTTAAAAAAAAGTCAATCTTTGTTTAATCTTGTTGAATCTTGTTGAATGTTCAAGTCCTGCTTTGATGGTTTTATTTTAATAGTATGTGTAGAAAAATCGATAATACCGATTATTTAATGACTCATGATTTCTATGACCAGGCCAAAAGGGGCAGTCCCTTTTGGCCTGGTCTGCAAAGGGACTGCTTCCGTACAGAATTGTGTTAGAAATACTGACAGACACCTCCTAAGGAGTATTTGTCTAGAGAGAAACTCAGTATAGTTTGCACGATATATATTTTATAGTATTATAGTGTGGCTGGCCATAGGATTAAACAAATATACCAACACAGTGTTCTAACGATATACTCTATTTCAAGGAGTGGTGGAGAGTTTCTTGCCAGTTCTTCTCGTCCGTTTTACGCCCCTAATTTGGGAACTGGCAGTTAATGTATATGTAGGGTCAAAGTTTTTTTTTGCGATTCATAAGTGTATTAGTTACCTAATTGAATAAATATTTTATACTACTATTTTATACTTTTGACATTACTATTTTACATACAAATCAAAATTAGTTTATTTTCATTTTAAGAAATGTAACATAAAATGATCTACTCCTGGCGTATATCAAATCTATTCTAAGTTAGTTGTAACAAAATACAACATGAAATAACAATTGCTATCGAAATCTGTTATGCCACTTGAAAAGATCAAATTTACCCCTTTATGCAAATTGTTTATGGGGTCATTTTTTGTTTTTAACCGGTTTGCTGTCGTTGACTATTGTCTATGGGAATTTTGATTTTAAGATAGAGGGTTGATGTTAAGGATTTTTTGCTACTTGTGTCGTGAGAATGTATCGTAATACAGTTGTGTGAGGTATTGTTTAAGTATTTTGGCTGACTACCTCGCGCTTGAAATGTCACCAGACCAGTTTCTAAAATTTTGAATATCGAACGTTCATAAATTTAAACTTTAAACAGAAATTCTAAAAATATTTTTATAGAGGAATACCTATTTCCTTTTTATGTCATAGATAATTCACAGTGTACTGGATTAAAACATTATAATAAATAATAGACGCAGGTACCTATCACAGCAACTATGTAAGTTTAAATTTAAATACAAAAAATCTTTTAAAAATGTATACAAAAATATAATATAACGTTTGCGTGAAAAGGGTTAGATAAAGAAGGCAATCTAAAAGTTATAGGCTTTTGTAGCAAGGGTCGTAATGACCGCGCGCACGCACTCCGACCTATTTTTAACAATTTTTCGATAATACAGGATACAATATATAGAGAAGGCATTTAAGTACTCTGCACTAAAGTATTTATTCTTTGATTTCACATATATTTATAATGTCAGTCTATTTCAAGGTTGAGTTAGCAATACATTCGGTATTGTGAAACTTATGACTGCGTAAGACATTTTTCAAACAAACTTTTTCCCTAATAAATTTTTGAAAAATGTTATAAAAAACAATGTGTGTATGGTGTTTTGTCACGTTAAATAATGATGTATGGCAAATATTTTAATTAGATTTTAACATTTTGAAATCAATTTATTATTTTTTTTAAATTATTAGTTGTATTGTAATAAATAATTGTAATACAGTTGAAACTTTTATTTTCAAAGTTCACCTCCATGTTTTGATGCCGGTATTGAAAATAATTGATGACACTATTCCGTGACTGACAAACGGAACCGACGATCAATACAGACTATGATGACAATTGACTTATTTTCAAAATTTTAAATTGTAGTTGAACTTTATTTAACTATGGATTTTTAAAAACATATGATTTTCAATTAATCTTAGTCTGACAGATATTTTAACCAACTTAACTTTGTTTTAAGTTAACTATGTTTGTATGATTTTTCTTTTATTTTATTTATTTGTACGCCTATCCTAAATGGCTACATTGTAAATCACTACACGTAGGGTACCTACGCGAATATATTTGTTTCCTACCGTAACTACAAAGCATTGTAACGTCAGAAAACATTAACTCCAATTTCGCATTTAACTCACAAATTTTGTGATACAAATTGTCCACATACCAGTGAAATTTATAAAACTACCAATTTATGGTTTACAATAAAAAGTATAACATAGAAAAACCAACAAAAAAGTATTAAAAAACAACCCAAAAACCAATAATAAACGAGTCGTACTAAACTACGGTTATTAACTAAATATTCAAAAGTCCACACTTAATAGAAAGAACAAAAAACGACCCCTTTAACCAACCGTTAAACAGTAGCGCTTAAACAAAACCGCCGAAAAAAAAAACAGCAAAAAAAAACAGTTCTAAACACCACGTGTCAAACGTCAGAGTTCTAAAAAAACATGTTAATCTTGACACATTCTAAAAAGCATCACAAAAAAACCGCCCCTATGCTTATCCACCAATAAAAAAAAAAACGTCGGTTCGTCCGATGGTTCATAAAAAGAGCTAATTGGCGCGTGGATAGATGCCGTGGGGTGAGTTTTTTGTGACAATTAGAAAGGCGGTAACACGTTCATCAACATATTGTACTGTTAACACTATAATTTACACGGGTCAGTAATTCATTTGTTCAATATTACTTTTTTTAAAACCCTTTCAAGGAACTTTTTACGTGAAATGTTTTAGCCATCATTCCGATATGTTAAACAATTTTAAATTAGGTGAGTGAATGTATTTTTAAATATTTCAGTTGCTAATTGTTTGTTCGAATTAGATTTGGTAGCTGCAATAATGAATGGTGCAAAACTGCGCAATTCACTTATCACTTTCTTAAATGATAACGCAATATATCGTTAATAAAAAAAAAAACATACCTTGTATTACATCATTATACACCTCATTAAATTCACTATTGTAATATATTAAACATAATAATTATGTAATAATGGCTTTTTTAAATCTTATAACAACCACCTTCCGCGGACGTTTAATAAAATTTCCACTTAAAACAGTGTTCATTATCTTTTTTCTAACAAAAAAAAACACACTTTAACCAATCGTTGCCTTAAGATTTCACATATGAATTAGTAAATTACACTTTAATCGAATTAAAATAAAACATAATTTTATAAGCACTTATATTCGTTATAAGACTTAAATACTCTACCGTGAACTTCTTGGTCTACTTTATTGGTTAGGGATGGGAATCTTACTAACGTTTTCTCGTCATCGAGAACAATCGAATATAAAATCTATTTAACTTGTATTAAAACATATTATAACAACGCATGATCAAATCAATAGTACCTATTAAGTAAAATTTATGGCTTAATTTTCTTTTTACTGTATTATATTGGACTTTGCACAACTATTAACCAAATAGCTGAAGATAAAAGACTTCGCCATCAATGTCGAGCATTCTTGATTATAAATTACGTAAAATACGCTTGAACTACAGAATTAGTGTAAAGCTGTGGTAGGTTATATAATATAACACAAAAACAAAGCGAGTTTTTCATAAATATATACTGTAAATAATGTTATTGAACACTTAATGTTAAATAGTTATAGGACGAGGCTAGACTTTAATTCCATATTTACGAGTTTTAGAGTGTAGTTATCATCTCATCCATGAGACAATATAAAAAATGCCATATAATAAAATCATTTTGACATATAACAAAGCTTCAATTTTCAAAAAGGTTATAATTTCTAACTAGAATCGATTAGAAATCGAGACTCGGTAAAATAGTTATTAATCCACAGACTACAAAGGGGACATCACTACTTATGTATGTGTGCGTTATCAGGGCCTCTACGTAAGTAGATAAAATTTTGAAAAATCCTCAACTTTTCCGCGATAACCCCGCCCGGAGCTGGGGGAAAAAAGCTTTGTGATGAATTTATAGTCAAGTGAAAAATTGAATTCTCATAACATTAACTTGAATGTTTTATCTAACTGGATTTTGGTCGTTTTCTTTCTAATTAGACTTATATTGTTATGTCTTACTATTAATAATTATATTTCAGATTCATATACTACTACTATACAGAGGTGAGTTTTCAGTTTCAGAAAGTCATCAGTGGAAAATTAAAATTTTCTCAATCAACAGAATACTTTGACAAAATCCCCTAGTCGATGATGAGGCTGGTTTGTGAATTGAAACGGGCGTTTTTGTCCTGTAATCTAATCTAGTTGTTCTATTATATTTGAAAACTTAAAAAACTGATAGTGTTGCAAGTTCTAACTATTGTTTCTTATTACGAGTGCCTGGAAGAGATAGCTGTATGCGATAAGGCCACCAGTTGCTCTCCTACTTTTAATTGTGTCTATTATAAATAATAGCAACGAACTAAGTCATTAACGATGAACTATGAAAGAAAATGAAAATATATATTTTAGGCATCTGTTTTTTAACTGTGAGCAAACTTCCCTAGCATTAACAAAATATACCATTGTTCTTTGTGATTTGTAAGAATTTCTCACATCTACTTTGCGTGGACTATAGATGAAGCTATCTTATAAATAAACAGTATGACCGAGAAGTATTTATTATTTGCAGTTCTTATCAACGCTCTACGTGCAATAGAGTTCTTTGTGAGAGTCTAGATAAAGCTGTCTATTATACGCTGCACTTAGATATATGTATTGTGTAACTACTTGCTTCGGTATGTATTATTAATGTTATTTCGGCACTAAAATTTTAAGGTAAATCTCAAATATTTCATCTGTGGATATTTGAAAGCTGACAGATGACATTTATGTTTAGACTTTATTCAGCTCCACGTGGTTATTACAATACATGTAATGTAACCAACAGAGAGAAAAAAAAACTGTAATTGTGTTGAATAACTGGTGAGTACTTGAAAAATTAATACGAAATAGCAATTAATTTGTATTTTTCAATTGAATGCAGTTATAAGATTTATTATGCGCGGGCGCTGCGAAGGTAGTCTTCTATGCAAGATCTTATATGACCTTATTAAATATTGCCTGTTTTTCTATGAATGTTAATTATGAGAAACTACACTTGTGTTTTATTATTTAGTATTTATTTTTATTAGTATTCAGGTACATTAAAAAAATCCTTTTAATCATATTATTGTTAACTATGTAGTTGAATTATTGTATCTCAAACTGACGTAGAAATTTAACCCGAACATTAAGTTGAAACAAAACCCAACCTTTTTACAGAACGCTGTCTATATTTTAAACTCTTCGCATTAGAAAATGGAGCTGATAGCACAGAAAAATAAATCAGGACCCACGCACGCGACCTAGCCACAAGAAAGGGACAAAAAAAAGCTAGAGCAAGAAAAACGCTCGCGAGGATAGGGATGTCAGCGGTATGGTGAGAATTTTAATATAGACACACACCCTTACAGCGCTTTTCTATAAAATCATAATTGATACAAATATATAATAGAAATTGATTACCACAATTTTTTCACCAATAAAATAAAACCTCCTAATTTATAACTTACTGACAAACTTCAATCATGTATTTAAAAATCGAATTTGAAGGAAAATCAAAGGTGTAATGTAAATTAGTTCAACTACATACACACTAAATATACATATTAAAATACATAGATAATTAACTGCTTACCATAGAGTATCGTAGTAGTGACTTTAATTGACAATTAAATATTGATTAATTAAACATATAACTTCGCCAGCCCTAAGTAAGGCGAACGAACTGTGAAAAATAAAACGAAAACATGCGCTCGCGCACATGTGAGCTAAAAATTTTTTTCTTCCCATCCCTTTCGCGTACCGAAAAAGGGCTCGGTGCCTATGTGCAAGAGAGACGGACGAAATGAAAGTCTAGTTCAGTTACCTTTGCTAGAGTGCTGTGAAAATTTTCTTCCTGTTTTGACTTTGCATTTCCATTTTTGTTAGACCATTGCTTTGCTTAAATAATTTGCGTTTAATTTTAATAACTTTTGTTACTACAAAGGTTTGCTAAGATTTTAAAACTTCGCATTTGCAATTTAACATAGGTATGCTGATTTAATAAAAGTATGTTTATTAGATACAAACCAGGTGCTTGAGGGTTAAGGATTTGACAACTGTTAAAATCGAGTCAAACGAGCCTGTGGGCTGCCAAGAGAGATGACATGGACCGTGGATGCCCAACCCAATATCATTTGATGGGTGCGTTGCTGGCTTTTAAGGAATGAGTGCGTTCTTTTATTGAGTACACGAATACGTATTTTTTAAATATCGTCACATCAAATACTCGTATTTCTATGAACGAAAAGTTAAAAAATAGTTTTATTTTAAATGTATTGAACCTGAGTGTTAATGGTGTACATAAATTAACTGTGTGCATTAAGGTAAGATATAGTATAGCTTCAGAATTCTAATGATGATCATAGATTTAGGTCTCAGTACCTTTTTAATTGATGCCTTTTTCTCGGGCAATGTCTAGCGGTTCTGTTAAGTGGAAGGCTGTTTTATTGTATAAAATAATATTTTTCCTTATGTTTTACGTTATTTTAGTTATATTTATAATGTGTACATTTAAAGATATAGATATTTAAGTCATTATAATTTTTCACCAAATATTCGTATATTTAATATGTACAAAAACTTCATTTTAACGTTACTAAAATAGATTGATGGCGGCAAGTTAGATACTATTAGTAATAAACTACTACATGAGGAGGCTAATGTATTGTTTTAAATGTAATTTTACTACTGTAAATTTTAGGCACACTGCAAAAGGTGCAGGATGATGTTGACCCGATGGGCCATAGCGAATGATCACTGCTTCCAATATTATAGTTCATAATTTATGTTTGGTTAAACATAAATGTAAGTATTAATATTTACACTATAAGTATTTAATAGGTTAAACGGTCAATTTATTTTTATATTGATTTTTTTCGTGAAAAATTTGAGTGAATATCTACATTAGACCTCGTTGTGTAAGTGCAAAATTGAATAATTATACTTAATTCTTAGTTAATCTTAAGCTTAACAGTCCGTATGTGGTAGATGTATAACTGTTACTAGACAAAGTCCTTCCCCTTAACAACTTTCTTAACTAACACGTCTCGGCTCGGCTCGGCTTAAATTGATGGTAGAGTCGTAAAATTGGTGCAAATTTTTATTACATCACTCTGCTTCCTTACTAGCTCCGTAATTGGCTTGTTGAAACATTTTTAATACGCTATGACTAAACGGCTCTGGCACTGTCGCTTAGTTTACGCATCATATGGATCTTAATTATGTTAAGATACAGTTTAAACTAAGAATTCATTCGTAGTGTTTATATTGGAAATTTTTCATTAAATCTATGACAAATTTTACATCGATTTTTGACAACCATTGTATAACAATAAGTTCTGAAACTATGGATACAAATTATAGAAAATTGTAAGCAGAAAAAAAAATATTTTCACTAAATTCTAAGCAATTACTACTCAATACACATATATAACCTTCATTATAGTTTTTATAAGAGTACTTACAGTCGTGAGTACTTTTATTTACGAAGTAACGCATAACTCTGAGAAAATAGATTCGATTCCCGACAAAACAATGTCTATTTCTATTGTTTCGGTTGCCTGGAAGAGATCGTTTAAAAGCGATAAGGCCACCCGTTGCTCGTATATGTATTAACATCTTCTACTTCTACTGTTTACGTGCAATAAAGTGTGAATAAATAAATATTTAATATTTCCAGAAACCAATGCAAACAATTAGTTTTTGTCTTCTAAAATATTAATAAATTTTTAAAATGAAATAATCAAAGAAGTTTTTACCTCATTATTATCATCACGTTATCCACACATTCCATTCCATTCCAATTTAATTATTGTATATTTCAAATCAAATGTGAACCCGTATTATCTGCTTTGATCTATAGGTATGTATAACATTTTTGTTAAAAACAGGCAGTTGCATAAAGATTACGCAATTACATTTCTCATAAAAAAGATATTAAAATTTTTCCTCACATGTAATAGAAAAATGATAAAAACATAATAACGTATAGTAACGGGTTTTTTGTTACATTAGAATATTACAGTAATACGATACGAAGAGAAAAAACAGGTTGAACGGGCCACAGCTCGCTCTGTTATTATATCCTTTTAAGTTATTGCGGTGTTGATTTAATATAATTAAAAAGTAATGTTAATCAATTCGTTATTCAGTTTGACGTAACATCTGTTGTTCCGACAAGATATGAATTTAAGTGTTTTTAAAAACACTGACCAATATATCTTAGAAGCTTATATATAAAAAATATAAATAATTACAAAAACAGCAATTGTCTAACTAAAAAACAAGATGGCGTCTATCTTAATAATGCCATTGTCTCAAAACTGGTAGAATTTCGGTTGCAAAACTGCGCCCGCGCGAGTTGACTCACGCAGAAATGTAGGGGGGACATCTAATAAACTCAAACATTTAAAAGCACATTCTATTTTCTATCAAATAAGTTGCAAAGTTGAATGGCGCTTGTTTGAAGGTTCTATTACGAGTTAGTTTTACGAAATCACTAACATGAGAATTCGTTTTAAAAGCGTTGTTCGATTGTAAAGGATTTTATGGTATTTAGGCTATTCTTTAAACCGTGTGATAATGGTGATCTTTAAAGCCTTAATATAGATAAATGTTTACTCACAAAATCGACCAGCAACTTTAACGAAGTTTTTGTTATCATCTCTGTGAAACTAAAAAGATTAAATATCCTCTATGGTTTCAGAAATTTGCGTCAATATAAACATTTTTAAAGCCTTAAAATCACTTGGCATCGTTTTTGAAATTAAAAAAAATTATCCAATTCCCCTCAAAGTCAACATTTTACGACATATGTCTTCCTACGTAATCAGCTACCATTCTTTTGTGGAATATTATAAATATATTTTTCTATAGATTACAAAATTCAAAAGAAACTTACTTCTATAAATATTTTTTTCAGGTCTTATCTTCCCGAGAAGATCGAGAAGACGCCGATTTAACAGTTCTACAGTTAGCAGATAAAAATTCCATCTATCCAACCCGAATAATTAGTCAGAACACTCAATTTAAGATATGCATAGTGAATGATGATTGACAATCCGACGAAGCTCAGTCCGTATCTGCCCAGAGACAACAGCAGTACCTAATTCATATCTTAAGTTAACCTTATTATACAACCTTCATTCCCATTAGAATTCTTAAAAACCATAGATTCCATCATCATAAGTCCAAAATACTCTCTGAATTACATCGTCCGTTATATAACATTTATTAATTGCATTTAATCAACACGAAATACATAAGAGCTGGGCTTTATCGCGATTGTTTATTTGAATTGACTGAAAGAAGGCAATCTGGTCTTCGTTAAGCGTAGAGCATACTATTAGAGCGTTATGTAATTTATTTTATATCATTTGAAAGCTTAGGTACACAAGCATTAAGGAAATAGACGCTTTATTTATTGAACAACATTATACCTACTTATATCGTTAAAGTAAACTGATTGAACATTACATTTTTTTTTAAGTTTTAAGAAAAATAGAAATTAGATCTTAAATTAATCAACAGCGTATTCAAAACTGAGGACATTTATATGTGTATAAATGTATTAATTACATTATATTAATATTAAAATAACATAATAATAAGATGCTTTGTACTTAAAGCAGCCTTTTTTCTCCTTGTTGCTTTTTGAATTGAATTATAAAGGAGAAACTAAAGCAAATATGTTCTCATCTGGTCTAGACTGTTGTTTTTAGATTTTAGATGATTTACGGCTGCATTTTAATGATTACAATCATTAGATAGTTATCATTATATTATTTTATTATATATTTATTATTATGTCATACGTATAAGCTGCATGTTAAAATTGTTTCCCAGATACATTTAAAGGACAAAAACAGTTTTGTGTAGTGTCAAAACGCAATAGACAACTTTTATATTATTTAAATTATGTCTATAATTTCAAGGTAGTGGTTAAGCCTATTCCTTTTATATTGTCAGTATTCGTATTGCAAATACGAGTTACACGTACCATATATTCAGATTTGAACTATCAATCATATTTGAGTCGATTCATCAACGCATATTGTATTCTACCCATTGCGAAATACCGGATTTTCAAAATATCTATTATAATTGCAGTGTTTGTTTGTAACAATATAAAAAAATACTTATTTTAAAACAATTGATACACTTTTAATTCGTGAAAAATAAACGTAATTAATAATATGTTATTCGTTTAATTCGTTTCCTTCGATTGAACACTTAAATTTTCCAATCATATTGTATGAACTAAGCTCAAACGTTCTATTTCTGATGTTTAGATCTTGTAATGCCCGTTGCAATTTTATGCACAAATTCACTGACCGACGCCGGATGGTGCGCCATTTTTATATTTTAAATTTAGAAGCCGAATCGCAGGAAACCGTTCTATTTTTGAATTTTATTCGTCTAGGCGTGGTTTATCCCCACCTCGGAAAAAACCGTTCTAACATCTGCTTCAAATCCGTAACGCACGAATGACAGCAAATGTAAATTTGGAAGATTTATGTATTGAACACTGTGATCGTATTAATTTTATTATTGTTAATTTAACAAATAATTTTTTTATTGCGACAAGACTTATATAATTAGATATACCTATATATTGTATTCGTTGTAATTTCTATTATGCGTTTTTAATCCTGGTACAAATTACAGTCACACAAAGAGGGCATGCTTATTACATTTAGATAAATATAAAATACTCAAATATATTAATTGTTTATCGAATTAAATGTATACAATCAAAACAAAATGAATCAACCACTGACAACTATACACGCGACACATTAAAAAAATATGATAATTAAACTGTTTTTTATCCGGTTATCCAAGGTTTAATATTAGTTATATTAAAAAAATGAATTGAAATGAAATGAATTTGAATGTTTAGGGACATTCCGTCAAAAACACATTGTTACAACTCTAAAGCCAAGTCGGGGTAGCGATTTTCTTTTAATTAAACAAAACTTTACTTTTGCCTATCAATAATTCTTATTATTGTTTAATACATTATTTCATAAAACTCTAAGATAAACATGAAATATATTTATTTGCCTTTAAAATAAATCGGGAGAGTACTTTTACCTTAATACTTTTGGCCCAGTTCCAAAGAGAATTAAAACCTATACATACAGGTTTTGATGCTATGAATGCCTAGGATTTTTAATTTAAAATTGTAGCCAGTTTCATGCGTTTCTATAGATAATAAACGATTTATATTGCTTGTTTGATCTCGAACTTTATATGCCTTACGAATGGAATGTTTAAATTTATCAAGTTTTATATACTCAATTAAAACAATATTCACTCTAACCAGTCAAATTTTTGAATTGTCATTGTGGTTAGCTTTGGTGCCAGAGCTTCGTTTTTTAATTGTGGGTCTAGCTAGCGTCTAATTGTTGGTTTTTAAATTATACCTTGCAAAAAAACAAAGAAAACTTATTTCAATATTTTTGAATTTCGAATGATTCGCAATGGGACAGTGAAGCTTTTTATTATAAACAAACAAATAATAATTTAAGTTTTAAGACATTTGAAACGAAGCATTCCTAGAGGAATGCGGTAGACCGCCATTGGTGTCAGTCCCGATACCACTATAATTTCACGAGTGACAAAGGAAATGTAGAACAAAGCTTTTTTAACAGTTTTCCAATGCAACACTTTTTATATCGAAATCTGCGATCTCATATTGCAGCCAAGTGCAGTGGGCGAATACAAAAATATCCACTAAAATTCAAGGTTGCTTCGTTAAAAATAACGCAACGATTTCGCACTGCACTCCGATCCAATGTCTGGATTTCGTCCGACTTTATTAAACCAATATTTAATAATTCTTAACGCATCTCTATGAGAGTTTATTGTTCAACGTACGCAAACGTGTTAAGTAATTCTATTAGAAGTAGTTTCATTGTATGCTCCTATTTGTAAAGTATATTATATTAAAGGCTTATTAGTCCGTACCATACCTTCGTTAACCAAGTTTACAAAGAAATGATTTTTTACAGTAGGTAAATGTGGAGGTGTTACATTTAGTGATTAATCGGGTGTTCTATAATATTGTTCACGGTAGACAGTTTCACATTACAATCAATAAAATTAGTATTATGAAAGTTTTTGATTATTACCATTTTATAAAAAAAAAATTGTGAGATCCAAACTAATACTTGATCCAGACTATGACCTTAAACAAATGATAAATTTTCAAGAAGTGTCATGAGCAAGTTTTCCAGTTGAAACAGGACTAATAGGTTTTTATTTGCCAACAAAACTTCACTTTAGAAGTGTAATTTTTTCAAATAAATTTTTTAGATAATTATAAATATTTTTGATGATCCGCCAAATCGCTGACAAAAAAGTCGCACACATAAACATTGGTCGGTTGGATTGGCACAGTTCTACAAATATATGTAACATTTTCATTTTTCTTCGGTCTATTTTTGCTTGGTTTTTATCCCCCTGTTTTACTGCTACGCAATAAGTTTGATACTTTTTGTTTCCAGATCTTTTCAACGTAATTGGATGACACTGACGACTAGATATGGACTAGAATGGAAAAACGTTTGCTTAGAACTTACAATGTGGGTGAAATTAAAATTAACTGTTAAAAATGCTTTTGTTACCTTAAATTAATACTTTTTGCTAACATTTTTGTTTTTAATGTTAATCATATATTTCTTTAAAAGTATTAGAAATATAAATCGTTATCGCTCAAACAATTACGTATGCAATTAAACAAAATAACGCAGTTAAGTGTGGAAAATCTTCATAGATATTATTTTAACAAACATGAATAAACCTTGCAAGTATTAAAATCATTCCTTCGTGTTTTTTGGCAGTGCAGCCAAACATTGGTTTATGTGATGCATCCAACATAATGTGCAACGAAAAATGGCGGTACCGACAAAGAAAAACAAACTTTCAATCTTTCGCAGTTTAATCATGTTTGTATTTATATGTTCTATTAATATAAGTACTGTCTAATATTATATATGCATCCTAGCACAAGTCTCGCAAGCAATAAGAGTGCACACGTTTATACCAGCATAAATTATAATCGTCTTATAGCTTTTCAAAGTCGTTCATTAAAATTTAACCGAGTAAAAACTGTAATAAAACTATATAGCAAAAAATAAATAAATAAAATAAGTTACTGTCTTAAGACAGTATTTAATAATATATAACAGATTAAAATCAGTCGTTAACTAATCAGGAATTAAATAACGGAATGGACGTCTCTGAGTACGGCCGAGCATGACATCATGACAGGTCTTATAATAATTAAAGTTAAAAAGCTGTACTTTGACTCAAATGTATGACTAACAAAGAAGGTATATTTCATTTGTAAAAACAAGTATGAACAATGATGTTTTGATATTAAAGTTATAGGTTGATTACGGGAAAAAGCTTGTAACCATTGTCTAGTTTGTAAACTATTATTGCTTAGTTCCTGTATTACGAACATTATAACGAAAAATATATATGAAAAAAAATATTTCGTTAGCATTTTCCAAGGCTTTTAACGAAGGTATTTGCGCTTGATAAGTGTAAATCTATATTTCTAATCTGGGCTAATAAGGCTCTTGGGCCGTATGCAGGTAAATGTGTCGATATATTTTAATAGCATTCGCTTTAAGATTTTGTAATTAAAATACTAGTTTTATTTAAATATTCTTATTTTCAACTATGCTAATTGTGTATATAACCATAGCAAATGTATGGGCACGTTATAATACCTAGATTAGCAACATTAATTTTCGAATGCAGGATTACTTTTTAGAAATAAAAGTCTTTAAAAATTGTATATACTTATAAAAAAGTAAATGTTATTAGTTTTTGGGTGTTTTTTTTTTAAATGCTTTACGCATTCCCGCAATCTACAGGTCACGGGGATATGTGGGACTCTAACCAGGAAACCTCTGCTACTCAGACAACCGGTGAGCCATACCCACTAAAACACTCCACGATTCCGCATATGGAGACTACTGGGGTCGCGTTTGCATTCTACCAGAGAAGTTTTTGGGTATTAGATATTTTACAATATTTCTATATTCTCCGTGCAAGAATGTATTAGTTACATATAAAACCTCACTTTTCGATATTCGACATAGACATTGTTGACCATATTTGATATAGCACTAAAATAATTTTATGTTGTAATCATTGCAAAATCTAATTATAAAATTAATTCTTACACACGTAGAAAATTTATGGCTGTTCTAATTACTTTATACCAGTGCTATAAAATTTATCGAGAAATGGTGGTTTGATTCCCGATGGTATTAACATTTTTTTCTGACGACGGAGAATATGATGCAAATTTGCATTAAACCTCTTCGCTATAACGGGCAGTGTTTCCATTGTTATTTTAAAAGTAGAATGAATAATGGCTGTATTTAGATGTTAATTAAAAATAATAAAAGGACTCATGTTGATACATTTAAAATCTAGGATGTACGAAAGTTTAATTGTTTAAAATTAAAAACAAAAACTAACCGTTTACTTAGTACCAACTTTTTTACACTATATTGAAATATAACAAATCTTTTACTTATTAAATATCTACATAACATTATTTAACTACTTCATAACAATGTTATATTATTTTGTTTATTTCATTTTGTGTCTCTTTAATAAACATAATCCAGATAAGTTATATGTTTTTTTTTTCACCGATATTTTTCCCGAGACAAGTCAAAAATGTTTGTTGTAATCATTCTCGTGGGTCAATGGAAACGTGCCTTTGTCCTCATCACACATGCTCCATCCGTACAGCGAGTAACATATTGCCTTTAACATCTATTACGCAACATTATTATATTACGTGGATATCTCCGGATGATTTATATGTAAACACCGGATTAGCCACAGAAACTGCTAGTTTTGAATTTGTACTAAAACTTAACTTAGAAATATCAAGTTCAAATACTAGGTTATGTATTAAAATCATAAAAAAGTTTTAAATCTAGATATATATTCAATATAGCTGTAGAAAAGCCTAGTTATAAGAACTAAAAACTTTTTTTAATGGATTTAATTGACTGCTTTATGATCGAAATCAAATATTCTTTAACGAATATAATCTCTTACGACTGGAATCGACTTATTTCTCTGGACTCTCGTTCTCTTTGCAGGAACAGTAAGAGAGTCAAAAGATAATGATAATTAGAGTCCTACAATTATCATCATGTTATAACAAATACTCTCTAGCGAACTCTATTAAAAACTATTTGATCAGTCAACAGAGTCCTAATATATCAGAAACTCCAATATCAGAATGTAATTTTCAATCAGTCTTAGTAAATTAAGCTGTCATCTTAGCGTTTATTCTATACACATAGTTGCTAAATAGAACGTAGAGTAGTCAATGGTTTAATATTAGTTAATGAGTGTTGGTGTGCAATAGAATAAAAAAGTATATTTTTAAGATCAATTGCTGCTCCCATTACTAATCTCATGTCTCATTATTATAATTTCGTCTTAGCCTTAGAAGTTACAGCGTTACAGAGATTATAACCATCCAAATATTGCTTTGACTTCCGACTTAACATCTATTGCAAAGTAAAACACGAAAAACTATGACAGCAAGCTTCTACAAATAGCTTCAAGTCCGTAATTATCAATCTAGCATTATTTTTAATTGTATGGATAATTTTAATTTTTATTCAATTCTCAATATTGAACAATGTACGTATAATGTACATACTATATTAAATCTTACATTAGATTGAAATAGTTAACTGTCAAAACAATAAAAGATCAATTAAATAAACACAAAATATTATTAATATTAACCTAACTAAAATAATTTAGAATTTCTGTTGTTAAAGTATTACTTCCTTTTTCAAATTATTACTTGATAGACTTTATTACCAATTATTTAATTAAATATAGCCATATGTTTAGGTAATTATCACCATCATATTTGTAATTTATTAATATACGTATATTTCGCTAGCGACAAGTTCGTATAGGGTAACAGACCTGGCCGTATTTTATATAATCAAAAGAAAAAAAAAATTATACAAATACAAATGAACAATAAAAATATATATGAAGCTATATCGAAAAGGATATTCTCAAGTCGCAGTTAATTAATTAACCAGGAATGTTACAAGCGATAAATTCTAAATTTAAAAACTTAGAAATCGATTGCGGTTTCAGTCTCGCACAGGATAAACTAAAATGCTTTTAATTAGTTCTAAGTTTAATTGATCCGTGTTATAAACTAATTTATAAATTTGTGTTTTTTTCCTTCTCTTAACTATTGAGTTATCGTATTGATAGTGGTATAATTAAATAATTTTAAGCATATCCCATATATATTTTAATTGATTAACACCATATTCTAGATGTCAAACAACTAACTAATTGTTCTAATAATTTTGATATTAAAAGCTCAAACAACACAGGAAGTACACACAACTTTTTCATACGTAAATGTGAAAAGTCGTCTCATTTAATTTTCTTAACCCTCCGGTAAAATTCCTTTTTTGAAATTTAAATTAACTCACAAACCACTAACCTTCTATATTCAACGAACACAATCTATATTTAAAAAAGTCCGTATTTAACACCGCGTCCGAGAGAGGCGCGCCAAAATCCTTATCATAAAAATTGCACACACATTTTTTATTTTCGCGTAGGCTATTAATTTTTTAATTTCACGGAAGGCCTGTTCAACCCAAATCTCTATTTTCGCGTTCGAATCACTTTTCGGCAGCGCATTGTCAATGTCACATTTCAAAAATGGAGTTTTACTTATGCGCCTGCATCGGCGCGTTCTCAGGGCAGTGTTCTTAATTTGAAAATTTCGTAAATGGCCAATGCGTTTTCATTGTTTTGCGGCGTAGTGTTGCGCGCATGCACTTTCAACACATTATGATCTAACACTGGCCGACTCTCGATTGCAGGAACATACTTATTCTAAGTCAACTTACATTCGTTCATATTTGCCTGCGGGACGTAGGGCTGTGCTAGGACTTAGAAACTAAATCATACTAATTTATTACATATTTTATTTATCATCACAAATGTAGGAACAAAAAAATATTTGCACACATTTAGTGCTAAGCAAAATTTTACGTATACCGGAATAATATTGAATATATACATTTTATATATTTTTAATTGAACAATACAATAAGTTATGTTTTAATATAAGACTGTAGTCGTTTATTAAAATTTATTTTAATTAGCAAAAAAAGATTAAAGTCAAGGTAATAAATGAAATGCATAAATAAAATCCATAACGGGCTTAAATATAATAACTTAAACAGCCCTAGTTTTTGCAGTACAAGAAACGTCTTGCATATAATAATATACTTTAGCCTATATCTAGCGCTTAGGAGCAGTGCGACTATTTTTATCTGCTATTTATCATATATAAAAATCACAGTGATTGCTGTTATAATAAAAACGATCGAATTTATATCACAGTTAATGTTAAATATAAATGACTTTCTCTTTTAAACAATGGTTACCAAATGCGATGATATAAAAAAAGAAATCAAAATATTATTAATACTTCTTGAGCCTTACCTATGATCAACAAAACCCAAGTGAACAGTCTATTTATGAACCCGGAAATAATATTTGTAAACTACATCTACAAACAACCCTAATGTTATTTGAACCCAGGCACAACACTATTAGTTGTATGCATCGTGCATTGGCCTGCAACGCAGCCTAACATTTTAAAACGTTCAAATCGATCAAAGCCTTTAATTCGATTCTTACTTTATCACAATTGTAATAGAGTTCAAATTCAATTGGAAAATATGCCTTTTTTAATACATTCTACTGTGTATTCTTTTTAAGAAGCTAGTTCTTATAGTTATTCACTATGAATTTTAGCTAGGTATGTACTAGGTATAGAAAGAAGTTCTTCTCTGCTTGTGGGCGTTCGTTTCTAGGACGCGTAGAAATCTTTAGCGTTTTGTAATTACTGTTATTGGTACGTATTGGGAAGAATTAAGGCTGGTAGATTGAGATTAGAAATTAGGTCGTGCTTCTTGTATATTGTTAGTGATTTTAATTCGGATGTAAAAATTAAAACTTATGATTCCATGAGATAAAATAACGAATACCGAAATATTTGTACGCTTGAATAAGACTTTATTATTATTATTATTTTATTTATTTTAGTGTTTACAGAACTTAAATTGATGGACTGATCTGTAAAGCTTTTGCTTCAAGTAAAATATATTTATCAAAATATTTTTATTTCGCGTATATAACCAGTTATTCAGAACTTGGTTACTTAATTCATTTTTCTAAGAAATTTAGTTAGCACTTACACCGAGAAATAAACTAAAAACCTACCTACCAAACTTAAAGTTTGTAACCGCAAAACTTTTGAATAAAAATATAAAATTTAAATATTTTTTCCCAAAATCGACAACTTTGTTTAAAATTCAGGTATATTTGTCATTAGCTTAGGCGGTCTTAAGATAATTATGACATATTGCTATCTCAATTCAATATATACAGATAAATAAGGAGGGAATAAAGCCCTATGCAAGAGACTCTAGTGAGATAAGAAATGTAACTGAATTCCAATTAATTAATACGGGAATCGGAAGAATGTAAGTGAAGTAAAGGACCATGCACAATGTTTTAATTTGATCTTATTCTGAACTTCTTTATAAAAAATTTTATATTATTACCGACGTTGTCTTATTTTTCTTTTCAATGAAAACAAATAGAAAATCAAGTAAAAAAAGAAACTAAACAAATAGCGTATTTTTGGCAACTTAGATTATAAGAGAACTATGATTTTAATTACAAGACACCAAAATTCAAGTAGATATATTATTTAAAGTTTATTTCATATATATATAGGATTTGAACATTTAGCGAATTCAGTTTTCGCTTATCACTGAAATAATATTTTGTCTATGATTCTAGTGTAAAAGAAACTTAAGTTTACTTTTTAAGATACTAAGACCTAATCTTGCTTGAAAATTTAATGCACTGATACTTTTCTTTCAAATAAAATACGCTCTAATAAACCTTAACTAAAAAAATGGAAATGAGAATAAAATGTTATTACAGTTAATATTTGAATACTTCAAAGATATTTTGATATGAGTTAAATTTATATTTAAGTAATGACAAATATATCGCATATATACTTCTTTTAAACTTTTATAAGTTAGATAATTCTTAAAATTACTTAGTATTTTTAATCTATAATTTTATCCAGGTTTTGATCCGCTTTTTGAATTAGGAGTGCTGGGTGCACCTATAGTATGACCAATAACAATACAGACTTAGAATCTTATTAACTACGTTTTAAATTCCCTATACAATGTGTATGAAACTGCTAATTTAAAAATACGGACCTCTATAGAAAATCGTTTTAATTTCCTTCTATCGAATTTCCACACACCATTTAAACAACAGTTGCACACGCAAAAAGTAACGATTCAAATTGTAGAACCCGGAATTCAGAACCATAAAATTGTTAACCATTCATTGTCCACGAAATAACGGCTCATACAAATGTATGCAAAACACGAGTGGACACGACGTAATGTAATAAAAGAGATTTTTCTATGACAAAAACATGCGTATGCGCTTAATGGTGTTAGAAAATTGACGCGATGCGATTCAGTAACATATGAATGTTACTCTGCTTTACGTCGGTACATTTTAAGTTTATTTTCCAAGACGGTTATTATAATTGAGTAAAGTAAAAATTAATAAGTTTAGAGATAAGTAATGTAAAGTGTGGTATAAATTATTTTGCAGAATACCGTGATACCCAAGTATTAAGTTTGTTAAATTTATATGTAACTTATGTGTGATCTGGTGATTTTTCTATATTTTATTTTGTTTAGTTTTCTTTAATAAATAATTAAAAACAAATGTTTTTGCTTTCCTACTTTATTAGTTTATCGACTAAAAATAATAATTTAGTAAGTAAAGCAACATTCTACTTGTACGCACGCACGTTGGTTGGTAGTTTTTACAGTAGATTCTTCAAGCTTGCAAACGTCACATTCCAATGTACAAAACAAGAATATTATAAGGTAGCTTACTTAATCAATTATAAAATTAACAATTAGAAAAAATATAACCTATATTATTAAAAACTATTAAAATAAGCAAAATATTTTGGCCAGCACCGACATAATAATCCTTTAATAATAACCGAGGTGAAATCTCTCAGAGAATCTGAAAGAATTTATTATAATTATGATAAAGCAAACCAAAACGAAGAAAGGATATAGCCTAAAACTCTATATTTGTTCATAATGTTTAAATTACAGACACTATATAACTAGTTATACAGTGGACAGTTTATGTATACTACCTCTTATGGCTTCGTCATTAGTGAAATAAAACCTAAATGCCATAGAGGCCTTAATTCAACGTCATCCAAAATATAAAACTTAATATCATAGCCGCCATAATGAAAACCCATCAACGTTATAAGGCACGTCATAAATTTCAACCGTTCCTGATAGAATTTAATACAAAATCCACTGAAATCCGCCATATTGATATATACATTTTTCCCCCCACGCCCAGCCTCCCTACATCATTGAGCGTTGTGAAAACTATCACATTGGTAAATGACGGTCCCCCTTCCTCCCGCAATTTTCCGACTACCCGCAATCAATAATTTGGCTGGGCAATGACTGCGATGACTCAGGCATGCGCATTGCACCCCCCAGAATCATCGGCAAAACCTGAACTTGACTTGACGAAAACGAAAGTTAGGCGAATGTTTCTATGCCATTCTTGGCATTGGATACTACACACGAGGTGTCGTTTACGCTTCAAGAAATTTAACTTTGACATAGAAATTCAAGGACGGCTTTTTTCGGGTCACTAAAGATGTCGCATAGTAAAAAAGACGAAAAAAACGCAATTGCAAATAAAGGAAACAACGAAAAGCTAAAGACGATAATGAATTTAAAAACTGCCTTAATGATGATGATAAAATTATGTAGGCAGATCAATTGACTGCTAATGAAGTTGATAACTACGCTTCGGTAGCCTTTGCGAGTGCGAGAGAGATAGAAGCAGGAGTTAATTTGGAGCCGACTGAAATGGACGCTGATTATAAATTCCAAATTGCCCACATTGCAATAACTATAAAATATAATATTAACGTTACAGTTGAAAATTTCAACTTACCTCAAAAATATCTTCTATGTAATATAGAAGTCTTCAGTAGCGAGGTGTTCACTTGTTCGTAGAATGCTTTTTGCTTATGGTATCTTCCAGATTTTGGAAATCTTTCTTCTTTGTATTGTCTTCATTGATTGTATATATCCGTGATTTTGTTATTATTTTAAGCCCGTACAATTTTATATAATTTATAAATATTACAGGTATAGAAATAACAAAAGCATTTAACTAAGTCTTAATATTAATTTACTTTTAATTTTGTACTATTAAAGAAATCTAGAATTCATTCAACAGGTAGGTAAACAGTTTTAATTTAGATTTTTTTGTAATTTTTTTGGCGTAATTTATCTTACCCTTTTTACTAACAATTTAAGGCCAATTTAAGGCACGAGAATTTGTTTTTTGTTTCAATTTGTCTTCATCTTCCGAACAATCTGAATTGGACGACGAAATTGGTCGAAATATTTCCGAAACTTAGCTGCCGAAAGTCTCAAATATCACTTAGCCTTATAGTAGTCCGAGTCTTTCACTAAAATTACTTTTCACTATATATATGGAGAGTTTGTATATAAAAATCAATATAACACAATCGAAAAGTCCCCAAAATAACCAGGTTGTTTAAATATACTTAAAGAACTCAAATGTTTAAATTCTCTTTTCTATTGTTTCCTTGTAATAACGGTTGATATAAACGTAAAACTTGTTCTATTGCGAAAAAACGTGTTTCTTTATCGTCAAATGGCTGTTGCTGTTATTTGTTTGTTTTTAATTACTCCTTTGCTATAAAATCTTGGAGTCTTTCAGCTTCTTGCGCATTTAACTTAGTTTGATCTGCATTTAGAAATCCATGGTCTCCTTCGTCTTCTTCCCATGGGTTTCCAGTTTCTTCTTAAATTAATTTTGGCGGCTCCTCCTGGATGGTTGTGGATGTTAGTTCAGCCCGTTCACAACGGATCCAAGTTGACCTGCCTTTCGGTTGCCTTAACGCTAGTTTATAGTTTACAAAATGAAACCGGTGTTTCTTCTATGATCTCTTCAAGTGTTGCTGATTACTATTGATTATGGAATCACTTAAAAACTATGATGATTATGTGAAAAAACTGAATAAAGTCTATTGCGTAAACCTATCTCTTGAATGTGTCAGCGGGCGGCGATGACTCGAACGCATGCGCGCGAATTTTCGAAAAATTTTGAAACCAAAAGATTGGTATTTGAATTTTCGATTGTTTTTTTTTTGTTTTAGGCCGTTTTGAATTTTTTTGTTTTTTGAAAGGATTTTTTTAAATGATTTTTTTGCGCGGTTAGGGAATTTTTTCGCGTTGCGTAGGTGTTGTACACGCGTCGTCATCAGCCTCGCTGGGCACACTGTCGGTGGATTGCATCGTTGCTGCAATGGTGGAGTGCAATGATGGAATGGGTGAGGGGGTACCTTCCTGTCGACCCCATCCCAATGATCCGCGTACACCTCGGAATCATCAAATAATGATTTTGTGTTTATTATAAAACTACATAGGTATATAAAGCTCGCGAGGAAGGAATTCAATTTACAAATTATTTGTTGGCTTGTGTGCGTTCGTTTAGTTTAAATTATTTGTTATTAATTTCTAGAGAGGAATGATAAACATGCGTTCGATTAGATTATTATTTTAATAAAATGTGTTGGTTAACGATTGCACGATTATTATCTACTACTTCCGCGTAGAGTTTATTCTATAAGTACAAGAATATTGTTAATGAAATCATTGTGCCTTATTAATTACTTTCGCAATGTACTGACGCAACATAGTAGGTACGTTACCGAGTAATTCAACTTAATCATATACTTTTAATAAATTTGTTAAATTCACGTAAATCAAGTTGTATATAAAAAATGGGCGGAGGGGGGTTGATATCTGTAAAAATTCAGTTGCTACTAAAATATTATGCTTAATTTGTATCATGAAGAGTTATATTAATATTGCTTGATTTTACGTCACACACTATAAATGTCGCATATACTATTTTGTAAAATATTTGATCATTCAACTTAAGATCAATAAGGGGTTGGTGATTCCGAAAACTTTGAAAATCATTGTCTGTCTATCATATCAATTTTCATCATTTTTGTGGTAAACTTTTACATATTTAAAAAATATATAAACATGAGTTAATGTAACCCCTGACCTACCCTAACACATAACCAACCCTGTAGGTACTGTCTCTGTATAAACCTTGTTGCCTCGCGCGCGTGATCACATTAAGAACTCTTTTCGCATAGCAAGTTCTTTGATCCCGCTAAACCTTATGTAATCGCTGATGTCTGTACAAGGTTTATAATGTAGTTTTGAATAAGGCCAGGCACATGAGATATACAATCAAAAAAAATGTCACTATTGAGATACAGATACCGAAGAACATTTAATGAATGAAATATTCTATAAACGAAATTTGATTCTGTTTTTCTCGTGAAAAAGGGCACGTTACTAAGATTTCATTCCAAATTGATAGATTAGAATCATAACAAGATTTGAATCTATCAAAGTCGCCAGCCAAGTTATAACGAAAAATTCAATTGTCCCATACCCCAATGGATTTTCATAATATATTGCGTTCCGCCATTTTGAAAACATTAATATATACATTAACATTTTCGCTCACACAGATATCACAACAATCTGGCGATTAACGTCGCGCACACATACGATACATTATTAAATATCCACCGGTCACGCCTCCGATGTTCGTCAGTTCGGCTCCTTTTAAAAAATATTGGAAGCCTGTTATTCACAGTGGTATAAACTTCATAGTACCCTTATGAACGCTGTTGACCGTTTAAGTAATTTGTAATTAGTATTAAAAGTCACGAACTAAATTCTTTGTTCTCCATAGTACACATTTTAAAATTCAGTTAAGATTTTAATATTTGAACGCTTGTTAGAAATCTTATAACGTTGTGTAGTTAATTTTAGTATCTTTATAATTCCGCTTCTGTGAACAGCTACGTCTTTGATAATTGTTAAAGCTGATGCAATTTTACCATAATGTTTTAAAGCTGAAATGATACAGATTTTAAAACGTTTACAAATTAGTAACAAATATGAGCTATATAAAATACGTTTATAAAGCTTTAGTCCTCTTAGAAATCAAAATTAAATCGCGATAAAACATTCAAACCAACAATCATTCATATTCGAACCATCAATTCATTCAATACAATATCCTTTAAAGGCTACAGACAAAAGCAATTTGACGGCGGATGATTGGACGAATGAATTACAAAAATGCCGGACACTGAAAAATGTCCGTACCACCCTTGAGCCGGCGTTAATGTAATTATCGACAATTTTGTATAAAATACCATGTGTGTGTATGTATTTTATAGTGGTGGTGCCCCCCTGGGGGTGGGGGAGTCATCATGATGACTGCGCAGTTAGAGTGAGAGGGCAACAAAAATCTATCTAGGTTCTAGGTATTCTCCCCTCGACGTTTAATATAGGTAATTTTTATAGTGCTTGTGCGTCCAGCCAATATTGCGTATAAAATATTTTCCACGGGATTTATAGCCTGGCATGTCTATACTGTATAAAGGTGGAAACCGTGTACCTAATTTGATATACATAGATCACCCCCTGTTAGTTACTTAACTGAATATATAACAAAAAAAATGCATATCTATCACATGACATTATTGTGTGATGATTTTTCAGCTTAAATACAATTTCAAATTATTGGCAAGTACTTTATTTAACAGATGTGGTTCCACAATTTTTTTAACTATAGGTAAGTAGTTAAAACCTTCAGTTTCAGGCTATATTGTAACTTCAGATGTTTTCATTCACCATATGAACAACTGTTAAATGCGCATATAGAAAGAATAATTGTGGAAGGTTCGCTCCGGCATTCAATATGGCACTCAGACACGAGATTAGTTTACAGTGTTAGCACTCATCTAGTAGCCTATGAAAGTCATTTATACTCCGAAATCCGTTCAGTAACAATCATAAACAGTCAAACATCTATTAATCTAAGTGTAAGCTAATTTTAAGTATGATGTTAAAGTTAGGCATATATGCTGGGTTTTGTTAGTATTGCATTAGTTTTGTTGAAGGCGTTATATCACCATATAAGCAATTTATTATTACTGCGAGATATCAGACATTAATTAAAACAACTTTATTGCTTTAACTTAAAATTAAATGAAAGTGAATCTTCGAATCCACACGCGTATATTTGGATGCGTCACGTTGACGTAAACGCCTGGTGTATTTCTTCCACAACCGAAACCAAAACTAGAAAGACCGACCAATCGGCCGTAAGACACCGCAGCGCCACCGCTGTCACCCTAACAAATAAAATTGGTTAGACTTTTTATATGAACAAATATGACAGTTGTCAATATTAGAGAAACATACTTGACAGGCATCTCCATCATCAGCGCCAGCACAAAACATTGTGGTTGTCAATGTATGGTTGTAAAAAGTGTTCTGAATATTTTGACACATTTCTAACGGTATGATTTCGATCTTCACTTGTTTCAAAACATTGTTATAATCACCCTGTATTGATAACTCATTTAATCATCAGATTATACATATACAGATTTACAAAACTGCTTTAAAAACACAATATTCGTAATTCAAATTAACAGTTAAATTACAACCGTGTACGAGTATATATATTTTTATAATAATATTTATTTTATTTTATTTCCTAAACCCATACAGCGTATCAAAAAAGTTTACACAAGAAAAAATAGATAAAATCAAAGCTAAAGGTTAAAACATAGAAGAAGACATTAAATTTAAGATAAAAAAACAACAATAATAACAAAAATACGAACAAAAGAAATAAATACATATGAACAAGTGGAGTATATCAAGTGAGGAACGAGCATTTAAGTGTGTGTCTGTATTAGTGTGTGCAATTATGTTGCTGGGTGAGTGAGTGTGCGAGGTTGGCTCTTAGTTTCTTTTAAAATAATTTCTCCTTAGACCATATATGTCCAAGGACAGATAGGATTCATAGTAAGTTCTGGCTGCGCGGCACAAGACTGAGTTTTGTCCGTAGCTTGTTCTTGCATGAGGGACCTATTATTACTTATTAATTTTATTATTGAAATTATTTACCTTCTCCTTCGAATAACCCCAACCACTAACAGAAACATCATTCCCATATACCCTATCACTAATTTTTATTGATCCCACTTTCCTTCCAAAATGTAATTCACGAAATAGTTCCAAAAGCTGCACGTCATAATCAAATGTATGTCTTCGACCGTACAATGGATGTACGTAGTGAGATTTGACGTTGATTTTTGAAGATTGTAAACGATATTTGCTTCCGGCTCTTATAAAATCTAGTTCTCTGAAATTGTCAAAATATGAATTCAGTTACTAGAATTAGGGTTTGTAGAATTTTATCGTCTTTTCTAATATTTTTATGACACAAGTTTTATGTGTTTTGTTGTACCTTTAATTCGTGGTTCGATCGTTACTAGTATACAAAAAATACTTAAGTTTAATTAGTATAGTAATAAAAATACGCTGAGTGTGGACAACAGCGGAAAACTAGCTCTTAAGTAACTTTTACTTTTCTTAGCTTAGCTTTATCTTCACTTTAATTACATACATCCGACATTTTTTTCTAATAACAGTTTCTTTACGATGATCACTTTTACTATATAATTATATATATATATATATATATATGTTATAAACTCGTTTAGTGTGGTGAAAATAGCAGGCTTAACCATAATAACGCATATTATAATATTCTACTTAAACTTAAACTACGAAGTGCCTATCAATATATTCGAGCAATGTTACTGAGCGTCGTTTCGCTCACTCATTAAATCGAATAATCGTACAATGGGTATTTATTTTTTATAATATTAACTTTTCTTATAAAGAGTTTGGTAACGAAATAAAAAAAACAAATTCAAAACCACTAGAACTGAGCAAACTATTATTATTATTATACAAACAAATAAATCTTTTGATGAATTTAATAAATGTTAATGCTTGTTGTTAATGTTTCCTGCTTGTCCAGAGTAGTTTGTTAACCCAGTGGTTAACGTGACAAAATGGTGGTTCAGTAACCACTGAGCAATTAAGCTATCTTTGACGTAACTTTTAAAATTTACTTAATTACCCACAATGTGCACTAGTCAGCAACCATTTTCTATGTATAATGACAGCCCCACAAATATCACCATAGTTTACTTGATACGGAGCCTTGTCTATGGATATGTTTTGTCCACCTAAAATACTGTTTTAGTCTTAAATAATAAAAAAAAATGTCCTGTCTATAAAGCTGTGGCTTATGACACTATACAAAAACCACAAAAAACCCATCTCAATTAAATAACATGTAATTGAATATTTTTCGATTTCTTGGTTAAAGCACAGGAGAGATATCTTTAAAAAAATATTACGTACTATAATATATGATTATTATGAAAAAAACTAACCAATCCACCGCTACCACATTAAGTATTGAAAAAACATACACACGCATTTCCGATAAAAAACACATAAAATCACACAGTATTTGCAATTTTAGAAAAGGTGTTTTTCCTCTATCAAATCAAAGGAAATTGAAAATAAATATGCGATCTTCCCTGAATGTATAGTTTTTATAATTGCTTTACAGACCCAGTGGTAAGCTCAGATGATGTATGCATTAACTATGGTCCGGCGCTTCCAAGTATGATTGTTAAGATACCGAATGCAGAAATTCTAATTCTTTTGAAACAATTATATAAATCAATTAAAATTAAAAAAAATATTAATTCCGTATGGAACAAACGTGTAACTAGATACGTAAAAAATTAATAAACAAATTTGATCTATATACAAACTACAGATAGACATGCCAAAAAGGTACCATAATAATGGCATACAATAATGTTACCGTAAAAAATAAATACAACGCATATAAATATATTTAATCGAAATCGATTCGTGTTATTTCTTTGATCCAATGACGAACTTTCGCAAGTTTGCTGTAAACACCAAAAGAGCCTGGAGTAGCGCAGCCATAACCAAAAGATACCATGCCCAGTAACTTGTCATCGTGTACCGCTGGACCACCAGAATCACCCTGTAATAAAATTTCTATTATGGTTGGAATCTTCAAGGAAAGGCAAAGCGGTGCTGATCCTAACAAACTTACTGTAGGGCCTACGGGAAGTGGAAAGACTTGGAGCAAGATAAAAAGCAAAAGGAAGCACAGATAGAGCGCTACTTCTGTTCTGTTATCTTAATTCTTTATTAGAAGATAACTTTGCAAAGATAGGTTCTGAAAGTACGGTAGGTGGTATTTTTCCAACCTCTTGATTTGTTTGTGGCTTAATGTAGGTTTACTCACTTGAAGCCTAGTAATATGTTTTAAAGTTACCTGACAAGCGTCCTTCTTGCCTTCCGAGAATCCAGCACAGAACATTCTAGATGTTAAAGAACCTCGGAAGTATGGGAATGGTACGTGTTGGCAATTCTCCTTTGAAATAATCGGTACACGCACTGCTCGTAGCACTTTTGAGTACGGACCCTAAAATAACAGAAATTAATTGAAATAAAAGGAAAAATAATCATATCACAGATACTGCTGCTTGGAAATAAGTTCATCAGGTACAAATGTATTACTTGTTGAGGTTAATGTAGGCACTGCAGTATGATATAGTTAAAATGACAACCCCCAGTTCTTGTGGATTCTTCTCATCAGAGGGCGTGCATTGAACCCATGTATATATATAGGTACTTAGTTTTAGCGTCGTTCAAAAGTTCTTGTTAACAAGCCTAATTGAGTAAAGAATTTTTAGATATTTTTTGGAATTTTAAACATTTTTCTGACTGTTAAATGGACCTTTAACTAATTAAATCTAGTTAACATTACATATATTTGTCAACTTACGTTCTCTTCTGTATTTCCCCAGCCCGTGACGGTGATCACTTTACCGATCACCATATCCTCAATGTGGGCTATTTTAATTGGCCGAATGTTGTCGTCAAGTTTAAGAGATTCAGCCAGTTCGAGAAGCTGGAAGTCATAGTCGAAAGCGTGTTCTTTGGATTTTGCTCCCCATAAAGGATGTATGTAGTTGCGCTTTATTGGTACTTTCTTTCCTTGGTTCAGATATTTAGATCCAACTCGAACATACGGTTTCTTTCTAGTAAACACAGAATCGACTTATTTTTCTACACTTTTAAGACTCCAAGATTGCATATTTGTGTAATCGAATGTTGCTTTTAAGATTTGATTGTTATTTAATTCAGTTGTCTCCAAGATAGTTGGAAGCACAAACACAACCACTATAGTTTGTAAGTAATTCAAACTACCAATTCTACCTTCAGCAATCAGCTATATTAATGTCCGTTTAACTTACCCACAATGTGCAGCAGTTAAAACCCATCGCTTATCAATTATTGCACCACCACAGTTCGTACCATAAGCAGCATGATATGGATACAAATTTATATCCACTTCAAAACCACCAACAATTTTATCTTCTTCATATAAATTTTCAAATCTATTGTTTATGCGATGAACTAATTCTCGTGCATATAAATCTTTATCTTTATTATAATCGAAATTGTCAACATCTGGAAGTTCTGTTGGCTCGTCATAGTTTTCTATGTCAAGTTTTACTAATTTGTCGTCCTTAGGGATCCTTAGTATTCCTGTTGGTCGCGCGACTCTTAGTTTGGGAATTGGTATTACTAAGAGGTCATATCCTGTAATGCAAATGTGAATAAAATCCCTTTTTATGGTTATTATATTTGTTTCTTATTGTTTTTGTTTATCGGTAAGTTACTCATTTTGCTAGGCTCTTCTCCAAAAGACGTGGTAACGGTCTGACAATTAATCTTTTCGATTCAAAAGTTGCAATGAATTCAATATCAATAGGTTTTTTAACTAAATTATAATTTTTAAATATAAATATTATAATTCAGTTTTTATTTAAACCCTAATGAATAATTGGTTCACACGATGAAAATCCATATTATAAGGCTGTACCTGCAATCAAATTAAATAACATTGAATTTACCTTCTAACCTCACCGATTCGGTACATAGTAAAATTACAAATAAAAAATATCTGATCATATTTCCACGCGTGGCAAACGACAAAGAATTTAATTTTAAACTTTCATTTCGTCGTGCTAATATACCATGAAATTAATTTGAACGAAACGTACACTACTTTCCGTTAAAAAGAAAATCAATTTTCTATGTTTTCCATCCGAAAACTTAACCATAAATAAAAATGCTAACAGCAAGTGAATTGTAAGTAATTCAATGCTTCTTATAAATACTTTTATAGTAATTTTTATAATAATTACAAAATACATAATTATTTTACAATTTAGTTGTGAATACCATTGTGTTGACGTAGTGAATTACTTTAATAATATATTATTAAGTTTTCTCGCCACCTGCCCAGTCCACCGAGACTCCATGATAAACGTGACCGCTCTGCCAAGGGCGTTACTAAGAAGAAGAAGATTAAATTTTCACTCTTTTTGGCAAGGTTTGGCTAGATTATATTATAATACTTTTAAGTACATTGTATCGTTTAGTTGGTAGTAATTGAAATTTATCATAGTATACCTCCTAAATGCTATGATATGCACGTGTTTTGTAAAAATAAATCTCGGTGAAATTGATACAAAAGGTATACCAGTGTTATAATGTCACAAACAAGTATTAATATACCAAGAACTAATTTAAAAAAAAACTACGTGTTAATAAATAGGGGATTTTTGTTTGTTATAGTTTACCTGAATTGATTGATTTAATTAATATTGAAAATATATTATCTATCCTGCCTGTTATAACGAGCTCTTGTTATCTACAAATGTCGATATAGATTTTAAACAGACAATTCAACTAAATAGGGTCTTAAGCTCAACACTGAAACTGTCAAGCCTGAGGTCGTGCATTCAAATTACGACTGAGCGTCAATAAATTATTATTTCTAGGTGCGCAATTAACTCTTGCTCCAACGGCTAAAGATGATCAAAGAAACAGAAGCAATCTGAGTTCAAATAATATATATAGGATTGTAACGTCACTGGATTGTTATTTATAGCATTTTAACAATAAAGTGTAGTTTTAAGGAATTTTAATTTTATATTTAAAATATTTTTTAAAAATTAGGCTTAAAAAGCTTTCTACACCTACACAATATGTGTGATAGCTGATATGATTCTATATTGAAAAGATATAAATAAAATAATGATGTCATTTATTCCTAGACTACTTGCAATTTATATAAATAATTAAAAATGAGACACAACTTTGTTTTTCAAGTAAAAAAAACATAAAACACATACTAAACTAAAGGACAACATGAATTTATAACAATTTGCATAAGCTTCAAAATAATCAGATCATAATCACGAGCGGCAGATTGGTAAAGGAGTTTCTTCATAAGAATTCAAAATCAGGAAGATCAACCAACATCTTTAAGTATGATAAGACAAAGCCTCCAATAGCCTTCTGGTATCTCATTTCAATCGATGAACCACCCCAGGCCAGTAAATAGGGGGTGGGGGGTGAATACATAATGAAATTCGCCCTACGTCCGTTAATCAAAACCTGCAGAGCACTGGAAAGACTTAAGAAAATGGAAATTTTCCTTCCCTCCTTTTTCCTGTTAAAAACCTCCCGAGGCGAAAGGAGGTTGGACAACCCCACTTTGATGTTACTGTAGTATGGATGTGGCTTTTTAATTTAATATTTTATATCTAACGTCATCCATAAAAGCCTACATATGTTGACACAATCCGAATAATGATGCAAAACTTTAGGCATTTTTTTTAATTTTTACGTACAAATTATACAGAATTAACAATTTCAAGCTTTTTGTTCTTTCGTTTTTTTAAAGGGGGGACAAACAGCTAAAAAGCACGGTGTGAATGTCTATTATTCACACTTTCTGGAGGCCCGTGAGTTCGCTGCCCCCTCTTTAGAAATAGGTACAATATCTTCCTGAAGAACGCTAAGTAATTTTGATTACAAAAGGCTCAGTGATCAAACGGTGGATGGATCATACAAATTAAGTGATTTTTATCCCCATTCTACATGTATATATTTAAAAAATATGAAATTGCTATAATAGAAGTTAGTTGTAAGGATGTATGATTTATTTTCTATTATCATTAATTATTCTACCTTCCGTTCGTCCAGGCCAAGAAATCCTTAGAAATAGTTTGGTACCCATTCATATTTCAAAACCTTGGCAACTAACATAAGCGTAATGGTGATCGCTGACCTTTGAAGGTAGACCATTATTTTATTATATCTTAAGATAATTGAGAAGAACAAACTATTGTTATATAATTAAATATTGAAAAGAGTTCTCTCCATACTAAGCGAAAATCTTGCCTGCATCACCCGCCAGCCGAATGCAAATTTTATAACACAGCCTTTCTTATAGGCATTGTCGTAAACTCTCCCGTTGCTTAGCGCCGCGCTCGGCACCACTCGGGGGGCCTCGGTCATTTATTCCGCGAGACGCCATTTATTGTGCTTTTACTTTGGATGAATAAATTATGAGAACTGGATAATCCGCCAGTCAATATTTTATGTATTTAGAGAATTATTTCTTGGTAGCCTAAGAAAAAGTGTAAAATCTAAGTACTGTCGCCACTTATGCGTCATCAACTTAAAATTACCGTGTCGACAAAAGAAGTACTTTTAGTACAAAAGTTGTACTATTAGATTCAAGAAGAAAGTAGGCCTTGAAGCCTCAGAGGGTCATAAATAATGAAAAGACGATTATTGATTTTTTAATATAATAATCATTTATAGTAGAATCTAATCTAAATCTGAAATATAATATTATAATAAATGAGGAAAAAATAAAAACTGAAACACTGAAATGTATTTAAACGTATGATTCTTACAGTAATGTTCTTTAAATGCTGCCAGCATTATCTCGCTACAGTGATAGGCGCCTACATTACCCTTTGCATCTTTGCGCCAATCGCTTGTATGTACCTATTATAAAAACCAGAGACAACTCATACATTCTAAAAATATCCATTAAAATTCAGAGAGACAAGACATTTTGTATGTTTTATATATGATCCTACCTGCCCCCACAGATAAGTGTAATAAAAGTTGCGCTAATGCGAAAACTTTGTCATTTTATCACCATACGTGATCTTGGCGTTTTCGAGCGAACTAACGTTTTTCGAACAAAAACTGTAATTGTCTGGCGATGGGAGATTAAGAACCTCTACTATTTGTTAACGATTCGATCTTATTATGTAGCTACTACTATACCTATAGCAATTATAAAAGTAATGATGTTTAAACACTGCTAACCATAGTAACAGGTTTTATATGCTGTTTGTGTCTTAATTAAGACGACATCTCGATACTATTAAATTCTAATAAGAACTACAATTTATTTTTCAATTACATAAAATACCAGGTATGATTGTTATGAGAATATTTTTATACGAACTGGGTATTATCTGTGGGAGTAGCATCTCGAATCTCACTTTAAAATATTGTCAAACGTAGTAATTGCCGAGATGTCACCTGAAGTTAGACGATCGTAAAGCGATAGAAAATTCAAATTGTCATTTTATGTTACATTGAACAAGATATTTTTAAGTTTTCTTATGCGTTTTCCATTTTCATTTATTTGATAGCGTTAAAGGTGTGTTATTAACAGATAATTTGGTAAATAAAGTTCACATGGGCTACGTGAGTACAAAAATAAAGTACGGATCAAAAATAATACAGGTGTGAGATGTATGCGGGTCAGATCTGAAAAAGAAAATTTAATTAACATATAAACTTAAATATTTTAAGTCGACTACATACTACTATAAAATATAATGAAACAAATCAGTTAATCTTTCATATATTATTACTTGATTCGTGTCTGAATATAATAAGGCTTCTAATTGGAATAAATAGTATATACAAGATTATTTTATATACTATAAGGCACATATTTTTGATGTCAATGCCGCGGTAACTTAAATATAATTAACATTCTGTACTTATAATATTTTATATTTTCGTAATCAATGTTATAATTACCACAAAGTTCGCAAAAGGCACTTAAATCTAAAACTACAAAGAATAGTTCCTCTCATTAAGTTTCGCAACGGCATAGATTAAACCCTGAACGAAAGCTTACATTTGCATAGAAATTAAAATTTACCTGAACGCTAGTGGACTCGGGCATACCTTTGACGCACTAGAAACGGTTTTATTTGAATATAAATATTTTAACTTTACCAATATTCCTTCCCACCTACACATTATAGGGTTTTGCTCTCCCGAAATCCCTTTATAGATTTCAAATTTTCTTATAACACTAATAACATTTGAGTGCTAACCCTAACTGAGCTTTGATCAGATTGAGTATGTTTTGTATTTTTAAAATGAAAGCTTTCAATTCTTTAACATGTTGTTTTACCAAGTTGCAAGTTACGTTACGTTAGTTTAAGGTACATTCCAGCATTGAATGCAAGACACCGAGGTACTACCTCACTTAATAACAATTAACATCATCCATCTATTTATAGTAATAAACACAATATTTATTAATTATAAAACGTATTGCAAAATCCAATTTTTTTAAACACTAGTTATGTATTATTCTTAAATATTTTACATAAAGAATTACGTCATTTTAATTTTATATTTCATGTATTATGTAACTGTAATTAATCCATACAGTAAATATTAGCCGAATAATAATATTACATACCAATAAATCTTGGCGATCACAACTTAAATGTGAGACTACCGTAAATCTATATAATATATAAACAAAGGCAGCTTTCAAATGAAATACAAAACACTGGCACCTTATAAATACAAAAGGAAATTATATCAAAAGTTCTTAAGGTATTCGCAAAAGATATTTGGTAGAATTAAAACAACAGTGGCTGTGTCCCCCACTCACCCCAATGGGTGGATCCGACCCCCAACCCAAGATGGCTTCTTTTAAAATAGGGTGGCCGGCAAGGCCCCTAAGAATAAAAGTGTGTCACACCTTAACGTCAGAAGTGGGGGGTTGAGTTTCTTTGTTGTAAATTCAATGGCCTGCTTTAATGACGTTTTTGCTCTTGTTAAATGAGGTTTTGTAACTAATGTACTCGTATTTAGTATACTTTTTATTGAGATAATTTAGAACTAATTTATATTATGTCTAGTATTAAAATTGTTACATGAATTTACAGCTTAATTTTAATAAATATTGATAGTTTTTTTATGTATTATTAAAGAATATCAGTAATGCTTATTAGAGAGTATAACCTTACATATGTTGCTTATAAAGATTTAAAAAAGATAGCTCTTTAAAGTTGTTTAATACAAAAATAAATACGTTAAATCTTCTACATAATACACTCTGTGGAATTTTCGTAGTAAAATACCAAAGGTGTAGTCTGTGAAAATAGCTGGGGTCCTTGAACTTCACATATTCGTGACTCGTGACTAGGTCAATGTGTGATCATATGTGTGTTATTCGTTCTATTTTTGAAATATTCGATTGGATTATATTAGTGGCCCGCTTTAACTAAAGTATAAATGTAACTAAAAATTAATGATAAATTATTTATTTTAATTCATTATTTCGTAAAGTAATTCAAATTTAAAACAAAAGTAATTCAGTTCAAACTTGACTATTTCTGCATTTAAGGTAGGCGAACTCATACATAACATATGGCATTCATTCAACTTAATTTGAATCGGTGTTATTTTGAAAACATCGATATATATTGTATAATTTTTGACGTTCTATTTACAAAATATTTATATTTGAATGATTACTTAAGTACCGGGGATGTGTACATATTAAACATTTATAAACGAAACAGCAAAAAGAAAATTAAAACCGTAACTTGTCCAATTAAAGTGGGCGAGTAATATTCAGACTAAAAGCGCTATTACATCCACCCGCGGAATTCAAATGACGAATTGCGGAGGGTTTTTCTTGTTCCAAATACAAATTTTAAGCTGACGTTTGCAAGAAAGAGGTTTGTACAAACTCAACCTTTTTACTTTGACTTACGAACGAAGTTGTTTTTTAAAAGAGATTGTTTATCAAGATTTCACCCCGCTGTCTCTCAGAAGGATTTATCGTCTTGCACAGGGGTAGAAAAATAAGAAAGGGCTGTTTTTCCAGGGGGTCTTCAGAGGGGGGTAACTGATTCAATTAAGCCGGGTGGAGCGCTGGAGCGATTAATTATGCTTTCAAAATTTGTTGTATAAAAAAATGCTGGCATCATCTCAAGATCCATAACCTACTAAAACTATCAAAATCATTTTACATTTAAGCATACATTTTATATTAATCAATTATTAGCCATTCGATACAAAATAACCGCTTAAAGCGGTAAAGCCAGTTCCTAATTATTTAAGTTTACCTTCTGTAATTGATTTGTTAAATAGCAATGAACGTTACATACAAAGCATAATAACGTAACGTATTACGTATTTATTATCTATAAGAAATTATGATTATCGAGTATTGGCAGATAATCTATTTGTTTCCAATATTTTTTACACGAGGTTTTTATAAGAATATAGGCAAGTTTACTTTGTGCATTACAAAATGAAAACGTTTATTCCTAGTGAACTAAATCGCAGTTTAAATTAACAGCAATTTCACGAAGAATATACAGGAACTTTATCTTGCGTGTTGCAATATTCTATTGGATCCATTATATTAAATATATAAAAATACGTTGAATAAATATACCGTCGTATTTTAAATATCTAAGGATTTGTATTATGAAAAAGATGAAATATTCATTAAATATTATGGTAAAGAATAAAATTGCGTATTTGTACTGAAAATCTAAATCAGTTTTTTTTTAATTCTACATATTTATTTAATCAAAATATTATTGTTATCTTATAGCTCATTGTTATGCCTTAGAATTCTGGTTATTTAGATATTCGACAATCGCATCCGGGGAAGAAAACGTATGAAATTGTCCAACCTCCAAATGGTAGTCAGTTGGAGTCCGGCAAATACAGAGAACTGGATTCAAATCGCAGTTCCTATAGTTAAAATTGTGCCTCGCTGTATGCTGTATGAGGTTTGGCGTTATCGTTGAACAACAATAGTGAAGATCGATTAATGAGTTGAAGCTGCTTCACTGACAGTTTTACTATCACTGTTCGGAGTTCGCCACAGGACATCTGCCGACATTTTTCCATCACGAAAGTGTTGGAACCAAAGTCGCACGAAGCGTTCATTAGAAGTCCCTGCTTCGAACGTAACATTGATATTGTAAGCTGTTTCTACTGTGTTAGTTCCACGTCGGAACTCGTATTCAAAAGTCTTTGAAATTTAATTTCTGAAGTGTTTATGCTGAATAAAAAAAATACATGCTTTTTCACACAATAATATCAAAGAGTGACAGTTTTATATCAACACTAAGTATCGGCTAAAAGCAAAAACAACAATTTCTTAACCCCTATTATTTAGAAATTTAGAGACATATGAGTGTTACTGTTATAAGGTATACTTCTTTACTTTTATACATAATGTTACAGACGTATATATCTAATTAAAAAAACTATTATCTACAAAATAAACTAAATGAATGTCTGGTCACATACGACCTTACGGCTACATTATAGCCTAACAATTTTTCCGTTTTATTACAACTATTTATTATTTTAATTAATTAGTTGACATTATAATACCAATAATATTTTTCTTGGGGACCTTAACAATTACCTTTAGGTATATAAAAAATCGATAGCCTTGAGATATAATGCCACCATGACGATCCTTCCTCGATTAAGGGACCCCTTTTTTTAGGTGTACACCCCTTAACCACCAGCGAAGGCGGAACCACGGAAACCGCACTGGCTGTGTACTCTCTTGAACAAACTCAAGACGGTGGGGGGTCAATGTATAAAAGTCGTTGAAAAAGGGTGTCTCGGGGGGGGGGAAAAGAAGGAATAAATGAGCTCGCCCCTGTTTTAAATTGCTAAGATGCGGGTGGTACAGTCTCGCTGCTTAATTTTGTTTCGTTTTATTTCGCGAGACTGAGATTTGTTACATTGCATGAAAATTTAATTCTTTTTAGTTTGTGTGTATTTACATTATGAATTCAAAGAGTAAAACTTGCTTGTTGATGTAGGAAACTGTCATATAGTTAAAAGTTACAGTCGACGTGAAGCTGTAGAAGCCTATTTGTAACTCTAAGTTTGTCTAAATTATATTCTTATCAATCTCGACTTACAAAAAATAGTACACTAGCTAACACAGATTAGCTTTGCAAAGAATTTAGGTTTATTGCTATTTGTTAATACGCTAAATACTCCTTTCCTTCTCTTACTGTTACTAACAATTACATATATATATATATATATATATAATATTTTAATGCGCATGCAACACGATGAAGATATTGTATTATTACATCAGTAATAATATTGAATAGGTAAATAATATGAAACTGTAATATATTATAAAAAATGACGACGCAAAAGATTTTTTATATGCCTAATTGAATAAAGATACATATTTGGAGTCTGTAAATCTTATGTTAAAAAAATACTTTTAGCGAATTTTACTTTAATTTTAAGAATAAGCAATTTTATTTTGTTTTCTATGTATATCACATTAAAAACTAGACTAGTGACTGTATATGTTGTATGGTAGTGTAAAAATTGACGATTCAAAAGTGTCTTTATAAAGACCTACTTAAATAAAGATTTGAGTTTGAGTGTAAGAGATAATTATATAAACTTTACTCAATATTTAATATCAATGATGTATCATTGTATGGTCCCTATCACCCAATATGGCTCAGTGATTATTTATTACGGTTGTAGTGTTTTGTTTAAACATACTAATACTTTTACAGATGAGAAGAGAAGCGGAAGGACTTGGGGCGAGATAAAACGTAAAGCTTCCGATAAAACGCAATAGATGATCACTGTTAACATCTCTGTCCCTTCAACCGGATATAGGCTTTTAATTATGTAAAGAAAGCATAACTTATTAAGTTTAATAAATGAATAAATATTTCATTATTAAGACGTTTAGGCTATAAAATAGCTGTAGATCTTATTTACTCAGAATTAAACAATACATACGGCTCCTTAAAGTTGATGCGTAATTAATTTCTTCGATCACCCTCTTTTCCCCTAAAATTTTACATAAAGAGGGTCTAAAAATGCACTCAGACATACATTAAAAGATATAATTAAGGGGCCCGCACCCCTTGGGGAAATTCGCCTTCTTTTGACATTTTAAGAAAGGGTTTAAAACCCCCTTGAAGTAAACAAATTTGCTGAGTTGGAATTTTTGAATTAGGAAGACAGAAAATCGTTACAAACTTATTCGATGCGGGATCTTCCAATTGTAATTTTATATGGAATTGTTAGGCAATAAAACTGTATCTAAGGATAACAATAATAATAACAAATAAAAATAATACAAA
Organism: Leptophobia aripa; assembly: GCA_951799465.1. Taxonomy (NCBI): domain Eukaryota; kingdom Metazoa; phylum Arthropoda; class Insecta; order Lepidoptera; family Pieridae; genus Leptophobia; species Leptophobia aripa. The sequence continues at coordinate 4,287,332 of OX637272.1, read as the reverse complement.
GCTTTACGTCAAATACGAGTGATACCTAGAACGTCATGATAATAAAATGACGTAATAAGCTTGTTACTTATTAACCTTAATACATCAGTATTACATACATAATATATAACTTAAATTACTTTGATGTATATCTTAAAAAAAGCGTCTTATTATTAAACCAAATGGAATTTGTGTCATGGAAATCTATGTTATTAACTTTAAAATATAACTCCTGACATATATTTCGTAAAGTAAACATTTGTATTGTTTAAATTGGCGGGTAAATTTCCCATTGAGGAGGGACGTCAGAAAAACGCAAAAGGGGAAAAAGAGAAAAAATAAGGGAAAAAACCCGGCATTATCCTTGTTAATTCCTGGGCTAATTCAATTCACGCCTAATTCTATTTGCTGAGCAAAACGTAGAGGTGATAATTGTGGGATACTTTTTGCAAACGGTGTTTTCAAATAGGGCGTCCTTTTCTTAGGATAAACATTTATTGGGTTGTATTTTCGGTATCTTTATAACGGTTGCGTTAAGAATTTTAAGTACGACGTAGGCTAGCGTATACTCACATACGGTATGGCCAAAGCGATATCTGTATTTTGTATAATAAATTAACAAATATCATACAAAGTCAGCTTGTACCAAAACAAATTGTTTATGGCTAACACGAATGCTAAACTACATATAAATCCAGACCACAGACAACAGATAGATAATAATAAAATACAGATAAAAAGTTATATTTTACTGTTCGTAATTACCCGTTGTTTACCGTTTGGTTTCGGTATTATTACAAAGTATTAAAAAAAAACAATATCTATCAAATACTTACGCAAATTGACCACTACACTCTAACGCAAATTTTAAACTGACCAATTCGTTAGATAATAATAACCCCTTAAACCGGTTGTGACCGTAGGGTCATTTTTGGACATTGTCTATTTCAACTGGTCAATCTAGTCTGACCCCTTCTTAAGGCAGCTGGCCAAAAACCTGTTTTTCACAAAGCATAGATTACGTTACGAAACGTGATTTTTATTAATAGCAACCCCCGGTTGCAACGTTCTATGGACAATTGACATGTGTTGAAGTTTTATGAAATTATCTATGACACATTGCATATGCGATTTTTAACTAGTTAAATATTTTTATAAGACATTCGTAGCAATAACGAATTTGAATATTTTTATTCTCATGTTTTTAATAAACTGATGTATAAAATATTACAAAAACTGTTTTTAATACAAAATTTCACGCAGACCAAACTTCAGAAGTAACAATTTTTTAAAACGAAATTCTGGAGTGGACTTTTAACAAAAACTACCTGAACTACCAAAATATTAAACGACAAAGTGTTTAGTTAAGTATAACGAAAACAAAGAGAGAACGGTGTCTTCGCGTATTTGCAAAACAAAAGAAAATCCATGGAAAACAAAGCCTGAAAAGGAATTAATAAAATGTAACAACTGTAAACTATGTAACAAGGTATCATTAAAAGTAGTCTAGTCTGTTATTAAATAGAATAAACGTATTTCTAAACAATAATACGATACTGCTGTATCGAATATTATTTAATATATACAATATTTGCATTTTTTCTTGTATTTGCATTAAAATTTTGCAAAATTGTTTTTTCATTGATTTTAAATTCTACATTTAAAATCATAAGCATTATGATATATCCAGTTCCTATAGTATGTTACGAAGGTACAGTTCACTTGTCTTAAATTATGATTAATAAACCAAACATATAAAAGCGCCTGGCCTTTATGCCTTTAGGCCTCTATGCCCAATGCGGCACTTCAAACTGACACGGACATTTTTATAAAAATATGGGAATTCCCTAAGCGAAAAAACGCGTTTTTAAATAAAAGGAATTTACTCAAAAAAGTGAAAAAAACCGTAATATTTGGTTGTAAAAGGCCGTAACTCCAGGTTGTCTCACAATATTAATAATTAGATTTAAATCGTGCGTTATAGATTTTCTTACCACCTGCATTAAACAAAATAAAAAGGATGGAGAAAAACATCAGTCCGAAAATGATTGAGTACAAGGAAGAAAATCAATTTAATTTTTTCTACTTTTATATGTTGACAATATAAATAATCGAAATAAAATACTAAAGCTAAAACCACCAAAACTCATTAAAGAATGTCTAAAAACACTTATGTTCACAATCTCTTATGTAATAAAATTTGTTAAGTAACAAAAATGATTGATGCAGGTTTGTAAGACCCATAAAGGCTGTAGCGCTGGATTGCGTAATAAATATTTTTTTTTGATGTTACCTACTTTATTTTCATATTCCAAATACTATGTGACACGCGATATTGAATAAGGCAGGTTTTTATCGATTTTATAAAACCGATTCTTGACTGGTACCATCTGATTAGTTTGACGACTTGCTGTTTTAATTTATACTTTGCCTTTTCATATTTTGAATTTCTACCTAGTTTATTTAAACTAATCAAATTCATATTCACATGAGAAACAGAATCAATGCCTCACCTCACAGAAAATAAGAAAAGCATAATTATTAAATATTAACATTATAAGTGTTGTTAACACTGTATGATTTGGGATAATCTTGTTTTGAATTAAACCATCTCCTAGTAATGATTGTGTGTTTGCTTTCATTCAAAAAAACATAAAAAAAATTGTTACTTTCCAAAAAAAAAAGCATCACACAGTTATCGATAAGTATCCATAAAATTGATTTCTGATTTTACAAATTGGTGCACCTGTTAATACAATCTGCTACATATTGAATGTTTGAAATCAATAAAGTGTTTCTTTAACCCTTTACAGCATATGGCATTATTTACGCAAATAAAAAATAATCATAGTTATCCGTGTGTCCATCTGTCTGTCCTTTTATTGGGTTTTATAATAATAATCGATTGCGTAGACACACTTGAATAGCCGTGGATACGGTCAGTTGTATGGTGACCATCAATTAAAACTAATTGCGGTCACATTTTATTTGATTTATGTTTGTATAGTGTAGCTAGACTAGACATATTTTTAGAATACATTAAACATTTATTAGTTATTAGGCAAAATTCAATCTACTCAGAGATTTGTGGTAGGTACTATCTAAAGGACGATAGTTTTTTTAATATATTTTTTTACATATCATTGTTACTTTTAGTGAAGTTGAAGTAACTTGGACTCATAGTGATAAGGCTAGGCGTTACGTTTAACTAATAAGCTAATACTTCTCAACACTAGGTGTAATTTATAGTTTAAGTATGAAACTGAAAACGTTAAGAAAGATGATTATGTTGTAAAAGTGTGGTCACCCCGTTGTAACCGGTTAAATGCGGAACCGGTAGTGGCCCGTGGCCAGTTGGTCTGTTTGACCCTTTCTTGTTCTATTGTTGTAAGGTGGCAGCTGTCGTGGGTTAACAAGGTGTAATGATAGCGACTTTTTAAATTTATTATTTGGCAAATGTCTTCGATATATTTTGTAAGTTAAAATAATATTGCATGATTCTGCATACTAAAGTTACGGTGGCTTCCATTTTTTATAGAAAAAATACAAATATTCATTCGTCCGTAGTGGAGTATTACATCGTAGTACTGACACACAGTACAGTACGTTTGTATCATTGTGTAAAGTATTTAAAACAATTTTTACATAATACTTATATGGAAGGGATTGGCTAATTGATTAAACTTTGTGCACAGTGCACATACTAAATTATGAATTACTGAAACTATTCATGCGGAAACAACTCTTTTGAATAAATCGCGTTTATGTAAAGCATTATAAAAAATGAACTGAATGCTCTATCGAAGCAAAATCTAATGTAAAAATCTCCATACGAATACCTTCACGCTAAAATGTCCCAAACATCTCGCTAGTTAGCGAACAATTCGTGGGGAAATTTTTAGTGTGACGTCACCCGGATATCCGGCTTGAACTATTCGCCGGATAACCGGTGTATATCTTACATTTGAACTGCGATGTACAAGCGAAAACAACTAGGCTTAATTGGCTTTATTTAAATTTTAAAACATTATTTGTTACGTACAAAATCTTTGTTTATGACATACGTAATACGTATAATACCAGTACCGGTAACAATACCTAATGGCGAAATGGTACGTTTCAGCCGAGAGTTTGTGCGTTCGATCTCGCCTGTTCACCAATTTAATATTAAACCCGCTTGCTTCTACGGAAACACAGAAGGCTGATCACCTAATTGTCTATAATAAAATCTGAGGCTTGTAAATAACAGGACGTTGTACTTAAGTAAGTTAATAAAACTTATTCATATTAATCACTTAAAGTAAATCCGAATAATATTTCACATATTATTAACTGTGTTCCTAATATACGTAGCGCAATATTTGATGGAAATAAAAAATGTGATAAGACGCGGCATTGTAATTTGGTAGTTTTTCTAAAATTTAAATTCTCTTCCATTTTTAATCGTGACTGTACAATGCGGAAAGCAGCAATAATTCGTGGTTGTTTTCGTAAATTCTTACCGCGAGCGTATAAGCAACTTCCGTATAAGAGATTGTATCGTACAGTCGCAAATGTACCAAATACATTAGGTACATAAAATGCCAATAGACTAATGTGATTAGGTATATAACGTAAAAACTACTAAAATATAAAAACAACACTTCACTTATATTTGCAAGGTTTTTTTTTCACTATTAGCTGTCGTACAGTTACAATGGATCCATCTTTTATAATAATGACATGTTCGCACTTGTTTTTATTACACAGACTACGTTTTGAAATAATAAGGATGACATTTCATAACGTAATAAGCTTGAAAGTATTCAACTTTCAAGTTTTTTTTTTATAGAAGCACCAAACGAAGCCCACTATAAAGGCGAAATCGCCGCCCATAGACACTCACGCGGCGGCAGCTCGTGAGTGCGTTGCCGGCCTTTAAAGGAAAATTGAGAAATGGAGGGGTAGGAGAAGAGGACGGGGGAGGGGAAAGCATGGGCACCGGAAGATCTCACTCACTCGACCGACGTATGATTCCTTGACAGAAAACGCGCCGAGAAACCAAAGATTTTCCATTGTATTTCCACTATTCACTATTAACTAAAAATATTTACAATTTAATGCTCTCAGATCTGTCTCTTCATAATATGTCACATGCTCTTGAATTCGTGACATATTAACTACGAACGAACTCTTCGAACAAATGAAAGATTAAAAATGGTAACAAAATATTACTTTCATTATAAAAGGATATTTAAAAAAGGTTTTTAACACCATCCATCTCAATTAATATTGAATACTTTCATTTTTATTAAAACAACTTTGTCATAACGTAATATAATTCAAAAGGATGCAATAAAGGAGGAAACAATTCTTTACGCTTTCGATAAGTATCGATTGGAATTTATACGAGAATCGGAAGTGATTTTAAAGCGATATTTTTTTTCTTTACCATATGGTGTAATGTGTCGTAAATAACAAATTTGTTTTGCTTACCTTATTAGCTCATATGAGACATTTCAGTTTAGAAAGTGTGACTAACTGAGCTCCTGTCAACGAGTATTGTCGGGGCAAAAATGTCTTTGGTATAGTTGACAGATACCTTAACATTTGAAAAAAATAAAATTTAAATTTATATTAATACTTCTTTTAAAATCTACACTTCGTTTTTCCGGTTTACACGATGTCAAAGTAAATAATTAAAATCCGAATCTTAAGGAGGTCCATTCCCCCCATGCCCCCACAGGACGCAAACTCACCAAGCAATGTAAGTGCAATTTAAAATGTAAATTAACGACGCAAAGAAGTTTAGGGGGACACCCGACTCTGTCTTAAAACACCCTATACAGCCGGTAACGAATATATCTTTTCTTAGAAATTTAACCTCTATAATGATGAAAATAAAGTACATTCTTCTATACGAAAATAATCGAACTGGATTTGGCGTTACTTATGTCGGGATGATATTTTTTGTGCAAATTACAGTCCTAAGGTTATGTGATAAAATACATTTTTATATGATTTCGCATGGCAACGTATAGGCCGTTTCGGATGTATTTTTTATATTTCAGAGCACAAGAGATTTGTTTTGCAAGAAAGCGGAGACGGGCGGACATTTTGTAATTATTATATGTTTGAATTTATTTTTTTAATTACTAATTAAAAGATTAATAATTTTGCCAAATGTCTAAGGACACGTCACGACTTAGTTATGTTATGCAAATGGTCATTAAAAAGGAAATGGAAAAAGGAAAAATAGAGTATAATATTTTTCTCTGACGCTGTGTTAAAATTTTATTTGGATTTATATAACGTAAGTTAGTTTTTTACACTACAGTTACAATACGAACTGTTGTTTTGTTGCGTGAAAACGGAATTAGGAAACCATTAGGTAGGTAGTAAAATGTTTACTGAGTAGTAGTAGTAGTAGAGGTTTGATATAGTATATGTGCAAGATACTAAAACAGTGATTCTAAGAAAGTAGTCTAATTATATAAATTAAACGAGTGGTTAATGAGCACATTGATCACTTTAATGTTCGATACCTACTATTTTATTCTATATTTACCTGTATATATAAGATTATTCCTTGGCTTATTTTTTTATTATTATAAATAAATAATTATAATATACTTTTAATTTTAAATAATTGTATTAAATCAATAACAATACTAAACATTCAGTATAATTTATATGGATACTAGTAGTACTAACGTAGGTATTTGAAACTTGCCTTAAAAATTATAAGGACCTATACATAGCCTAAGTAAGGCAACTTATGTATAAAAGGTATAATATGTCTAAAAAAATACATAAATTGTGCAAAGAGTTCCTTGTACTTAAAAATATATGTATATTTCCGTATTAAACTACCGAAGTAATATCAATTAAGACTTAGAATGTAGCCGTCGATAATTACTAGACTCGTTAGAAAATACCAAAGCTTTCCTTATATACTTAGAAACTTTATAAGCGGTAACTGGAGATCGACCGGGTCGTTAAGAACCTTTTTTCCAACCCCACGGGTGGGGAGGGGAGAAATGGAAAACTCGGGAAAATTGTAGCATTCTTGAGGCAACGCGCCGGCTCACACCTTCTTGAATAGGGGTATAGAGCCTTTGGTACAGATATTTGTGGGCGTGAAAAAAAGGTATCTTTTTAAAAACACGGGCCAAATTTCGTAACTTAAAAATTTTCCACACAGCTTTGTAGTATCTGTTTCTGTCAACAAAATAAAATCGAAATCAAATATTCACGAACAGAAACATCGATAAAGTGTCAATCTAATAAATAACTATCTGTCAAATATTTAATTCAAAACTCTTGGCTTAGTTAAAAAGTTAAGCTTATTTTCTGATTTATTTCACGATTTATTCATACATATTTTTTGAACTAACAGTAATCAAGTTCACCTTTTGCTAAGAGACTTTTATCAAAATGTTTTTCACCCCTGAGCTCTGTTCGGCTTGGAACGTAAAAAGGAGAGCTGTTGGACTCTCCTTCCCCCACCCTCCTCTCCGGACAGCGATTCGTGGGCGCGGATTCTGCTTCATACTTATATAAATTACAACCCTTTATTATATACATTTTTCTGTAGATTTTTAATGTTTTCTAATTCTATAACTACGTGTTAACTAGTATACTCTTTGTTCTAGTCTAAATTTACAGTAACATCTGTTATAGACGCTTATATTCAAATCCATCAATCCGCTAATTTGAGCAAGTTATACTTTATTGTATTTATGATAATTAAAATAAATATGAACTATGTACGAATGTTTGTAAGTATGTACTATGCGTTAGCAGTAGATTATCTTAGATGTCTTACTTAGACTAAATAAATAATTTTCCATTATTATTTCTTGTAAATGCCTGAAAACTCCTATTTGATATGAGGTCTAAATCCACTTTCTTTTTATAGCAATAAACGAAATTGTAAACCGGTCTGAGAATATACTGACAAACTCAGCTTGTTATATTATTATATACCTAACATATATCATGTATTGCATAAGAATATGTGTTCAGATATTCACACCTTAATACTTTTTTTTTCGAAATTTGGACTATGTTAGTTAATTTGCGGTTGGTAAGGTTTATCTAAACTTCCTGAAAATTTTAACAAAAAAATCTCCCCTAGGTGACGCGGCCGTTCTTTGCTTACATCAGCAGATTTCTTAACCAGTAAATCTCGACCCTCCATACACACCCCTCTTGAAATTTCTCTTAACAAAACGCGCACAAGAGGAGTAGCAAGGGGTCAATAAATACTGGCTGAATAAAATTCGTAATGTTCTGTTTGGTTCAGCGTAAATGACGCAAAAGGCCTTAAGAAATTATAGACACTGTATTGTTATCATAAGTGGCAATATATTTAATGAAGGCGTATATGGTTCTTTTGTTTAAGTAAACATTCCTACCACTACAAATATTTCGTTTAACGTATTTGAGAAAGATAAAATAAAATAAACAAAATATCAATTTATATAGATATATATACGATTAATAACCCCAAGCTAGGTTCTTCAACATTGGTTGTAGTAATATAAAAGGTTTTTCTTTAAATATTTATATCAAACAAAAAAATAGTCTTCTAAATATTTCGATACGCGGACTTAGCGAGATATATTTTTAGAGTTATTTTATCTGTTATGAAATTATAATTATTTTATTTATTAATCATACACCAAGATGTATCCTTTACTGTATACTCAAGCCTGTGATATGCCAAATTCAATATAAATAAAATATCATCACAAATACGTCATTAATTTAAAAAAACGAATGAAAAATTTCAGCATGTTTAATGCATTTGGTGATTATTAAATAAAGCTAACAGTGGTGACTGATTTATCAATAATTTCTATGGTTTTTAATTTCCTGTTTTACGATGTGAATCCATTTAACTTGTATAAAGTATGACGGTATTCTTAGTGTGGCTTTGATTACGAACACAGAATTATGAATACCAAGAACAAAAAGTTTGCCTAGTTTACCCATAAGTGTGTATAATCTCTAGGATTTATCTTGGAAAAAGATAAAACTTATGTATATTGCACAATATGCAAAACCTGTGAACGTTGCCAAGCGCGTCGCCAAAACACAAAAATAATGTTGAACATTATACAGATAAGACGCTTAGTTGGCAAAAAACATAAATTTCCAAAACAACTACATTATGCTGAGATTATTATTCAATGTTTAATGTTTTCTATATATTTTTAATAATTGTTGTTTGAGTAAGATCTATTTCACAATTATGTTTAATAATATTAACTACACAAAAAAATTTAAACAGATACATCACCAAGCTACATTAAACATTTAAGTTTCTTGATCACGCACAAAATATATATTATATGTTATACCAAACAACTATAAAGACATACATATATATGCTAAAGAAGATTTTCTCTCAATGCGATAAATGATGACGAAATTCAATACAATACTGAAAAAAAAATAAAAGAGGGTATAATTATCTATTCTTTCCAATTTAAGGTAAACGTATAACATAAAACTGGAGACATCAACACGAAATTCTTAATTCAAACTCTTCTAATCTACAGTCATGTCGCATTTTTCCCACGTAACGCACACTTGCTAATTTTTCCTCCGCATTATGTGTGTGCGTAAAATGCTTTATACGTATTCGGGGTGTGCGGCTGTGTGTGTGCTAGCCGCTGCCTTCATTGGACACGGAGCCATTTCTTTATTGATCCATATTTCTTCTTCTTTGCACTGCCCGGGGGGTGGGAGGCACCCGGGGGTGGTTTTTCTGCCAAGGAACGTTGTTATTAATGGTTAAACTGAATTTTAGCGCTCTGTTTTTTGTTTTGTTATGAAATATAATGATCAAGTATTTTATCTTTTTTGTTTTGTTGGGGGAATTAAACCGTATTATTTAACAATTGGACAGATAATTTTACATTACATGAATGCTTTTTAAATAACTAATATAAATAGCTACTTAGAAAGTTAATATTTCGTCTGTTATAAATCATATAACAACTATCGTAAGAAGTAATTCAAATATAGAATACATTGATATATACATTTCATTTTATTTTTCCTAATATAAATAGTTTTGGGGCTATTAAACACTTCCTTTTTACGCACATATTCCTTTAAAAAATCTCCTAACTTTACTTAAAACCATTGACATTGCAAGATGTCATAATTGATAAATGTTGAACGTTTTTGAGTGAAATGTCAATTCAATTACACACGCAATACTGAGTCTTTCAAGTTTCTCATCTATGATGATGTACGTCAGTCCAACAAATATTTACCGAGTGACACGTAGAAAGTTTTATCTACAATAAAATAACGTAACAATATATCATACAGACAAAATAAAGAAACAATTCATAAAACAGACAATAAACGCTCGTGAACAGTGTGTTATTGTCAATAAAACCCAACACTTATCTCATACAAACACGAGTTGTAAAAAAAGTAAAAAAAAAGTTCAATCTGAAATACAACCCTTATAATTTGGCTCATTACTAAATGCAAGAGAAACATATTCTGCCTTAACCGCCCCTATAAATAAAGGCGACGGGAGAAAGGGAAAAATTTTATTATCCCTTTCCCACCCACTAAAGGAGAAATATGAAATAAAATGAAAATGTAATATGAAAAAAATATGGAGTGCGCGAGGCAAGACAAAGGGTTGTAAGGTGCCAGACTAACATGGAGATGGCTTTTTGTTATAAATGCCTAATAACAACATAAACTTGGCAAAGATGATAGATGTCAATTGTCAAATGTCAGTTAGGTTGCATTATGGCAAACCTTTTTCACTGCATTAGAATTACATATTTATTTTTTATAGGCTGTGTACGTGTGGCAAAGTATATGTAAGTCTGTTATCAGCACAAGCTATAAATACTTTTTAGAAAACTAAAAACCAACATAAAACATCTTATATTTACGTAATAAAAAATGTAACATAATACAATTTGGTGATATTCACCCTTTAAGTCAGCAGTTATCTAATTAATATTCCGTCTAATTTTCTTATTAGAAATTCTGGAGCTTCAAGACTCTATAGGAATTAATTTCAACTATTATTTTGGATACACATTATTTCGTTATCTCCCTGGATTTATGCAAAAGAACAATAACAACTTATATGACTTGACTTATACAATTAAAATATTTATATGTATATGTAAACTCATTTTTCATTCAATTTATATACATAAATTAAGAAGAAATAAGCTTAAATTTACAAAAGCCGTCTCCACACTCTGTCATTATACAAGGCGGGGGTTCGGCCTCAGGCAGCGAAGACTCGCTTCTATAAATCTACCTTATCATAAAAAACCCTTCTTTATTCCCTCATACCTACTTGTGCGCCATGTTTACGGCTATGATTTACTCATTGGGGTAAAAAGGTTTTAGATTTTATAGTCTCTTTATATGCAGCTTTGGAATTAATTGTGGCTGTAGTTGTCTTCATGATTTCTTATTAACTTTGAACAAAACTGAATTATTTAGTACTGATATTTATAAACTTAAAATTACTATGGAACAAATATATTATACTGGACTAAATTATAAAAATAGGCCATCAAAGACATAGATTGAATATTTTTGTTCATTCTCTTTAAAACACAACATTTAATTATGGCACAATTTAAATTAGTTATTATTATATGTTAGTATATTATTTTTGTTAATATCTTTTTGTATTAATTTAATATTATCATTTTCCAATGTATACAATCTAACGAAATCTGTTTTTAAATAAGTATTTTATAGATTTGCCGTTTAAGTGAAAAATTCGTATTCGCTCTTTTAAAAAGGTTTGCAGGTAGAAGACAGGTCCCTTACAAAAATTAGCCGTAAGGGGGCCAAGAGGGGTGCTTGGGGGTGCTAAGAGTATTTTTCTCCCAAAGGTGATGACACATAACGCTCAGGTTTATAAATAGCTTATTTAGAGAAATTAGTATGTGGAGGAAGACGTTTTCTACTACTGAAAAGGGATCGTCGTCCTGTCGATTGGTCTGCCTTAACGCTCGGCATGGCTAATGCCGGGAATTTGTATATATGCTTAGCGGACGAGAGAACTTCTTTAGCGCGTTGAAGTATCAATGACGCCATCGACTGGGTGAACCTAAAGATAGGTCACATCTGTATATCATAATTTAAATTTAATCCTACTTTTGAGTTGATATTTCGATTTTATTTATACTTTAAAATATTGTGTCCGTCTGAACATATAGTATTTCGGAATATGCCAATCGGAAAGATTTTTTTTATTTGCATTTAATTTATTTCAATCCTTTGAATATACAAAAAAGCATGTAGGTTGATTTTTCGCATGTTGATTTCCTTATTCTAAAAGTCAAGTTTAATTAATCTAAAATCCAATAAGATTCGTTCGATATTTTAATTATAAATATCACACTTATTTTAATACCCAGTGTATAATAACGATACAGACTCATTTAACACATGTTTCTGCGATATGTGGACATACCCTAAAAGGGGTATTGTCCCGAGTTTTTGCCAAGGACCCAGTAAGTGAATTCTGCAGATATTTTTATATTAGGGAGGCTTCCGAGCTTTTTTCGGGACTTGATCATGTTACGGAGTTATAAAGCTTTTTGTAAAAAAATAGGGTTTCTTTCATATAACTGTTACCCGTGACATCGTCTACATTAATATTTAAGTAGTGTGCTAATATATGAATCCTTATACAATATTTTGCAGCAAGAGTCGTGGAAATATAACAGACGAAAGCTGAAAATATATCTATCTATAAAGTACCCGAAAACCAAGACCAAGTCCCATTTACAGTTGAAGCGGCCTAGACTTATAAAATTATTATAACATGATTATTTTACAAAATTCAGCACTACACTGCCAGTAATTATTCTAATTATATCTAAATTAATTAGGTTTATTGTAAATGAAATACCCGTCTTAAGAATGATTTCATTTAAACATAATTGACAAACAAGTAGTAACTTGGGATAAATTGAGTTGCGTATCGTAAATAATTTGAACAATATATCTTGTCAATATGATTATTAGATTAGGAAATTGCCGATTTTTACTGAAAAGCTTAAATTGGTTTTAAAATTAATTTATATCTTGTACACATAGAATGGTATCAGCGGTCATTTGTGTACGTCAATAATGCAAGATAACCCGGATAAAGCGTGATCGCTGTTTTATAGATGTCCTTATCTCAGTATTTAGGGCGATCGTTTACAAGATTTTGTACAGTTTAAATAGTTCTTTACACTATTAAAGACTTGCTCACCATTTTGTTTCTAATACATTTGTTACATTCAAAAATTAAAAAGGCAATTATTAAAAAAAATATAATAATAATACTAATATACTACTGTTTTTGGCAACTACAGAATTGTGTATCTAGAAACGACACTATGTCTGAGCATTTTGAACTGCCTCCTGGTCATTACACTTTATCACGACGAAAATTGTCCAAATCATGAAAAAAATTGGTACAAGGTCCGTTAGAATGAGCTCTGGCGAATACGGAGGGTGAATAGTTTTTAATTGCAGTTCCTGTACAGTTAAAATGGTTTCCCATGCATGGGGTTATAGTTAAGCAATAATTGTGAAAATCGATTGATCATGCGTCTGTTTTCTAATAGTTTTTCCATCACTATTCGGAGTTCAGTACAGTAGACATCTGACGTTATTGCTTGACCTAATCGGTGAAAGCTTTTGTGAATAACAACCAAACAGTTACAATTAAACAGTATCCTAAAGCAAGACTTGTCAATAAAATGTAAAGCTTTGCTATAGGATACTATGATTTTTGACCTGGATCCTGACCCATAATACATGTATAGCATTTTTACGCTAATGGTTATCGTAGATAATCTACGTTTAAAGAAAATGATAGATGAATTTTATTTCTGTATCGTTTCAACTAGACAACATTTTCTGTAGATCAAATCGATAGATCGAAGCACCTTTTTTTATATATTTTGTTTTATATTTTACTTATGTTTTACTTTACTTATTTTGACGGAACTGAGTGAATATTGTGGGTAGGGTAACGTCAAAGAATGCAATGAAATTTTTTTTAAACGTTACGATTCCTGTGTAGTGTGGCTTGTATCAGGTTCCAGCAATTCTTTTTTAATATTTTCTTTATTTTTTAGTAACATTTGCATTCTATTAATGACATGGTTATAGTGTTGGACTTCAAAAAAGTATTGTTTAATTTCAATCAATCAATATTATTCTTAAATAATAGTCATCTTAATATATTTTCCTAATGCTTATTAAGACTTTAACTTATGTAAAGCTGTAATAATTTAGCAAAAAGGGTAAGTATAAGCAACCAAAAGTATCCCTCTTATAAGCAGAGCGGATCAGTATATTTATTTTTACGTAAAAACGTTCTAAGTGTCGTGGAGTCAGCTTGTTATACTTTTTTATGGAAAACTCAGGTAAAATTTAAATATTGTTGGATTAAAGTATAACCTCATTGCTATGTTAAACATGTATATTAGTCCTATATACTTATGTTACAAATACAATTGTGTATATTTTGTTATTAGATAACTACGAGTCTACTCACCTTCTCTTGTCTTTTTTCGTGCACAGTAGTACACATTAGTAAAATCTACCTAACCGAAATAAAAAAATATATAAAATTAATGGTCAGTTCAATATTTTATATAACAAACACATTTTATACGAGAATACTTCAGCATTTCGGGACTTTATTAATTATTATTTACGAGTCCATGTGCTCTTTTCTAAGGGCCTTATTGATCTTTAAGGATGTTCTGATAACAATAAGAAGCTGATGCCAAACGATCATTTATGGGTCAAGTGGTTAAAGTAAAATCGGTTGTTTTCGGTCCCAGTTATCCAACCACCAAATGAAAACCATAACCAAATGATTATTTAGTGCGTTATTAAAAATGCAACGTCGTGAATGCTGTAAAATGGCTAAAAAAGACACATGTAGCTGTGGTTTAATGACAAATCAAATATCACCACTTGATATAACCCGAAGGATCTTTTAAATTGAATTGATTAGTGTTCATAATGTTTCATTGAAAATTGAAAACTCTAGAAAACTTAAATCTCATTTCCTAATTAATATTTTAAAATTTTGTACTTATTATCATATAAAGCAAGTCCATTCGTTCCCTGTTCAGTCCTGTCTAATGGAAAAAAGGATAAAATTGAAGGGATACCTTTTAATATTTTTTTCATTAAAGTTTTTAATATTAATGCAGACATATCAGGGCTTTCCTAATTATATCCCGGAGTCCCCATTTTCCGGGCTGTTGGCGGCAAACGCTACCTGTAAAGGATTAGTCTGGAATCTGGATGTTTATGATATAACTTTTTTTAAATGGAGATTCGTTTATAACTCTATATTTAATTTATACTTTCATAATGTAGTGCTGCTGTTATATTTTTATATGTGAAAACAAGCGAAGTGAAAATAATTATCTTAAACCAATGAACGTGATTTTTGCGTCATATATTTCTTGTCACTTAAATAACATACAGATTAAAAAGAATTGGTTCAAATACCCTATGAAAAAAATTCATATGTAGGTTATAGGAAACTGAGCTCTTCTATACATACATATTAGAATAATTACATTTTATTTGAAAATTTTAAACCTTTCAATACGTAATAATTTGCATTCCAGATTCTATACATTCCAAAACGAATTTTGGAATAATTAAAAAAAAATCATCATACAATGCAAGGATACATTAGGATTAGGATTACATTATAATGTTACCACCTAACAAATAATAAGCGAAAATTTAATTATAATTATTGGAAAACAATAAGTAATTAAAACAGGGCGTTGTTGTGTTGATTTATTATTGCTTTTAAATAAGAATTTACTTTATTGCGAATAAGGTTTTCTATATATCAACACTTTGTGCGTCATCTATTGTAGAGTAGCGCAACTAAATATAAAATTTAAACAATATTACATACCATTATTTCATATACACAAGATGCTATAAATACAATACAAATTTACACTTTTTAACGGGTGCGATAATTGTATTAAATCTTTAGACAATAAACCTAAAGATTTTTTTGTAAAAGACTAAAATAATACGCTGACGCTTTGTCCTGTCAGGGTAAACAAATCAAATCAATCACTTGACGAAGGCTTTCATTTGAATACGTTTTTATATCAACCCTTGGCCTTTCAATTTTAGAGATGAAAAATATGTTGTCTTGTAAATACAATATAATATAAAAAGAATGTGTAACACATAATACTTATATTATCGATTTGTAAAGCTTTATATATTAGGTGCTCATAAAGCATAAACAATTGTAAGGGTTAATTTCAATATGAAAATGTTTATTTCATGCAATTTATGATGATTTTTATTTACATACGGAACCATAAAAGTATTTTGTTAATCTCACTTAGCCCTTTTTTTCGACCTTTTACAATTACGTTACACGCGGCTGAATATCAGTGAATGACGCATTCTTTCACTTTTTTTCCGTTTTATCCTCTTTTGCGAACCTTTTTTCCACAGAAGCGGATTTTCGCTTATTTTCTCGCATCATTGCTTTATGAACGGGATGAGGGTAAATTTATTAAGTGCTTTTTTATGAAAACTGACTCTGAGCAAATGAGAAAAATTCAAAATGAAACTTGTATTAGTTATACCGTATTGTATATAAATTTTAAAATTTTTACCACCAAAACCTTTTTTAAGTATACCTTACTAAATCCAACATATATGATCTTAATTTAAAAAATAAAAACGCTTGATGAAACATATTTTCTAATGCGATTACAGCGCTGTCGTATATCTTTCGAACTAAATACTGCGACACCTATTGGCAAGTAGAATTACTTTCATAAAACATTCTCGTTTAACTTTCTTATTGGGGTTGATAAATAGGTTTTGGTATAGACTTCTAATTCGTATAAGAATAAAATAACAGCAGAATGAAAAAAAAACTTCCAATACGTTACAATTATGTTTCTATATTTAAAATCATTCATAGTCCTGTTACAGAATTGTCGTAAACTCAGTTGTCAAATGAACAAGGTATCAGGTCATAGCCTTATAGATATGCAGAAATACGAAAGGAATGCATAACATTAACACTCTAAGATTTAGGTATATTAGGATTACATTAGTATATTTCGTGTAGATTGCAAGTATTGGATAATTTCTAATTGGATTTCTGTTCAAATTACATATCATTAAGTTAATAAATATTCAATTCCTTTTAAACTTGTATTAAATAGATAATAAAAATTAAAACTATTACCCTTATACATATAATTATTGAATGTGGCATACCTTTTAAAAATAGAGAAACCTTTTTTTTGTTTTAAATTTTCTCACAATTAGTAGCGATGTTTATTAAATTAGGCTCCCCTCCAAATTAAGGTATCTCGTAGCCAAATAGCTTGCGTCGTGGGAAATGTAACGTTTTTTACGTTTTCTGAAAATTTATCGCTTACAGCTATTAAATACGGAGTGAGCTTTTTATATATTTTTTAAAATAATACATAAGCTTTAAATAAATAAGATAAGTATCTTTTTATGGTAAATGCTTAATTGTGTTCGTTAAAGTCCATGGACACACAAACACAATCAATTACTAAAAGATAATCTTCTTCACATCTCATATGACTTTGTAAAATTGTATATTTCCTTAAGACGCGTAATCTTTTATTTTTTATGAAAATTTGTATGAAATAAACTTCCATCCTATTAAGGATTACCTCACAATGTAAAACAACTTATACTGGGAGACTATCCGTTTTTGTTATACTTGATATGATTTTTGGTGCGTTTAAAAAAAATCCATCTCAATGTTAAGCTAGCATCGTTTTTTCTCCGTGCCACTGGTCAGTGATTACCGCCCTAACTCCTGTAATCGCTCGTTTACGGTTTAACCAAGCGGTTAATTTAACTTGTGGTCGACCACTCGAAGATCACCCGATTGTTTAAAAAGTGCCAGGATTAAGTTTGTTTTTAAAATAAACATAGTTTTAGTTACTAAGAAAGATCTTAAGTTTATGATTGTATTATCGAAAATGAAGTTGCCAAACAATTGTTGTTGTCAAATTATTAGTAGTATCAATACATGCAACCCTATATGACTATTATAATCTATATATTTATGACCCCTTATCCGAATTTCTCTGTACTTTACTAAAAGTAGAAAATAATACAAATTATTTGTAAACTTAAAATATTTTGTTTTTTAATATATAAAATAACTGATAATTGGTTCTTGTCTGCGCCTCAAAAGGTCTTATTGTCTTTTCCAACGACTGTCATACACAATGTCCCGCTTATATACTAAACAATTTATAAAGTAATATGTTACGAAAAATGTTTGGTAACAAAAATATTGCATTATTATTTATTCAAGATTTATTGGATCCTTAACTTTTAATTCAATGTCTTTTGATATGCAATAAAACTTTAAGGCTAAGGATTTTAGTAACCTTGATATTTAAAATAAGTACGTTTCTAATAACTTACACCAATAAGAAGGCATCCTTTTCTATGTATTTTGTTAAAAACTATAATTAATTGATTTACGTTATGTAAAGTTATAAAACTGCACTCGTTTGTTAGGTACTTATTTGATTTGTTGTCAATGTTTTGTTTTGTTAATTGAAATATATAAGTTAGCCCATTTATATGACCTGGTTAAAGTTTGTTCTATAAAATTTAAAATGAGTAAATAAGGAATTTCGTAAATAATATACTAAAACGAGGGAGGCCCTTATAATTTACATTTTCACCTGTACAAAGAAAATTCCAAGACTCCGTCCGCGTCTAAAGATTTAATTAAAACCCCTTACCCCCAGCGTGGGGCGGATAAGTTTTTGGGGAGCAAAACAAACATTGTATTAACATATTATTTAAATATCCTACAATGTAGATCTTTAGAGTTTAACGAGCGAGTTGTATTTTATTTTCGTATTTGCTTGTAGTTGCATTGTTAACTAGTATTTCTATTTTTTTTTAGTTTAAACGATTTAAAGAAGTTATATAGACAATCGGTGAGAAGATAATTTTAAAATGATTGCAGACGACCATTGGATAAGTGTTATGAAGTGTGAATAAGACCTAACCTATCTTGAAACTAACACTTTTTATTTCGTTGTCATTTAAATGTGTTTTATTGTTTTTATGTAGGTCATATACAGTTTTCAGTCATTTTTATTTATTTTAGTTTTTTTTTATTTATTTTTTCTGTTCGTGTTTTTTTTTGTTGTCTATTTTCGGTTGGATGTTTTGGCTTGTTTTGGCTTTGTTGTTTGTCTATTTTTGTTGTGTAAGCTTTTTGGAATAAGCTGTATAGGTTTAAGAAATAAAAAATAAATAAATAAGAAAATGGCTATGATTACTATAAAATACCATGACTGTCGTGGCCTTAATAGCCATTTCTGCATAATTGAAACAGTCATTTTTTCTGAAAATCCATATACGCAGAGAAAATATTGAAGTCGCTGTTCCCAGTGGTATAGCAACCATGGCAGGTTGGTTTTATCAATTAATGTAGGTATAATAATCTTTTATATATCTTATACATATTTTAAATGGGATTAAATAAATCATTTATTTTTAAATATAACTTGTTTGTTAAGAATCAGTCTAATTGATAATAAATTCTTTCTCTATTTCATATTAACACAGCCTTCAATAATACGTTTCATATTGTAATCTGTAATTTTCGTGCGATTGTTTAGTGTCTTTTCGTTTCACGCCAAAGAATAGAATTTTTTTTTTCTTATGTAGTGGAGAGAAATACAGTTTTTAACTCTCTCCATACAGTAGTAGTCAAATGTATGGAAAGGAGGAGCAATATTTTCACAAAGAAAATGACCGCCTACTAAAATCTCAAAATAAGCTTCCCACTAAGACAACAGAGATTGACCAATATTTAGCTTCTCAATATGTATGGCAAAACGAAATATAGGTAATAATAAGTTTTATTTCTAGACTTTCGACGAATAAAACACAATAATTTGTGTGTAAAAAACTTTAACATTCAATTCATATTGTCATAGCGGACTACGCAAGCACTCAACATTGCTGTTTATAGACATACCTAGATACATCGTGTAATAAATAATGACGTCATTATTTACAAGTTACGCGTTCATAATTAAACTGGCAAACTTTAAATTTGTGAATTTCCATAGAAGGCTTTCTTACAAAGGCTGTAATTTGAGGCACACAGTCCCGAGGTAGGTACGGCCACACATACATACACGTGCAATTTAAGATGAATAATTATGTGGCAGGCGTTGCCTCTCTCAGATCTTACGTTGGTTTTATATGGATATTACAATATAGAATTTCGCTATTCTAAATAAAAACTAGAAGCTCACGAGTAAAAAAACATCTGGAATATGCGTTCGTTTTTAAAAAAAAGCATGGTAGGTAACTCAATAAATTACTAATTGCTTGTAAAATTATAAGTAACTTTTAGTATCAATAAACAATTATGTCTAAACTAGATGTGTTATACGAGTCTTGGAAAACAAAACATAGCAAAAATAGATAAAATATTATTGAAATTCAAAAAAAAGCTCCATACTATTCTACCGTCGTCTCAAGAAGGGTACCCTAAGAAAACACATACTACACTTATTTATCTACAGAGCCCCACTCTTTATGAAAGGAATGATTAATGTCTGGCATTAGGGCTCGCTAACGAACCCCCCAGCCCCCTCTCCACCAATTATTACACGCACTTATAAGAGTTCTGAGATGGGCCCGAGATAATATTATTTAACGCTAAATTAAGATCTAGTGTTAGCTTAATATCATTAATTAAAAGTTTCATATAAGATAAACAGAGAACTGTAAATAATGTTTTCATATCATATATCAATTTGAAAAAATCTCTCTTGTATATGTCGAAGTGATATTGCACTTATGTATACACTCAAATTATATTCGGTCATTCTATAGTAATGGTTGTCGGTACAAACATTTTGCGCTGAATATTATCATCCAAAGGAATAAAATTTTAAATATTTTTTATTACACACGTTCATATAGTCTTCTAGGTGAATAGGCTAATGTGTTTGGTGTTAACATAAGTACTAAATATACTTATGAAGTTTTACATATCACACCTAGACCCCAGGTAATAATAATAAAAAACAGACGAAAGATTGTTTGCTTATTTTTGTGGATTCAATGATTTTCCAAGCAATCTAGATGTTCTTAGGCAGCGCTCTCTGGTTGCTTTGCAATACTTAATAAACATGCGAGCGGTGAACCCTTGTAAAGTACATAACCTTACCCGTGCCCAAATGAGTAGTTACGCATTCTTTCATATGCATTTTATTACCTTTTTTTTATATATTTATAAACGAGAGAGAAATCGAAGCTTCTAGTTTCAGAAGCTGAGACTCATTGTTGGTCTGAAATCCAGAGAAGTGTTATATACTTTTAATATAGTGTCTATAGTATAGATTATTTTTTAGTATTACCACGCGTTGCTGTTTGAAACGAGCTCCAGAAGGTTGATTATAACATTCAAATTGTAGTCAATACAACAACTATGTTATTGACTAAATTAATGTGATTTAAAATTCGAATGAGAGACACCATGGTGTTTACCGACTTAAGCTTTAATACATATTCGTACTTTTTTCCTTTATAAAATATTCAAAAAATGTTTAAAGTAATTATTCTAAATTTAAATATCTGTTATGAATTATTTGGTCCTTATATATTATATGAAAGGTCAGAGATATTCAAGAATGAAAATCCTATTTTAAATTATTTTATGAAACATATACTCTCTGTGGGAGCTTCATGTCTCCTTTTTGTAAACACGTCTTACACAAAGTATATACTGTATATTGCGAGGAGGCAAAAAAGGCCCCTTCAACCCTCACCCTCTTTAGAAATCGTTGCTGTGTCTTAGACGTGCTCTGAAAGGGGTTTTTTGTAAGACCTCCTTCGTTAATTATTATGCTTACGATACATACAGGATGAATATTAATTAATACAGTACGACTTTTTTACGTGATTTAGACGATTTTAACAGGACCTATCTTGTTGGTTGAGCAGTCGGACAATCTAATTTCGTTCATTAACAAAGTATTCGTATATATTAAAAAAACTATGATACATACTATTCTCATAACGGAGAATAACAAACGAAGATGTTAAACAGTTTCTTACTTAGATTTTTGTTATATATTTCGAAATTTAGTTTTGCAATCATTAATCACACGATTTTCGTGAAAACGGGTTTTTATAGAAATATCTAGATATACAATGGTTTCGTTAAATGGATGAAACAGATTGATCTTGCTAGCCGAGCCAGTTCTCAGATAAACTCCTCTTAGATTTTATTTCTTAAACATCCTGTGTGTAATTCGTCAAAGAAAACGTAGGCAGGGTTCCGTAGTAATTTATCACAAGACTCGTATATTAATGTGGATAAATGGAGCGTTCGCTGGGTGGAGGGAGGCGAAAGGAAAGGGAATCGCTACATCTTGACACGCGAATGATTAGGTTTTTATCGTGACCTAATCAATTTTAAGAGGCCTTTTTTTCATTTATGAATGTATACTGTATTGTATGGCATTAGCAACGCTGCCATTCGTAACTGCTCACTTTTTTAATAAGAAGCGGCTGCATCGTCCTTATAAGAAGAGTCTAGAAATTAGTCAGCATCAGTCATAGTCATAGGCGTGGTTTAGGTAAAACTAGAAAGCAAAGGAATAAGGTCTTCATATTGTCAAACGTCACTTTAACTCCTATCCTGCGTCATTTTTGATTACCATGCGGAGTCACGTATTGCTAAATTAGCAGTAAATCATTATTTTATCAAGTTCCTAGTTGTAAGTAAACTTGGGAAAACTTGAAGATTTATATCGAACTTCCTATAAAATATTTGATATTTTAAAATTATAGGATAAATAATATAATTTGCAAGATAAACTGTAAATACTTTATGTATGAAAAATTTATCGTATGTCAATTATGTATTTACTTACTTACGATGATTTTTATATATATGTAATGTGTCATAATAAGGGTGTGTCATAGACAAAGATATAGATAACAAAAGCGTAATAAATATTAGCGCTGTCAATACACATATATAACTAGAACTTATCTGGAGGTATAATATAAACGCCTCAGGCCGCGGAGGCGAGAAATATAAGGGTTTTCGCTCAATAAATGGAATAACTGCTCCAAAATCTGCTACTTATAAAGCCTCGATGTATCTATTTTTCTTTTAATTATAAGAGAATATTATTATCATCAGGTTTCTATTTTATTATTATTAGCTTTTAATAAAAATAATTGTTATACTACAGTGTGGCTGACGGGATATACAATTATAACTCTTATGATGTTCCCCATTCTTGTCCCCAGTTTTTTAAAGAAAAATCGTTTCTAGAGTGAATTTTACATATAAAAAAAACACGATGCATATGTATAAAATAACAATACACGATGTATTGTTATTTTATACGAACACTCTGTAATTTAAATATCCTTATAATATATGCATGTTTCTTTTTGAATCAGTGAACACCAAACCCATCTCCGGTAATGAGCCCCGGCACAACTTTCTGTGGAGCCACGAAAGTAGCACGGAAAACTTTAACGGCGTCTTCGTTCTGTTCTGCGATTACCTTGTTTTGATACTTGAAGTTATAATAAACACATAACGAGTATTAACCATAAGTTGACGCCGCGAAAAATAAATCGACAAAGGAATGTTCTAGGTTTTAGGTTTCATTTGTTATTATTCATAATATAGTAGGTAGTTCAAAACGGAACAAATATTGTACGTCCTACCTTCGTTTATTATCTTATTCTAAAATTGAATGTTTCATTTTAGTTGTTATAGTTTGAATATATATTAATGGCATATATTAAAAATTAAAACAAAATAGATGAATTTTAAAGAACTCGATATATTTTTTTTTACATTGTTCATTAAAAATAACAATACTTTTAATTTCGAATTTAAATTAACAATATTTTGATTTGTTTGATAGACCCAATCAGATATTGAGTGAATTCGTATTCATTGTTATAAAATTACAAGATTTAAACAGGTTACTTTGTATACGCATTTTGTATTCACATTGTATTCTTCAATCATCACTGGGTCTCACCCTAAAATGTCACCCGTTCCCACGACTGACCGCTGGTCAAACCTGTTGATTCGTAATACGTTCGATGAAAACAATTTAAGAACTGTTTTAATTTATGTTAAGTAAATTTGTGTGTATAAATTGTTCTAGATTCACAATTTAAGTCTTTACATGTAAGCTTTATAGGCAGGTGAACCAGATTTTTGATAATTGCCCTTCGTGAAAGTTGCTTTAGGAATATAAAAATTACAAATATCTTATTACGTACAACAAATTTGCTTATTAAACGTTAATCGGGAATCATACTATCCCTCCATTTGGCAATCCGGCAAGATCGTTGTGTCCATGAGAACGTCGCGAATTATACATATTTAGTAATAAATATTTATTTTTCATGCAATAATAGGTATGAAAAAGAAATATTTATATATGGTCGTGTATAACCTTACTTATATATCCCATTACCAAAAACAGATCACATTTAAAATTAAAAGATCTTAAATTTTCAAGATTGTGAAGCGTGAAAAATAAGATTTTTTTAAAATTTAAATTATAATAGCTTTATTCTAGTTTAACCCCTTCGTATTCCCACACTTTGACCACTGTCCGTTTTAACTGTCTTAAACCTGTTATCCAAGTGGTCATTTTGAACAAACCGGTTTTAGTTCACACGTCTGAAGATCCTTTAGTAGGGTTATGTTACGTTTCTTAACAGTTATATTAAAAACTAATACGTTGTTTGAAATTTCTGTGGTTTTCAATTACAGTTAAATTTATAAGACATTTCTTTCAATCGGATTAACACTTAATTTAATACGTTTACATTAAAATTGTCAAAAATCTTGAATTGAAAAATGATAATATATTTTGTTTTAAGTCTAAATTATAAACGAGTTTCTTAAGTGTTTTGGTTTGAAATCAGAGCTACCTTTAAAACTTTATTTTTTGAATGATGTAAAATAGAAAAATATTAATTCAGTAACGAAGAAAAATATCTAAACGAGACTTCTTTACCGATAGATAAAGTAATTCAGCAGTCAAAAATCTACATTCCGTAGGTATTTTAAACTTAACTAGGTGATCATCATTCAAGTATCCAAGTCTTCCATCCAGCTACACACGCTTGAGATAAATTTCGGAGCGTCAGTGAAATTTTAATAACTAATTTTCTTGTAGGACTCACGCCCGCGGCTCACTGCCACCCTGAAACATATGCACGGCTTGATTATGTATTATGATAAACTTTAAATCACTTATACATACCTAATTATGTACCAAACAATTATAATCTCCATTCTTTAAGGAGGCAAAATAATTAAGGTTTTTGATATTATTAGCCTATTTATTTAAAATTTTATTTCCTTCGAGTGTATATAAATGAAGCACATAATTTAATAAATTACCATTGACTTTCTTCTACTAATATTTCTTGAAGTCATTTAATTTTTTGGTTTGAATAGATCTTGCAATATCGCGAAACGTTCTATTTGGAGAAACGTGTCATGAATTCAATTAAACTTTTTGTTGCTAAATAATATTTTTTCCACAGTTTTTCAGGTAAAATAATATAAAATATGAATATAATTACATAATTATAAAGTAATATCAATAATCTGTAATGATTTGTTATAAAATATAAGCTGTAATATCATAAAATATAAAAATAAACTTAATAAATTTTTAATCAAAATATATAAAATCCAAACCCTTGTAATAAGATTATTTGCGAAGTAAATTATAATCGTCATATAATATTCTATAAATTTTAAACGTTAATTTCAAAGGAAACTCTTTACTAACATTAAAGAACTCCTAACTTTTAACTATTGTATTGAGGTTGAAGCGTACTCGGGGGTCAGGTTATACTGGTCGCTACAAGGCGGGGGGGTGGTGGGTGCGAAAATTACACAAGAAAATTTCACCATTCAGCATCTTTGTGTTTCCTTCAAGATGGCGCCCGCGGGGGAGAAAATTTATTTAAATTACCTACTTTGAACAATTTAATTGTGTTGAGTTTGTTTATGGCGCGAGGGTACATTATTCAATGTTTTGAGCCATGTTTTATTTAAATATACTTTTCGAATGACAACGTCTTTTTTAATGAAGGATCTACCTTCATTAAAAAAGTCGAGTATCATGAGACAGTCTACTGTCACATGATAATAATTAGTCCAGGCATTTTACATATTTAGACATGCAAATGAATTGAGAAGGCAAATTTGGGTATTATAAGGTAGGAAAGCTTAACTTCTGATATCTTTTGTATATACCAACCATCTTGAAAAATGGTAAAAATCAAATTTTTTTGATGAAAATCAAAGTTTGATAGTAGTCATCTCGGTATCTGGTACAAAATAAAATTAAATAGGCACACTGTGTTTGTATTTATGTCTTATATAACATATATTTTTAATAATAAAATAAATGATAAAACCTTAATCTGTAAAAGTTAAGCTTTTCTAGTAATATTCTAAATATAGTCTTCTGCATTTATTCCGATGTAAATAAACAAAAGTAACTAGATAGGTCTTTTTTTTTATATATATAAGCGACTCTTCAATACAATAAATAATTTCGAACATGTTCTATAAGGAAAACGTTTTAAACAAGTTTTCAAACAAAATAGTTAGGATTTGAAAAGAGAACTAGTTTCAACCCTTATTACAACCAGTTTGTGAGACACGTGTTCACGTACCGAACTAGTTCGATTTACGAATTCTGGTTTAATTTTGAATTTGGAATCCAGTTTTCTTTTTATTGCACGTTTACAGTTCGATTCACGGACGCAGTTGAATAGATTTTATTCTAAATGTCAAAAATTAATATATATAACGAAAGAAGTGTCTCCGTGGGGTTTTTTTGTGTCGTCAGCATTGCCGATTTCACGTATACCACTTATTATTAAAACAACTCTTCTCTGATATCTGCCAGGTTTTATTTTCACTATAGCTGTAGTGCAGTTACAATACATCCATCTTTTATAATAATGACATGTCCGCACTTGCTTTTATTTCACAGACTACGTATTGAAATAATAAGGTTGACATTTCATAGCGTAATACATTTGAAAGTACTGAACTTAATTATTCTAGATATTTTTATAGTAATTGTTGTAGTTGAGTCGATATTTATCATATTATTATAGGTTCTTTTAAATATTATAATCATAGTCGTTACTAAATTTTACGATAGAAAACTCGTTTAACAGTCTACTGCTGTTGCAATTATTGAACGAATAAAATATATAAGTATTTATAGATAAAATTTTATGACACTATTATACAATTACATCTATAAATATTAGGGTTTTTTATTATGGCGTCTGTGCCTGTCAGCCTTATGCCTTATTTGCGAAACGATATTTGCTGTACCTTCTGTGGGGTACACAGTGACACAAGATATGTTCTATATCCTATATAACATGTAGGATATATACGTATACGTACTCGAGTATACGTATACGTTAACTCAAGACGCTAATTAAAATAACAAAATTGAATTCAAATTTCTCTTTTATCTAACGTCAAACCATTTTAATTATAGAACGTTATGAAAGCAGTTTATCGCGAACTGGTAGGGTTGCCACTCGTGACTATTATGATAATAAAAAACCTAAGCGAATGTACTAAATACTCGTAAAACATAATCGACTTTTTTTTAAGATGGCTAATATTATACCTTTAGTCTGAGTTAAGGCGAAATCGTTAAATCTGAAGTATGTATGATAAACAAATTACTTAACAGTGCTCGGTAAACGGTACATTAAGTACTTCAGCTACTGATATACAAGATAATGTCCTACCGATCCCAATAGTAAATTGCCTTGTGGTAAGCCAAAGATTAAGTTTTTTAAATTTAGATTACAGCAAGAAGGCAGCAAAGAAGCATTATTATTTTGTTCTTAAATATCGTTCTCCTACGGCCTCCTTGTCTCTATAACAATGTTTATCTTGACCAAAAGCAATTTTTTACTCGGGCTCGAAGCAAACGTCTCATATATTATACTGTATATAGCTTGATTAAAACATTGTCAAAATCATACATAAATCTACCAAAGGAAATAGCCAACATTGTTTCCAGTACCTATTTCAAAAAGCGAGTTTGGAGCCCAAGCATACAACCTAATTGAAAAAGGAATCAGTATCTATAAAAAAAATAATGGCACTTGCATGACATGTGCCCTATTGATATTTTGGTAGCCCTATTTGGGGGGTTAAGGGGGGGGCAAGAAGCAGAGATTTTATAGCTCAAGCGTCGCAACGCTTTTAATGGCTTATTTGCCCGGCCTTTGGGGGTAAGTCACCCCCCCCCCCTGCTTTTGTATTGCCAATTTTATTGAGAAGAATAATAATAGCTCAGATAATGGTAAGGTTTTGTGTTGTTATACATCTAGTTGCCTTTATTAATTAACCTGGAGAATTTTGAATTGTATCTTATTAAGTCGTGTTTGTCCAGGACTGTTTTGAGGCGCTTCTTGTTGTGGTGTTTTTGCATGGTGTACTGACCCTCAAAGGCTGTCTACGCACTTGCAATGCCATATACATTGTGAATTGAACACATTCAATTTGTACATTGCCATAAAGTAAATATAATCCTCTAACAAATACAAACTTATTTTTTATTTATGTAATCTTGTTTTTTAAATATGTAATATTCTTATTAAGTTATGCTTATTAATGTATTTTTTTTTTAAAGTCAATCATTTAAAATTTCGATATCAATTGTAATGAATGATTTTTAGTTATTTACTTAATACAACGGCTATATTGTTCGTGAGATTTTTGCATTTCTCCAATATTTGTTTCAAACATCTTATTAATTTATAATTAAATAACACCTGGTTAATTACGTATTTTGAAATTTAAAAAATACCGTCCCTAATATGCATCGTTATTATTCATGACGAGTCTATTAAAAATACATATCAAAGGCTTAGTAAATATATATTTAACGTAACAAATAGAAGAAATTCCGATAATAACCCTAAAACAACAAATTGCCCACAACTATAAGCAAACTTCATAAAACAATCTTAAACAAAGCAAAACCAGCGAAAATAGCAAAAACGTACCAACCTAATCTCACTAAAATCAATACCTTTTTCCACCCCCGAAAATTTTCCAAACTACCCCCCACCCTTTCAATTTTAACGACAAAGTATTATTTAATTTCCATCGTCTTTTCTCCATTGTGGTGGTGCGCGGAGTGAGAAGGAGATATCTTTTCTTTTCGCTAAGACGTCGCTTCGTCTTCGCTCTCGCTCCAAATGCATGAAATTGCATTTGCGAGAACGAGATCGTTATATCTAAGATGTGCTGCCGCGTTTTCTTAGTATAGATTTATGTAGGGGTGTGCACCCCGCATGGAGGCAAAAAGTTTCGTCCGCTATGAATGTTTTAGTTTTTTTATAGTAGGCGGGCGGTGAGGTTTTATATGAGATTAAAATTTTAATTTAAAAAGTTTTTAACATTTGCGTATATGTTTACTTCTACTGTGGAAATAATAAATATTATATCAGATGTATATACCTACCTACCAATGTAAGACTGAATGATAGAACAAGTCTACCCTTTTTCACTTCTACTACACCCTTTACCTAAAATGATTTTATAATGTTATAAATAATACCGAACATTAAAAGGTTTTGCGTGCTTCGAAATTCGAAAAAGCCGTTCTAAATCGCGTAATCTTGAGACCTCACTTCATGACGTATGGAAAGCACGTCGCGAGTTACAGGTGAACGTACAGATATGGCTACAGTTAACCATACAGTTGGCAGACACACGTACACTTTTGTTTGCGACCGTTGTTTGATTGTGATTGGTCTGTCTTACAACTGCTTTGGTACAAAATTCATTTATTCTAACACCTAAATCTATGCACATACCTAAGTGCTTGAGTGCTCGATTAAATAAAAAATGAGTTATTTAACAAACTGAGCCAAACAGACGATTTTATTATACGATCCATATCAATCGTAAATCAAAGTTCAGCATTTCCTTACATAATTTAATGGTTTTTTATTCAATAATACAATAATACGTTTTAGAGTATGAATCCGATTGTGTACGTGTATGAAAGGCAAATAGAGGAATCTTGGGCGGTCTAATCCAGCAATTACGCATTTTAATGGCGTACTAGGAACGAACGTTTTAATATTCCACTCCTTGTTTTACGGCTCACGGCATCTACCCTTATTGAGGTGTTTTATTTATATACATAGTTTTATGTATTCCGTTAAATGATATGAGCTTTTGACCTAGACTTCATGTAGAATATATACGACATTTGGAATATCGATCAAATTTTTTAATGTCAAATGAAATCAAAACATAACAACTGTAAAATATATCTTTAGTTCAAAATTTTGATTTTTTAGTATTCAAACTAAACCTAACTGTTGTTAAGGCTAAATGAAAAACACGGCATTAATTTTTACTAGACTCATAACACGAGAACTAATTATACACGATCAAACTAAGCCCCACATCTCCCAGGCGACATACATATGTAGGGTGAGCATTAAATCATACGGTGGTAGTATTTTTGAATAACAGAAATAAAATCAATTGTATGACTAGTCATTAAAATAAATTATACCAAATATATCTGTCGCCTGGTAGTCAAAAACAGTGACCCAAGAGCTGGTGCTTTTCTCGCTCAATGTAGGCTCAGCATAAGCATCGCAGCACAATGAGTTAGTGTTTTAGTTTTTATTTTATGTTAATGTTTATATTTAAAGTAAGTCTATATTTTATTATTCTCATAATATTTACATCGAGTCACTTTTTTATTAATAAATAATGAAAACATTTGACCAACCTATGGATAATATTTTTATAGATATTTTCCGTAATAATAGTAAGATTAATAGTATTACTTAAATAGAGACTAGAGACTTATTACAAGAAGCGTTGTCACTATACACGCAGTATCTACGCGAAAACCGAAAGGTTCGCTAGCAGAGCATAAAATTCTGAACACGAAAGACTCGGGTGCCATTTATTAAAACCAGTTGCGAAGTTAAAATTAAATGTGAAAAACGGCCCCATACCCCCGCGGGAGGGGTTGCCACACCCTGGATAGTGGAATATTGTTGACCTAATTTTTAGTGAAGGAAATCTTCAAGGATTTTATATTATAATAATATGAAGTTTTAATATAGATACCTTATAACTTTTTTTTAAACCTTATTAGTATAGTTTGCTAAAATTATTATTTATCTTATAATAATAATTATCAATGATTTGTCGTACTAAAGTATAATGCTTTGTATTTATAACAAGATTTTTGTTGATAATATTAATTTAAGTAACGGCCAATGTCTGAAATGATTAGTTACAATTACTAAGATGTCACACATTACGTAATAAATTCCTCCCAATTGATCAATAGTACAAACAAAAATTTAAAACGGCTTTAATTTTGACATATCGATCAAATTATTACTCAACGTATGCATGAAAACTAAACGTATGTACATATTTTCAAATGATAATAAAAATCAGAGATGTAATACTTAAAGTTATTACCATATAAAGTAATTTTATTTAAAGATTCGATCTACACTTATCAGCCATAGCGTAAAGTCCAAGTTTGAAAACTGTGAGTGCTTTTAGCACGTTTCACGAAGTTTTAATAGAAATTTAAATTAGCTCCAACTTGTTTTGTATTGCAAATCTTATTTATACACGTGCGAGGGGAATCTATGTATAATTATATGATTCCGTCGGGTTTTTATACGACATATATTTCATATGCCTTGTTATGTGTATGTTAGCTAATGGTTTAAAAGTTTTTCGTGGATTGCACACTAACGTATAACAGACAGGGTTTCTTATTATATAGATTTAATGTCTGTAATAAATATATTACATGGTGGATACAACCCAAATATAAGTACTCATACTTTAAAGGATGGCACCGTAGCCCGTGAAGATCATGTTCTCAAAAATTGTCTCACATATATGTGAAAAACAGCAAGGAAAAATCATTGATAATATCACTATTACGCTATGGAATATACAAGACTGATTTTGATACTTTGGTTTTCCAATATATTGGGATTACAAATTATACAGTGCTCATGAGGCTAACGAGCAAACGGGTATAGTAATGTACCGTGGTATATGAATCCAAAAACGTTTGCAAATACGTTGGCGGCCTTTACAATAATGATGCAATTTTAAATTAATATATATTAATTACAAAAGAAATAAAAACAAGGCGTTATTAATATTATCCAGGCATTAACCAATGGTAGTCGTAATTAACAAACTAAAATGCACAGTTAAACAAATGTAATTCGAAATTAAACCATACATTACCCAAATGCAATCTTAGACAGAGCATCTGTCGCAGTAGACAGTCTCCTCACTGTTTGCTTGGAAAGTTTTGATAGAATTTTCAATTACCTTCCTTTGTTAGAGAATCAGTCACATCAACATACAAATGTCTGCTCTTTTCACTTCCTCTATGTGATAAATGCATTATTAATTCAATTCTGTTTTAAAATACATTTTTTTCTTGTACTTTGGAATGATTCATTCCTTAGTGATAAAGTAACATTACTTACATAACTAGTTTCTCTGGTAATTTTTAATTGACATCAAATTATGACAGTATTGTATTCATTTAGTCAGTAGCTATACCAAATTAAGCACAAAATATGAAATTCCATTACAGAGAAACAAGTAGGTACAGATCCACAGAACGAACCTACATTATTTACAACAATGCTTCAGATATATAGCTATACATAAAGCATTGTTTAGCATCCAGCGAAAGAACGAGCCCGCCCGCGGCGAGTCTAATTTTAAACTTCCCCGATCCGTCTTCAGCGTTCATTTTTCCCCCCACGGAGGGGGTTTGTTAGCCCCCCAAACCCCCAGCCCCTGGAGAAACTTTGACGTTACCAGGAACTAACTTGCGTGTGGTCGGCGCTAGCTTTAATCAATTTTTAAACTAAATTCGGATAATTAATTCTAGTTTTTTTGTTCCTTATGTTTTAAATACATTTATTTACTGTAAATTATGCCAAAGATCACTAGTGCTAATACTAAAACCGTCAGTTTTTATTAAAACATCCATTTAAATTCCAACGAATCTAGGTCAAAAATATCTCGAGCGGTTGAAATTGGAAAAACGGACGGAAACTTTCAAATGTAATTCACACGATTTTACGTCCGGTTAGAAACTATCGCTACCCGAACGCCTAAAAAAGGTCCGCCCTAACCAAACACAGACCCTTATAAAATATAAGGGCGAAACTGAACTAAAAACCTCCCAAAAAGGCTCTAAACTAAGGGAATTAAACCCTTTCTAACTACTTTTCAAAACACTTTTCCGACCCCCGCCCGCTCGCTACACTAAAATATATGAATCTCAATTTATATTTTCTAACTCGGGTTAACAGGGATGGAGTTATACTATTATTTTAATAAAATAAAACGGGTTTCTGAATTACAATTCTGAAAACAATATATTTTACATATTTGAAATAACTAGTATGATAAAAGTTGATAAATGCGTTACTGAAAAACGTTTGCTTAAGTACCGATATTTAAACTCCATTATTTCTGTTGATGACCGAACTTTTCACGACTTGGTCGATAGACTAGATTCTTCCCAAATAAGAGAAAGCATTGGATATTCCTATTTATAATATTCATGTTTAGTTCAATTATATTAATAATAATAATAACCTTCAATAAATTCGTCCCTGTAAACCAAACGATAAGTCTTCGCGATGCGGGGGTTAAGGAAATTTCTTTAGTGAATATATTTTAACTAATTGCATTATGCACTAAAAGTTCGGTATATGAAATGGCTATGTCTGCATCGCTAATTACATATATATATACCAGGTGTTGGAGCCATACGTAGTATGATGGCATACATTGAAATTGTATTTATATATCTGCTGAAATAACAAAACATTAAAAGAAGAATATTTTGAAAATCGTATAAGCGGAAACGTAATAGATAGTAAAATTTTCTTTAACATAATTTCTGTAATTTGAAACAATGGAAGGAATTATTAATAGTTAAATTTGTATAGTATCTTTGTATTTTCAAGGGAGGCAATAAATTTACGATACGCGACGGAACGCAATTTGCTTTGTCACTGAATTTTCTCGTCGCGTATTTCAGCGAAATTGAGAGGCTGATTTTGTTGTAATTTAATAATTGTATACCGATGTTTGTAATATATATTTATGTACCTACATCATGAAGGCACAACTTAACCTGGCTGGCTTGAGACTTTAAGCGCCTGTATTATTGGTTTGGACACAAATGCATTTTTCAAAGTGCAAAAAAAATCAATAAAATTATTTAATTGAGCTAAATCTTATCCAAGACCCAATAATTATCGTCGTCCCCTATTTTTGCGTCACACCATTAAAATTTAACCTAGTATTCACTATTCGAAATTCTAATCGAATCATCGAGTTTCTGACAGAAGATTAAAATTCAGCCCGTTGAAGCAAGATGGCGGCTAAAGTTACGACATAACAAGCAACAAAATTGTCGGAATTCAAATCACGTGACAAAAGTACTGCAGTACGCCTCCTACAACAAATTCAATAAAGTTACCGAAACTACGGTAAGGGGAATACATAATTTCTTAGTGTCTTTGTACGCGATAGTGTTGCGATCGATGTATCGATGTATCGTTTATCGCAAAGCATTGTTGAGAAGACAATCACAAAATATGAAGACTAATGTTTTTTATTACGACATTAATTAGTTTGACTTTATTTTTCAGTATTGACGCAAAAGTTATATTTCAACTAGAGGATAAAATAAGTTGTGTATCTTTCATTCAGTGTATGATGATTTCTAAATACACCTTTCAATAATCTTTAAATAAGATATAGCTTATGAAATATTATCATTCATGTCGTAAAAAAAATGTCGATGGTATAAAACAATCGATGAAGCCCGGTACATCTCTATTCAAATCTAGTTACGACTCGTGAATATATTTTGTAATTACAGGTAAAGTTGAAGATGAAAATTTTCGACGCAGCTGCGCTCCACCTCCAGCTCTAATTTAAATTCAAGAAATGCTATTTAAATTTATTATTTTACACATTATTCTGGGGAATATTCCGCTTAGCAAAAGTAAAATAAGTAGGACCATAATTATGAGAATGCGCAATATATCATTCGATAAAATATGTTGGTTTTTATAGATAACATATTCAGCATTCATAAGATCCTTGTGTATTGATTGTATCTATGTATGTATATATAACCTTTGTGTTGATAACGATCGAGTATTTAAAATAGAATAGAAAGTTTATACGTCATATTATTTAATGAAATGACAAATGCATTTTTCTTGATTTTTATTTCTTAATATCATAAGTTCGTTGAAACTATTAATTTCGTATGATGTGAAAAATATTTAAGTTTTTATTTTTTATATAATTATTAAAACATGAACATTTGATTGTGAATTCCCTGTTTTTAGGTTTGTGTTTCTTTATTTGATATTGTATTTGTAAAAAAAAAAATTTTTTAAATAAAGCTTTGTTTTAGATGAATCACATTCGTGTTATGTTCTATAAAGAAAATAAGTCCGGATCTTATTTGTATATAAGAATATTATTAAAATACGAACTAAACATACTTTTATTAATTATATTACTTGTGAATAAACACAGACATTAAAAATATGCCAGCGAGGAAAATTGCCACGTCTTCATTTGCAATTCAACTAAAAACAAGATTCAACTTAAATAGCAATACTGCAGATCTTGATCCGCCATATTGTATTTAATTCGCGCCAAGTCTGTTCAATTTTCAAATTCGAACTTGGTTGTTCGTTTTAAACTTGGGAATGGAGAGCTTCGTATTCGCGGCACGAGTTTTACGCCTCAAGTTGTTACTTCAAATTCGAAATTAGAATGTCATTTGAATAATTGACAACTGATATATTATAGCTTTTAGTTTTTACAATATAATATGCTAAGTAGTGGTTTTAATACGAAGAGATTATCTTAACAATCCCCTGAATACATTTTTGAAATAGGTTTATTTTTATTTTTTATACCTTTTAGCTAATTCAACAATTATTTTGTTCTTGTATTTAGGTTTGAAGATAATTTATGTAAATTGTTTAGTCTGTAGTATTTGAAGGTCAGCTTGTATTATGGTTAATAAATTTAAAAAAAGCTAAATATTACTTCTTATCAAAATAATTTATTTAATAATACTTGTTTAAAAAAATTCTCGAATACAATTCTCCTTGAGGTTCAGTCAAGTTATAAAAAAATAACAACAAAAACGATAAGTTGTTATATCTGTGGCTCTAAAATTAACTCGAGGGAGACAGCGGGAAATAGTTATACTAGGTATATAAAAACCACCGGAATTTAGGAATATAAAATATAATTTAAATACAGAAATAACATTGTAACATTGTTTTGTAAAAAAAAGTAATAAAAAATATGTAAAATATTTCATTAAATTGCCAAACAAAAGAGATTGCGATAGATAACCATCGATTGGTACAAAAATCTAGAGTATGCACCAGACAACACAGATTAAAAACTAAATTTAAACTTGGAACGCAAAGCAATCCCGCCAGTTCCTATTCGCTTCCCGGATTCCGAGTTCCTTGTCGAGTGAAGTAAACAAAATTTCTGCAAGGATATGAGGGCCCCCCCTCCCCGGGGGGAACTAGTTAACGTTTTTACGTGGGGAGATTTTTATATGTGTGCGTTAGGGTGGTTTTTAGTTGGTTTTTGTATTTATGTATGCGTGAGTTTTAATAACGTTTTAAATGTGCTTAAATATTAAATGCTGCGGTTGAAAGATGCAACAGTGTATTTAGAAGTAGTATATATTAAATTAAATAACATTATTGCATTATTTTTTTAGATATTATATAAGATACACATAATATTGAAAGGAAATTCTAAATGAATACAATTGTATTAAATATTCTTAGTTGACAAGTCGCAACATACATTAAATTTCACATTATCATCGAAAGGAAATGACAAAATAAAATAGCATGCGACCTAATACCTAATCAAGTACGAAAAACACCCATTCAAATATCAACACCACACTGGCACTCGTGAAAAAAAAAACTAAATGGAAATTTAAATTCTCATTCGTTGCTAAGTATCCCACCCCTTTTTTCACCCGAAGAATCGCTAAGGCGGGGGAGAACCTCCCAAAAGGGGTGGGGTTTTTTCCCCTTTGAAGAATTGCCTCAAGGCGCTGTGTGCCTGTGTGTGTGCTCAGTAAAAGGGTATAGTTTTTGCACGAAAGCTTAAACGTTATTTTCGTTACATATTGCGTCCTTATATTGAATCGAATTATGATAGTTTACGTTTTCAACTTTTCTATTAATGATTTTAGTTGTAAATTTTTTATTGTATTAAAATTAAACAAGCACTATAATAAATATCAAAAATGTACGTAAATGTTTATACAGCATTAATTTCACATTTAATATTAATCACAGTATTTAAATATATTTTATGTAGGTACCTTCTCGTATAGTCTTCCGCGTTCAATTCTACCCCTTGTCCTTAATAATGCATTCAAAAGTACACCGAGTTCGCAAAGAGTAAAGATAAGCAAACAAATCCTGTTTGAATATGGAATTTGCACTTACTACAGGCTGCTTGGAAATTTGAATTTCGAAAATGGAACATGGATTTGAATATAAAAATTTACAAGATTTTCGTTTTGCTTTACATGTTTATAAATTATTTCTGTAATGATTTAACTGCACCTACTTTATTAGTAATAATTCGATCAAACAAAGTGGGTATTTCCGTAAAATAAGCTTGAAGTATCACAAAAATGTTTTTATATCTGAACTTTTATTGGGTAGGGAAATACAACCCAAGCCTGGAAGGCTGAAGAACAATACATACCTACATATCAAAGCAAAGTCAAAGATAAGGGTACAAATTTACACCCTTTATAAACATTTTGCACCCGGAGAAAATCTTCGCGACTCATTACGCGCCCCCCCCCCACACTTTGGGTACGGAGGGGGAAATCTTCGTTCAAATCTCTGACGTTTTATCTAAATGGGCCTCGGAATGGGTGTCGTTTCTGCTAATGACCCCTAAGAAATGGTAAGACGTAGATTTGTTGCCTACGAATGTTATTGCTGGTTCAATTAAATTAATTTATGTTAAGTATAATTTGTATAAACAAAATAATTATTTAATTCAAACAATTCGATGATATGTTTTTTTTACACTAAAATCTTGTTTACGGTCTAGAATCATGGTGACCTGTTTAAAGGCGACTTTCTATACTAATTTAAAATATTTTTTTTTGTAAATATCCTATCCAATATATCAAAACTTACAATATACATACTAAAATGAATTCAAAGTTTTTAAAAGCTTGTTTTATGTTAATAAGAAAACTTATTAAACTGGTGACCAATTTTGATAGAAAGATTATGAGCTATACAACCATTTACGGTAAGAATTCTCGTACAAATAACTATCGGAAAACTATGAAACGAAGGTAACATTACGTCATTTAAAAAGAAATGATATTCCTTATTTAAATTTGAGAATCCACCTACGGTGCGACCTAGATTTTGAAAATCGAACAGGTCCTTAAACTATTCCCACCAACTAAGGGTCGGATGAAATAGAATCAACGATTTGAAACCGATACGATATATTCGAATAATTAAATCGATACGATTTCATTAAACCCGGAACGCAACAATAACAGATGTTCGAAATTTAAATTCAACGGAAATTTTGCTAGACGCCAATCTGGTGGAGCAATTTAGCTCTAACTGAGTCATTTGGTAAGGGGGAAGGAAGGTAGCGTCTTCGCGGGGGGCAGATGATTCGTAATTTGTTTTCTGTAGGCTACGTGCTACGTGAAAATGGCGTACCTGAATGTTAGAATAAGAAAATACTTGGACATTTATCATGTTATTTAGATTGCAGAAAACAAGAAAATAAATTGTTAACTAGTTACCCTATATAATAATGCTAATTCTCAATATAATAATTATAGAATTATATTATTTCCATTCAATTGTTTTTTTTTTAACACCGGCTTTTAATCTAGAAGAGGCTGACATTCACATGTATACACTTTTAACAAATAACTTACATTTTTACTGTCATTAATATAGAGAATAATAATAAACTAACTTTCATTTAAATTATTTTAATCTATACAATTTAAGTCAACCTTTGAATAGATAAACCTAAGCGATACAGTGTGAAATAGGTATTATATTTTTTTCTCTATAGTAGGTGGTTCATTAACTTTTCAACATATGAAAAATCGTTTTTCCGTTCTTGGAAATTCACTTTCACCACTTTGACCACCGCCCGCCCTGACTGATGCCGCTCTGAGAAAATGCACAGCGTTTCATTACGTTTTCTCGTTTAGAGAGACACGATTTATGGCCAACACCTCACACACTAATAACTATCTTCTAGTACTTCCTCTATTTATCTTGGAATATTTTTTTTTAAACATAGACAAATATAATAATAATTACTTAAGGTGATAACTGGTTTCAATTGACAATTGACATGTGATTTTAGAATAACAAATATGCTTAAATTAATTCCATTAGGAATAGTGAATTTCTCTTTTGTTTTTGTATAATGTTTAAGTAAAAGATCAGCCTTTTATGCCTCGATTCTTGGGTCTGATGCCGGATTAATCACGATATTTTAATAAATTATTATTATATACAATAAAGGTAATAATATATTAAGGTGTTTTTTGGGCCTTACAGTGCTTTAATATTAGCGTTAGTTTTTCGTATTTTACTATGACACCAACGTACGAAATTATATAATTATTTCTTTCTAAGATTAAGTTAAATTAATAAAATACATACTACAATGAATTCTGTTTTGTTTATATGGATAGGGTTTCATATTATAAATAATATTTTAAATAGTACCTAAACATGTAGTAGAAATTCGGAGGACTGGGCCATAATCACTGATAGTATCGCATTACGGGAAATTTTTTTTATAGCATTTGAGTGTTTGAAGTTTTGTTCATAGTTTTTATTTTATTGACTTAATTTTCAAAATCATAAAAATACACTTTTTATAGATATACATAAGATACTACTTAACTTTGTGTTTTTAAAAATCACCAAGATCACAACACCACACAAAACACACTGCACCCAACTAGCAAATGCATCGACCCTTTCAAGATGGTCACTGTCATCG
Source organism: Leptophobia aripa (assembly GCA_951799465.1). Classification (NCBI taxonomy): domain Eukaryota; kingdom Metazoa; phylum Arthropoda; class Insecta; order Lepidoptera; family Pieridae; genus Leptophobia; species Leptophobia aripa. The sequence continues at coordinate 4,247,035 of OX637272.1, read as the reverse complement.
TGGGAGCGAAAACGGGTTACGTCTTAAAGGGTCAAAGTGACCATGGGTCACCGTGAGAACGGACTAGATAATACAAAAGGGATAAACCGGTTTACGTATTACTATTTCTTAGATTAATAATAAAGAATAGCAAAAGATCGCCTTCTTGATCGATTGCATAAATGATTATTCCTACCATTGTCAGTTGGCGCAATAGTCGAACTATAATTCAGAACACGGAGGTCCTTCTGATCATTCTATCATAATGACTTATCTTTATGAAATTTAAGTCATCTTATCTTCAAGCTAGTGTTGACACACGCCCATTAACGCACAGAAACACACACACACACCTAAAAACATACACACACAAGCAAGAGACTGGACATCCACAACAGAAAATATCCCAGTGTGGGATCCAGCGCCATATTCGTAACTATAGTTTTTAGGGTTTTCGAAATAAAGTATTTTGTGTTTGGTTTCCATTCCGGAATTGTGTGATGAACATATTTGTCGGCTTTGAATTAGTTTTATTACTGGTGGGTGCGGGATAGCCATTACACATACTAATCGTGGACTGAGTTACATACGTAAAATGCTCTAAGTTCTATATTTAAAAATGATATTGCAATGCTATTTTCATATATGTAAAATTAATACAATGAATAGGTCCTGATGAGTTAACGAATGAATGCTAATTAAATTTTGTGAAAAATTCTTGAGAATTTTACTGCATACTATTAATAAGGTCTTAATTTAAAAATTAGTTTAATTAGTAAAGACACTTACCCCTGAACCCCTTATAAAATCTCAGTCAAATTAGTAGTTAGAATGTTGTATTATAATTGAATTCATCTCTTAATAATTGTACACGGATATTCTCAATTTAAACTAAACTCTACGTACTCTGTACAATTATGATCCGCTATGACCTATTATGACCAATTTTGCTATTAGAAATTACACAATTTTAATTAGACACTTAGGAATTGTATTATGGTTAGAGAATACATACACAGATATATGTATCTGAATACATGCATATACTATATAGATAAAAAAATTTATCGGACAAAACAAATAAAGTATAGCGGACTTCTCGAAAACGAGTGGTCTTCATCAGGCGACCCTAAACTGTACTTGACTTAAGGTGAGCCAGAAGGTATATTCAGGCCTGTCGCCATGTAGCAGTGCAATTAATTCTGGTAAACGCGATGAAGGCTCTGGTTAAATAGACACTGGCTATTGGTCGTTGGGCATCATTTAGGTGTAAGGAAATATATATTAAAATACAAATATGATATATATATATATCATATACCTGATATATGTATATATTGTCTATGATTGCCCAGGTCCGATTATCAGGTATTAGTTATTTATTGAAAAATAAAGGTTAATTTTAGTATTAATGAACTGAAGACAAAATTTAATTCTCGCTAGTTCATTCGTATGAGGAATCTTATGGTAATATGAAGATTATCATGTTTGGATCTTATAAGAATGTCATATAAATTGTGTAATAATTTCAATACAATTTGGTTGAAAATAAAATTATATTAAATAATAATTACTAGGCCAATTATTTAAAAATATCTAAAACTACAAATCTTAATAAGCATTCTTAGAATATACAGCTGTGTGGCTATCTAGTGTCTAATAGTCAAATCTTTAAATTCTTATGAGAATCTCCTGATTTTTTATAACAGCGCCATCTCCTGAGCAGTAGCTTCATCTTTTTTAAATAGGATTTAAATTTGATTCATCAAAACTAAATAATCTTCGGCTAAGCCTACTGCAGTAATAAACATACAAAATACGTGTAAAATAATGATTATTTTGGTCCTGTAGCACTGCGATTCAAGTTTTCGAAACTAAATTATTATTAAATTTCCGTTAAAAATATATTTTTTCTAAACCACGGAATATAAGCAAATTATTAAAAATACAAAACTTTCGTGAGTTATGAGATTTTAACAATATAAACAGCCCATCCATTTCCTGACACGAACGAATATAACTTAACTCCTCTTATCGATTCAGGTACATGTAGGGTCCCTCTAAGTGCTGGTATTAATTACCATACAGTGCGGTTTGTTTCTCTACAGACATACCGACGCGTGGCCGGCTGACCCTTGAATATAAAAAACCATCGAGATGACCTTATAACAATAATTTTGAAACATGAAATAAAAACACAGTGCAATCAAATTTGGTATATAATTATTACTAACACATATTGAGCGAAGACATAAGATAGTATTATGCCTTAAAATCATTATTTTGACATTTTAAACATATTTTGGGAGTTGGTGTTAACATTACATTTAAAACTAGTGAGGTTACTTATACTGTTTACAGTCTTAAAGTAGGTAATCTTTATCTATAGTATTATAATAAATAATAAAAATATATTTATTGTCATATAAAAAAAAACTTAAAAACTAACACTAACAAGATTTATGAATTTAAGAAACAAAGAATCAAAGGCGGCCTTATCGCAAGATCAGGCAATCGGAGGAATAGGACTTTGTTGTAAAATATAAATTATGCAAACCAATATATGCAAGCGACTCCACTGTTTTACGAAGGTCATCGACCGGTCAGCTGTCGGGGCGAGAACGCCACGCTAAGTCATTGGCAATTTATACGGTATAGTGACCTACATTACAGTATCATAATACATCACTACTACTAGTAACCTAACCTGACTAGACTACTGACTAGGTTACATGTTTGTTTATTTTTAATAATTTATCGAAAATTTGGACCAGAGAATATATTCAATTAAAGATTAAAAGCTTGTTTTATAGCAGCTTCAGTGTAAACATAACACATATTTAAGAATATGTTGTTAGTAACGACAATATAATACTTAACCAATAGGCATCGAACCTGAGATATTTTCCACCTGAGTTAAACATTAATTGTTGAACACTAGTTGATTTTAAAAACTGGTGTGTTCAAAATACACATCGACTTTTAATTACGTTTTAGAGGGCTTAAATAGCTTTTACATATGTATAAGCTTTTACATTTGTATAATATTTGTATTTGGTAGTTAAATCAATGGATGACTGATAAGATTTCAAATTAATTATAAAAAAGGATTCCATAGTACCTCATACAATGTCCCATTAGCATATTTAAACATAAAAATATGACCATAGTAGAACTATATAAAAATTACGAAATCTACCACTAAATTTTACCGTTGAACAAATTATTCTTCTCTGTTCTTGCCAGTTTTTGCCTGTTCTTCTCTGTTCTTGCCTTTTCTTCTGTGTTCTTGCCACTGACAGTTGACAGTTGACATTGACAGTTGACAGTTGACATTGACAGTTGACATTGACAGTTGACATTGACTGTTCTTCTCTGTTCTTGTCTTTTCTTCTCTGTTCTTGCCTACTCTTGCCTGTTCTTGCCTGTTCTTCTCTGTTCTTGCCTTTTCTTCTGTGTTCTTGCCACTGACAGTTGACAGTTGACATTGACAGTTGACATTGACTGTTCTTCTCTGTTCTTTCCTGTTCTTCTCTGTTCTTTTCTTTTCTGTTCTTGTCTGTTCTTGCCTGTTCTTCTCTGCTCTTGCCTGTTCTTGCCTGTTATTGCCTGTTCTTCTCTGTTCTTCTCTGTTCTTCTCTGTTCTTCTCTGTTCTTCTCTGTTTTTCTCTGTTCTTCTCTGTTCTTGCCTGTTCTTACCTGTTCTTTTCTTATCTGTTCTTTTCTGTTCTTGCCAGTTCTTGCCTGTTCTTGCCTGCTCTTGCCTGTTCTTGCCTGTTCTTTTCTTTTCTTTTCTGTTCTTTTTTGTTCTTGTCTGTTCTTGCCTGTTCTTCTCTGCTCTTGCCTGTTCTTCTCTGTTCTTGCCTGTTCTTCTCTGTTCTTGCCTGTTCTTCTCTGTTCTTCTCTGTTCTTCTCTGTTTTTCTCTGTTCTTCTCTGTTCTTGCCTTTTCTTCTGTGTTCTTGCCACTTACAGTTGACAGTTGACATTGACAGTTGACATTGACTGTTCTTCTCTGTTCTTTCCTGTTCTTCTCTGTTCTTGCCTGTTCTTTTCTGTTCTTCTCTGTTCTTGCCTGTTCTTCTCTGTTCTTTTCTGTTCTTGCCTGTTCTTTTCTTTTCTTTTCTGTTCTTGCCAGCTCTTGCTTGTTCTTTTCTTTTCTTCTCTGTTCTTGCCTGTTCTTACCTGTTCTTTTCTTCTCTGTTCTTTTCTTTTCTGTTCTTGTCTGTTCTTGCCTGTTCTTCTCTGCTCTTGCCTGTTCTTCTCTGTTCTTGCCTGTTCTTGCCTGTTATTGCCTGTTCTTTTCTGTTCTTCTCTGTTCTTCTCTGTTCTTCTCTGTTCTTCTCTGTTCTTATCTGTTCTTATCTGTTCTTATCTGTTCTTGCCTGTTCTTACCTGTTCTTTTCTTCTCTGTTCTGTTCTTGCCAGCTCTTGCCTGTTCTTTTCTTTTCTTCTCTGTTCTTGCCTATTCTTACCTGTTCTTTTCTTCTCTGTTCTTTTCTTTTCTGTTCTTGTCTGCTCTTGCCTGTTCTTCTCTGTTCTTGCCTGTTCTTCTCTGTTCTTGCCTGTTCTTCTCTGTTCTTCTCTGTTCTTCTCTGTTCTTCTCTGTTTTTCTCTGTTCTTCTCTGTTCTTGCCTGTTCTTTCCTGTTCTTTTCTTCTCTGTTCTTTTCTGTTCTTGCCAGTTCTTGCCTGTTCTTCTCTGTTCTTGCCTGCTCTTGCCTGTTCTTGCCTGTTTTTTTCTGTTCTTCTCTGTTCTTCTCTGTTCTTGCCAGTTCTTGCTTGTTCTTCTGTGTTCTTGCCTGTTCTTCTCTGTTCTTTTCTTTTCTTCTTTTTTTACCTGGTCTGGCCTGTTCTTCTCTGTTCTTGTCTGTTCTTGCCTGTTCTTGCCTGTTCTTGCCTGTTCTTTTCTTTTCTTCTCTGTTCTTGCCTGTTCTTACCTGTTCTTTTCTTTTCTGTTTTTGCCTGTTTTTCTCTGTTCTTGCCTGTTCTTCTCTGTTCTTTTCTGTTCTTGCCTGTTCTTTTCTTTTCTTTTCTTCTCTGTTCTTTTCTGTTCTTGCCAGTTCTTGTCTTTTCTTCTCTGTTCTTGCCTACTCTTGCCTGTTCTTGCCTGTTCTTCTCTGTTCTTGCCTTTTCTTCTGTGTTCTTGCCACTGACAGTTGACAGTTGACATTGACAGTTGACATTGACTGTTCTTCTCTGTTCTTTCCTGTTCTTCTCTGTTCTTGCCTTTTCTTCTGTGTTCTTGCCACTGACAGTTGACAGTTGACATTGACAGTTGACATTGACTGTTCTTCTCTGTTCTTTCCTGTTCTTCTCTGTTCTTGCCAGTTCTTGCTTGTTCTTCTCTGTTCTTGCCTGTTCTTACCTGTTCTTACCTGTTCTTACCTGTTCTTTTCTTCTCTGTTCTTGTCTTTTCTTCTCTGTTCTTGCCTACTCTTGCCTGTTCTTCTCTGTTCTTGCCTTTTCTTCTGTGTTCTTGCCACTGACAGTTAACAGTTGACATTGACATTGACTGTTCTTCTCTGTTCTTGCCTGTTTTTCTCTGTTCTTGCCTTTTCTTCTGTGTTCTTGCCACTGACAGTTGACAGTTGACATTGACAGTTGACATTGACTGTTCTTCTCTGTTCTTTCCTGTTCTTCTCTGTTCTTTTCTTTTCTGTTCTTGTCTGTTCTTGCCTGTTCTTCTCTGCTCTTGCCTGTTCTTCTCTGCTCTTGCCTGTTCTTCTCTGTTCTTGCCTGTTCTTCTCTGTTCTTGCCTGTTCTTCTCTGTTCTTCTCTGTTCTTCTCTGTTCTTCTCTGTTTTTCTCTGTTCTTCTCTGTTCTTGCCTTTTCTTCTGTGTTCTTGCCACTTACAGTTGACAGTTGACATTGACAGTTGACATTGACTGTTCTTCTCTGTTCTTTCCTGTTCTTCTCTGTTCTTGCCTGTTCTTTTCTGTTCTTCTCTGTTCTTGCCTGTTCTTCTCTGTTCTTTTCTGTTCTTGCCTGTTCTTTTCTTTTCTTTTCTGTTCTTGCCAGCTCTTGCCTGTTCTTTTCTTTTCTTCTCTGTTCTTGCCTGTTCTTGCCTGTTCTTCTCTGCTCTTGCCTGTTCTTCTCTGCTCTTGCCTGTTCTTCTCTGTTCTTGCCTGTTCTTGCCTGTTATTGCCTGTTCTTTTCTGTTCTTCTCTGTTCTTATCTGTTCTTGCCTGTTCTTACCTGTTCTTTTCTTCTCTGTTCTTTTCTGTTCTTGCCAGTTCTTGCCTGTTCTTCTCTGTTCTTGCCTGCTCTTGCCTGTTCTTGCCTGTTCTTCTCTGTTCTTCTCTGTTTTTCTCTGTTCTTCTCTGTTCTTGCCTTTTCTTCTGTGTTCTTGCCACTGACAGTTGACAGTTGACATTGACAGTTGACAGTTGACATTGACTGTTCTTCTCTGTTCTTTCCTGTTCTTCTCTGTTCTTTTCTTTTCTGTTCTTGTCTGTTCTTGCCTGTTCTTCTCTGCTCTTGCCTGTTCTTCTCTGTTCTTGCCTGTTCTTCTCTGTTCTTCTCTGTTCTTGCCTGTTCTTCTCTGTTCTTCTCTGTTCTTCTCTGTTCTTCTCTGTTCTTCTCTGTTCTTCTCTGTTCTTCTCTGTTCTTCTCTGTTTTTCTCTGTTCTTCTCTGTTCTTGCCTGTTCTTACCTGTTCTTTTCTTCTCTGTTCTTTTCTGTTCTTGCCAGTTCTTGCCTGTTCTTCTCTGTTCTTGCCTGCTCTTGCCTGTTCTTGCCTGTTTTTTTCTGTTCTTCTCTGTTCTTGCTTGTTCTTCTGTGTTCTTGCCTGTTCTTCTCTGTTCTTTTCTTTTCTTCTTTTTTTACCTGGTCTGGCCTGTTCTTCTCTGTTCTTGTCTGTTCTTGCCTGTTCTTGCCTGTTCTTTTCTTTTCTTCTCTGTTCTTGCCTGTTCTTACCTGTTCTTTTCTTTTCTGTTTTTGCCTGTTTTTCTCTGTTCTTGCCTGTTCTTCTCTGTTCTTTTCTGTTCTTGCCTGTTCTTTTCTTTTCTTTTCTTCTCTGTTCTTTTCTGTTCTTGCCAGTTCTTGCCTGTTCTTCTCTGTTCTTGCCTGCTCTTGCCTGTTCTTGCCTGTTCTTTTCTGTTCTTCTCTGTTCTTCTCTGTTCTTGCCAGTTCTTGCTTGTTCTTCTCTGTTCTTGCCTGTTCTTACCTGTTCTTGCCTGTTCTTACCTGTTCTTTTCTTCTCTGTTCTTTTCTGTTCTTGCCAGTTCTTGCCTGTTCTTATCTGTTCTTGCCTGCTCTTGCCTGTTCTTGCCTGTTCTTTTCTGTTCTTCTCTGTTCTTCTCTGTTCTTGCCTTTTCTTCTGTGTTCTTGCCACTTACAGTTGACAGTTGACATTGACAGTTGACATTGACTGTTCTTCTCTGTTCTTTCCTGTTCTTCTCTGTTCTTGCCTGTTCTTTTCTGTTCTTCTCTGTTCTTGCCTGTTCTTCTCTGTTCTTTTCTGTTCTTGCCTGTTCTTTTCTTTTCTTTTCTGTTCTTTTTTGTTCTTGTCTGTTCTTGCCTGTTCTTCTCTGTTCTTGCCTGTTCTTCTCTGTTCTTCTCTGTTCTTATCTGTTCTTGCCTGTTCTTACCTGTTCTTTTCTTCTCTGTTCTGTTCTTGCCAGCTCTTGCCTGTTCTTTTCTTTTCTTCTCTGTTCTTGCCTGTTCTTACCTGTTCTTTTCTTCTCTGTTCTTTTCTTTTCTGTTCTTGTCTGTTCTTGCCTGTTCTTCTCTGTTCTTGCCTGTTCTTGCCTGTTATTGCCTGTTCTTTTCTGTTCTTCTCTGTTCTTCTCTGTTCTTATCTGTTCTTGCCTGTTCTTACCTGTTCTTTTCTTCTCTGTTCTTTTCTGTTCTTGCCAGTTCTTGCCTGTTCTTCTCTGTTCTTGCCTGCTCTTGCCTGTTCTTGCCTGTTCTTCTCTGTTCTTCTCTGTTTTTCTCTGTTCTTCTCTGTTCTTCTCTGTTCTTGCCTGTTCTTACCTGTTCTTTTCTTCTCTGTTCTTTTCTGTTCTTGCCAGTTCTTGCCTGTTCTTCTCTGTTCTTGCCTGCTCTTGCCTGTTCTTGCCTGTTTTTTTCTGTTCTTCTCTGTTCTTGCTTGTTCTTCTGTGTTCTTGCCTGTTCTTCTCTGTTCTTTTCTTTTCTTCTTTTTTTACCTGGTCTGGCCTGTTCTTCTCTGTTCTTGTCTGTTCTTGCCTGTTCTTGCCTGTTCTTTTCTTTTCTTCTCTGTTCTTGCCTGTTCTTACCTGTTCTTTTCTTTTCTGTTTTTGCCTGTTTTTCTCTGTTCTTGCCTGTTCTTCTCTGTTCTTTTCTGTTCTTGCCTGTTCTTTTCTTTTCTTTTCTTCTCTGTTCTTTTCTGTTCTTGCCAGTTCTTGCCTGTTCTTCTCTGTTCTTGCCTGCTCTTGCCTGTTCTTGCCTGTTCTTTTCTGTTCTTCTCTGTTCTTCTCTGTTCTTGCCTTTTCTTCTGTGTTCTTGCCACTTACAGTTGACAGTTGACATTGACAGTTGACATTGACTGTTCTTCTCTGTTCTTTCCTGTTCTTCTCTGTTCTTGCCAGTTCTTGCTTGTTCTTCTCTGTTCTTGCCTGTTCTTACCTGTTCTTGCCTGTTCTTACCTGTTCTTTTCTTCTCTGTTCTTTTCTGTTCTTGCCAGTTCTTGCCTGTTCTTATCTGTTCTTGCCTGCTCTTGCCTGTTCTTGCCTGTTCTTTTCTGTTCTTCTCTGTTCTTCTCTGTTCTTGCCTTTTCTTCTGTGTTCTTGCCACTTACAGTTGACAGTTGACATTGACAGTTGACATTGACTGTTCTTCTCTGTTCTTTCCTGTTCTTCTCTGTTCTTGCCTGTTCTTTTCTGTTCTTCTCTGTTCTTGCCTGTTCTTCTCTGTTCTTTTCTGTTCTTGCCTGTTCTTTTCTTTTCTTTTCTGTTCTTTTTTGTTCTTGTCTGTTCTTGCCTGTTCTTCTCTGTTCTTGCCTGTTCTTCTCTGTTCTTCTCTGTTCTTATCTGTTCTTGCCTGTTCTTACCTGTTCTTTTCTTCTCTGTTCTGTTCTTGCCAGCTCTTGCCTGTTCTTTTCTTTTCTTCTCTGTTCTTGCCTGTTCTTACCTGTTCTTTTCTTCTCTGTTCTTTTCTTTTCTGTTCTTGTCTGTTCTTGCCTGTTCTTCTCTGTTCTTGCCTGTTCTTGCCTGTTATTGCCTGTTCTTTTCTGTTCTTCTCTGTTCTTCTCTGTTCTTATCTGTTCTTGCCTGTTCTTACCTGTTCTTTTCTTCTCTGTTCTTTTCTGTTCTTGCCAGTTCTTGCCTGTTCTTCTCTGTTCTTGCCTGCTCTTGCCTGTTCTTGCCTGTTCTTCTCTGTTCTTCTCTGTTTTTCTCTGTTCTTCTCTGTTCTTGCCTTTTCTTCTGTGTTCTTGCCACTGACAGTTGACAGTTGACATTGACAGTTGACATTGACTGTTCTTCTCTGTTCTTTCCTGTTCTTCTCTGTTCTTGCCTGTTCTTACCTGTTCTTTTCTTCTCTGTTCTGTTCTTGCCAGCTCTTGCCAGCTCTTGCCTGTTCTTTTCTTCTCTGTTCTTTTCTTTTCTGTTCTTGTCTGTTCTTGCCTGTTCTTCTCTGCTCTTGCCTGTTCTTCTCTGCTCTTGCCTGTTCTTCTCTGTTCTTGCCTGTTCTTGCCTGTTATTGCCTGTTCTTACCTGTTCTTTTCTTCTCTGTTCTTTTCTGTTCTTGCCAGTTCTTGCCTGTTCTTCTCTGTTCTTGCCTGCTCTTGCCTGTTCTTGCCTGTTCTTCTCTGTTCTTCTCTGTTTTTCTCTGTTCTTCTCTGTTCTTGCCTTTTCTTCTGTGTTCTTGCCACTGACAGTTGACAGTTGACATTGACAGTTGACAGTTGACATTGACAGTTGACATTGACAGTTGACATTGACTGTTCTTCTCTGTTCTTTCCTGTTCTTCTCTGTTCTTGCCAGTTCTTGCTTGTTCTTCTCTGTTCTTGCCTGTTCTTACCTGTTCTTACCTGTTCTTACCTGTTCTTTTCTTCTCTGTTCTTGTCTTTTCTTCTCTGTTCTTGCCTACTCTTGCCTGTTCTTGCCTGTTCTTCTCTGTTCTTGCCTTTTCTTCTGTGTTCTTGCCACTGACAGTTGACAGTTGACATTGACAGTTGACATTGACTGTTCTTCTCTGTTCTTTCCTGTTCTTCTCTGTTCTTGCCTTTTCTTCTGTGTTCTTGCCACTGACAGTTGACAGTTGACATTGACAGTTGACATTGACTGTTCTTCTCTGTTCTTTCCTGTTCTTCTCTGTTCTTGCCAGTTCTTGCTTGTTCTTCTCTGTTCTTGCCAGCTCTTGCCTGTTCTTTTCTTTTCTTCTCTGTTCTTGCCTGTTCTTACCTGTTCTTTTCTTCTCTGTTCTTTTCTTTTCTGTTCTTGTCTGTTCTTGCCTGTTCTTCTCTGCTCTTGCCTGTTCTTCTCTGTTCTGTTCTTGTCTGTTCTTGCCTGTTCTTCTCTGTTCTTGCCTGTTCTTTTCTGTTCTTCTCTGTTCTTGCCTGTTCTTCTCTGTTCTTTTCTGTTCTTGCCTGTTCTTTTCTTTTCTTTTCTGTTCTTGCCAGCTCTTGCCTGTTCTTTTCTTTTCTTGCCTGTTATTGCCTGTTCTTTTCTGTTCTTCTCTGTTCTTCTCTGTTCTTATCTGTTCTTGCATGTTCTTGCCTGTTCTTACCTGTTCTTTTCTTCTCTGTTCTTTTCTGTTCTTGCCAGTTCTTGCCTGTTCTTCTCTGTTCTTGCCTGCTCTTGCCTGTTCTTGCCTGTTCTTCTCTGTTTTTCTCTGTTCTTCTCTGTTCTTGCCTTTTCTTCTGTGTTCTTGCCACTGACAGTTGACAGTTGACATTGACAGTTGACATTGACTGTTCTTCTCTGTTCTTTCCTGTTCTTCTCTGTTCTTGCCTGTTCTTTTCTGTTCTTCTCTGTTCTTGCCTGTTCTTCTCTGTTCTTTTCTGTTCTTGCCTGTTCTTTTCTTTTCTTTTCTGTTCTTGCCAGCTCTTGCCTGTTCTTTTCTTTTCTTCTCTGTTCTTGCCTGTTCTTACCTGTTCTTTTCTTCTCTGTTCTTTTCTGTTCTTGTCTGTTCTTGCCTGTTCTTCTCTGCTCTTGCCTGTTCTTCTCTGTTCTTGCCTGTTCTTGCCTGTTATTGCCTGTTCTTTTCTGTTCTTCTCTGTTCTTCTCTGTTCTTCTCTGTTCTTATCTGTTCTTGCCTGTTCTTACCTGTTCTTTTCTTCTCTGTTCTGTTCTTGCCAGCTCTTGCCTGTTCTTTTCTTTTCTTCTCTGTTCTTGCCTGTTCTTACCTGTTCTTTTCTTCTCTGTTCTTTTCTTTTCTGTTCTTACCTGTTCTTTTCTTCTCTGTTCTTTTCTTTTCTGTTCTTGTCTGTTCTTGCCTGTTCTTGCCTGTTATTGCCTGTTCTTTTCTGTTCTTCTCTGTTCTTCTCTGTTCTTCTCTGTTCTTCTCTGTTCTTATCTGTTCTTGCCTGTTCTTGCCTGTTCTTCTCTGTTCTTCTCTGTTTTTCTCTGTTCTTCTCTGTTCTTGCCTTTTCTTCTGTGTTCTTGCCACTGACAGTTGACAGTTGACATTGACAGTTGACATTGACTGTTCTTCTCTGTTCTTTCCTGTTCTTCTCTGTTCTTTTCTGTTATTCTCTGTTCTTCTCTGTTCTTGCCAGTTCTTGCTTGTTCTTCTCTGTTCTTGCCTGTTCTTACCTGTTCTTTTCTTCTCTGTTCTTGTCTTTTCTTCTGTGTTCTTGCCTGTTCTTGCCTGTTCTTTCCTGTTCTTCTCTGTTCTTGCCTGTTCTTTTCTGTTCTTCTCTGTTCTTGCCAGTTCTTGCTTGTTCTTCTCTGTTCTTGCCTGTTCTTTTCTGTTCTTCTCTGTTCATCTCTGTTTTTCTCTGTTCTTGCCAGTTCTTGCTTGTTCTTGCCTGTTCTTCTCTGTTCTTGCCTTTTCTTCTGTGTTCTTGCCACTGACAGTTGACAGTTGACATTGACAGTTGACATTGACTGTTCTTCTCTGTTCTTTCCTGTTCTTCTCTGTTCTTGCCTGTTCTTTTCTGTTCTTCTCTGTTCTTGCCTGTTCTTCTCTGTTCTTTTCTGTTCTTGCCTGTTCTTTTCTTTTCTTTTCTGTTCTTGCCAGCTCTTGCCTGTTCTTTTCTTTTCTTCTCTGTTCTTGCCTGTTCTTACCTGTTCTTTTCTTCTCTGTTCTTTTCTGTTCTTGTCTGTTCTTGCCTGTTCTTCTCTGCTCTTGCCTGTTCTTCTCTGTTCTTGCCTGTTCTTGCCTGTTATTGCCTGTTCTTTTCTGTTCTTCTCTGTTCTTATCTGTTCTTGCCTGTTCTTACCTGTTCTTTTCTTCTCTGTTCTGTTCTTGCCAGCTCTTGCCTGTTCTTTTCTTTTCTTCTCTGTTCTTGCCTGTTCTTACCTGTTCTTTTCTTCTCTGTTCTTTTCTTTTCTGTTCTTGTCTGTTCTTGCCTGTTCTTCTCTGCTCTTGCCTGTTCTTCTCTGTTCTTGCCTGTTCTTGCCTGTTATTGCCTGTTCTTTTCTGTTCTTCTCTGTTCTTCTCTGTTCTTCTCTGTTCTTATCTGTTCTTGCCTGTTCTTACCTGTTCTTTTCTTCTCTGTTCTTTTCTGTTCTTGCCAGTTCTTGCCTGTTCTTCTCTGTTCTTGCCTGCTCTTGCCTGTTCTTGCCTGTTCTTCTCTGTTCTTCTCTGTTTTTCTCTGTTCTTCTCTGTTCTTGCCTTTTCTTCTGTGTTCTTGCCACTGACAGTTGACAGTTGACATTGACAGTTGACAGTTGACATTGACAGTTGACATTGACAGTTGACATTGACAGTTGACATTGACTGTTCTTCTCTGTTCTTTCCTGTTCTTCTCTGTTCTTTCCTGTTCTTCTCTGTTCTTTTCTGTTATTCTCTGTTCTTCTCTGTTCTTGCCAGTTCTTGCTTGTTCTTCTCTGTTCTTGCCTGTTCTTACCTGTTCTTTTCTTCTCTGTTCTTGTCTTTTCGTCTGTGTTCTTGCCTGTTCTTGCCTGTTCTTTCCTGTTCTTCTCTGTTCTTGCCTGTTCTTTTCTGTTCTTCTCTGTTCTTGCCAGTTCTTGCTTGTTCTTCTCTGTTCTTGCCTGTTCTTTTCTGTTCTTCTCTGTTCATCTCTGTTCTTCTCTGTTCTTGCCAGTTCTTGCTTGTTCTTGCCTGTTCTTCTCTGTTCTTGCCTTTTCTTCTGTGTTCTTGCCACTGACAGTTGACAGTTGACATTGACAGTTGACAGTTGACAGTTGACATTGACTGTTCTTCTCTGTTCTTTTCTGTTCTTCTCTGTTCTTTTCTGTTCTTCTCTGTTCTTGCCAGTTCTTGCTTGTTCTTCTCTGTTCTTGCCTGTTCTTGTCTGTTCTTTTCTTTTCTTCTCTTTTCTTGCCTGTTTTTGTCTGTTCTTGCCTGTTCTTACCTGTTATTTTCTTCTCTGTTCTTCTCTGTTCTTGCCTGCTCTTGCCTGTTCTTCTCTGTTCTTGCCTTTTCTTCTGTGTTCTTGCCACTGACAGTTGACAGTTGACATTGACAGTTGACATTGACAGTTGACATTGACAGTTGACAGTTGACATTGACAGTTGACATTGACTGTTCTTCTCTGTTCTTCTCTGTTCTTTTCTTTTCTTCTTTTTTTTACCTGGTCTGGCCTGTTCTTACCTGTTCTTCTCTGTTTTTGCCTGTTCTTCTCTGTTTTTGCCTGTTCTTTTCTGTTCTTCTCTGTTCATCTCTGTTCTTCTCTGTTCTTGCCAGTTCTTGCTTGTTCTTGCCTGTTCTTCTCTGTTCTTCTCTGTTCTTGCCTTTTCTTCTGTGTTCTTGCCACTGACAGTTGACAGTTGACATTGACAGTTGACATTGACTGTTCTTCTCTGTTCTTTCCTGTTCTTCTCTGTTCTTTTCTGTTATTCTGTGTTCTTCTCTGTTCTTGCCAGTTCTTGCTTGTTCTTCTCTGTTCTTGCCTGTTCTTACCTGTTCTTTTCTTCTCTGTTCTTGTCTTTTCTTCTGTGTTCTTGCCTGTTCTTGCCTGTTCTTGCCTGTTCTTTCCTGTTCTTCTCTGTTTTTGCCTGTTCTTGTCTGTTCTTCTCTGTTCTTGCCTGTTCCTGTCTGTTCTTCTCTGCTCTTGCCTGTTCTTTTCTGTTCTTCTCTGTTCTTCTCTGTTCTTCTCTGTTCTTCTCTGTTCTTCTCTGTTCTTCTCTGTTCTTCTCTGTTCTTCTCTGTTCTTCTCTGTTCTTCTCTGTTTTTGCCAGTTCTTGCTTGTTGTTCTCTGTTCTTGCCAGTTCTTGCTTGTTCTTCTCTGTTCTTGCCTGTTCTTACCTGTTCTTACCTGTTCTTTTCTTCTCTGTTCTTGTCTTTTCTTCTGTGTTCTTGCCTGTTCTTCTGTGTTCTTGCCTGTTCTTCTCTGTTCTTGCCAGTTCTTGCTTGTTCTTCTCTGTTCTTGCCTGTTCTTACCGGTTCTTTTCTTCTCTGTTCTTGTCTGTTCTTATCTGTTCTTGCCTTTTCTTCTGTGTTCTTGCCACTGACAGTTGACAGTTGACATTGACAGTTGACAGTTGACATTGACAGTTGACATTGACTGTTCTTCTCTGTTCTTTCCTGTTCTTCTCTGTTCTTTTCTTTTCTTCTCTGTTCTTCTCTGTTCTTGCCAGTTCTTGCTTGTTCTTCTCTGTTCTTGCCTGTTCTTGTCTGTTCTTTTCTTTTCTTCTCTTTTCTTGCCTGTTTTTGTCTGTTCTTGCCTGTTCTTACCTGTTATTTTCTTCTCTGTTCTTCTCTGTTCTTGCCTGCTCTTGCCTGTTCTTCTCTGTTCTTGCCTTTTCTTCTGTGTTCTTGCCACTGACAGTTGACAGTTGACATTGACAGTTGACAGTTGACATTGACAGTTGACATTGACTGTTCTTCTCTGTTCTTTCCTGTTCTTCTCTGTTCTTGACTGTTCTTCTCTGTTCTTTCCTGTTCTTCTCTGTTCTTGGCTGTTCTTTTCTGTTCTTCTCTGTTCATCTCTGTTCTTCTCTGTTCTTGCCTGTTCTTTTCTGTTCTTCTCTGTTCTTCTCTGTTCTTCTCTGTTCTTCTCTGTTCTTCTCTGTTCTTCTCTGTTCTTCTCTGTTCTTCTCTGTTTTTGCCAGTTCTTGCTTGTTGTTCTCTGTTCTTGCCAGTTCTTGCTTGTTCTTCTCTGTTCTTGCCTGTTCTTACCTGTTCTTACCTGTTCTTTTCTTCTCTGTTCTTGTCTTTTCTTCTGTGTTCTTGCCTGTTCTTCTGTGTTATTGCCTGTTCTTCTCTGTTCTTGCCAGTTCTTGCTTGTTCTTCTCTGTTCTTGCCTGTTCTTACCGGTTCTTTTCTTCTCTGTTCTTGTCTGTTCTTCTCTGTTCTTGCCTTTTCTTCTGTGTTCTTGCCACTGACAGTTGACAGTTGACATTGACAGTTGACAGTTGACATTGACAGTTGACATTGACTGTTCTTCTCTGTTCTTTCCTGTTCTTCTCTTTTCTTGCCTGTTCTTGCCTGTTCTTCTCTGTTCTTGCCTGTTCTTTTCTTTTCTTCTCTGTTCTTGCCTGTTCTTCTCTGTTCTTTTCTTTTCTTCTCTGTTCTTGCCTGTTCTTGCCTGTTCTTGCCTGTTCTTCTCTGTTCTTGCCTGTTCTTACCTGTTCTTTTCTTTTATTATCTGTTCTTTTCTTTTCTGTTTTTGCCTGTTCTTCTCTGTTCTTTTCTGTTCTTCTCTGTTCTTCTCTGTTCTTGCCTTTTCTTCTGTGTTCTCTCCACTGACAGTTGACAGTTGACATTGACAGTTGACAGTTGACAGTTGACATTGACAGTTGACAGTTGACAGTTGACAGTTGACAGTTGACAGTTGACAGTTGACAGTTGACAGTTGACAGTTGACAGTTGACAGTTGACAGTTGACAGTTGACAGTTGACAGTTGACAGTTGACAGTTGACAGTTGACAGTTGACAGTTGACAGTTGACAGTTGACAGTTGACAGTTGACAGTTGACAGTTGACAGTTGACAGTTGACAGTTGACAGTTGACAGTTGACAGTTGACAGTTGACAGTTGACAGTTGACAGTTGACAGTTGACAGTTGACAGTTGACAGTTGACAGTTGACAGTTGACATTGACAGTTGACATTGACAGTTGACATTGACTGTTCTTCTCTGTACTTCTCTGTTCTTTCCTGTTCTTCTCTGTTCTTGCCTGTTCTTTTCTGTTCTTCTCTGTTCTTCTCTGTTCTTCTCTGTTCTTCTCTGTTCTTCTCTGTTCTTCTCTGTTCTTCTCTGTTCTTCTCTGTTCTTCTCTGTTCTTCTCTGTTCTTCTCTGTTCTTCTCTGTTCATCTCTGTTCTTCTCTGTTCTTGCCAGTTCTTGATTGTTCTTACCTGTTCTTTTCTTCTCTGTTCTTGTCTTTTCTTCTGTGTCTTCTGTGTTTGCCTGTTTTTCTCTGTTCTTGCCTGTACCTCTCTTTTCTTCTCTTTTATTGCCTGTTCCTTTTTTTTCTTCTCTTTTCTTATCTGTTTTTCTCTGTTTTTGCCTGTTCTTCTCTGTCCATCTCTGTTCTTCTCTGTTCTTTTCTGTTCTTGCCAGTTCTTGCCTGTTCTTCTCTGTTCTTGCCTGTTCTTACCTGTTCTTTTCTTTTCTTCTCTGTTCTTACCTGTTCTTCTCTGTTTTTCTCTGTTATTGCCTGTTTATGCCAGTTTTTCTCTGCTCTTGCCTGTTCTGTTTTACGAAGGTCATCGACCGGTCAGCTGTCGGGGCGAGAACACTACTACTAGTACCCTAACCTGACTAGACTACTGACTAGGTAACATGTTTGTTTATTTTAAATAATTTATCGAAAATTTGGACCAGAAAATATATTCAATTAAAGATTAAAAGCTTGTTTTATAACAGCTTCAGTGTAAACACTACACATATTTAAGAATATGTTGTTAGTAACGACAATATAATACTTAACCAATAGGCATCGAACCTGATATCTTTTCCACCTGAGTTAAACATTAATTGTTGAACTAGTTGATTTTAAAAACTGGTGTGTTCAAAATACACATCGACTTTTAATGAAGTTTGAGAGGACTTAAATAGCTTTTACATATGTATAATATTTGTATTTGGTAGCTAAATCAATGGATGACTGATAAGATTCCAAATTAATTATAAAAATGGATTCCATATTACTTCATACTGATAGGATTCCAAATCTATGATAAAAAAGGATTCTATAGTTCCATTTCATACACTGTCCCACTAAGCATATTTAAACATAAAAATATGACCATAGTAGAGCTATATAAAAATTACGAAATCTACAACTTAATTTTACCATTGAACAAATTATTGAAATTTTATTATTGTCATCGTAATGAATGCTAACTTGGCATACTGTTCCTACAATATAATTGCATACTTGCTTTAGTTTGTAAAATATATTTTAATTATATACAGGTTTTTATTAACTTGCTTTGTTTGTTTTTTATAGCAAACTATTTATTATAAATCTAAATATATATAGTTTGGCGGTAAGCGAATGTCATTAATGTTAAAAAAGTGAAAAATTCAATTTTACTTCTGCAAATATCAAGAGTCAGACATCTTGAATTCAGTTTAATTTAACTTAACTACGCTTTCAAAATACATTTAAAGCTTCCCTCTTTTAAACTTCTTTCAAACCTGATCCACTATCTAAACTATTTAACCACGCCTCAGACAAATTGAACATATACCTATGTCGTTCTAACGTATGGACATGCAAAGGTATAAAATGAGATAGAACTAGTTTAACCACATGCATTATCATAATAGTTTCGACCGATCCAACCGAATTTGAATAGTACTACTTACTATAATACGTTCAAGAAAAATAGCTCTTACTACATTGCATTAAGATTTTATCTCATTAAATGTTAATCGTAGTTAAGCTGCTTTATATTTCAGTCAAGGAAGGAATAGAGCAACATTTTTACGCGAGCGATTCAGTAGCGTAAGTTGACGGCGTAAGAGCTAAAGTGGCGTAAAAATAGCCAAGATAAGACGTTCTGGGGGAAAAAATACGCGGGAGCTAGTTACTATATCGACGTCTTGTGCAAGATGGCGGTGAGAGGCGTTCGAAATTTGAATTTCTCTGAGGAATAGGTGGGGTGATTTAAATAGGGCCATAGATAAAGCGTTCAGCGCTTGCGGCGATGTGAAGCGCTTTAAGATTTATGTTTAAAATTGGCATGTCTTGTTGGAATGTTGGGTCAGCTGTGTTTTATACTACAAATGTTTTTCAACTATTTAAAATATTAATAACTCATTTTCAGTTTTAAATAAAATAACTGTTTTAAATACACACATGCAGGTAATTAATATGTATATAACTTGCACACTAAGCGTGAAGCTCCTGTTGTCGCCTACAGACAATATATTTTTTTCCTTCGTTCGTAAGTCTGATCACTGATTTTTAGAGAGATCAAATTTTGAAAATCGAACATTGTTAAACACTTTTATTATTGCACAACCAATTTTTTCTATGTTTTATTATTGTTTATATTGATCGCTACAATTTTCAATTAATTAAAATAGTAAAAAAAATATATATTTTTCACTTAAAGAATACCTTGTAGATTACATTTATAAAATATAAAGAAACTACAATGTTACAAAGAAAAAATATAACAAAAAGACGACCCCTTTCATAAGACTACGAACTTTTTCTTAACCTGTCCAAAGCAACAGGTTTGAAGACACCTTATTCCCACAAAACCAGACCAAATCACTTAAAACCCGTGAAAACCGGTTTGAAAAAACAAATTCATATATAGGTCGAAGGTGTCATGAGAATGATGTTCCAAACTGGATTTTTAAGATTTTTGGAATCGGACTGGTTTGAAAATAGAATGGAATCGCGTGAGAAATTCGAATTTCGGATTACTGTTGTATCAATGGGACATGAAAATCAAGTCGGATCGGTTGCGTGCTTTTGCAAAGGGACAGTGAAGAATAGTATTGCTTATTGTTATATTTTGAAGAAGAATTTTTGATTTTGGAATTATCTTTTATATCAGTCAAATCAAGTTTATTAAAATATACCCCCTTACAGATAAATACAATACATTCACAAATATTAATTTTAAATTTTGCTGTTTGAAACTTACGTTTAGGATACATTTTGTCTGTCGTTTTTAAATGATATATTAAAAATATTAACGAAACAAGATATGTCGTCGTAAATTCCTTTAAAAGGAGAATGGAATTCTTACAAAATATTAATTGAAGTTTTCCATTTCTTTTAAGGCTTATTCGTAATATGTGTAATTCTAATTTATTTAGAAATACTTTAGGTAATGGCTTATTTTGTTTTCTATATAAGAAAATTAAAGGCAAACGACTATTAAAACAACCATTCAAAAAGGAGTAATGTTAAGCGTTTGATCCTGATTTTAGATTAAACATTTTATATGTTCGCAATTGGTAGGTACTTCCTTCTATAGTTACGGAAAACATTGTGGGAAAAGACTGTAGGCCCAAACAGACCTAAGATTCACCCATGCGTCTATAATTAAAAATAAAATTCTATTGACCCATTTATGGTTGTAGTGCCACTAAATTTTACTTAAACTAGCCAAATTTTAAATTACTTGAGACTTGGAGCTTAATTGTTACTATCGGTATCGACAGTTATCTAATACTATATAACTAGAGTGATTATTAGAGGTCAGTGTGTCTTCTATAAATCACTAATTACTTGACCGGTCGGTCAAGGCCATTCTCAGTTACCAACATGATAGTATAATAATTACCATGGTAACCAAGATTGTATCACAAACAACAGATTGTGTTAGTGGTTATATAATAAATTACTTACATTATGTTTAAATAAACATTCGCTTTCTATACAAATATATATATATGGAGTTTTATGGAGTCGTATTTAGTGGCTAAAATTTTATATTCTCTTACGTAATCAAAGAGGTACATTAAGGAATTTCAAAGACATAAGTCCCTCCCACTAAATCACCTGTGCCATTAATTCATTTTAAGACGCCTAACACGGCGTCCCCTTAGACGTAGGTACATTTGCATATTACAAAGTATGGAAGTTCGCTAACGAAGGGGGGTGCGGTTTGGGTGGGGGCCTAAGGTTGCTGGCGTAAGACGGGAATTGAGTAACAGGAACGTATTCAAACTTTGTTTTATAGTTACTTGTTTTTAATGCACTGTTATTTAGCACGGTACAGTTTGAATAAACAATTCTGCTCAAATGTTATTGATAATTGAACAAATTAAAAAATTTTACTTGCCCTTGTTATTATAATAATAATAGTTATAACTATGTCCATAAAACTGTTACGAGTAACTCTGAGCTCTTCGCTGTATAAAGATCATGGATACCTACTTACTGCTAAAGTGATGTTAGATAACGCTAAATACAGCAATACTAAAATTGCCGGTTGTGGCCTATATACCTACTGCTGTTCCAAACAGAAGAGTATCGAGATCCTTTACAAACTGAAAAGTATGTGATTCTAATGAGGAAACGCCTGAGTTCGTCCCTGCACCGTCGAATGCGGAGAAAGATGAAGGAAATGAAAATGTTCGCTGCAAAAAGGGGTGGTTTCCCCCAGTGGGGTTCCGAAAATTCTATAAAGGGGGTACCTTTTGTGATAAGCCCTTCGGAGGGAAGCATTAGTCTTGTAGACGTCTCAAAATGTACTCTTATCGAAAATTATTTGAAATGCGGGTTCCGATTGAGACTTTTGAGGGGAGATAAGGTATAATTTATATAAATTAAGTATTGAAACGAAACTATTATATAAAAATATACATATAAAGTCGTATTTATGCTATGTAGTACTAGTAATTAATTATGAATCATTTACAAAAAAATGTATATAGTTGAAATCATAATATCTTAAAAAACACATTTAAATTATTTATATTTTATGCGGCCATATAGAGAAAAGACACTTTTTACAATTACGTCTCAGGTCCTTGAGATAATTAAATAGGTTTTAATTTCATTTTCTCTTCTTACAGTAAATTAAAGCCACTCTTAAAGCTTTTTATATATACCTAGTCTTATTTAGATTTTATTAACATTGCATTGTTGACAACTAATAATTATACAACTTAAATGAACAAATAAAACTAAACTACAGAATTAATAAGGCGCCTGGTAGTCAGAAGCGGTGACCCAAGAGCCGGTGCTTTTCTCGCTCAACGTATACGCCTCTCCATACAGTCAGGAAATGCCGCTAGCAATATAGGTAGGTACCTACTTTATTATAAGATCCAACCTCTTTAAATTTCTTTTAGTAATATGCATATCAATACACGTACATTAACTAACTTTACTATAAGCAAGTATAAGAAGTAACATAACATATTATGAAGTAGTCTAGCATTGTATTACGCGATTGTAAATTCAAAATGGCGAATGAAACCGCGCATAAAAGCTACTTAACGTTGAGCCGGGTAGTTGAGAACTATCTATAAACAGAAAGTAACCACTCTCGAAGCATCCGTGCCTTAACACATCTCATCTTACTACTTAGATCAGTGGTTCTCAAATATCTACGATCTTCGTAATCATGAATTGGACTCACACACGAATCGACGACATATATTAGGCACAAAGGTAATTGCTACTATGATAAAACCACATTGAAACTAAAGTAAGACAAACAAATAAAGGAATACAGAATTATTCATGCCTTTTTAGGTACAACCATGACTAAAAATGTTTTTTGACGGTTACTTCACACCCACTACAATATACCATAGCAAACAAATAAATTATTATTTTTTTTTGTACGTAAACTGATATTTCCATAACAAATAGTATTATAGTTAACTTACAGAGAAAGTTATTATGTATAAGTTTTCCCTTTAACAATGGTAAGCCCGTAATAAAACTAAAGCCGCAACTGTGCAAAATTTAAAACAGTTTGAGCATCACTATCCCTCCACTACGGGTAATATTATTGCCTTAATGAAAATTCCTTCTGTTGAAGTTCTACACATGCGTAGCATCTTAATAGCTTTTTCATTGGCTTCTAGCTTACGAGCCATAAAGAGGGATAGAGTCGTTACTCGACTGAGGTTTAACAATAATAATAGCTTTTTGCTGATGACTTATTCATATTAAGTTGATATAACGCAAATCATATTTATATAATTATAATTAGTAGTAGGTAGCAGTATTATAATAACCTTTACGATATAACTTAAAATAAAACAAAACACAAAACAAAAACAAATTTAAAAAGTTTAGTCCCTGTGGCAGAGTACCCATAATGCTGGCGGCATTTCCTCGCTGTTATAATATATATTAATAATCATACATGTAAAATTAATCTTTATTCCTTTGGACCAAATGGCTTAAGCGAGCGGTCAACCGTAAGAACGTGCGTTGAACTGTGCAATTAACACTTATTCTTATGAAATTTCTTAAATGCGAAATTTTTATATCAAACACACAGTCTTATCTATTTGTCTATAGAATAAAATTTTGGAAATATTCAAAAGTCTTATGACAGAAAAGGTTAGTTGCTCCACAAGATAATTATAACTCCGGTTACGGAGGTGATAAATAATTTAGGGATAAAATTTATGTGGCGTAGGACTTAATAAATATTCGAAAATATCTCTCATCTCTATCGGAATTATTAATAAATATAAGTATTTAATTGAATCGATGCGAATTTTATAAAAAAATAATTGATTCCAATAAGACAGATATTGTTTGTTAACGGTTGTGGCATCCTCTGTTAGGTTCTGTGTATAATTGTTTTAACATACCAAAAGTAACGCTATGTGGACTAGTAGCAGTCCAAAAGCATGAAATTGTTGCATGAAAAGAGCTGTGTTGCCTCTAACATCTCGGAGCCTAACTATACATAAATTAATAGTCGTGTGGTTAATGTAAAATAATACACTGCTTATCTTACCCGGTAATCGAGAAATAAATTAATTAAAGATTTTCTTTCTTGCCAAAATATTAAAAGAGTGCCGGTCGTTTTTCTCGCCACGCAGCGCTAAATGATATCATTCGCCGCTCTCTTGGTATTTCCATTGTTCGGGCAATTCTGGAGCCAAGGGGTTTGGCAAGAGATGATGGTACACGACTGGATGGAACGGCCTTGATCTCTTGGAGTATCGAAGGGCTATGGTTTGGGATGCCACTTGTGTGGACACTTTAGCACCGTCCCACCTTCCTATCACAAGCTCCAAAGCTGCAGAGCAGGTGGAAAAAAAAGAAAAGGTCAAAGTTCAAAAGTCTTTCCTCCAACTTTTTTTTTCCTTTTGGAATAGAGACTTTTGGACCATGGGGTGCAAGTACACGGGCGCTTATTAAGGAATCAAGTAGATGCCTGGTAGTCAGTACCGGTGATTCAAGAGCTGGTGCTTTCCTTGCTCAGCGTATAAACATCGCAATACAGCGATGTAATCCCGCCAGCATTGTGGGTACTCTGCCTTAAGGACCAAACTTTTAAAATTTGTTTTATTTTAATTTGTATTCGTTAGGTTAATATTAAGAATATTTAGAAGAATTTAAGTTTTAATTTTTTGTTTTTTTTTGCTTCGGCAGTAAATATACCATTTTAAAGAACATGTGAATCAATAAATTAATATCTTTATTACAGATATAGGTAGGTTCTCGTAAAATTAAAAACATCAAAAACACTATATATATATGTTGTACAAAAAGCAATCTCTGTAGGCATGTACAATAACAGTTTGTGTAAGGTAATTTTGAATTTACGAAAGGTCGCACCCACCCCCCCAGGATTAACAAGATACCATTAAAATGTAATAACTATCTCATGACAAACTTGAAGAAGTTCTGTCATAACAAAGGGTTGTTACCGACTTTACCCGGAAATTTTACTAATCTTCAAAGTGTAAATTTATATTATAAGTTTCTTAGGGTTGAATATTAGATGAATATTGGTTTTCGTAAAGGCTGCTATAAGATGTCATTCTTGGATTAATAATTATATACTGAGCTATCTTTTATACTTTATGAAGAAGTAAATTATTATTTTATAAAATATAAACCAATATTTTATCATTTATTATAAAATAATATTTTTAAGGTACCTTAAAAATATTTTGATTTGAATTATGAACTCTCTCTCTCTGCTTAATAAACAAATTAAAAAAGAATTTCACAATTCATTCAGCTGTTTCACATGACTCGTTATTTGTATATAATAATAGTATATAAAATCATCTATGTATATACTTTAAATGTTTCTGGTAGAGTGCCGCGAAAATTGAGATATTCGCGATCACCCCGAACCCCCACCGCCCCACGCCCCAAGGGGGAGGCCACCTGAGACAGTGTGAAGACGCTCAAAATTTCGCCTAGCGGGTAATTAAATTGCTTTAAGTTTTAATGTTATGTCTTAGCGTTATTAATGTATCATTTTATATAACATATATATGGGAACATGATACAACAGAGCAATATATAAATTACTTATTTATTACTCTTATTAAAGATTAATTAGCATTTTGTCAAGTATCGTCAATTTATAGTCAGAGTTGGTGAAGTGGTTCAAGGGTGTCTTATCTGCGAGGTCATGCGTTCGATCGAGACTGATCAATTGATTCTATGTGTGAAATTAAGGCTTGCTCCTACGGTGAAATTAAGACCTACTAGAAGGGTTGTATATACTTGGCTGGAATATAATCATAGCATAAAAGGTGATAATTACTTAAAACCGGAATACGTTACCAAGATTGTTCGTTACACATTTCAATGATAAAGTTTGAGCTTTGAAAGCTTCTAGAGAAAAGCTCTAATCGATTTTTGAAGTACTCGGGGAGCGAAGAGCAAGTTAAATTAAAGTTGTAGCGGGCGCAATATTCTGAACACGAACTACTTACAAGATTTGACGGAGAAACGACGCTTACAAAAGGGGTTCTGAGAGCTTATACTTGACTAGCTATTTACTGCGGTGTTGCGCGGATTTCCATTTCATGACTGTAATATGTAACTAGACATTTTGTAAGGTTGTACAAGATTTTTAGCTTAGCGTAAAAGGGCCAGAAAAGATTGTCAACCAACTGAATGTAGAAACATTCTAGAAACTACGTCATATATATACATATATTAAGATAGCTAAAGGTTCGTCTAGTGGTAAAGTATATCAATATTATTTTAACCAAATCTAATAAAGACATTATTTTACGTAGAATACGCTTCCAATCCAGATCTGTCTATATAAGTGGCATCGCTCTTAAGACTTAAAATATCATGTTTTAATTAAACCGTACTAAATTTTCAATACACACGTGTAACATCCCAAACCGCTTTGTATATTAAAATTTTGTTATACGTGAAGTAACGATCGCGGGCGCGCTGAGATTCAAGATGGCGTCTTATTTCTTAACGTTACTTGCGGCTGTTAAATGTGGAGAGAGGCTTTTATTTACGGACATCGAACGGTTTGAAATAATTTTCATAGAATCTTAATAGATTTTGTCTTGGTCTGGTCTAAGGCGAACGTTATGAAGGTATGTTAAGAGTAAAAATATTACAAACCTTCTCTTGGTCTCTATTGTTTTAGATTTTGTGTTAGTGGTCAACCTTTATTATCAGACATGCACCGTAAATTTTAAGTATTTGTGTTTACAATTATAAAAACCGGACCAACCGGTTAAAAAATCTATGTAATATTTTGAAGAAAAGTCACAATTTTTTTCATTAATTATCTAAGCCATAACTATTACCTACCAATTACATTTATTTAATGATTATGAATAAACCCTGTACAATACATCTTCGATAGACAAAAAAAACACATAAACAAGTCTCTTTCCATATTAAACCATCCAAGAGGGTTTCGCCCCGAGTTATAATATCGCGAGAACTTTACGGGGAGACGCGGTGTACGGTGGGGGTAAAAAGGGGGAGTGATGACTCGCTACTTCGCTTACTTATTTACATAATTACATACGAGCCTTGCGAACGTCTTGCTTTAATATTAAGAACCTACCTACGAACACTTGAGGGTGCTTATAGGTATCTACGTAAAACTATCAAAGAAACCCCAAACTGAAGACTAGATTCGGTTTATATACTAATGAATACAGGAACTGGTTTTCCTTTCATTTCAAATTGATACAAAAAAGGTTTTTTATTAGAATACCTAGTTATGTACCAAACTATATACCTAAAGACTGCTTATAAGAAAAGAAAAATATATACTCAAACTCAAACTCAAAATATCTTTATTCAAGTAGGTCTCTATAAAGACACTTCTGAATCAATTTTTACATTACCGTCATCTACCGAGAAGAACCGGCAAGAAACTCGATAGCTGCACTTTTAAAATAAACAATTAATCCGAAATTGTGCTACTGACAATTAAAATAACAAAGCATTGTTAGGCTACTCAAGAATTGAACTTTCCCGATGCTGAGCCAATTGCCGACACATTAAAGGGATCTTTTTCCTCTTAATATTCGTTTACGGATATAAGAATACAAATATATTTGCAAAGGTACCGTTTCATAGAATCATTTTTTTATAAAAACTTATACGAACATTTTGAATTAAAAACTATAGGTACGTCAATCAATAATATGACAGAGGTATTCTGACATTCATTTTTGTTACTATACAGAATTTTGTAATAAATATATTTTTTATTATAATGTCGATTATTTTAGAATCAATTGAAAAAAGACCATCACCGGAAAACTTTATTGAGTTCATACCGTGGGCCTGCAGACAATTACAATTAAATTTTATAATTCTGATACATAAAGAACATCAAAGTAAGTATATGATATGGTATATTTTATGCATTCTAAAAAAATTCTCTCTATTAGTCCTTTAAACTTATATATTGATGTTAAATATATTTTTTTATATTACATAAGTATTTGTAACATTATAGATGAATACGTAAGTGTGGTTAATCAAGACAAAAAGAGAAACAAAAGTAAACTAAAATTACAGTCTCGGTTAGATTTGGATTCAATCAATCACAAAGAAGATCAAGAGGTCCGTCAGCCGCCTATTACAGGTAACTATGAAGTAATCCATGTTCAAGCGACGTGTGACCACGCAGACAGGTTAACTCAACTCAAATTCGTGAAGAATAAAGTAATACCAAGAGTTCTATGGAAAATTATCGGTCTCACTATAAAATATCACAGTTATCTAACCAATATAACAATACATGGTGGCATAGATCAGTACACGTTGTATGAAATCAGCAATTTTCTCGATACATCCAATATAACTGAGTTAATTCTAGACAACTCTTTTATAGCTGAAGCGAACTACTATCTCCTTTTAGAATCACATAATAAAATTAACCGTTTATCACTAGCTGGATGTGAAATAGACGATGATGTTGTTAAAATTATTGCATCCAAACTAGAGCATCCATTGGCAGCGTCGAAAAAACTGAGTATCCTAAATTTAGCATCTAACAAAATAACGGATGATGGAGTAAAATATTTATCTGATGCGCTGCGTTCGAACAGACATCTCACCTACCTTAACATATCAAACAACCGGCTGACAGATACAGGAGTTGCCCAGTTATTGAGGATATTACAAGAGTTTGTCCTAACAAATGACGAATTAACGGCTACAAAAATGCGTCACGTTGAATACTTAAAACAAAAGAGTGGTTTAATCACAAAAGCACTCCGGGGATTGAAAGCTGGTGATGTGGGTAAAACCTTAAGACGTAGAACGGTCAAATCTGTTACATTACCGAAACGTAATAAATTAGAAAAGGAAACATCTTTAAAATCCATTGGCGATAACAACGCTAAAAGTTTAAATGATGTGTACCTTCTTGGAAAGGCTATCGGGATAGCTGAAAGTGTAATAGGTAATTTTCAAGATCCGTTTAACACTAGTAATACAACAGTTAGGAATAACATTACGTATTGTATAGGAAACAATGTACTCTGTTATCTTAATCTGTCTTACAATAACCTTACTTATGTCACGTTGAAAGAGATAGTTAATTTGCTGAAATACCAGAAGAGTTTAAATAGAAAGCCTACAGGACTGGCAAATATAATAATCGAAGGAAATCCGTTACCAATGTATTGTGATGAGTATATGGAAATTGATCATCTCATCGAAGCGGGTCTAGCGACGCATAGGCGACTGTCCGTTGTGAAAAAGCGGGTTCAAAGTTTTAAACGTTAACTCTAATAATAACGAAAATGTTTAATTATTTTACATGGGACGGAATTCATATATATCATATGATATAAATACTTTTTGACCTACACTGCTACGAACAATTTGTATTATAATACGACTCTTTATAATTTTATATTATTTTGTAGCAACTTTACTATAATTTCAGATATATGTTATTTAGATTGATATTAGTTTTTAATGAGAAAATATTAAATAATTACCTACAATACTACAGTAATTTCATTTCGTTTCTTTTGTGATTTATACGGAAAACACCCTTAAATAGTTTATGGTTCTACAGAAATTCATTAAAGTAAAATTTGTTCATTGTAAATTAATATACGTAACTTTCGCTATACGGTTAAAAATGTAAACGTAAACCCGGCATAAACCTTTGCAATACAAGAATAATATGAACAAAAAGTGTACGACAAAAAAAGTAGCATTCCCAATTACATTTCTAGATCAATAAATAGGCTCTGTAACACATAGTGACATTAAAATTATTCATAGCCAACTAATCATATAAACGCACATAAAAATGTCGATATTGTAAAAATATTTCCCCGCAAAATACATAGCGGAAAAACCCTAAAGCCCGCAGCGGCGGGGTGTGAGGTGTGGGGGCGGGTACGCGTCGATACTCGCGCTCGGAAGCCATCTTAAAATATAAGACCCCCCGCCTCCTTAGACGCTCGCTTTTTCAAACTGCCGAGCGAGCGGTGTGCCCGCCAACCTTTGGTTCTTCATTTCGTTTAGACAATCCTTACACTATACCAACACTATATATACAATGATACGCACTTATACATACGTTTGCCTGCATACCTACTTGTATTTCAGATGTGTTTTATTTATTACCGTTAAAATTTAATAGTTTGCAAAAGCTTATTCTCGATTACCTAAAACCACTTGTTTCTTACAAAGGGCGTTTAAGAAGACTAGATTTACCAGCAGCCAGGTAATCAATGTAAATAAACATAATTATTAAAAATCATAACACCTTTTTATAAAACTCGGTTAACACAATTCGCACATTAACAACATTTTCGAAATCGTTACAAAACATATAATTTACTCCACGCGATTATCTTAAACTAATTTTCTTGCCAACGTCGTCTAAATCAATACAGCATTAACCCACACACGTGCATTTTACGCATACCGCTGCAGAAAAACTATTGAAATGAAAATATAACGTTCACATAATAGGGCTGTCGACAATCAGGAAATTGAAAACATGTCTTGTTAATTGTAACAATATTTACCTCTGTATATATTGTCTATCATAACTCGTGCACAATAGTATTAAGGGATTACTATGTACCTACTCGTATATTAGACCCGTCAACCACATAGCTGATCTCTTATACTGTTTCTTTGTACGTAACACCGACAGTTGCTTCATTAAATTTATTCTCACCGTATCATCGTGACGAGGTACTACGAACGATTTAAAATATACATAGATGAAAACTAACATATGAGTATTTAAAAAGAAACAGGAATTCAAGAATAAGATACCTTGGTTTTAAAATTTTCCACAGCATCAAATACAATATTGTGTCAACCCTATTACAAGTAAGCTGAGAACGCACACAGATGCAAGTGTATACAGATCGCGATCCCCCCACCGTACACCCCCTCTTGCGCCTTAGACGTTGGCTTTTTACATGGATAAAAGCAACTGTGGGGTTTCGCACCTTTGGTTCAATTTAATGTTTGCCAGTGAAAAATATCTTAATAAAGCACTATATAATATTTCGATGCCATTATTTACTTACATAAATATTATACACGAACCGGCTGATACTTTTCTCCTTACAAAACAACTACTTATCACGGCTTCGACTAACACAAACAGTGCATGTAAAACCAGAATAAATCGAAAAAATTCTCAAGAAAATTTTGATATAACTGGTTTACCCATGACAAGTTTCTTTTTGGTGAGAACTTTTGATATCGTCGCTCCCAATTTGTTTGAAATCTTGTTCAACCTGTTCATGGAGAATTTAAAATGGTATTGTGTCTTGTGTTAGGAATTATCGTTTGTCCTTATCGAGTTATAGTAATAGTGTCCTTTAAATTTATGTAGTAACAATATTATATTTATTGTATCAATAAAAGCGTATTGAAATAGTAAGTTATTAAATTCTAACTATTCTTCATATGAATTATAAACATAGGTTCTAATTTTCTTTTTATTAGACGTTCATTATATTTACGTCAGTTTATTATATTACGGTTATCGATTAGAAGCAGTGAATATGAAATTTAATAATAAAGAGTAAGTACTTATTATATTAAATTTTTTATACATAATAGGTAGGATAACTATTAAAATTATATATTTTACCATCTATCAAATTATGAGTTTTTTGACTGATAATTATTATACTGTATCTAAAGTAATATATTGATGTCGACTGGACAATAAATAAAACAGGTTAGGAAATCTTAATATCTCACTTCATTGTGATTCTTAACAAAGAACCAGTCCTTAGCCCCTTGTAAGAAACAAGTGGTTATAAGGAATCGAGTTGTTCGACTTCTAAATTTAAAGTGTCTTTTTTTTATTAGTTAAGATTTGAATCTTTTTTTTTACCTGTTAAATTTCAGTTATATTAGCAATATTTATTATTATATTGCTAATGAAATGGCGAATAATACGCCTTCCTGTTTTATATAAGATCTGTTTTCAATATGTTACTATACCATTTTTGAAAATAAAATTGAATTAAACTTAATAATTTTTACATATAGCACTAACTATTCAAAACCTTTTGCTATCCTGATAGCCATGTGTCAATACCGGTACGGTAAAACTGTAGGTTCTTTGATTGTTGGCCTAATACTCAAAGTAAACATCGTTATTTCGTTTATTTTAACATTTGTTTTTTTTTATTTGAGGTTTTCGAAGGAATACCTGCAGCTGAATTTCATCCTCGGACATCTAGGCAGAATACGAAATTCCACCCGTATCACCTTGATGTCTGTCGTTCCACCACTTCGCGTTTCGTAAGATCATTTCTTACCGCGCACCACCACGTTATGGAACCAGCTGCCCGCCACGGTATTTCCGAACCATTGCGACTTAGGATACTTCAAGAAAGCGTACAAATCCCTGAAAGGCCGGCAACGCACTCACGAGCCACATGAGAGTCTCTGGGCGGCGACTTCACCTTAATGGTGGGCCTCCTGTTCGTTTGCCCCCTCTTCAATAAAAATGAAAAAAATTTATATATGTTTATAGACAAGAATGAATCAGCTATCTGCGTCTGAAGCATGCGATTCGATTGATATAAAGCTATTTTTAATATTGCATTAATAAAGATAGTCTATTAAAATATACTTAAGAATAATCATTATGCGTAATATATTTGGTGGTTATGTACGTAATGATATAGATATAAAGTTTTTTTTATAAATGTATAATGTGTTCGAACCCCGACACTTGATCAAACAGTCATAAAGAAAAAGCTGAGAACCAAAGATCAATGTGTCACAGATCACATATAAACGGAGATAATGAAGAGCTATATACATTACGTACATAAAATACACAAGGAAAACAAATTCTAATTAAATATTTAATAATAAATTAGCTATGAATTCTTAACGGCGAGACAGTTACCCTAATACGATATCGCGGCTGTCTTTCTAAGGGGACCGTATAAAATAGTTATATGGGGTAGGCAGCTACTTAACCGTTTTTAGGAGACTCCCCCCCAACCCCTACCACCCTCCCATCCCCGGCGCATATAACTATTCGTATATTTTTGCAAAAATCTTTAGAGGGTTATACCTGGCTTACAGTGGTGTGCGTCTTTTGAATTCGGGTCGCCCGATTTAGTTTTAATTTCAACGGATTTCGGGATTTAGTTTTACGTGCTTAGTATTTTAATACTCGTGATTTTAACATTACATTTTTGGTGGCACGTCTTTATTAAAAGATGTCTGAATATATTTGTATCTTAAAAAGCTCAATACGAATAAACTTAGATATTATTGTCAGTTTTTGTACCATTTTGAAATTTGAATTTGTATTGTAAAAAAATTGTATAATTTTTTTTCACATTTTTTTTGTAATGACGTCTCTTTATATAGCTAGAATATAGATAAGCCCAAAGCAATGACAATATTAATCTTTTAAGGTTACACAATTCTTATTTTTAAGTCAAAATATCTTTATTCACTAAGGTACATAGGACCATTTTGAAATATTAAATCTAAGTGATTCAACGCTTGCTCGTACGCGACCAAGCTGAGAAGAAGCAGGCGAGGACCTTGGCGTGGCTGATTTTTTTATATAGTATTCATAATAATATGTTTGTAAATCCATTACTGCATCAAACAGAGCCTTAAGGTTCCATACCATGTAACACCTTACTAAGTGTTACCCTGATAGAGATTCTTAATAAATTTTTCAGTTCACTGTACAAAAAGCTTTTTCAACACAACACATGACATAAGACTTAGGATATACTTATATAATAAATACAGCGAGTCATAAGACGTTGCTTGATAAATATGTATGTGTGGAATGAGGTGAGGTAAAATTTAGAGGGGCGCTGTACACGAGCTACGAGTGAACGGTCGCAAGTGAAAATTGCTATGTAAAAATGTTTGTATCTTAAGGCCAATTTTAAGACATTGCAATTATAACAAAATCACATTTATGATGAAAGTCTTACTAGTATAATGTGTGTTAAATATCTCTTGTCATTTATATAAGAGAATACTTGTTGTAAGTGCCTACTATTTAAAGTTAGAATAAAATAAGTATAAAATAGTTACAAATTCTATTGTCGATTTTATTGTTATATCATGATTTGTTTTGAATTTGTCTAACGAAATATAGTCTTATTCAGATGAAAAGAGCCGATATTTTTTAACGTAGATAAAGTCACAGGCGACAGGTATACGAGAAATCATTTACATACCTATGGCACCGCGCCGCGCGCGTCTTGATACAGCATATAAGTCGATCGCGGGGTGGTTTTTACATTCACCCCAAGTATACCCACACTATCTCAAAACACCCGCAACTAAACACATCACACTAAATTCGACCATATTATTATGTACATAGCTACCAATATCCGTTGTGTTGCAAACTGTCGTGGGGTGTAATCTTAATATTAATATCATCTTGGGTACTCCTTATATGAAGTTTTATGTATGTAGATCGCTATGTGGGATTACGTAGGCGCTTTATGAGATACGATATTAGTATGGAAAGTAGGTTAGTGTTGAAGTGGCTTGCGGTAACAAACTTACAAGATAATGAGCATACGTATTTTAGCCATAAAATACATATGCTCATATTGAGAGTAGGTACGCTCTTAATTTAAAATTGCAAAGATATTAATTAAAAAAAGATTCCATTATAATTTTAAAATAAGAAACTCAATTTTTAAATACTTACGGGTGTGGTCGGATACAAATAATACGTGGCCTATTTAAGAATACGTGGTAACCTCATAGTGTCAATGGTCTATCTCTTCCTGCCCATTTAATTCCGAACCTATGAAATAAAAATGATATATATACCTACACCTAATAAATATAATTTTATGCGCTTTATAAAAAAAAATTACCACATTTTTAACCAATTTATAAACAGCATTTTTTGATTTTATTATTTTTTCAATCTAAAGATTAAGTATTAAACATTGCCTAAATTTATCTAAAAAATGTTAAATGTAACTCGTAACAGCGCGATCAGAGACGATATTAGAATTTAAGAACATAGTACATAATACAATATATACAACTTCTGCCTCTTGACTGTGTGGTTGGTAATAAATCAGTTCACACCAACTATGGGTGGCGTCTTCGAAACCGCACTATTCTGTATTAGCTAACTTTCGCCATAAATATTATTATATTATGTGGAAAATGTACTAGCTTTTAGCGCTAAAAATAGATTTCTTTAACTTTTAATGACGCCTATAGATAACCTATACAATTTTGTTGATTTATTATTGTATTATTACATTTTTTATGCAAAATTGTAATCGGGTATGTAACTCATAGGGGAGAAGTAAATGAAAGAGTCAAACTCAAACTCAAACTCAAAATATCTCTATTTTAGTAGGTCTTTATAAAGACACTTTTAAATCGTCAATTTTTACTCTACCACCGGTTCGGAAGGCAGTCATCTACCGAGACGAACCGGCAAGAAACTCGATAGCTGCTCTTTTAAAATAAACAATTAATACAAAATTGTGTTACTGACAATTAAAATAACAAATCATTGTAAGGCTACTCAAGAATTGAACGATGCTGAGCCAATTGCCGACACATTGAAGGGATCTTTGTCCTCTAAATATTCGTTTACTGTATAGTCACTTGTAATATTTTGGTAGTTTATGAACGAATGTGATCGTTGATTTTATTGTTAAGTGGCAACATTGATGTCCCGCAAACATTTGACCGGTCGCCGGAACCAACGGTCGGTACATAGAGTAATAGCTTATAACGAGTATAGGTTATGTTTGTCCACATATTTGGCCTTGTAAGTAATACCGTAAAAATCGTGCCGGAAAAGTAATTTAATGTTGACATTTTCTAAGTTATTACATTTATAAGAATAAGTTATTTCTAAAACTTTTTTCTTCAACATACCCTTTGATATAGCAATAAATAACGATAGTGTACCGATTGTCATTTTTGATCATCTTAATGTAAGGTTGATCTAACAGAAAATAATTTTACGGGATAATCGCTCATGTACTCGCTCAGCTTATCGCTCCGCTTTTAACCCAAAGGCGAGACCCGCTCGCATAAATTTTATTGGCGTAATCTTACCAACCCGCAAGATTCACTGGGTGGAAATTTTAAGATACACGAATAGTGTACGGTCAGCTAAATCAATAACCTTATTTCTACAAATTAATCTTAATTCTTCTCGGAATACATAATCAATTGTAAGCCAGAGCTGTATTTGTATTTTAATACAAAAGCTTTACTTCTATTTGGGAAAACTGTAATACGATTATATAACTTGTTTTTTATTATTTAAACAATACATGAGCATAGGCACCAAAAAAACAACTAGGGGTTTAAACTTGGCACCTGAATAAATTGCCTGGTTCTATGTCTGTAACGTTTAGATTCCGACTTGCTTCACCCAACTTTGTCAACGGTAGAAGACGGAGGTAGTAGTCAGTTAACTACAATATTAATTAACCCTTGGTTGCATGGTGATAGAAATTTATATCATAGCATTAATGGAAAAAAATTACAAACTCGATTTTCTGAAAATTGGTTGTTAATGTTAATTTACAGAATTTACCATATTGTTTTCTTATTATTTCGTAATAATTATTGATACTTTTTGTTAATATCTTTCCATTAATCTACAACATCATATATATCACCCACATTAATTTCACTAAAGTAGGATTATTTCTATCACAATGAATTTGACAACTAATAAAACATTAATCTAATTAATATCAAAAAGTTAATTTTGACGACCTCATCTTACGTTGCACGTTCAAATTGTTATATTATTCCTATATATATAATATCTATGTGTTAGCGTACTACAATCAAATCTGACTCATTCGCACACGCGTCCATACATACTAGCAACTTTCACAATATATATATTATTTGTAATTGTTATTGTAATTATAGGAAGAGCAACAACACATGTCGATCCCTAGCTTGTAATGTAAAAGCTCCGATAACAAAATTGTAATGACGACCTGAATAAAATTATATTTCTTTAAATTTTAATGTATTTGCCAACGCTACTTGTTTTATTAGGTCAACTTGTAACGTCTTTGCGTTTAATCAAAGGATATTTCCAATTAAATTGATAACGATCGGAGCCCTATCGCGGCCTACATTGTTCCAGTGTACAACTAATTTAATACTATATATTCTGTTTCATATGTATCACTAATACCTTCAAAACGATTGGTATTTCCTTTTACTGTGGGTTAATTTACCTAACCACATAATAGTACTAAAATTACGGTATATTCTAATAAAGTCAGAATATTATGTATTGCTTATGTACTTTTAAACACTGTAAACTATTATTAACATCCATTCCATATTAAAATAATAATGCAAAAAAATATGTCATCTAAATTGTAATATTCTGGCGCGGTGAAGTCAACAGGATGAGGCGCGGTGTTTGATTCCCGGCAAATAATCTTATCAATACATATATGTCGCCTTGGTTGTTAAAATGTATCTAATTATTATATTATATTTATATTTTTACATAACAGTAAACACGTTAAAAATCATTTTCGAAAATTTGTGATAACAATGTACTGGTATCAATACTTATTTACCATTTAAAATAAGTATCAATAACTATTTTAAATGGGTACATAAAGTCTTCATAAAGTTATTCTCTACAGTAAGATTTAACACAAAGCTTAAGTATTCATTTTTAGTTAGTAATATTTGAGTTGGGATTCCAATAAGAAAATATTTAATTCGAAACTTTATAATTCAGGGCTTCTTTAGCGGCTATCCTATATCCTATTACAGACTCTTTTTTATTATATTTAGTTAGTTGCCTCATAATCTGTTCTAAGTCTCAACTGTTTATTCATATTACAAAATAGTGTAGATTCAACTGATGTAACATAATTTTTCGATGTCGGCGGATATTTAATGTTTCATACTGATAGTAGAGCACTAAAACAAGTCTTTCAAGCAGGTGACTCTTAACGATCAAGGGATCCATTTTTCTTTGCGCAAATAATTCTTACTGTTAAGGCAAATACCGTGAGGAAACCGGCTTATCTTAGACCCAAAAGTCAGACTTAGAATTACTATTAAGGAGATACAAAAATTTCAAAGACTCATCTTGGGTTGTAATGCCACTGGATAACTATATTTATTATACTGTTTATTAAAGATATCATTGTCCTTAATAAAATAACATCCATTATAAAAGTTACTTCTGATGCGTTTTAAAACCTTAAATGTATAGAGGTCTACGACAATTAAATTCACTCAAAGCTCAATTTTGAAATATAAAATAATATTATTTGTTTATTGTATTGTTGTCTAGTCTTATTATACCATCGATGGAAATAATACAAATGAGTTCAAAACGTGTTTAATACGATTTTTTTAATTTAACGACCTTTCGACTCTTTTCCAGGCACATTGCAAATAATAAACTGCTACCCACAAGCTCAAAATGTGCACAGAGTATTGATTAATATGATTATTAATTTGTTTATTTGATTATATCGGTACAATTTAATAATCAGTAATAAAGCAATTGAAAAGAAAGTTCAACAAGATATATCCCCTGGTTCTATAGGGTAGGTACCTACTGCAAAGAATGGGCGGAATGATAACTCTACAGATGATCTTATATATACAATGCTGTATTTAATATATACATAATCATCCGGCGTGCAGGTTTGAATGAATTTATATATCATTTTAACATTAGTAAATATATTATAGTTAAATTTACATTTCAGCATTGAGTAAAGTTAAATACTAAACGATGATATAAGACTTAAAAGAATACATAAAAACCTCATAATCGGATATAAAATAAAAAAATGAACTGTTCTGGCAGATTCGGACTAAAATTTTTAATTAAGATACGCTTAAATTATTTTTTTTCAAATAAATATTGACACAAAGATATTTACAGCCATTTATTTAATACGGCAACCTTTAAAGGTACCTTTAAAGGTACGCCTACTGAAAATCACGCAGCAGCAGCTTGCAAAGCAGTTTTTCTTGGGAAGCTGTCACATGGGAGCCAATATTTTGTCTCACGACTTAAAATATAGTAAGTTTTATTGTGAAGATTTATAACACCATAGTGTGAATCAGAATCACACCCTATAAAAGCCGGAAAAATTCCGGAAACCGGACGTTACCCTCTGTTAGGTAAAAGACATCGTATGTTTTAACCCATTTTCATATCAAGATTTACATATTCTACTGTTCTACGTTGTTTGTATCTACATATTTTCCCTTGACAAAAGGGAAAATATGAGGTATTTTCATGGCAACAACACCTATATTACAAAGTTAGAAACAATAACATAATTAATTATTGATATAATCTTTTTGCTTTTTTTATAGATATATTTAATCTAACAACAATATTGAGAATCAGAAGTCTAGAAAGTTATGTTTGTTTAGATCTGATAGCCAATCAGAAAAAGCTTGCTCAAATCTTGTTTATGATTTTTTATCACTTAGAGATGTTGATTAAAAAATCGAATATCATACAAATGTAGTCGTAAAACTTTAAAATACTAATACAGAATCAAATTAGCCCTATAAAATCATTGAGGTATTAAAAGTACTGAATGGACTATAGTCCCGTCAGCCGGCCGATGACCGGCAAACATCAATTGCCCGGTCAACTAACGAGGAACACAGAATAAAACATACAGTATATACTTTTAATATGGGTCGTATTTCATACACGATTGGTATTTATAGTTTTAATAACACTCAGGCAAATGACAGGCTTTGATCTCAGTGTTGCTAACAAATTGACCAAGTGGATCGTGCCAAAAAAATGGCCTTAACACCTTCTATTTAAGTGGTTCTTCTACTATTCATATGGTATACTGTTACGCTCATGAATTACTTGAATTATAATATCGAAATTATACGGTTTATTGTACTGTCATATGTATCTGAAACTATTGTGTTGAACATGGTATATACTTCACGTTTGATTTTACTTTATCCAAAAACAATAATTTCAGAACTGTTTTTTTTCATACTGCGGTGACGTTTTAAAAACATTGAAAAAAAAAACAAGTTAACAAGCTCTCCAGCCACTGAATTAATCTCCATAATAACCGGTTAAAAATCTGTTAGACCGGACGTAAAAAATGCCCGGCGCCACTTAAAAAGCGATTTATTATCCGGGTCCCGTTTCAGGATAAAAAAGGAATGTAACAAGTGGTTTGGGAGGTGTATTAGGTGTTTACCAACATGAGAAGGGGAGCGTTTTTACTTTATTTTTTATTTTTATCATATCTATACATATCCTATATTTGCTATGGCTGATATTACCGCCAGCAACTCCGAGGGACACAGGCGATTCAAATAAAAACTGACAATATTGTATTTTTTTTAATACATTTTTATTTTATTATAGATTCCTATTTGTTTCTCTTAAAAATAGATTTTCAGCGATAAGGACGCCTATTAGCCTCTTAATTCTTAATACCTTATTATATACAACATATAATTTAAATGTTACTATTTAAATTATATTATTATTTAATAAATTGTTAAAATATGTGTTTCCACAGATTATTTATATAATTATGAGAATAATAATTAATTTAATAAAAGGTTGGGAAATCTAGTTACTAAGTAACCGGTTTAAATAGTTTCTCCCGGGCAACGTTAATATTTGATAGTAAACTAATCTCAATTTAACCGATTGAAATATGTAGTGATTAAATTAAATTAACATTAAATTAATAAGGTTATGTGCTATATATATAAATATTTGTATACTACATAAAATATATTTACTTTTATTGATGATTACTTGAAGAATAATAATCGTCAATTGAAAATTACTCGCTATACTAACATAATAAATGCGAATGTGGACTCTATCTGTCGCGAAGACGCCACCAAACGGATTTTTATGAAATCTATCACACAGACCTGGCGAATTAACTTTTTTGTGAAAGGTGATGTAAATGTAGAATGAAAGTTTGTCCACATACGTTCGTGTATGTTAAATCGTGAAACTACAAAATCTAAACTATTAAGGCATTTTATAAGATATAATTGTTCTTTTATATATTAATTCTATAATTTATTGCAATTATAATTGCAATAAACTGTAGGACAATCTCCCGTTTAAATTAATTAATTAATTTCATAAAGTTAGAGAATAAAAAAGTGTTAGAAACCTATATTACAAACAATTTCAATTAATTTGAACAAAAGTCAAGTTACCCAGGTTTAAATAAGGGTTCCTACTCATCAACTCCTAACTTTTTGACAGACAACTCGACAATAGAGGGCATTGCAAATAGTTCAGCTATTACATAATAGATGGCGCTGAGCGATAATCATTCTATCCGACACTAGATGCCGTGCTTGAAACACAATTAAGTAAAGCATCGCTAGTGCAAAATTTTTTTATATATCTAAATCAATGCGATTTATAAATAAAGTTTAAATCGTGTTTTACTTATTTATTGTGGTTATTACCCACAAATTAACAACAGATGGAAGCCATTTATAAACAACCTAATGTCTGATATAATAATTATTAGGAAGTCTTGCTTTCAATTGGATCACTTATATAACTAACCTTTAATTTACTTAACTAGCACTTAACAATTATTGATGAACTCTGAGTTTGGTCAGACCAAGACGATCAAAAACTCTTCTAAATAATAATAAGGATCATACCAAGACAAAGGACTTAAGATAACCCAGCTTCAAGACCCCTAAAAAAAGTAAAGGTCACGTATTGTTATTCAAATTAATTACCCTAAGGGTTAAGATAATGTTTGCTTTTCATTGTCTCGTCTCGATATTGTATGCGAAGATTGTCTTTTCATTCATTTTTATACAGCTTCAGACTGTCTACGTTGTATTGGTCTAAATAAAAACTTACAAATCAAATTTGAAGTAATACAGAATGACACTTTATAGCGATTTTATATACATTTTACTATGATAGGTTTAATGTTTCAAACATTTGATATGATTGAATATCTCAGTTAACCGTCAATAAAACAATGTTAAGAAATAGGAGCGAAACATGTTTTTAAAAAACAAAATGATCGACATTTCTTAACAGAAAACGACCTTTTCACTGTCTACCTCAGCTACATACATACACACAGGATTTTACGATTTGTGTATATCAATCAGTTCTATTGTTTAATGTTGACTATTTTTTTAAGTACACATTATCTTGAATCAATCGTTTTGACGGTTCATTTCGATTTTGAGCTTGCTGACCTAATATTATTTTCTATTACAGTCAGGGGTGTGTTAGGTCTGGTTGTTAAAATAAATTTTCAAAAATTTTATTCTCATTTGTTGTCGACATAATTTCTGGTTACAGATTTCAGATTCAAGGCGTTTCTCATTTTCTCCTCCAGCATAACAACTAGGTGAACGTACATTCTTAATTTATATAACTTACTTTGTTCTATCATATTAGTGATACAACTGACCTCCAAAGCCATAAAAACTCTGTCATATAAACTAAATCAAATACTCCCTCAAATTAAATACTTATATTTTAGTGCAAAATTATATTTTTTATATTATATGTTTCACTTTTTACTATATGCTTTTAACTGTAGTTTCGCAAAGTAAATATTTTTCTTACATTTTCCAAAAAAAAAATGTTTTTCTTTTTGTAGTTTAGACATACATCATTCATTATTTATTTAGAACTTACTAACATAACTAATAATATTTTTTAATTAATTATATTAGAAAACCATTTGATATTTAGTTTGTTAACAAATAGTTTTGATATTAATTTTACTTTGGCCACAAAATAATAGAGCTGTCTCAATAGGTTTTCGGAATAAATTTTGAGTATATGAAGATTTTTAAAAACACAACATTTTTATAGTCGATAGTAACATTTTCAAATGCCGTGAACTATTTGAAAAATATAATATTAATAACTGGTATTAATTATGAGAAGAGGTGTGAAAATAGTGAAGGTAGTTGAAGGCAAGTATAATAATCTGGTGGAGGTTCTGAGGTTGTATCTTTTAATCACTTATTATCATTCAACTTAAACCTTTACAACGATTTATTATTTAAATTCAAATTCCATCCTATTAATGGTATACCTAAGAGCAGATAAGTATAAAAAGTTTGTTACTTTTTCATTACACACACGTGCTCCTATTTCGCTATGGCCAGCGATCATAGTAACTGTAATTTTTTTATTGTTTTTATTTAATACAGATTTTCACAACTGTACTGTGTAACATGCTTGGCGATTTAAAGGAGTTGCAGTGAGTTTCTTGCCAGTTCTTCTCGTCCGCTCTACGCCCTTGATTTGGGAACTGGCAGTAAGTGTAGAGTCGAAATTTTTGATAACTTATTTTGTTGACTATTCATAAGTGTACCTTAGTTACCTATATAAATAAAGATCTTTTAAACTTGATTTGCTTTATTATCAAAAAATAACATGATTCATACAGGTTTTCTTACACTTATGAATCGTCGAAAATTTGACTCTGCAATTTACTGCCAGATCACAATACATGGACGTAGACCGGACGAGAAGAACTGGCAAGGAACTTTTGGCTACTCTAAGCCGGAAGATTAAAAAAATATCTCCATCCAAACTACATACTAAATGTTGCTGATAAATAAGATTCTGTTTGTTTTGTTGTTCAGTTTGTTGTTAGTACAGATGAGTACCTTTTTTTGGTGCTCTTCAGGCAAAGGCTTCCTCCACGTTTTGTTTGTAAGTATTTATTTCTTGTTGCCTGGAACTCTTTTATTTGATTATTTCCGTTATTTTTGTTATCGTTTTAAAATAAATGTTGTGTATATAAAATGCTACCCATAATCAGGTTTAATCTTATGTTTAGTTGATAAATTTACGTATACCAAAACATATATGACAAACTTAAATATAGATTATTGACTTGTGCTTGTAACACATATTTTATAAGAGGCCAGTAGATTTTTATAACGTTATGAATTTCAACGACTTTACTTTTTTCAGTAAAATAATTATTAAAAATATAGTAAACTATATATAAAAAAATTTAAAAGCTCCCGAATACAGACAGTATTTAATAATACAAAAAATATATGATATATGTTGTATGTATATAATTTTAATTAAGATGGGGCCAAGATAAACGCTCAATCACATAAGGGTTTAAATAGATTTTAAGTTTATCTTCTTTAGTCTTTTAGATTTTATATATTTAAGTATTATTTATATTCAGTTTTAATTTAACTCAACTAACTATTATTACAATTTTCGATTGCTTTATGCAAAAAGCATAAATTACACAATACTTCGATCATACGTAACGACATAGTATTAGTGGTAGCAGCGACTAATCGGCGGCTCTAATCTGTAAGAATATGTATTAAATCCATTCCACTATAATGAAAGAATAGCTGATTCTGTCTGTGTGTTCACACCATCCATGCCGGCCAAAATTGAAATGTTAACGGAATTTTCGGCCCTTCAAGAAAGACATTCGTCCATCAGCCGGCTGCAACCCTTCCGCTATGCGTGAGAACCGGTTATGCAAATGACGTATTGTGGACATGGACAATTCCTTTTTTAATTGTTGTTTTTTTTTTACCCCCGATGACCCGGAATCTTATCGATGTTTTTAATTTGTAGTGTACATATCGATACTTTTTTTTGTTGTATTTTAGATTTTATTTCGTCTACTATACCTATTATGGGTTTAGACTTTTGTTTAAAAAAAGTATTTGTTTTAGATTAATTGTTATTTTAAAAAAAAAATCTGTTTCATTACATATAAACCGACACGGAAGAACTTTAATCGTTTGTATAAAAATATAACTTTACAAAGTAATATTTTTATACAAAAGTTACTGCAGTATTACAATGAGTCTACGATATCAATTATCGATTCAAAGTACCCCATCACTAGAAACCCGTCCAAAACCGGTCAGGTCAGTTCCGCAAATCATAAAGGGCCCATTGGATACTTAAATAGGTCCAAATATTATAATAGAATTTTGTTATTATTAGCATTGCAAAGCTATTATGTCCAGTTAGCACCCTTTACACCTTTTGTGACGACCCCTAGTAAGATAACCGGTAAGACAACTTTGACCCACCACGGCATCGCAAGGGTTAATTCAGTTGTCATCTGACCATATTCAGGATATGGTCTTCAAATTTATTTAACTATAAAACCTAAAAATGTAATCGTTTCGTGTATATGTTATAGTTTTAAATTTGGGGTAAGTGAACATTTTTATAATTATCTATAAAAAAAACAATTAGTCTTGTTTTTATTATCTCTAAATTAAGTTCCTATTTTAAATTTGACATATTTTTTATAGAAC
Source organism: Leptophobia aripa (assembly GCA_951799465.1). Taxonomy (NCBI): domain Eukaryota; kingdom Metazoa; phylum Arthropoda; class Insecta; order Lepidoptera; family Pieridae; genus Leptophobia; species Leptophobia aripa. Next base: position 4,202,832 of record OX637272.1, on the reverse strand, counting down.
AAGTACACAACTCCCACCTCGCCTATCGATCAGATTTTTAAGCCTGCTATTGGTGGGCGGATATTTTTGTTCCCAATTTCTAAAGCTTTTTCTAAGTGGGTGGCTGTGGGTGGTTGGGGTGAGGCAAAATGGCGTTTCTTTATCACCCCCATTTTTCTCAGACAACGTTTGAAGTTGATTTTACTTGTTTATTATCAATAGTATCAAATAATTATGATTGCGATAACCCGTGGTCGCAAAAATAAATACAATACTAAGTTTTCGTAACGGTAACTAGGTTAAACATACATATATATATTGTATTTACCTAGTTATTGTATGTCGACGTACGTGACAGTTAAAATATTTAAATTAAATATTATTCTTAAATGTCACGTTCGTTAAGATCGCCCTTCGGCCGTCAGAAGTTCGCAATCATTACACAAATATAATTACGGATAAATTCTTAGATGAAGGGTCTTAAGAAAAACTAAGCTCGGGGTGAAAGGTGGGTGGGGGAAATTGAATTTATTTGCCAGTCGACACGATTTTTTAATTAAAAACAAGTAAAGATATAGATTTGTTTAGTACGTCTTAAGTCCATAAAAGTCACTGACAGTTACCGATTTTGTAATAAATTTTATCGTGTTTTCTTCGATTTATTTGTAGTTAAATCAAATATTTTTTTATTAATACAAAATATTAACAATATTTAAAAATATGAAATCCACGTACGTGGACATTCTTGATTTCTGAAATATCGAAGTTTCGCGGATTTATAATAAAGAGTTGCTAGCAATTCAGTTGACCCACAAAAATATATATACAGAAATGCTTTATTTTAGAAATTATATACATATTTCTTATTGTGTATCGTAAAAGAAACCTTTCAAATGAAAGATTTTGAACTTCTCCCATGTAAGGTCGAAACGTAATTTTATTAAAATCATGTTCATTTTCGACATTTCAAGACGACTAAATTGTAGGTCCAACAAATGTCTCTCTAAAATTCTAATTTACCATTTAACATGATGAACATGGTGTCCATAATGAGACTTAGTTAAGGAAAAATTGTGAAAACTTGGGCGCTCATCGGAATGACTAGTAAAAGTGAAGTTAGGCGGATGTTTTTAAATAAATGAGCGTTGTTAAACAGTTAATTGGCTCTGGAAACTTCGGCCGGGCTTGATCGACGTGTCACTGTGAAAAATTTCACTTTGACTTTTGGAATAATTATTGGAATATTAAACTAATCGTTACTTGCTTCATTTAAAATCTGCAACTATGTCATTATTATTAACTAACTTAATATGTTGAAAAAATATTTAAGTAATTAATAGGATTTTGATTTAAAACGAGCTTTTTAGATGTCTACTAATTCATTAAATTTTAATCTGTGTATGTAAGGTAAATTTATGCTCAAGTCAAAGCTTTCTAAAATTAACTACCAAAACTTTATCAATTTCTTGATTAAATTTGGTTTGCCTGGAATAGATCGCTTATTAGCAAAAAGGCCGCCCGTTTCTCTTATATGTATTAACATATTTTAACATCTTCTACTTCTACTGATTAGGTGCAATAAAGTGTAAATAAATATGAATAATAAACCTATAATAAATACAATATCATTACATTCGTAAACAAAATCCGCTTAAACTAATTACAGTTTTGAATTAAAATACAATTGTTTAGTAAACTAAAGTCGATAAACAATTTTCCAAAAGAATATACTATAAGTACATATATACGTAGTCACCATTTTGAAATTATTTGAAATCGGAACTCAATAGGCCTTGTAAAAATTAAATTCTAAGAGACGGGGGTGGCTAAGACCCTTCTATACTTTTTTGACGCCCACTAGCCCTTTTTTCGGAGGGTGAAATTTTGCAATTTAAATTTTATCTTGCCGTAATGAGTGAAACGACACTGGATTTAGATCTTTGGAAATAATAATGAAAGATTTGTTCCTTTGAAATTGCGTTTTATTTTATCGTTGTTTTTCATCTTTAACGAGACTGATATTTAAATTGAATTTGTGAAATAGCCATAAGAAAATAAGGTAATTAAATCACAAACAGTTTTTTTTGAATAAATTAATAATAAACGCAATAATCATTAAATAAATCTTGAAATTATACTCACGATAAAGCATTCATAACACGGTCAAAAAATTAGCAAATTACCGTTCCTTCTTTATGCAATATTTTCTTATATGTCTGAGCGAGAAAAATTCTTCATATGACGAATTACCGAATTACGTAGAGCTAGTTTTTTTTGCTAACAGCGGTTTAAAACATAACAAGTCGGCCTGTGAAGAATACATACTATGTTTAATTCTCCAACGAGTTTGGAATACAAAACTTTTCATTGTTCGTGATGTTATATATAAATTTAGTTGGATCTGTCCGTGGATTACTGGAAATCTTGTTAAAAGTAATTCGAAATACATTCACGGCGGGAGGGTTAAAAGTTTTCTTATTTCTTATCGGAAGGGGACAATTCAGTCATTAGATGTTTTTGTAATCTTGTAAAATGGAATGAAGTTGTAAAAATATATAGAAAAGTAACAAATATATTAATACACAAAAAACTTCAATACAAATGAAAGTCGCATTTGAATAGTACAGAAATTGACAACAGGTCTTACGCCCCATTGAATAACCTATGAAAACCAAATAAGTGTTATATAATAAATAAAATTCGTTATAACAAATTAAATTTAATAAAACTTATAAATATGTATTACGATATTTCAACAAAATTAACACCATTAGTTTAACTTTCCATACTCGGTGAAACCAAAATGGCGGCGCATAGCTGTCAGTTTGTGGCGGGAAACAGTGCGAACTTTTTAATTTGCAGGCCACGCTTGAAGTGGATATTTTTCGTGAAGTTTCAGTTAAATAGTTTAATGCAGTGTTTTTAAATTTTCTCATTAATTTAACTGGAATAACTTAAAACTTTTGCGTAAATTTATCTTAGTGATTTAGATCTTAGTGATTTAGTTAAATAAGTGTTTGTGCTATTAAAATTTCAAGTGGCATTTGGCCATTGATAATAATACATATAAGGTGACATTAAATTCGTAGCTTGTATATTGCTTTACACTAATAAATGACTATATTGTTTTATAATAACATATTTTAACAAGAAGACTACATCCGACCCTCACCACACAAATGTTAAATGTACAGAAAATCGGGACCCAGAAATTACTATTAAGTAAATTCTTTGTGTCAATAAAACTTATCAAGTTCTTTTCCCACACCTTGAGGAGCTTTGCAGACTTTTTAGCATTTTTTTTACGTAATGTTTATAATTTTATTTCATTTATAATTCTATATTTGAAAATAGTTTATCAAGTAAATATTTGTGAGTTGAGCACAAAAAGTACTTAAATTTTCATTACAATTTTTTGTATCCAAAAAAAATGTCAACATATGGATAACTTTATTTATTTTTTATTAGTTTATTTTTATCCTACACTCAAGGCAATAAAATTAAGGCTACATGGAAAACTACGACATCCGGTGTATAACTTCCTGTTTAACCGGAACACGGCAATTACGTCACATCCTGTCATGTGAACTTCTGAATAACCTTTTTAAATTGGCGTTCCTTAAGAAGCCTTGCTGTGACCGAAACGATATATAAATGTTATCCTATATAAAAATAAATTTCACAAATCATACTAGCTTTAAGAATTCCCTTCAAATTTATAACGTAACAAACCAATAATTTAGTTATAATACATTGGAAATTAAACTTTATAGTCACGAAATAAAGACTAAATAAGATTGGAGTATAGTTTATAAAACTTCTTAAGTCTGTAGCAATTATTCTTGAAAATGGCGCCAAAAAAGTAGGGGATTTCAAAGGATTGGGCCAATTTAGATTTATTTTTCTCCCTATAGAAAGTTTCTTACCACCTTGTAGGGAGGCTTCCATTTCGGTATGGCCATGCGAAAATAAGAAAGGAATAATTACTATGAAGATTTAAGACTTTCTTTCTTGTCATTAGCTCTCATAAAATAGAGTTTAGAAACATTATTAGAATAAATTTACTTATTCGCGATATCTGCGTTCAAATCCCATAAATATATAAAAGCCCACTGTGCCTACCAACTTGAAATAAGTATAATTTAAGCGGGATTCATACTGTACCTACTATTTTAAATATTTAACATAAATTATTATATATGATTAATAAGAAACACCTCAATTTAACACTTTCGTACAGCCATACCAAATTTGTCGAACGATTAAAAATAAAATGGGGCTCCATCACCCTCTGTAAAAACTTCACCTCATTTTTAACTTTGCAATCACCCTTAGGTATTGCATCTGTTTGAACAATGTTATGTAATGTTTTTTTTAACTGCTACATCGCATTCCATTGCGTAGATTACTTCTGTCATCGTTACATACAAACGAATGTTTTACTCTGAAATCGGTTATTTCAATATAATATGACATTAGATTTTACTGCTGAATAATATTGCATAAAATACTTCTCCCACGATACTGTTAAATTTACTTAATTTACAGTATAATCTGATAAGGTGACTGAAACTCATACAATTAGAATCTTTAACGATTCATTGTTAATAACTCGTATCGTTCAAACAAAAATAAAACTCTTATATCAGATATAATCTCATGACTTTAATATAGTAATTGTTCTTATAAGATACTTTCCAGCATTCTTCGTCTGCGAGAGACTATGCTTATATATAACTGCGTAATCATTCGTTAAAAAGGCTTTATTTTATTGCAATGTTCATATTAGGCAAGATGAAGATATATTTTGAATTTTTTCCACGAGCACCACCTTAGTTTTAATGAAATAACTGCATACAAATTCTCCAACGAAAACAAAATAACATGAAACTCGTAAATACTGTACTTAGAACGTACTAGTTCTCATGTAGTCTAAAAATTAATAGGTGCCTTTTAAGAATAAATGGTAGTCTGTGACAAAGAAAACATTAAATGGTGAAATAACATATTTTCGGGGGTTATACGGAAACGGATGGAGACAGACAGACACAGTGTCTTGGAAACTAGCCAATTTAAATACTTTTAACTTTATTTCCTGTCCATAAGTTTTGTTAAATACATTGAGGTTATATAGGAACGAATATATAGAAGAATGTGATAATTTTGATTATTGTTCAAGGATTAAGTGCGTTTAAGCGACGTAATTTTAATACATTATAGTGACGACATAATGGCCTTGACCTATTACTAAACAGCAATCGATCCTGGAGTCCTCTCCAGGATCGATTGCTTTTAATTACATACAAGTAAAAGTATATGTTTTATATCTGTCGCTTACTAAGGGAATAAAAGATTTTCTTGTTTGACATGTGTAAAATGTGTCCGAAGTTTGTTTAAAATTGATAATTTATTTAGTTAATATTAGATACGTAAAGTTTGGTTAGATTCTAAGGAGTCAGGTCATTTTAACATTTGCTTGCACGTTATGAGGAAATCGGCCTTAGACAACGTTAGCGAACATTATCTTTTCTATTAGATTTAAGACCTGAGATTAATGTTTCATGTTGGTTTTTCTTTATATTTTCAATGAAAATTTATGCAACAAAGTATATGAATAGATAATAATTTTTCAAATCAGACGAAACTACAAAATTTCTCATTCCGTCCTTAAATTAAAAACAATTATGAGGGACGAGCGGCGACGGCCGGCCGAGATGAAAAATTAAGACAATTTCCAACTTCCCGCCTTTGGATATAGCCTATAGACTGTTGCCACAGACTCATTTAACTTTTTTTTTCAAGTGTTCAAGAGAAACTTTGTGATGTTTACATGTATAATGAAAGTAATTGGAACTCAGATTTTGTCATTTCATTCGATTTTAGATTTGGAAACTTATATGTAATTCTTATGCCTATTAAAGTCTTGTTTATTGTTATACCTTTTTTATTTTACTTTGTTATACTTAAAAAAGTATCGGTAAATATCAGTGATAGCTTACGATACATACTGACTCAATTTACACATAGTAAAATACTATCTTTTAGATGTTAAGAATATTTTTTAAATTTTACAATATTTTTATAGTTCTTCACAAATGTTATTCATTACTTTTACAAAAAAAAAATATTTTCTAAATGAGACGCGTCAAGAGAACGTCATTACCATTCCAATAAGATACCCACCCTACTTCAATCTCCCTATTTTTTCACCCCGGAGCGAAAGGGAAAAACTGAGGATTATCTTAACATTAGAGCGAGATAATAGATCGTCCGTACATTTTAATTTTCTTACTATTTGAATCTTAATTTTTCACGGAAAAGTTTACCGTTTCGCTTCAACCAGGGTTTAATCCTATTTCTATTCTCTTTATTGGGGAGTTATTTAAATAGGTTATATATCTATATGTCTATAGAATTCATACTTTAATTAAGTTTTTCACGATACATACGTATTTACATAAAAGCCTACTCCATAGTAAAGTTTTAAAACTGATCTGGTCCGTCTTGACCCATGGTGCATGGAATGTAATTTACCCCGGCGCTGCATGTTTTAGGGAGACGCGCAAATGATGGTAAAATGTTGTAGTTCTCCTCGACTTGAGTAAAGCACCCCAAAAATTATAACGATTATAAGAAAGTAGCATATTACATGAGCTAGACTTAATTTAAATTAACTTGAATTGAACTACTAATTGTCACGCATTCAAAAGTGCCCGTAATTTGGGGTCCACTTTGTTATATAGACCAGAGAAGCTATACATGAAAAAGGATTCGTACCTGTGGTGCACAGGTCTGGACAGCGTTGGAATCAAATATACCAAAATCATTACTATACTTAAACCGGTTTTACCACCAAGTAGTTAAGATGAGAGATAAAGCATTGTTTATTGCACAATTACAATAATTAATTCAGTTCAGAGTATATTTTTAATTTGAAAATTCCCATCAACCTATCAAAGTCGCAAAAAAGCCGCCCACTCCCAAAAGGGGAGAAAGGGGTTGCTTTGTCCCGCGTTATCTATACAATTATTTGAAGAAAGTCTCGCAAAAAGATAGGAGCTGGACTTGAGCCGAATATTGAGAGCGCCGCCTGTTTTCACGATTAATATTACAAGTAAATAATATAACGGACATCGTATGATGTTTTGACTGACACTGACTGACACTGTTCAGACTTTATACAAAGCTGAAGCTGAATATTTGATTGTAAAACTTAACAAAAATCTTCCAAATCGAATCCCCTTAGGTTATTGATTTAGTTAATTGAATCCCATTTTATATTAGTACAAATAATAGTGAAGTACGATACTTTACATTTTTCATACAGAATATTGTAATTGGTCTTAATATTTTTTAATTTAAAAAAAATGTTAATTTGCAGGCAACTACAAAGCAACATCGCGCTCTCACTGGACACCCTACAAAAACGATCCAAGAAAGGGGAGACGAGGCAAAAATGACGCACCAAATAAAATAAATACTCGACCAATGTAGCTGGACCTCCCCACCCTCTACTAGAAGTTAAGAATAAGAAAACCACGGTAATTTGTGAAGAATATTCACGGGTCTCTCAACATTGGTCGAATTGTAACTGTCTTAAACAGAAGAATCTTCAAGAAATATAGGCAGTATCTACTATCTACCCTCGAAGGTATATTTTTTTAGTACCATTGTTTAGGTTTTATAGCGGTATTCATTGTTTCCTTGCTGATAAAGAAAAGCTGATACAAGTTGATACAAGCCAAAATATATTAAAGAAGCTAATTAATAGAGCATATATTACGTGCAAGCCTCTTTTTCAAATAGCATGTGATTTATCTGAACACCACTTAATACTAAACTGATATTATTTTACTACTGTTAACGAAAATTGTATAGTGAGACTTATTATAATATATAAGGAGTTGCTTGGACAATTTAAAATCGTCTACAGAAATTTAGGCTAACATAAAATATTGATACAGTTAAAAAAAAAATTCCGGTCTTACAAGAAAATAAGTTACTGTCTCATGATACGCAATTTAATTAATTATTTTAAACAATAATAAATTCTAGTATCGATAGACAAGATAATAAAACTTGTTGAGATTTCATTATTTGGTTAACTCTGAACTTTTTTTCTTAAACAATATACTTAATAAAGCTATTGTTAAAAACTAGAAATCATTCGTTAGATAAACGTACAGTTTCTTTATTGATATTGTTATTTTCATATCGTATGCAAAGGAAAAGTGTCCATACTATATTAAAGGCGTTCGCAATTTCCTATCCGACTGACAATTTCCTTCGCTTGCCCGATTTTAATATAAAACGAGAAAAAACACGCCGACTTCTCTCAAACAGATATCAAATATGGATACGACTTAATAAAAAATAATGAAAAAACTTGATAAATGTATGGTCTTATATCTAATGAAAGATATTAAGACCGCATATTATCTATAAATATAAACAGTGTGTTGAAGTAGTTTAAACAAAATAATATGAATTACCTTGAAATAGCATAACAACTGGAATCTACCTTTCCCTAAGTGAAGATTTCAGGGTGAAAAACACTATGCATTTCCTATTACTTCGTAAGAGAATCAAACCTTCATAAATACTATAAAATGCAATAAGCAAATATGTTTTGGTTTTTTCAAGTCATGTCCACGTCACCTTACACAACGAAAGCCTTTGGCGAGAGAAAGAATCCCCCCTCCCCCCACCCCAGCGTTTTATAAGGCGCCGTTTTATTTCACTCAGCATTGTTTTTTGTAAAATCACTCAAGTTTAATGAGAACAATGTTTTTGTACTAAATACCTTCGTTCGCTTTGATGTTGTGCAAATGTTTTTTGAAAATGAAGGCCGGGGTTTTTTTTTATTGAATTCAATTTTTATAGAAGTGCTTCCATTTGGTAGGGATCTTTTGTAACAAAGTGATTGATTTATAGGTAAACACCTATATACGGTGAAAATTAGTTGTAACTGTCCGTTAGTCTTGACATACCTGTACATTTTAAATGACAGTTACCATCTGAGAATAAACATACACAAAACAAATGGGATACAAGCGTGCGTGTACAATGCATTAAATATTAAATAGTTCGTTGCTGACAATAGGCACCAAAAATGCTAATGTTTCGTAAATGTGTAGTTAACCGATAGTTAAATAAGAACATTGAAGACTGTCTAAATAAAGATCAGTTAAATTTTAGATATAATTTAAATATCGAAAAAGATTTTAAATAAGTGCGCAGACATTTGGCTACAGTACACTAGTCGTGGGCACCTGGCTAGCCTTTCGGTGAGCCCTATGGCTTTAAACAGAAACATAAACTAGACAAAATACATATGAATATTTTTTATAAAATAGACAAAAAGTATAATATACTTTAACACAAAAGCTACAACTTATAAAAAATAATTAATAAACTGCATGAATCATAAAATTATATTATTATAGTTGATAAATAGTAATAATATAATTTACAAATAGCTTTTATAATATAACTTAAATGTTATTTGTAACAACCATTGATTATCTAATGTACAGTTTAATATTATGTTAAAATGAATAATAAATAATTATATAACTACACTATGTTGAATATAACATGTTTTTTGAGAAATACGTATAGGCACATTGTGGCTTTTGTAACCCCAAAGTAAAATCAAACACATTATCTTAGCAAATATTAGTCGACCACTTGATTTTACATTATAAGATATTAAAGAGTCGATTGATTTGTATTCTCTAAGATAAGTAATTACGCACAGTCGAGGCCAGATCCATAAATCCGAGGGGGTTGCTCCCTTGAAAAAAGGGGGTTCTTCTTATATTTAAATATCGGCCCCTTCCGGGTAGGTGCCACGTTTTTCCAGCAAAGGGGTAAGTGACAGAAGCAGGGAGTATGAGTGGCGTTGACTCGATGTTGGTCAGATGTTTCTCTTGGTTTTGCGACTGGGATTCAATTGTAATTTCCATGTGTGATTTATGTAACATAGTTTGTAAGAACATACACATGAATCGTTTTCAGCATAAATTACATAATGAATATATATATGCATGTGTGAATAACTAATATATCACGTCAATAGTAGTAATAAATTATAAGAAAAAAAATTTTCTTCCAGAAACACTATTAGAAAACTTTATTAGGTTATTTTTAAAGTTGTCAATTCTCAAAAATTTTCTAAAGAACCCTACTTCTCTGGAACTTAACTTACGTAATCGTATACGTAAGCATGCGATTACTTATAATGAATATTAGTAATCACATTTCATAACTATAATAATAATGAATGTTTGCATTCTTGCTCATCATTTAAAATTTATTTATTGTGATACATAAAAATACATTTAAATAAGTATATACAAATCTTAATTTTCATTTTCAGACAAATCGTGTGGCGTCTCTAATCCCTTTGCTGTTCTGTTTCAAGATGGACTTAAGAAGCAAAAAGGAAAGAGTCCAAGGGGCGGTACCACCCCACCCCATCGGAATACAGAATAATAATCACCAAAAGAAATGGCGGGTGGAGGAAAAATATAAATAGCTATCTACCTCCCGGAGATATTAAAATTTGTACGCTCGGCCCCGTTTCAATTTTGTTAAAATAAAATTATTCGTAGACTCCTTATATTTTTGGTATTATCTTTGTTCAAATTTCACTCGTAGTTTTTCTTTTATATTCCAAACTGTTAAGTGAACTATAAAGTGTTTGAGATCAACAAGAAATTAATATTATATACCTCGGCCGCGGTTAAAATCAGGTTCCGATACAAAGATTAAGTTCCAAGATTTCTGTATAAGATTGGATTGTTTGATTTGCAAGTAGCAACACCCTATAGTTGGTTTTTTAGAGTAGGAAGCGTTCTAATTGTGTTAAATGTGTTCATAAAGACATCAATCACTATAAAATATAAAACATGTAAATTCTTAGATAAATACAAGCTTTTCAAGAACCTAAAGTTTCCTTAAAATAATGTAATGTGACCACAAGTCAAATGACCTATTCTAAAAAGTTCACAGTTCAATTACGAACTGAAAGTGAAGTCCCCAGAATGTAAGTGAAAATCGTGCAACTTTCCACTTTCAACAACTTTAATCGTGCTAACTTTAGTTCCGACCTCTTGGTACAGTGCGCAGAAACTATTTTTTTTTAATAAAACAAAGTTAGCCTGCAAAAATCATTTTTTTTAATAAAAATTAGATATCATATGTTAAATATGCTTATTACTAATATAATTTTTTCTTTCTTTAGAGTGGAGTTTTTACACTACTTTTTTATATTTCGGTAAATATATTATGTATGTTTGTTTCGATTATAACTTTTTTATGTATGTAAATCTCTTTAATAACATAGAATGGCGTAAATTAACATGTACCTTGTTTTATACACAGTAAATATAAATTAGATATTTTTTTTTTGCTAACAGTACTAACGCTTTAAAGTAACCACCTGTTAAGTGTTAGATAAGCACATGTCGTTAAGCTATTAGTACGTATATAAAACACCTAAAATCAAAAACTACTACGTATCCGTATCACAATATTGTTAGATAGTTTATGCATGCAACTGAGTCTTCAGACAGATGCCTTGATGAAATCACAATCTTTTCCGCTTCAAATAATAACTTAAAGAAATGTCATCGATTAAGCGACCCGCCATTTTAAAAAGCGCCCAATGACACCGCTAAGTGCGAGGGAGAGGCAAAATAAAGGGGGTAATTTTTGCCAATACTTAAACGAAGATAGATAGCGACCACCCACTGCTCGAGGGGTGTTTTAAGAAAATTTTAACTTTTCTTTATTCAAAGCGATTCCCCCGAGGTGGCACCCTCTGGGTGGCCCCATTTTTCTTATACTATTCTCTTTGGCCAGTCTCAAAGGAAAATAAGACGGTATACTCTTAAGCATTTATTAAATCCAACAAGAGTGAATTACTGAAAAAGCGCTTTCAATTTGTTTTAATATTTCACGGTTAAATTTAATTAATTTTTACGAAATTATGTTCTGTAAGTTTATTTTTTCTACCTATGTACACAGTAAAACACTGAGATATTTATTTGTTTGTTTGATGTTGTGTTTATTCCTTTTTTTTATAGAAGAGGGGGCAAACGAGCACGAGGCCCACCTTAAAGGTGAAGTCGCCGCCCATGGACACTCATGTGGCTGGGAGCTCATGAGTGCGTTGCCGGCCTTTTAGGGATTTCCTAATAGAACAAAAGAATTACCTCCAGTCTAGTGTTACTTCATCGATACTTAGAGACCTTTATGTTTGGCATAGGGTTTATATAATTTTTATAAATTTTCTGACTACAAATTTTTTATTAAAACAAACATAAAATATGCGCAACATAATTCTGAACTCCCACCTGAAACCTTCGCCTCTTTAATAAGTACCATTATGTATCAGTATTCTGATAGTAATCTCCCATAGAATCCTAGTCTCAGCTTCGTGAAGTGGATATGCGGTATAGATTTGTCTTAAACATATTTTATCACATGATAGTTAATACAAAGGCTATTCTGACATCAGATTAGTATTAACTAAGTGTTGAAATGACATAAAGTTTGATGTGGATCTATTTATTCGTACATAATGATATATCAATACATATGACAACGTATTATCATAAAAGTACATACAATATTACAGGCACTAACATCAAACAAGAACATTTAAAAGCATAATCTTCTAATCGGCTTGAATTTGATGGTTGTCACGCCATCTAGTATATCGAACTAAACATAACATTTCAGTCTGATTTTTAGTTGTGATGCTGTCAACTAGATGTCGCTACTTTAAAGTATACCCACGTAATTCTGCTTATATTTTCTCGATTTTTAATAAAATTATTGCAGGCTTTGCTGACTGTGTGATGTGGGAACATTTGAGACAAACACAGTATATTTTAAATTATTTTTTAATGAAATCCGATTTATTTTACAATTCGTTATAAATTACAATTTTATCTAGATCAGTTAGCAGTCAAAGGTTTTATTAATATACAGACCTATTTTACAGTGTTTTGCCTTGATCTTAACTTGTGTGTCAGAACACGTGATATCGGCAACTATTCACTAACCATTGACATTATAAAATAATGAGTGACGGTATACTCAAGAAATTTATGATTTCTCATTTCATAGGGTAGATTTTGTATCCTACCTACCTTCATTAAACAATATAAAAATGTGCGATCTTAAGAGTGTGATACTAATTCAAATATACATGAAATATTGCATTTGATTCACTTTTTAATTCAAATAATTTAGTCTCCATAAGATATAGTCAAGATTTAGAAGAAAAAATACAAAAAATCTAAATGAGATTATAAAGTTATTGAGCATACCCCCAACCCAAACAATATTATTTTATGTTTGCTATTCTAGAAATATGAACATTGGCACAATACATTAATAAAAAAGTGGAATGTTATCATGTTATAAATTAAAAATGGCCGACAAAATGTCGAGATTGTGGCCATTAAATGTGGAAGCAATCGGGATATTTTAGTAATAGTATTGAGATACCTCCAACAGGCGTTTGTGAAATTATGTGTTTAAGTAATCAGTTTTAACAAGAGCATAAATTTTTCTCACTTTGATATGGAAAACATTTTTGTGCAATCGCACCAAGTCTTATTAAATACAATTTGGCATATTTATCACAGCAAATTATAAGACATCACAAAATAACACACACGAGAAAAATACACAAAAATATCACAGCACAGAAAGAGATTCATATTTTTTTCTAAATCAGGTTAACCAATATAAAATGCATTAATTACATTTTCAATTTGAAAATAATCGAAAGTTAACGTCAAAATTTCGCTTAAGCTTTACAAAGTTTAATACTGGTAATTTGGCTCATAGGCTCGCATAACAAAATGTATGCAACTTGTATTCTGTCAGTATCTAGCAATAATAAATACTACAAACTGGACGTTAAAATTCGCATTTTCATATACGAGCCTGAATGTAGTTTAAAACCACGTATAATGGTTAAACCATTAAAAATAATTCAGTCAAACTGAAAACAAACTGGTTTCACCAACATCAAATAAAGCGAGTTCTAAGTTAAGTGTCTTTAATTTTAAAAAAAAACCCCTATGAGATTCTCATTTTTCAAAATACATAAACCCTTAAAAATCATCTCAAAGATCGCTCGCTCTTCAACATTTTACATTCAACATAACCTACCCTGAGGCGAATAAAATCTATTAAAAAAAAATTGTATAATAAATAAAAAATAATAATGTAAAAAAAACCAATTTCATAGTTACCCATCATTGGTTATGACTAGAACAATTTTCATGCCAAACATTGTATAAACTGTAATAAATACAAATTAAATTTGACGCATACCTAACTCTTAAGTCAGTGCCTTATCTATTCAGTAATATCTAGTGTGGTCAAGGAACCAGGGAGTCAGATATCTACGGGCATACTATATTTACTTATTTGGCATATACTAAAAACCCGCATAAAATACACATAAGTGTCTTTTATGCCTGTCGCCTAGAGTCGCCCATGGGCATTGTCGACGCTTTGTTTATAGTATGTAATACACTGTTCGTGGTTCTATTTAAGTCTAAACACGCCCACTTAAGGACCAATTTGACGTAAGAACAAAACGCTTTTGTATGTAGTGTAAACTCTATATAACGACACTGAAGGGACTGTGCACTTTATGGCGATTAGTGGTCGTTAAATGGAGAGACGAATAATGATTGAAATACAGGCTAAACCAAACAAACGTCAATTGATATCGACACTTTAGAGAGCCGTTAAATCGAGTGACGTTACATGGAAGCGTCCCGTACATATTTGAAACGAAACGGAAACATCGACCGATAATTATATTAAATAGTATTGCAATTAATAAAATAAATACAGTAGGCCCGCAGAAAATAAATTGCGAAGCCCATATCTATACAATATCTACACCGCGAAGCTCTTAATTTACATAAGAAATTAACACTACACTTGAAAATCGAGTCTTTATAATTAGTTGGCCCATTTTCAATACTAACTAATTTGCTGAATTCGATTTAAATGTGCATTTTAATCGAATATCCTGATGAGCTAACGCGAAAAAAGTACTGTCTTGTGAAACTTAGGGACACTTTGGACTATGGGACAAACAGCGAGAAGCTTACGGGTCCTGTCGACCCTTAAGGGCAGGGTAGAGAAGGTTTTTTTTTAATATACGAAAAGACGGCTTTGCTCTTATAGGAAGAAAATCACATTCAAATCGAACAAAACACCGATTCGCTTAACTATGCGGTAAGATATCCGCAAGATATCACTTAATTGGCACTGTTAGATTCAAATTGTATACAATGCAACAAACAAAATTATTTGTAAGTTACCAACCCAATACCTCAGATACTCGCCCGATGCGCGGGCATACTCAACGTCAACGTGTCGTTAACGAAACAATCCGTGTTCATAAAGTACCCGTAGCTGTCAATCGACACTTGATCCGTCTGAAAGCGTGCATCGTTGAACAGGTCCTTATCGATTGATTTTCTCCGTTTCGCAAACAGTATCGAACCATCGAACGCGTACTCATCGTCGAAATGCAACACTGCATCGTCGTAGAAGTAATTATCGCGTCGTACGTTCCTATCGATGTTTCGCTTAAGTTTTTTCTTCTCGTAATTACTCCTCTCCGAATAATAATCACCGACCAACGGATCGTTACTCCGCGTGTTCGTGTACGAGCCGTGCGGGCTGTATTCGCACATTTTCATACCCCTACGTAATTGTTCGCGGCGTCTCGCGACCAACTCTTGGAAATCCTCCGGCTCTATTGTGAATTCGTTTTTCGCGTTCATATATAGATATCCGGATGCCGAGTGGAGCCGGAGTGTTTGCGAGTTGTATTTTGATGCGGATTTCTCGATGTAACGAGGTATGTTGCCTCTATAACGCGGTATTTGACGCATGTTCGATGGTGACAGTGGATCGCGGTAGGGTACAGATCTGCAAAATTTTCGTATTAAATTAATACTGTATTTTTTTATAAAGATATTTTGTGTGAGTATCATAAGCTATAATAAAACATTAACGAGATATCTTATATAAAATAATTTAAAATTAAGGACAGCAGACGGTGTTATTACTGAAACCCAAACTGCAAGTGTATTCATATCTCTACCCATTTTCATTAAATCAAAATAACTCAACACTTTTTTTTGTAAGACTTTTCATTAATTTTGAGCGTTTAAATTCGTTTAATAAGACTGTATTAACTTTTAAAAACATGGTTTTACGTACGAGTTATGGCCGAAACAATTGCACGTACAACTGCACACGCTGGGCGCGTACTCCTCGTCCGAATAGAGCGGCATCATTGACATATCTCCTGAACAAAACATCAAATTAATATTTATTTAACTCAACATAAATATTAAAAAGATCAAATGTATGAGTCCGATACATATAACATATTTATAGATTTATTGAAGACTTGGTAGTAGTTTAAAATGTATATTTTATTTTATTACATCTGTCCCTAACATCTTATGTGCTAAATATATTAAAAAGACAATAAACTGATAAGATAATAAAACAAGGTATACACACAAAACAATTATATGGGAACTTGAAATAAAATATAATATTAACAACCCATAGACATACCATAACTAAGTGTTGCTGGATAGCATTTAAAATAAACGGAAAAAAGAATAAAGTGGGGAGAGAAATGGTTTTCAGAAATCTGAAGGTGGAGTTTCTCGGGTCGTATCTACCCAATTGACTGAATCCCTAAGACTCATGATATTGAGTATAAAACACATTTTTTTTATTCATAATAATCCAAACGTCTAATACCATGTTTGATCATTCGCGGTGTAGCGGGCAGTCGTGTGCCGCGAGCCACGCCCCTCAGTACGTCCCCGTCCGCTGTGATGACGTCACCTTCCAGACGAACCGCCACTTGTTGCGCCTGAAATATTTACCAAACTCTTTAAGCTGACATGTGAGGACAAATGTTATTTTACTGTTAAAAATTATGTTATGCATTTCTAACGTACTGATAAACAACATAACCATAGACAAATTAAGTCTGTTTCTTGGTCTTTTTTTGTTAAATGCTGTTAAGCGTTCTACCATATTAGTTATTTCGATTTAAAAGAAAGCCATATTAAAAAAAACATCTTAAAATATTAACTATGTAAATATATATCAAACTCTCTTTCCACTAACCTGTTCAGCCTGCTGTTGATCCCGTTTCTCATCCTCTGTGTTCATCGTGACGAATCTCAGCACTAAGAGATTGAGACACGCCGCCACAATGGCTAAGCCGAAAAGGATGAAAATCAACGCAAACATCACATACGACGGCTTTCGGTTCAGCGCGTTGTCCTTTTGAAGTGCGACCATATCACCAAAACCTGAAAGTATACATTTTTATTGTTACGAATAAAAAAATGTCCATAGAGGATAGAGAACAGTACACACCGTTCTCATATTTATGCTTTGGATACGTACAAAAATGTATGTCACGTGACCACTCAAGACTACAAATGCTACAAAGGATCAACATCGTCATAGACAAATGGCGACAACAGAGTTGACCAGTTTTTTAAATAATTTAAAACAAATGTCAGACCGATATATTATGAGATACTGGTGGTACCCGACAAGTCATTATTGTTTCGGTCAGTAGTAATATATTCACTTACCTATAGTAGTTAGCGTGATGAAGCAATAATATACACTGTCGAAGTAACTCCAGCCCTCAAACTTGGAGAAAGCCGCGGCTCCGCCTGCTATCGTCAACGAAGACAGAGTTGTGACCACACATATAAGATCCACTTCAGACGCTTGCGTCTGACGGCAGTTCATTGCCCGTTTTATCGATTTTATAATCACGCTGAAAAAAAACAAATGCAATATTATTGTTTATCAATGTTAATAAATCAAATTTATAAATTTGGTAACCATGGTGCCATACGAGGTGTTTATATTTGGCCAGTATGTGACATATAGTCATATAACCTAACCTAACGTTTATCAAATCGCGAATATCGGCAAGCTGGAATTAATTTTATTTATCTTTAACTAAAGAATTTTTTAATTACCTATGTAGTGATTTATGAAGGATTTTTTTTTCTTAATTAACTTTAACAGAACGTACCTGCTAAGTCTGTTGACCCTTTCACCAATGCTCTGGAACATGATCAGGCCAAGTGGAATGCCCACAATAGCGTAGAACATCGTGAATAACTTTCCACCAATCGTCGCAGGCGTTGAATGACCATAGCCTAGAATTTTTTTTACATTAACATAGTAGTCAGGGGCGTAGCTACCGCCAAATCTGTCGTATTAATTATACGGGGCCCCCAAGGTGTGCAGTTTTTCAAAATAAAAACTGATGAAAAATTACTTAAGAACTTCGATGGGACAAGAACGGCTCTCAGACCTCTTACTATTGACCATACAGGCAGAAACTTTAGAAAAACTAAAATCAGCCATAAATGATTTAATAAATCAGTTCACCGAAAAAAAGGCAAGGAGGATGAATATTTAAAATATGATTTTTATTTGTAAAATGGTTAAATTATGTTATGATAAATATTTCTTTTCTTTTGTGAAAAATCTTTACCCCCATATAAGGGCCCCCAAACAATTTTTTTATACGGGGCCTCTCCAATGCACGCTACGCCACTGATAGTAGTGCTGGCAACATGCTGATAAAGTTAAGCTTTAGCAAACTAGGGTTTTCTCAACTCTACAGCTCACATCACTCTCTTACAACTCTTACTTTAGAGATTTCAACCTTAAGGTACATAGTGGTGATTAGATTAAATAGAGCTGGATTAGAGAATCAAGTTTTCATAAAACTAAAAAGTTTAAGTAAATTTTTTTTAATACAAAATAATTTAAATATGTAAGATAGGTACAGCCTACATAATGACAAGATACGAAATTAAACAACTAAAATCTAGTAAAACTTCATTCTCATATGTGCCTCTACGAAGTATTGCCTGTTGTATTGAAGTGGATCGTTGAAGACTACCTTTGCAATTAAAAGCGAAATTAACACTGAGAAGCACATTAATATATGCACTTAATGTTGCAAGCTCAACTTTAATACAATGAGGTAAGTCACATAAACTAAAATGTTTACTACAAATTAAATTTATTCAACACTTCATATTTACCAATTGTGGTCAACACAGTAGTAGCATAGTAGAATGCTCCAGTGAACTTCCACTGTTGCCCAGCCTTGTGTGGCTCCGATTTTAATACAACAGTTTCCATTACACGGAAGTCCTCTTCTGATATATTGTATTTGCGTATTATCATACCTTCTATAGCTAAAACATAAAATGTATTTTAATGTGTTGTTTGTATGACTTAGTTAATAGAAAGTATAAAACACAGGTATGTTACCCAATAAAACAATTATTTTTTTAGGTATAATAAATAGGACAGAGGATAAGTCCTTTGTCTTCGTATTTACTGACATAGGAAAAGGATATTACCTTGTAAAACTTCAAATCGATTCCTCTCAGTTGTAGATTCCAGTGCATCAAACACAGCTGCCCCAACGAGTAAATAAGTAAATGTACACACAATTAACGATAGCGTGCGTACATTTTGCTTCTTCATCACTGCCGTGTGAACGCGGCCTTAGGCCATAAGGCCCACAACAAACTTTATATATTCTAAGGACTTTATCTAAGTGACCATAATGCAAAAACTATTGACAATTTCTAACAAATTCATTTTGAGTTGCCAAAATCTATTGGCATTGTAAAATGACGGTATTTGTTATCTATGGTAAATTGATCCCTTTTAGGAAGATTTTCTCACTGTCTGATTTCTTGAACTACATTAGTTTTAGATCTGGAATTCATTTAAAAAGAAAAAATTTAAAACATTTGTCCTTATGATTACACCAAAAACATGGATGATTTTGACATTTTTTTTTCCTTCATCTAGGTTATAAGTTAAAAAAGGCATTTTGGGATGGAGAAACTAAAAAGAAATTATGAATTTTGTCCAGTCAACAAATTGTGATTTTTTGCTTTTAGTATATCTTATTGCTTATGAGAAAGAGTGTTTTCTCCAAATACAAGAAGTATACAGTTTAAATGCAATCACAAACCGTTGTGTTTAATAAAATGCAATAAAAAGTAGTTAGAATTATTTTATTGTTGTATTTCAATTAATAGTTTCTCTGGACAATTGTTCACACCAATGCAATATTTCCAAAACAGAAGATTATGATCAAGTATGAAGCTAAGTACATCATTACAAAAATGAAATACAGCACTAAGTACTTTGTAAGTAGTTTAATGGAAAAATAAGAAAGTAATGATAATATGAAGAATAACTTTCTGTCAACTTTTATGTACTTAATAATATTTTAACAAAAATTACTACTTGAACGAGACCCAAAATAAGTCATGGCCCTACTCACACAGTATGGAAATACAACAAAAGATATTTAGAAATGAAGTAAAATAATGATACAAAGAAAACTTACTTATTTTTATGTATGCAGATTAGAAGATGTTCCATTCAATTATCCATCTCGAAATGTGCATTGCGATGTTAGTTTATAAATATTTAATAATCTGCAAAGCTGCTAAAAATAACATTTCACAAAGTCCGCATTCGGAGGTCAGCCCACCTATACGTACTTAAGTGGGTCACGCTGAGCATCAACATGTATATTCAAACGCATCGAATGTATGTAATTTATAACATACTCTTGAATTTTCACAACACATTTCTTACATTTTGTGTTAAAACATATAACAGCTTTACATTTTATAGGTCTATTTGCTATTATTTTATCGGCACACCTGTTTTTCTTATCCTTTTATAGCCCACACTTTTAAACCACATTACATACACTCATCTGGGAATCATTTTTATTTTAAAGAATGTGGCCAGCAATGCTTTATTAACATAGGTAATCTTATTTCATTTGAATAATACTGAAAATACTTTTTTCCGCAAAAAATACCTGCACTTCCTAGATTTGATTGACCTGGCTAGGGATACCAGATATAAAAATATAAGAATTCGCAAATATTGTTGATCCAATGACCTGGCAATGTTTTTTAAATACTGCTGCATAAAATAATAATAGGGCCACAATAATTGTGAAAGTAAATTGATAAGTATCTATTATTTAATTTAATTATTAGTATTGTGATAAATAAACAAATTATATTATATACAAGTAAATGCGACATCTTTTGCCAAAAGAGTCTAAGCAAAAGAGTCTGAACACTGTTTCAGAATAACTGTATAGTTTTCATTGAATGGTACAGATGGCGTTCAATTTCAAAGCTACAAATTATTTTCGTTTGTTTGAAACAATCATTTAAATTGTATTTCTGTAAATATTAGGTGATTACAATTTCGTCAAAATTTAGATATTTTAGCAAAAATTTAAGTACATACATAAAAAATAGTCAACCTAAAGCTAATATATATTAAACATTACCAATTCTAATATACATGTATTTTAATACAATGTAATTACACACTTCCCGATAATTATTTTATTTTTGTATTATTTAACTTCTCGTCATTAACTAGTTCTTGGGCTGGCCTGACGCGTCTTGTATCCGGAAAGTCCAGAGATTTTCACTTAAACAGTTAAGTGAAAATCACTGGACCTCCCCAACGCCTTCAGTTATGTTAGTCACAATCTAAGTACTTAGTGTTTTCTCATGTCTAGGCTCAGGTTGTATGGAGATCGAAATATTTATCGATCAAGTCGATAGTTGAGCAGACTGTCCGCTAGAGGCATAAGCGATAGTATATTTTTTTTTTTTTTTTATAGAAGAGGGGGCTAACGAGCAGGAGGCCCACCATAAAGGTGAAGTCGCCGCCCATGGACACTCATGTGGCTGGGAGCTCATGAGTGCGTTGCCGGCCTTTTAGGGATTTGTACGCTTTTTTCTTAAAGGACCCTAAGTCGTAGTGGTTCGGAAATACCCTGGCGGGCAGCTTGTTCCATGACGTGGTGGTGCGTGGTAAGAAATGTCTTAAAAAACGCGCAGTGGTGGAACGACAGGCATCAAGGTGATACGGGTGGAATTTCGCATTCTACCTTGATGTCCGAAGATTAAATTTAGCTGCAGGTATTACTCCGAACAACTCCTCCGAACACACCCCATGGTAAATGCGATAGAAGATGCTGAGAGATCCAACATCTCTACGCAGCGCCAAAGGAGAAAATTTATTTAATTGCGCCAGTTATACGTATAATGTAAATAAATGTCCACTGTTTTGACGCATGTTAACGCTTTTTTATGCATTATTTTAATACCTTCCTATATGTTGAATCGAATGTCTCACTACGGAGAGAATTAATTTGGAAACCCCGAATTAAAAGAAACTAATTTTTCAAAATGTACCCCTTATCTACTGGACCTGAAAGATTGTATGAAAAACTAAAAACGAGCGTCCGATTCCTATATACTTTGGACCATACATAGTTGAACCCAGGCTTAACAGAGGACACGCGGATATAAGTATAATAATGAACTGCTAAATATAAGTAAAATTCTGTATTTAGATAGGGTATATTTTCAGAAATTACACATATCTGATGTGCAAGGCGCGCCAATCGTCTTAAAAATCGTATTAATTTCAAAAGAAAAACATGTTGTTTTGTCAATTTGCTGTAATCGTTGGGTCGCACGCGGCGGCCGAGTGATGCTGGAGACCTTTCTCTCAAGTTCTGGGTCAAAACTGTTTATGTAAGTTACACTATTACTGTTTGTTACTCCAATTAAACAAGCTAGCATAGTTTCCTTCTTCGTCTTACGGAGAGTATTACTCGTACTTAATAAATATTATCATTGTTTCGTAGTATCGATAGATTATGTATTTTAGGGATTTTTTTCTTCTTTTAATTTTAAAGTACAATATTTAATATAATATAAAATAAAATCCATATTTTATATAAAATATGCGAAGTTAAAGCAAACCATTTAACGCGCGCCACAGTTTACCGATCGTTATGATTTTCATAGTTAAAATTGCTTTTGTGCCACAAGATATTTCCAGTAGATTCTTACAAAACAGTTAAACGGTGTCAACTTTCCAATAAATAATAAACGTTTATGAAATTATAAATTCGAGTTTCTAGTTAGCCTAGCGAACCTTCTAGTCTCTAGCCCTTTCACTTACGTAACGCAAGAGAAAATTGTGAAAAGTGGACCTTGGCCACGGAATATATTCAGTACATACTTGAGATGTAAACTGTTATTATTAATGTATTATTTATTTTTGTATTTACTCTAAAAATGATGATACAGTTAATTAAAAAGGATGTATTAAAGGCGCTTATTAAATAATTAATTATAGTACCTTATAGTACCGGTGGCCCAAGAGCTAGTCCTTCCCAGCTGTATAAGCATCACGATAAAATGAAAAAAGATCAAATTTTTGAAATTTATTTGTATGTTTATTTTAAGTTAATGAAGTCTTATTACTAATATATTAACAAATAAATTAAGTAAATATTAGGTAGTCAAGTACTTTGTGATAATCCTAATTTAAGTGATGATTTTGAATTTGGAAGCCTTCTGAAATACAGTTGTAAATTGCCACATTGTCTATGTATTTTTTTGATTTTCATTATGAATAGTTAAAATCAACGATTTGATTTAACTCTCGTTTGTTATTAAATAAAACTAAAAACCTAAGACACTTATATTAGATAGTTACCTATTCATATACACTTAAATGGCTATTGGCGAATGAGTATTTTTAAAATAGAGAACACAATAATGATCAATACAGATCTATTTAGAAGCAATACCATTATAACATTTGAATACAGTTGTTTTACTTGCATTGTGACATGTCTTACTCCAGTTACTTATCTTATATATAAAATTCTCGTGTCACAATGTTCGTTCCCTTACTCTTCTGAAACGTCTCGACCGATTCTCAAAAAAAATTGTGAGGACATGGTCTGAGAATCAGCTAACATCTATTTTTAGAGACATTTTTTTTTTTAGTAATTTTATGGTAAAACAACGTTTATTGGGTCAGCTAATAACATATAAAGCTATCGTGATCAGTCACAATTCTAGGTGGGCATAAAAAATAATATGTATACCATATAAATACGCTTTTATGATTATGAAACTTAATAAGAGGTTTTTGTTAAGGATATTTTTATATATTAAATGCGTTGTATAATTAATATTTTAGAACTGGATCAGATGACTCTTTTCCTTATACCAGAGTATATATTTATTAATTACGCACTAAAGAAGAAAATTATATTGCCCAGTCGTGCTTGTTATGCAGAGTTTTAGAGAGCACGCTTAAAGCTGCTGCAACTTCTACTGCTGTAGCATGCGAATTTGATAATTTTCTTACTTTTAAGTAATAAAACAAGGTATTTAGACAATTTAAGACAATAAATAAACTGACACTGCAAATTGTTCATTTTAAAAGTCATACCTATACTTTGTAGCACAGTTAGAAAATAATTAACCAACTGGAGACTGTAACATTAATCATGATATTTTGACTTGAGTTAAACTCGTTTATCAATTTATAGCAAGTAATAAAATTAAATTGCACCTCCCATCTTTATTAATGATCTGTTCCGTTTAACCCGCCGCAATATTATGTATTTGTGCCCATTTCTCCTAGTTAAACACCTTTCTTTACGCCCACATGCACAGTTACCTGTGCAATAAAAATTTACGTAGATACACGTGTGTAAACTTTAGTGTTTCCTCTGTGTGCGTGTAGAGGGGATGTGTCGTGAGTCTGTGTGAGTGCTTTCTCTGTGTGAGTGTTGCGTATACGCACGCAATGCCAATGCCAGATTACGTTTACGGAAAGGTAACTTTAAATATTACGTTCGGGAAATGCTATTGTCTATTTAGGAAATACTTTTTACACGAATGACAGTCAAAAGGAAACGATTGTAAATTCTTATTTAATCTATTCGTTCCGTTTTTAAATGTTTAATTTCACTCACGTTTTTCAAATCTAATAAGCGTTTTCCTATATGCCACTTTATAAGACGGTTAGGGCTATACATCTATTTTTATTAATGACAAATAAGGGATGACAATTAATGCATTCTTTGACACTTATATACATACCTGTCACTTCAAAACGAATTATAACGAGCTATATAGCTACTTAGTAAGTCTATAATTAGCAGGACCGACTGTTTAGTATCGTGTATCAATAAAAATTATAACCGTTATGAAATAATTAATAAACATATTTACTATTATAAATACGTGTACAAATAAATCTGGTATTTTCTTCTTTCACAGCGTAAAGAAAATGTGCCATAGTAATAACGAAGTTTTTTACGAAATTACAAATTTAATTTTGATTGTAATATTTATATTCAAAATTTATCCATATTTTGGTACTACCCTTTTATAATTATAGACTCATGCGGAAACTTTAAGAGTGTTATATATAAACATTACAATAATTGTAATTATACCGTAATGAGAAATTTTAATTAATCATTAATGACCAAGATCTAGGCTGTGGGAAGTGGTTGCAGTGAAAGCTTGCACCCCAGTTAGTGAGATTGAATTTGTTTAATACTTGAGTTAGCAAGAGTTATAAGAATATTGACATTTATTCATTCTATTTTAACATAAGTGGGAGTGCCATGCTGTTACTTAGAGTTTCAGCCGAATGGGCAGGCACGGCCGGAGAAATACCACTCTCTCACAGAAAACCGGCGTAAAGTGATACGATTGGAGTTTGTTCATTTTGTACTCGCGTTTCGATCGGTGAGTGAGATCTTCCGGTGCCCATCCTTTACCCTCCCCGTCCTCTTCCCCTACCCCTCCATTTCCCAATTTTCCTATAAAGACCGGCAACGCACTCACGATCTCCCAGCCGCGTGAGTGTCTGTGGGCGGCGGCTTCACCTTTATGGTGGGCCTCCTGCTCGTTCGCCCCCTCTTCTATATAAAAAAAATCAAATTAAAAGCTCGTAAGCGTAACTCTAAGATTTCTTCAGTTTACTAGAATTTATAAATCTGACCACCTCTACATATATCGAGTACATTACATATATATTATTTTGTCTTATCCGTAGCCACCCACAGCTAAAATAAAAATTTGTTATTATGATATAAGAAAAAAACTCAAGTAGCAAAACTGAAATTCCCACTACAGTACGTATGTTATTAACTTGCCTAGGAGATGTAAAACCGGCGAAAGTATGAATTGCCTAGCGTTTATCGGTCCCGATAATATAGCTTATTCCGTATAACATACTCTCATTGACGTACAAATTTACAAAGTACACCACAAAGTGAAATTCACGTTCAAAATGTATTAAATACAATCATTAGATTATTCGCGTGCAATAATCTAACGGTTCATGTGTCAATGGTAGCCATGACTGTTTATTATGTGTACAAACTAAACCTGTATATGCAATACAAATGGAACAATCACATGTTTGATAAAAGCATTAAAAAAGTTAGTCTGTTCCAAATTCAAATAATTTCCCACACGTAACGTTACGCGGGCGGGCATCGAGTGCACGCCGTTATTCGAGGCAGTGACCTACATTACCACATTTCGCCTCGTTTCTGCAACCAGTTTAGTTAATAACCTCAATGAAAGTTACACATCGAACTATGTGCATTGCGTTTTGTCTACGCTTATAAACAACAACGTTAGAGAGACTCGGGCAATGTATGTAAACTATCGTTATAACTTGCTCTGCTTGTGATTGCCAGTCTGCTGCGCTTTCTGATTTTGAGACGAGAAATTAAAATATCAGCCTTTTCAAAGTCACGGTTAGACTGACGTTTATATTGTTATTATTTATGTTTATATTGTTATAGAATAAATTTTTAAGAAATAAGTGAATAAGAAAGTAGTTTAGGAATACCTGAGTGTTGAACTGTGGCGTTACCACAAAATAAATAATTATGCAGATAATGCGATGTAATGAATCGAAGCAAGAAATATAAATAGGTATATAATAAAAAAACCGTAGGAGAAATTCTGGAGAAAAATCTTTCACTATTAAAAAGAAAATACAACTCAGTGAAAAAATTATATAATATTACAGTTGCATTACATACATTTGGAAAAAGTGTTTTTCTAGCATAATTATGAAATTATAAAATTCATAGTGATTGTAAATAATCGTATAGAAATATAAACCCTTAGTTTCTAGCATGTTCTTCATGAACAAAGAATTTTGAATCTAAATGCGATTAGATACAGGTAACATAATCACCGGTTCTATATAACAAACATACATAATATTGTTTTATGTTATTCATTCTTATCGCATCATCATAATGTTTCGACAGTGATTGCCGAAAAGTGGAACAACATGATTCACAAACATACAATGTAACGGTATATATTTATTATATAGAGTTATAGATAGAAGAAATGATAGTTTAGTCTATTTATTTAGCTAAAGCCCACAGATACACTACATTAGTAGTTGTAATAGTATATATTAATATATATACAATTTTGTATTCTTGATAATTTTTAAAAGGCTTAGGGATGTGTTTTGTATGTGTGTAATCGCAGCCTTGCATTAAGAAACGTTGCCAGTATTGGGATTCAAACTCGAAACTTTTGATCGTCAGTCCGGCTTGGTAACCATTGGGCCTAGATATTATTAAGTTTGACTATATTATTTTGTTACCTTGGCAACAAGGACTAACTTAAGTGCACCTTTTATGCCAAGTTTCATTATATTTTGCTTGTTTTTTTCGCTTAATAAAAAACTAGATCTATAATACTTATAATGTAGGTCGCTTAGAGTTGTTGTCACTTTTTATACATAAGGAGGAGTCTGAACAAAATCGATAAGCCTAGTGACCTGTCACAAGATAAATTTATTATTGGACCAGTGTTGAAACTAACACTTTGTACAATTTATAATTAACCCCATATTCAAAATTATTTTGTATGAACAATGAACATTTATCTAAAATTTAAAGCTTGGTGCAACGGCAGGCAAAATTGCTAGTAAATTTTAGTGACGCAGAATGTTAACTGTATTTTGTAACGAGAGCAAGCTTTGGGGTCGCGTGTCACTTTCAGAGAAAGTATTGTTTTGATACTTCAACATGCAAACAAACAGGTAAGAACGGTTTATTTGGAAGAGGATGGAACGCTGGGAACAGTCTTACCAGTTCAATAAAACGTATTTACTATAAATTGTTTTACAAATTAACTGAAATAATAAACGATAATCTTAACTATGTCTGTGATAAATATTTAGCGGAAAAAAGAAACAACTTATAGGTTATATGCATTAGCTAGCTCAAGAAAGTATTTTTACAATATTTATAAAGTGAAATGTTAATTTATATTAAAGAAATGAAGTGTTATATTCTTATAATTTCATCGAATATAAGTTCTTATTTTTTTCATGCCCATGGTCGTGACTATAAAAACGTAGTACGTACCAAACGTACCAAAAACTTCAATTGTAGATGATCGGAATGTTATAAATAGGAGAAATCCCTAAGGGATACGATTTCTAAATGGTGTAACGGTAGGTACTTATCTTATGCAACGTATACTAATGCGATGCAACTGGTGTATACAACGACGTTTCTAATATTACATACTACGCTTTCTTTGACATACTCTGAGTAAAATGGTGGCGGCAAGAATCAGTGCTTTCTTTTTCAATGTCGGCTACAAAGCGAGACAACACGAAATATTTTAGTGCAACAGAAAGAGGTAGACATATATTTAGTGATTGCGCGCATATAGTACGGAGCCCGAACGTCAAGATTAACGTCAAGCCATTTTGACAGTTGTTTAAAAGAGGTAAGGTTTGTTATTAAATTTTAATCTGTTAGACTATAGTTGTATGCAACTGTGCTGATTCGCGTGCAGTGAAATGTGGGACAATCGAAAGCCTTTCTCTGCTGTTGTTAAGTATTTTATTCCGTTAGTTTTTTTGCGGCCGGTATTATACCAATATGGCGGGTTTGTGGCATCATTTTTTGTCACGTTAGATCATTCTTGTTAGATGGAAAGGTGGTATCTTCTGTATCTAAGCCGCGTAACTGTTTAAGTGACGTAATTTCATAGTATAATTTTGTTGAATTTATAACGGGCTTTTAATAGCATCATCAAATGTCTCTTATTCTAAATAAACTACCATCACTTACGAGAATAAATATTCATGCCAGGTTATTAGTCATTATATAATTGAGTGTTAAAATTACAATCGCAGTATAACTAAATAAAACCCAAGGCATAAAATTATACAACTCATATTTATAGATTATGCGTAACTATTCACAATTTTCCGAAATAGATTTTCGGAAACTTTCCACTGATGTCTTATATCGACATATTTCAAAATTCAAAATGGTTGTCGATGTTGCAAGTAAGAACTAGTATAAACATAATTGCATAGATAATTATTAACGTAGACTGCATCACACTTTCTCCAGCTAACGGGTTAGTAAGTGGGTTACCAGTTTTGATACTCTTGTAAATAAATTTATTTTACTGTAATATCAGCGCCATCAATTTAATTGCACATTAAATACCTCAGATTTTATTGTTTACCAATTTTTTTTTAAATTTCTTAGTAGTTTTATTATTATTAACTTTGACTATAACTTAAAACTGTTATTCGTAAAACCAGTCATTAAATTATGTACAAAAATATTATCTACTGTTAATGTCGCTCGACTACAACTATAATGATTGGTATTAATAATAAGTCACCATGTTGTCTGTACATCTGCATTGTCTTATTTAAGCTTTAAAGTTAGTGCATAAGTTCACGGCCGTGGTAAGTAGGCCACGGTTGGTGAAAGCCAGCGAAAGGCGACCGAAAGAGGTCAGTTACAAACATTACGTGTTGTGATACTTTCTTTCATATTATGGAACGGTGAAAAATTATGCAAATCAAGCATAAATAGTTTATTTAACAGTTAGGTGATCAAGGCCATCATCCATATATGGACGATATTTTATGGATAAGACGTGACTTATCTATACTTATAATAAATCTGTAGAGAGGTCAATTCTACACAAGAAATATATTTTCAATATAATGATCAGTATTTGATTAGGGATCGATACTGAAGCCAGTGCAATCAGTGAAATTTTTGTCTCTCTGCTTTTTGGCGCTCAACTTAACACAAACATTTTTCATACTCCTGAGCTGGTTAAAGCATACTTTTCATCGCGCTGCAATTAATCGGAGCAGAGCAGTGAAGGAAATGTTGGGAAAACGGGAGAAGTTACTTCATTATTTAAGCTTCCGTAGCGTGTGCAACCTTAATGGTTAAAGCTACAAAGAAATCATGTATGACGGAAATGTTCCGCTTAAAATTATGTAAAACATTTTTCAAAATAGCACATATGCTATATATTTTATGGTTGACTCACAATAACACGTGAAAGGAAGCGCGTATGAAGTCGCGGGCAAAAGCTAGTATGTAAATAAAGGTGTGTAATTTTTTTTGTAAATCAAACTAATGATGAAACCAATGAGTACAAACTCTTGAGCCTTCTTACAGTGAGTGTTTACGGGCAGTGATATAAGTACTAAGCATTTAAACTTAACTTACGAGTACTTGTAATTAAAGCAATACGACGATTGCTAATAATAACACAGATTTCGCATTCCGCAACTACCATAACGGCAATAATAATAAATTATAAATTAAAATGAATAGAAGAAATCATAACCCATTGTCACACTTTGTGCGCCTGAGTTATATTGTCTAGCGTAATGTTATTCAAGAATTTGCTGATCATTAGGGCATGTCTACATTGGGTTAATTTTTTTATGATCATAATGCTAAAATCAATTGAATAAAACGCCGCATTTAATAAAGTTGTTAAGTAAATTTCAATACAATCGGAAGTGTACCAATTTTTATTTGCTACGTTTTGAAATATGTTATGATAGATAAATCATTTAATGTTTCGTGATACGCTTAAAACTGTATAGGAATCGTAAAGTAAATAAAGTAGGTAATATATATATTAAAACTAATTATAAATTTAAGTTAAGAAGGTTTTTAACCGTACAGAGAGTTGATTTAAGTAAAGTAGTAAAATATCTGCAATCAGCAATATAAAGATTAAAAAATTTAATAAAATAATACATAAACAATTCAATCATTTTAATTCCATATAAGTAAAACATACTGAAATTGTGTTATTACGATTATTTTTGACTGGTTTGCAAGTTTATATAAAGAAACCTTAGTGTGGCGGCACCTTAGCATCCGATCGTGTGATGAATGTAGGGAAGTATTTCATAATTTTCACAACTTTCCTCAGTATCAGCGCACTTTCATCACAAATTACAATTCAATACATCTCACTAAACGTAATGATCATCTATACGTACTGCTTTTCCGCTTACATTTACGGTTATACCCAAACAATATTAAATTTTATTACATTGACTACTTAGCATTACGATTTTTATTTTATATTTGATGAAATATCATTATTTTAAAATTTAGAAATGGTATTATCATTAGTATACTTTAACTGTTTTATTTTGTTTAATTAATTAAACTTACCCTTATTACCTATATTTCTCCCAGTTTATTGGACATACTCATAATGACTCTTAGGCAGAATGTCTATAGTAACGTAATGAATTAGTTAGTCAATTATATGCCCCGCTATGAACGTAAGCATTTAAGCTACGCTTTACTGTCCATTTTAAAATAATTAACACATTTTAACTATCAAAACGACATTTAATATAACGGAGTGTGTTTATTTCGTTGTTGATTTTTCACATACAATATTAATGTGAATAATATAATTTATTACATAAAAAACGAACAAATACACAGAATAACTGGTATCCTGCTAGACACCACAGGTTGTTAGAGAAACTAAAACATTTAAAGCTTGGAGTATAGGCCGGGCTTTAGTTTTTCATGCCTCTTGTATGAACACCCATTCCACGTACAACCAAAAAGCTACGCGCTTTAGCTCGCGAGACCGTAGAAAAGGTAGGAAAAAAACAAAAATACAAGAGTCTGATCTCCAACTTCCAATTTTTTAACATTGGAGTAGATACTTTTAGATTAGATAGGGTACAAGCACAGGCGCTTATTAAATAACTAGCTTTGTTAAGTATATAGCGTTTTTAATGATCTCGACAGGGCTTTCTTTCACGGGCTAAAATCTTGTTACAATTGGAATTATATATAGCCTGTGTTACTCAGGGATGATGTAGCTTTACAGGATCGGATGATTCAGGGAAATCGAGGGCAACTTTCAAATTAACGTACAGGCAATTACTATTCTGACAATTTTATATTCTGATAGTCATCTTCTTATATAGATCAGCTGATGATGGAATGTAAAACTCCTCAGCGGTTAAGAGTTGAAAGAAAATTCTTACGAAGTTATGAGTACGAAATACGTACTTGTGAGGTGATTACTTATAAGCTTGACCAAATAATAAAATGTAAACCTCATTAACGTTAAGGATGTAGGTGGAAAAATGGATGCGGACAAACGATAAACGTCTCTTCACTCGTTTCCTTTTACTTGTTTGAATAGGTAGTGTTCACTCAAAATAATCATAGGGTAAAACGTTAATGAAAGTTTGAACTGCATGGTAGTCATTACACAATGGAGCATCTTAATACCGCGATGGATATATTTGGCCTAAGTAGAAGTTCTTTAAAAAAAAACTAAGACTTAACCTCGCACACTCACTCACACAGCAACACCATTGCACACACTGATACACAAACACACGCTAAAATGTTCGTACTTCACATAGTTCCACTTGTTCATGTGTATATATATTTTTATTTATTTTTTTCTGTTCCTGTTTTTTTTGTTATTCTTTTTTCTAATATTAGATTCTATTTCCGGTTCTATATTTTAACCTTATTTTGGCTTTATTTCTAATCTGTTTTTATTGTGTAAACTGCTGTTTTTGATAAGCTGTATAGGTTTAAGAAACAAAAAAATAAAATAAATCTAGGTTGATGACGAATTTTATCAACGCCATCTATCGAGCACATTGTTCAACACTTCAACCGCGCCCGCGCGCACTGCGTTATTTGTTATTTTTGTTACCTCTCATAAGTTTTAATATTAAGATTAACTTATATTAGAACATATTAAACAATATATAACTAATCTATCAATATAAGTGTTTAAAAATTTTGAAGCAGTGGTTGAAGTAAATTTTCAATTGACCATAACTTCTTTTTCTCTTAACCGATTTTGACAAAATAAACTTTTGACAACGCTCCCAATTATATGTAATCCAACTGTGAAAACTGCGTTCAAATCCGTGTAGTAGTTTTCAAGTTATAACGTACCAGACAGACAGACAGACAGACAAGAATTCCAAAAATTGTTTTTTTGGTTTCTATGACTCTTCTTTAATTGCCTCCTTTCAGTTTTTTGGAAAAATATTTAATGTACAGATTTTCGATTTTTACTGTCTTATTATTAGTATAGATTTTACACTTTATTGCACTTAAACACTAGAAGCAAATACCGTTAACAGATGTCAGTACATATAAGAGCAACGGGCGGCCTTATCGCTAATAAGCGATCTCTTCCAGACAACCAACACGATAAAAGAACACTTAAAATATAATAAGACAGGTGCAAAGGGTGCGAAGTATACAAAAAATAATAATACAGGAACAAAACACAACATACATTAAAATAAGAAAAACCGAAAAATATGCAAATTTAAATCTAGAATTATAAATAATTATATTGTAGACAAGAAATGCTTACGAAGAAGTGATTTATAAGATGATAGTGAGGAGGCTTATCGGATAGGATCGGGACGTGAGTTCCAAAGCTTTATAGCGGACACTGTGAAGGAGTTATTCAATTCATTATTAACAAAGTTAGAAAAACACAACTCCACACACTTTACAGAACATGGGAAATCACAATTGACCTTACAATAATAGCCATTGCGCATTGTGCGTTCAAATCTGGGTGACCGCGATATTATGTCGGTGAAATGCGAAAGCTAACGGTACTAGTTGCATACAATGTTGGTGTTTATCTATGCATCCGGTTAAAATGGGTTGTTTGGTTCAAAGGTTCCACTTAATAACTCTTTACACTAAAGCCGCCTTCGGATTATGTTACATAATTAGATGGTTAAATTAAAATATGTGCCGATACCAACATTGACCCTCCAGCCTCCAAACTTCCAGCGTGTTCCATTCTATTGCATCTCTCTCCGTCCTTATAACAGATAGGTCTTAGTTTACATTTAGATTCCCTTCTTTAACCTTGAAGACATAATCAAGATAACGATCATTTATATTATTTCTATAGGTTTAGCTTTTTTTGTGCATCGAAAATGTTTGCAGGCAAGCGGATGCATGGCTTTGATGTCCTATACCGGAAAAAGAAGAACTCCATAATCATTAGGACTCGAGCTGGTAGCGTTGTCAACGCTGTTGCGAAAAAGCCGGATTGTTCCGT
The DNA here is from genome assembly GCA_951799465.1 of Leptophobia aripa. NCBI lineage: Eukaryota > Metazoa > Arthropoda > Insecta > Lepidoptera > Pieridae > Leptophobia > Leptophobia aripa. Next base: position 4,168,396 of record OX637272.1, on the reverse strand, counting down.
AATGAGACAACCTTTTAAAAGAACAATATCGGTTCTTATATGTTAATAACATGCAAGTTTATAAACTAATCCTTGTCGTATATTCTTCAACTTACAAAGATTATATGATTTTGTAATATCTAAAACTAAACATAACACTGTGGTTCTAGTTGATTGATATCAGAAATCAAATATTTTATATTTTTCGTATCTTTTCACTAGGTATTTTTTCTTATTCAACCTTTGTTTCAGAAAATACGTCTAACGATTCTATCACGAACGAACCTGATGTAAGCGATGTTATTTATTGCCAACAGATGGCATCAATACTGAAAAGAAGTTTAACTTCGCCGATTCTAGAAGTTTAGACCCTGAAAAGTCTTTGTCTTGCGAAGGACAGTTGGCGCTGATTGCTCCATATAGAAATGGAATGGTAAAGAAACATCGTGATTCAAACATACCACGCTCTTTGAAATGTGGTCCTATATCGCTCATAAAAAAAAGTTTTTCATACTTTGTGTAGTATGAACGCACTACATTATTTATGAAATAAAAAAATATAAAATAATTTAAATAAATGCATTGAATAAATGAATAAAAAAACAATAAGTGTCGCTAGGAAATGCCACCAGCGCTATGTCTACTCTGCCACAAGGACCAAAATTTTAAATTTGTATCATTGTTTTATTTTAATGTATGATCTGATTGTCTGTAAATAAAAAAAATATATTTACAATAAACGCTATAACGTTTCTATTCATTGATAAACTAATATAATCATAATAATATGGTCTTATTTTAAACAATTAGCATTTTCAAGTCGGCTAATGACATAACAAGTTGACATAATTGGCATTGAGCTACTTCGATAAGAAAGTAGATTACGAAATGGGTTAATGGGCTTTTGAAAATGTCGAAACAAACGTTAAATAACTTTCTTTGTAGGTACATTTAGGATTTTTAAATATTTCTTTAAACTGCATAAACATTATTTATAACAAGTACTTCTTGTATAGTAAATATAGACCTATACTTGATATCAAGTTTAGGTCTAATCGAGTTATATGTTCAAATTAAATTGAATGAGTCAGGTGAATAAACACGTAAATTTTAATGAACTAGGTTCATAGTTCAATTAATTTCTCTTAGTTAACTTTAAAGAATTTACTATTTCACTCCGCAGTATGCGAAATAAAATAATCCAGGTTATGTATGCTTTAATTTAAAACATTCATAGTTTTAATATGTCAATCAATATATTTTTTTATTTTCGTTATAAACTAGTACCTAACCTATATTTGTATATATCTGCTGAGATTTATTTGACCGACTATACTACATCTATGGCCGGGATACCAAAACTATAGACACGACTTATAGTGGTACGAGTTAAAGTGACTGACAGTCTGACAAACCTCACACATGACGGTTAAACTAGAAACCAATTCCTTTGCTGTTGTGTACGTGTGGCGATTTGTGAAAAGTAACAAGAGAGACAATAACTGATGTCAACTAATGACTTAAAAGGACCCTAGGACGAGAGCCGTCTTTTATAATAATAAAATATATATCTGTAACCTGTAATTTTTCATATATGTATTTGTATTCTCTCATTGTATGTAATAACGAGACTTAATCCAGACTAACTAAATACATTACTAACGAGACATAATCCAGACTTTCCTAATTAATTAACCACAAGGTAAGCAATTTAGAGTATTAATAATATCTAATTGGAATAATGTCAGTAAATTCACAGTACATATGAAAATTTACTGTACGTTCATAAAAATATTAAATAATTCAATTCGAACTGTGATAGTAGGTTCTATAGAATAAGTAATTCGTTATAAGGTCAGTGTTTCCGTAACTTACTCCCGAGAAAAATCCAAGACTTGTCAGTCAATACTAATACGAGTAGTGTCGCTTCGAAAATCAATGTCCTGGTCAAATGTTTTACTGACTGATGTCAGATAAGTCAGTTAGATAAATGTAAAAACGACAACCAGAAAATGGCAACCCCACTGAGTTTGATGTGGGCTCTACTTAGCTGGTGGTGAACCCATGTAAACTTAGTTTTAGTGACGTTCAAAGGTTGTTAACAATACTAATTGAAAAAAGAATTTTTGAATTTATCTTGTGCTATTGGTGTTAACTGATAAATAAAGTTACTGCATATACAATTTTGTACACAAATGTGAACCCTGGGTTAATGATATGAGATTTTCAACACTATTGCAACTAAATAATATATTCATTAGCGAAGCTTTAAGCCATTATAAAATAAAACTTTAAACATTATAAATGTTTTAAATACGGCAATTGTAGTTAGCGACAAGTGTTTTAAATGGTTTGATTCTCACGTAAATAAATGACAATTGAAAGGGTTTAAAGTTCATAACACCTAATAAAAACAAAGCTGTCGTAAGGGTTCCGTATATTCTCGGTAAATGCACAATTATCCGTTATATGTAGCGCGGATTGTTACGTAATGCTTCCCGTTGCACAGGAGGAAAGTAGGGGGTGTGGCCGGATGCAGGGAAAGTGGGGTCGACGCACGCGCAACACTGAATGTCAATGCGCAGTGTGGCGTGCATGGTGATGCGTTTGATTATTTCGCAGATTACACATAATATGTCTGATGTATTTGTTTCAATAAATATATCTTAAATGTCAATTTTAACCTACTTTGAAGTTGCACAAGTAGACTTGTTGTTCCAGAAAAGATTTATAGTGCAAATTTTAATTTTGCTAGATTTAACGCGTAAATTTCGTGAGCAGGTAAAAATAACGTGTACCCATCGGGATGGTTCAAGAAAACCTTCAAAAATTTCAACGATATAAGTCGTGCTATATGTTAGTAACTTCCATATTTGAAACACAATGGTATATTTATCAAAGCCTAATAAAATTGTCAAAGTTCTGCAAAATGTAGGATTATATTGTCGACACAATGGCATATTAACATTCCAATGTAAACGACGCGAGCGTTATGAAATAATATAATTTGACAAACGTTCGCACTGATTCCGGTAGGAAGTGGATAATTAGAAAGAAAGTACAGTTATAAACAATGCAAGACCGGTTGGTTGTGACGTAAGGTGAAACGCTTTACGTAACCAGGGCCTTGAACCTGCCCGGAACCGAAGGAAGCGATCGCGCAACCATTTCTTTGCTATTACCTGGTTTTATTTAATATTGCCGCGATGGAATAACATAACGTTTTCAAATTGCACGACCAATTACCCAAAAAACACTGAAACTTATTAAATATATAATGCCACGCGACGTTATCACAATTTCTTATTCTTTGGATTTTGGCCGTCCATGGACTCAGCGGTTTTTCAAACTATACCCCTTAGTTCAAAAATCATCCGTTCCATATTTGAAATATCTTTTATTTGCGTGAGTAAAGCAGCCTACTCAAACTTGCTACATATACTTACCATAAACAATCTATATCATGAAATATACAAATCTATAACGTCTTTGTGTTTTCGGCCCAGATTTAAAACTTTACTTTAATAGCATTTGTTAAAAGATGCTATTAAAAGAAATCAGTTCCTATATTTATCATAATAAATTTAGCTAAATTGTATAATATAATATGAGTAAAAATCAAACGTTAACCATTTAAATACAAAAAATTTATCATCTTTTCAAAAAGTTATTACATCTGAACCTAATTACCACCTGCTTATTAAGATATGTAATAATTTTATATCATCATTTTAATAACGATATTCATAGCTAACGATAACATAAGAGCGTGATCGGAGATCATTCCTCCACCCTTCACTGTCATCCTAACCTGCACCTGAACATTACGTAGTCAAGGCAGGGTCACTGCCAGATAACTGACTGAATGGCTTCCCGACATCATCAGACGATGTCTGATTGAGGCAAAAGGACCACTGCTCATACTATGCTAAGGAAATCAACATTAAACAAAAATTGTAGTTAATAATAAATAATTCAGTTAAGGTGATATAATTGTATCTTTAAAAATAGCTTCGCAACGAGTAATAAATGCTTTGATAATTAAATTAAATTATTGCTCTTGATAATTTCGTAGTGCGGGGTTCAAGGCTCGTTGCATAAGTTACGTCAGTAGTTCGAAGACCCCACTGTTATGGCCGGCCGTAGTTAAGGCTCCCACACACGTCTTATTTTTAATGAATAATATGTACACAACTTTTTCTATATAAAATGACTTATCCTCCTATATACTAAGGTAAAATTCGTTTATCCCGGAAAATGTTGAATATTGGTAACACTAACAACTATTAATATGAATTATACGTATACCTATTAATACAACATAAAACGTCCAAAGATAAGCCCTGTCGGTTGCTATGGTTACGCGGAACAAATGGGAATAGTACAATCTTTAGAGCACGTTATAAGGCCATAATTGTATTTAAACTTTAAAATAACAATATTCAATATATCATAAATAATATAGCATAGTTTAACAATAAGTTTAATAGATATATATGCCACAATTTTAATAACGCATGTATGATATGCCCTTACTGGTAAAAACATGTAATGAATACAATGTAATTAATGCGAATTGATAAAGATCTTGTTATTATAACGGGTTATTATGACCAATTTTAAGAATGATTTTACAGGGTTTTTGATGTATCTTAGAAATGATGGTTTGGAGAAGGTGGTCACCGCTGCCCAAAGACACCATCAACGCCGAGACGAGTGGCTGTGCTGGGTTGCTTAACGGCCTATGATGACAGTACATTAACATGTTTGATGGGAACACTGACAAGTAGTTGTAAAATATACGTGAAAGTACCTTCATACCCTGTTGAAAAGTCTCATACCCACCGTGATGTAGAAATACATGTTACACTTTTAGTTTTTGTTCGCTATTCTAGAACTTCTTGTCACAATTATACCTTCATATTTGTTATCTCCCAATTATAAAATTAATTAATTTCTGCGTTGCATAAATTATAATCATTTAAAACGACGCAATTCTGAAGTATACGTAAATAGGCTTTGCAATTCGTATTTTTATATATTTTGTTTTATTCTCGTAACCTGAATCATGAATTGCGTCATCGTTTTTCCCAACTCCCAACTTCCTAGTGACTCATACCAACCCTTGCCATATTTTCCATTACATTGAGGAAAACGTGCGATGGCGTCATAATTCTTCAAAAAATTAATTACGACTTGTGTCACGTTTGTGAACTTTGTTATTTTTGTAAAATCGTTTTTGTTTTTTGGACAAAGTAAATTTCTATTTTTAAAGTAATTTACTAAAGCTGGAAATTCTTGTCCTTTATTCATAAAACGTTATGGAACCAGACGCCATCATGTTTCAGAACCAATACAAGGGTCCTCCAAGAAAAGAGCATACCACTCCCTAAAAGGCCGGCAACGCACTCACGAGCTCCTAGCCACGTGAGTATCTATGGGTGGTGGCTTCCTGCTTGCTTGCCTCCTTTTCTATAAATAAATAATATTAATAAGAAGCATGTGTAGAAATGCTAATAAAATTAGATTTTTCATGAAACAATTTTTTTAATATCTTTATACTTATTACCTTTGAGATTTTGTAAAATAACCTAGAATTTTATCCCCACTTAGGTTTGATTTTGCTTGCCATAGACTTAGAAGGTGTCGTTCTCAGTCTAGGACAGACATTCTCAGAAAGTTCAAGCGGTCCAATTTTATTTTTTTTTACTTTTAATAACATCAAAATTATACTTCCCCCTAATCATATTGTGTTATCCGAATCACCAAATACTCGAACGTACGAAATTGTTAACCCACCATTTTCAAATGTCAAGCACCCCACAAAGACTCGCCGATTTAACTTTACCGGTGTAATATCACGTGATTAAGCGATGCTAACACTCAAGTCTTCGACAATTAAAAATTAAATTCAATTTGCAATTAGGTGCATATTTATATGATAAAGTAGTAACTTTTCATAGAAGATTTTAACCAAATCAAACCCACTATAGTTTCGGGGTACTGTGTGTTTGCGCGTACTGCTTTGTGTGTACGAGTTGTTCTCACTATAACGTAAACGTGTGCTCCTATTTTTCTATGCCCACTGATCATAGTAAAGGTTATTTTTTATTGTTTATATTTAATATAGATATTGACGCATTCGCTGGTACAATGATTGCAGATCTTTCTACATGCGTGGCTATTTAAAGGAGTGACGTAGAGAAAAATTTATATTTCTATGTATTTTTGAGTAAATAAACATTTTGATATGTTGACGCTATAAGTTTAAATTCATGTTATATACATTGAAGCATAGTTCCAGCTTTCAAAGTTCACGGCCCTAGATTGTAATGACGTCCACGTAGGACTTTCACATTGACATTGATATGCGCGGCGCGACGGGTGAAATGTTTGCACTTTCTGCGGATACGCACCTAAACGTAATAGAAAAATCTCTTAGGTAATGAGGTCGATGAACGAGAGTTCATTGGCATTGATAATATTTTCAAGTTTTTGCCGCTTTAGAAAGGAATACAACTTATATAGATATTAAACAAAGTGTTATAACTGTTTTAGGTAGGAAAATTATGATAGGATAACACTTTTTTAAGATTCACATCACGAATGCTATAGTCATTAAGGCAATACCAATTATAATAATTAGATAATTAACTGTTTTTCTTATAGAAGAGGGGGTATGTGTTGCTGTCATAGACATAGACACTTAAGCTGGTAGGAGTGGGTTACCAGCCTTTTTAGAGTTGGCACGCTCTCTTCTTGTTGTCCGGAAATATAGTGAGCTTGAATTGGAACATCTTTATAAAAGGAAATATATTAACACAAACCAAAGAAATACAGTGATCGGCTTGTATTGAAACATAAACATAAAAGGGATAATATTATTAACACAAACCAAATTCCATTATTACGTTATTATTATGAGAATTATATATTGGTGATATAATTTGCGTAATAATAATTTGACCTAATATGAATAACATAACAAAGGTAATAAGCATTTACAATAATATTATACAGGAAAACCGTATGATATCAAATTTACAGTGAAAATTAGTCATTGTAACAAATTAATTAATTTGAAACTACAATATGTTCCTTAATATAATGAAAATAATATTTTTATAAATTTATTACTTCTTGGAATGCATATTGTCTTTACTTTTAGAATTTTATACCATATATATCAAAGTACATCCAGATGTTATAATAAACATTTATCAATAACATATATTTGATGGTAAGATATTGTAATACACTGTTCAGAGTGCTGTTTGCTTTTTTCTTCTGTGACTCATAAAAATCATGAGTTTAATAACCATAAATTCCTTTTGTGTTATTTGTAAATATATATATTTTTTTATCTTATCTCATCATCTGATTTCAATCTGATTATATTCACCTTTTTAACACAACATAATACGCAGTAGAATGAATATTTAAATTGTTTTATTTAATACAAAAATAATATATGCAATAGTTACATACACATGTATGAACCTACTTTTAATTTTATATACAAACAAGCGGACAAACCTTTTTTTGCCATCAACTTACTAAAAAATAGGGGGAATTGTATGTATTTTTTATGCTACATTTTAAAAAAAAATAAGGGTGAACAACCCTAATTACTCAGGGGTATGAAAAAAAAATGTTGGTCGATTCTTTGGCCTTACTGAATGCGTATTAGAAATTTGGTTAAAATCGGTCAAGCAGTTTCGGAGGAGTACGGTAACATTGTGCTCTGGAAATTTTATATATAAAATTTGTAAGCTGACATTCTTATCATATCTTCACTATCCAACTCTCTGTATATTTTAAATAAACATGGAAACTGGAGCTAATACGACTAAGTTAAACGTATCGATTCTCATAACTAAGTACATTTAATGACTCATAGGTTTTTAGTGATGTGAAATGTGACTCATGCTTTCACATTAGAGAAATGAACTTCCACGAACCAAATAAAACATGTGAATCATACAAAAATACATAATAGTATTTCCCAGGACTCGCATAGAGGTAAGACGATTACCACTTAAAACGAAGGTACCACGCCGTATTTATTCCCTCTGGGTAACTTTTACATTCTACCGGAACGATCATAATATAATGCGTAGATTCTCATTGCATTATTCCCAGAGGTATTGACTCAACAGAAGAAAGTGTTAGTGAATAAAAATACCTTCACTATGAACATCACTGTAATAGTGATAAAGCTTTATGGCAATGTAACATTGATGATGATGTAGACCGTTTAAACTGAAATATGTTAGAGGTCGTTAGTTGGGTTTAGCTCCTCCCCACAATTCTTGTCCAGTGGCGGTTAATGTAATGTTATCTTACCTCTTGGTAGTAGTGCGTAGGAATAATTATAATGGGCATAATATTTCTCATAATATGAAGCTGTATATTGTACTTTACTGAATTACAGCCGTCAGCGACATAGGAATTAAAAATTGTATGTGATACTATTACAATATCTTTTTCGAATGAAATAATGTTTGTTTATCCTTGTCCGGACAAAGTTGAACAGCCGAGCGTTAAAATATTTCAAGCTCTCAAAAACATGTTTACGCATAGAATACGCCGTCGATTATAATTATATCGATGTCCTGTATTAACTAGCTTAATAAGGTTTCAATTAAGCGTTAAGACAAATATATTTTGTAAAAAGAGAACTGTATTGTTTTATATTATACGAAGAATACACGTCGATACACAAACAAGACATGTTTGTATACATATGGTAAATTATGAAATATAAGGTAACAGAAAGGGAAAAATGAACATCAATTTTGGCATGCTTATTTTGAAAACATTCCAATGATACATGGAAGTGACTATTTTTCAACTGTTTGGCATTGAATCAACGCGGTGTATGAACCGACGACCTTGGTGTGCGACCAAAATTACGTGATTCAAAGCACCTTTATTGAACTCTGTTATTTCCTGTGTGTAATCGTTACGGCAAATAAAAATTCTTAAATTTTCGAGTTAATAGCTAAAGGTTAACTATTATTGTTAACCTTACTTGAATTGACGTTACATGAATCATTTAGCAACAAACATTTGGGTGATCATTTCTTTAATGTTGTATTCAATTCTCAAGTTAAGTGTTCATTTACAATAATTAAATAAGGGACACGTTCAATTTTTCTCAAATAATTAAACCTTTTTATGGATGCTATATACACTCAGACCACAGCCAATACATTTTTTCATCAGACAATTATTTTAAGTACTGATAATCGAACCTTTCGACAGTCCGGCATGGTAACCCTTGTATCAACTACGTATAACATTATTGTAGAATGCATAAGACTTTGTTTTTTAGTCCTTTTCTATTCTTTTCCTCTGGCTCTGCGTAGAGATGTAGGCTGCCTCTGCATCTTCTACCGCATTTATCATGGGGAGTGCTCTGATGAATTGTTCGGACTAATACCTGCAGCGGAATTCCATCACCGGACGCCTTGACGTCTGGCGCTCCACTACTGTGCGTTTTTTAAGGCAGTTTCTGCAGCGCACCACCTCTTTGTGGAACCAACTTCCAGCGCAGGTATTCCCGATCCGCTACGACTTGGGGACCTTCAAAAAAAGAGCGTCCTTAAAGGCCTTAAAGAGTGTCCATGGGCGGCGGTTGACACATCACCCGAAGTGACCCGCCAGCTCGTTTGCCTCCTCTTACATAAAAAAAATATGAATTTGCGATAAAATTTGACTACTAATCAAACTATACCAACATGAACGTGGTATAACATATAAGGCATTATTTTGCCCATTCGCATTACTTGCGCATTTGTTGTATGATTCAATATTTTATTTTAATTTTGATAGTGTTAATTTATTCTATATACGAGTCAGCGTGTCATGCAATTAGTCATATGTTGTATGACTTTTAAAATTAAGTAAGTTTTACTTAATTTGAAATTATATACGCACAATCGATTAAAGAATCAAGTAAATTCTTTAAAAAAACATAAAATCGTTGACCTTAGAACAGGGACGCTATAAATATAATCGTAGCGATGGATAATCATAGATTTTGTAAGTTGTTCCAGTGTAGAAAAAAAAATGTAATAAAAACGGGTTTACAATTATTTTTTCAAACGAACATTAATTGTATATATGATGTCTGTATTAAATTTATATTACGTAGAAATATCTAAAAAATATTTAATTTTTATGTAGTTGAAAAGAATACTATTAGAGATGATTTAAATTTTCCATTTTGTATTCAAATTCACAGCTCTGAATTGCATAGATTTTTCTTATTTAACGTTCATATGGTACATAAAATGTTTGACAGCATGTGCCAAGCATAGTTGGCTGGTAAATTTATTTCCTCTTATCTAAATAATGACTATGAAACAGTTCCAGCGATCTGAGGCTAAGAGGTTTTGAATCTCATTGTGGTTACATGTAGGTTACAATATGTTCACAAGTTAGTCCTTTTTAAATAATCAAAATTATTATCCTAACACTATCGTTTTCAAAGGTTTTGCTACATATTTTTTTAGGTTTAATCACCACCCATGGACATCTGTAATACTGTAAAGTTTGTGTGTGTATTGAACGCCTGTAAGAAAATGGCGCACACCTTTTACGGGTAACCGTTTCCCAAAATGGAGAAAAACATTCTAAAAGAAAACCTCTTTACCTGACTGTATCGAGAAACCGTATAGATTGTGGATAGTCTCCGGGATAATCACTACCCCGTAGGGTTATTAAAAAAAGATAATGAACTCGATGTATAGTCGTACAGAAATAATAATTATTTTAGTATGTATAATATGTATAGGAATGATACATGTGAAAAGCCCCTTATTAATCTGTAAATAGCGACAGGTATATAATATGAAGGCGCCACAAAATCAGGGTTTACGAACTCGGTGTCAAAGCCCCATTAGTAATAATTACACATGATATAATTTGCTTTTTGAAATAATCAAATTAAATTACTTGTTTAATATGTTCATAATTTATTGGTTGCTGGTTTTTATTTGGTAAACATCCCATGGTTGGTTGTCGGAAAGTTGTGTATGTTATTATTACAAACTTATTTATTCCTACAGACAGAACTTTGTTGCATATTTGTGCCAAATTGAAAGGAATCTCCGTCAACTGGACTTTTCAGCAAAACCGCTATGTCTGTATGCGATTTAAAACTATTTCTATAAATTAAGCTAACGTCATACGTGTATCAATGATAATAACGGATTTTATTAATTAAAATTTATCAATCCGGTTTGTAATTTATTATTAAATGAGACAGAGATATGTTTGTGACTAACTGAATATAACGTAACTTAAAATCTCAATTCAATTAAAAATAAATAAGATTGTTAAGGGGAAAAAGATCTTGACATTTATCTGATGCTCCGAATAAAACAAGGATAGTGTAATAAAACTGTTTGAAGTTTGATATTTTTATGACTATTTTATCATACATATCATGTGACGTACACATAAATGTGTCAATTTTAATTTAGTAATGACGTGCGGTCTGCCGTAGCACGTAATTGGAAATTTAACATTTCATAGATGTTTAAACATATGAGGGATAACATAAGCTTATTGTTGTAAAAGAAGTTCACTTTTTAGAAAGCCCATTTAAATACTTAATTTTACTGGGTATATTGTGGACAACTTTTAGAAAAATGGTTTAATTATTGTTTAGGGTTGAATTGATTGTTACACTTTGGACTGCCGACAAAGCTTTACGGTCTCGGCACCCAAATCGGGATGCGTTTGTTAATTACAGTGTTGGTATTTTTAAATAAATTTACGTAATTTTAGGAACAAAGTTAAGGTCTCGTTTTTGTTGTATGGTGTTATTTATTATTAGTATCTTGTTTATTCCCACCTTTGCTTCCATTAAAATGAATTAAACTCATTCGATACCTATAATTCAGGTGTTATTGTGTTTAAATATATAGATTACGTAAAATTACGTTATTTTGGCTAGAGTTCATTGGCCCCTGATCAAATGATTCGCAAAGTGAGTTGAATGACCTTCCGCATTGTACTCTGTACTGACATTAGGATTGTGGCTAATACCTTGCTATATTTATTCATGTCTATTTAAACACAATAAATAAGTTTTCGAACTCTCACTAAGTGTTTTCGTGTGTTAGGCAATGTTGCTAACTATATAGGGATGATAATTCATGACTTGAACGTCATGACAACCGATCTCACGATTCGACCCAACATATCATACTGTTTCCTTTTTTTTCTCTTCACCCGTACCTAGAAGCTATGTGCCAAATAAAATATATTTACGCTATAGTTTTCTATGTAAAAGATATTTATAAAATTAAGTGAATCCTAAATGTTTACTGAGAATAATTTGTTTTCTTGGTTTGTTGTTTTTTCTTTTAAAAAGGTTTGGGTTGGCCTTACCATAACTAAAATATTATTACGGGTACAGCTACTCCTAATATCGCAGCCTACTTTTGTGTATGTTAAAACACCAGTACAATGACAAACATATTTTTTTAATATACCTAATTAAGCAAAAAGCAGATGCGCAAAACGATACGTCACAGCTCAACATACACTGGCCAAGTTATATTGTGCAATAGTTCACTGCCGAAATTTCGCCGGTTGATGACCTCGTGTTGTACGCACACCGGCGCGTATGACGTTACACTATAATACACACTATACGTTACGCACACATTCATATACGCCATGTGTGTGTGCGTGCCTCCTGAAAATGGGGTGTACTGAAGCATTGTATTTGATAGAGCAAAGACCTTTGATTATTGTATTTTGATATTTTATATTGAAATAAAATTAGTGTGTTTTCAAACTCGTGTGTAGACTTCAAATTAAGTTTGAGGCAACAACCTGAATCGATAATATTTTATCAAATATCAGATTTGTGTGGTCTTATGTTATTATAATATACTCAGAACAATCAATATTACGGTGTTAATGACTGAGAATTAATGAAAGGTGTTTTTTTACATTCGTGATGTAAATATACTTTCGCAGTATTCTTGCTACTGACTCAGAATAGTTTTATAAATAGTTCTTAGTTGGATCTTTAAAACTGCTAACCTGATTATACATAAACAGGAAGCTATAGTAATTTAACCTTATATTTTTAGTTTTAAAACTAGTAGGCAGAAATCTGATCACATCAGTCGTTGATATATTTCTTTTAGTTGCCTCACTGGCGAGTAACTTTCGAAAAAAAACCTAAGAGCTTAAATAAGTTAAAGCTCTTGTCTCCGTTCCAGCGATAGAACTTCAAAAAAAGGGTAACATTTTCTGTATTAAAAAACAAAGTCTTATTATACCATTTGTTGACTTAAATCTTAAACCGTCCAATGAGCTTATGACGTTGACACAATATTTTAAATACACTCAATTTGACTAAGATCATAGATAGCTTTGTTAAGTTTTTTTGTTTTTAATAGTTTTTTAATGTTTGAAATAAAGTGATGTAATACAACCTTCAATTTAAAATATCTTATACATTTATAAATGATGAAAGCCATTCACAATATTATTAGAAAATTTAGCATTATACTGGAATAATTGTCACAAGTCAAGGCTTATTTGCAATATTCAGCTTGTTTCGCAAAGACAACTTAGGTATTGCATCAGTGCAAGTATTTACTTAACTATTGACTGTGATTGTGAATTTGTTTATGAGGATTTCAAAGTATATAAAATATAAAGAAAGTAATATTATGTAGTAGTATGAGTAGAAATAAAGTGTAAGGAAAGGCTTGTGTATCCTTTCTATTTTCGTATATACTAAGTACTCGTAAGGTGGAGGAAAATAACTTGAGGAAACTGGAATTTTTCAGAAAAAAATAACCAAATTTTGAAAGATGAATAATTCGAAGATTATTCTTTATTATTACGCTACTGGATGCGTATAAATTGTTCTATAAATTAGCCTGAGAAACGAGAAGCAAAAAGTTCCAACTATTATATGGTCAAAAAAAGTTCTTAGTAACATAAATGCAGGTAATAATACAATTTATAACTTCAATAAAAATATTTCGCGTATATCAACACAATATCCCATTTCTACTGCCGATAAGCGGTGCTTGACTTCATGCATTCTGTTACACCGTGATCGAGATAAAATTAAATTACGTAATATTCGTTCTAATTATATTTTTATGACCGATTAATGAAGTGAATAAATACTTGGAACATTTATTTTTGAACTTGATATTTATATAATAAAATTTTAATTAATTGTTGTTAATACAAATCATAAGGTCGTTTAGTGCAGCTTATTCGAACCTCAGATCACTCAAACAAACATTAACCTCTGAAATAACAAACAGAAAACATCTCAACGCTACGTAATTCAATTCTATAAAAGCTTGTGGGTGGCTGTAACGTAAAAACCATTGCCCCCGAGGCGACCATTCTTCTTGACCTCTGGCGTTACATACACAACCCTCACGTCTGCATCACAGCACCGTGCACAAAGGGGGTGAGAGAGATCAAGATATGGTCGATAAAGAATTTTCCTTAGAGAAAAACGCCCGAAAATACTCGATGTCAGTGAACTTATCACAAGGTCGCGGACGCCAAGCAAGGTTGAAGACCGCGCACGGCTATTGAACCGAAAACATGATTGGCTAATATTGAGTGAAGTTACTTTAATGACAATCCATCATGACTCCATTGAGTCACGCTTATAATGAATTCATGAATACATTTGCTGATTATTACAGTAGTTACGATTTTCATTTACCTGCATTAGGCTTTAACAAATTACATCCAAACTGATTAAGATATAAAATCGAATGAGATTAAGACAAAATAACAATTACCTAATATATACAAAACCATAATCCATTTATCAATGTAATTAAAATATATATGTATCTATAATATGTATATACACACTTACTTAACATAAGTTACTTACATAACTACTTGTTAACATAAGTTTCGAAGCGCGTGAATCTATAAATTATATCTTACCGGATCTTGACAATCAAATACACACGTGATGCGTGTTTGTAACGGATCTAGGGTTATCAATTATTGTGAATACGGTGTGACATAACATAAATAAATAGACAAAATTTCAATGATGTAACACCAATGAAAAATGTATTTAAATTTTCGTTATAAAAGCCTTTTATATTTTATAAATAAATGCAAAAATGATGCGTAAATCATTTAGTATATATTTATACAACGCAATCCTACTTCGATTGGGAATTACATTGGCAGCTCAAAATACGAATTTATTATAGAGATTATTTATAAATAGACATTATTCTCCTCAATACATATTATCATTGTCGACTTGGTTTGCATCTTGGTCACCTTGCTGGACTGCGAACATAGGGTACCAGGTTCGATTCCCGGCACGGTCAACATGTGACGAGCCTGTTCGTTGGCTGGGATTTGGGTCTCATATGTATGTATATAAAGTACATAATATATAAATGCAGTTTATCAATCAACACCAATAACACTAGCTGTAACTCGGTTTACCTTGGTACTAACTTAACTTAGTCCATATATAACATAACCACATAACCCGGGTTATATACATAACCCATATAAATATTATATAATTGAAAATTTTGGAAATATATAATATAATATATATATACATAATATATAATAATCGACAACGGACTTATCCATGACTCATAGCAATGTTAATAAGAATAATATGAATAATAAGTCTAGCTCCATCAGTATCCAAGGCTCGACTTGACATTTACTGAAAAATTACCTGCACCAGTTTAACCTCCAACAATCATCCTTTATCAGTTCAGAAGTTCATGGTTTATCAAAGAAATGGAATTATAAGTATGGTTAAAAACAAAAGATAGTTGTATATGTAAATAAAATATATAATTCTTCATTTTAAGAGGATAATTCAAAAACCTAGAAGCGGTTATTACCCCTGACAATATTCGGGTGCCAACCTCTGACCTTTGCGTGAGGGTATGACCCTTAGAGACCCCAGAGTAAGTGACCCTTTTGAATTAATCAAATATAATAAAATGATCAACATTTGAACAGCATTTCACAGAATAAATCAAAAAATGAATGTTTTTATAACCATAGATGTTGGTTCAAACCGAAAAAAACATATAAATACATTTTTTTTTTCAAATATGTCCATTCTCCTTCAACAGTCGGTTAAGCTACATTATCGTAAACCAATTTAAAAAATAATTTTCAGTTTCAGTCGATAAGCAGATTACAGCGGACATTGGCCTTTAAAAATTGTTACATTCGGGTCTTGAACCCGGAATCTTATAACTAGGTCTGTTTGTATTATTTCTAGGCCCACTGTATGGACGTAGCAACAGCTTTAAAAGATTATTACTTTTTTTATAGCTGCGTTCTCATTTCATCGTATAAATCTCACATATAATATGTTGTGAAGGCTCTCTCTTTTTGTGATTTTTCATAGAAAGGCGTTAAAAACAAGTATCTATGGTACATTAAATTGTATTTTGGGTTTTTCTATTTTGCTGTTAGTCATCATTAGTTTTTGAGAAGATCACAACAGAAAAGTACCTGATATTTTCGAGACAAGAGAGGTCTGGCTTTTAGTCTTCCCATACGAGTATCAGAGCCATTATTTATTTAATACAATAATAATAGGTACTTAAGGCATGGTAGGTAGCTAGCGACATATAGCAGGGTTTGATTCACGACGAAAAGCTAAAATAATATTTGCGTGAATACATGAATATTTCAATCAATCATTATACTATCTTAGTCTTCTATAATCTATTCCTTAAATTGTTGTAGTTTTTACAAAAAGACTGTTACTTGTTAATACGAGTATATAGGTAGAGAATATCTTTCTATATAAACATAAGTATATACTTGAGTACTTATATATTTAAGTATAAAAGGGAATTTACGTAGTTATTCATAAAAATGCTACGATTTATATTCAGGGTAACATGAATATTAATAGTACGGACCGGAAGTGCGTCGTAGCGGTGCTACGAATTCTCAGGCGCGGTTGGAATTTATTCCGTTTTTTTATGCGTCAGAATATTTATTTATGTATTTTCATATTTATTTACTGTAAAAGTGTTTTATTGTGATAACGACTTGACATTTTCATATTATTATCATATGTTTTCATACTACTGTCTATAGAACAAATTTACACCGATATATATATATATATTCAGAATTTATTTTAAGCTTTGTAGTCTCTAGCTATGCTTAACTTTGCTTTACCATCAGAGTTTTTGATGTTACCTGCAGTTGTAGATGCAGTTAATAGTACTTTATATAATTTTCAAAATATTTATACATCAGTAAAAGTTGCTTCTCACAGTCAGTTTTTTTGACATGACGAAATCGTGCATAAAAAAGTACTTTTTCAATATGCAATATTGTAGAGCCTATAAAATTTGTTAAAGTTAACCATCAACCTTAACATTATATCAAAGTACAGAACAGTTACATATGAATCCGCGGTTAAATTAAAAAAATAATTGGAGCAATTTCTTTATGGAAAATAACAAGGAATAAGATGACTGACCTATAATTTTCCTTGTGTGTACAAGTATAAGATGTATTTGTGCAACGGTGTGAGTGTACAAAGTTACATGACCCCAAGTAATTTTTGTATGATTAACACTTACGTCACGTCTCGCCGAGTGATGTATTAACACTATCTGAATGATAATAAAACTGATTGCACAATTTTTGTTTAATATCATTCCTTTGTTTACTGCTAAAAGTAGGTAAGGATAAGTTTTGATTAAAATTCTAGACTAGACTTAAAGCCCGGTGACGAATATTACGTAATTATAAAAATATACTAGTATAGTAAGAAAAATATTAGTAGTATAGTAACATAAGTGAAGAAATATTGGTTAAGTGTTATGCTTTAGTTAAAAGACCATAGTTTGCTCAGCGAGTTCCGAACTCTGCTACTTCATGAGATCTTGTATGCATCTCTCATGGATGTACTCTCTGTATATCTAAAACAATTTCGCTCAAATACAAGTTCACAGCATCATCATTTAAATGCTTTTCACAAGTTAAAATTAAACTCATTATTATATTTCCTTGAGAATTATGTTTCAAAAAACTGTAAGGCCGTTTATGAACGGTGACATCATAAGGGTGAAAGAACTGTTAGTTTGCAAATGTACCGATGACCGGCGTGAACCGAGCCTAATTTAGACGCATTGCTTTTTTAACACATTGTTGAATGAACTAGGACGCCATAACGTCAAACATACAAGTAGATGTTTGTTTGGCACGAGCCATATGGTATTTATAATTCATAGTTTTATTGATATTCTATTGACAGTGGTTTTTTTATGATATCAAATTACATGCCAAAGTAACATGAGTACTTTTTTTTCAACAAGTGTTCCTTATGAGAATTATTTTAGACCTATGCGACAAAGTTCAAATGCAATTACTAGGTTATGATAAAATATTCAGTTTTTTTATTATTTCCTCTTTTTTCAGAGAAAAGTGTAATTTTCAGGATAATAAAATGTTATACATATTTCATAACAATTGCAGTATCAAATAATTCGTCATAATGAAACGTGTTGTTTTGTTTATGACTCATAAGGAGAAGTTGACGTAATGTGGCAAACCTACAATATTATACTAAAGGGAATCGATTATAGAGATTAGTATGGGTTGGTGACCTCAGGAAAGCGGGCGGAAACGCGTGGAAAGCGCGGAAGTGACGTCACCGTTATGTAACTCACATTCGATTTTCAAACGTGCAAGGTTTTGCTGCAATGTCATAACAAGCGTTTCTCTAACAAGTTTCCGAGTTATTTACAAATTTATCGCTACCTATAGCTTTTAATATTATTCATTAAAGTTCGCTAAGTTACTTTAAAACATTGCTTCTTATTGACAACGCTTATAAATAGAAATGACTTAGTACATAATATGTAAATACATAAAAATCCTATAATTTAAACCTTTACTTATCACATAAAAGCAAGGGCATACAACTATCTGTAAATTGGAACATACATTTTAGCACATTTGATATCTCCATAGTAACGTAGATAACTTTTGGTCGAGGTTCAATGACCCTGGTTAGCACAGTTTCGCGAGGCGCGAGGTAACGACCTTTTTCGATTAAACATTGACGTGTTAAAAGTGTAAAAGACACATGGAATTTATGTTTCGCATTTTGCTATTAAACACTTAGCGTAATTACAAAAAAAGGTTAAATATTTTCATGAATAAATAATTTCTAATTAGAATAGTAAAAATAATAGAATGAAACTATCGTATGGACAGTAAAATACCTTCTTGTATCAATATCTGCATTTTGATTAAAAGTGACTCTGTGTCAGTGTTGAGTTATGGATGTAAATTTACAAAATTTATATTTAAAGTTGCACTTAAAAAGCCATTAGTTAAGAGACCTTAAATAATAGTGTAGTTATTGAAACTACACTATTATTCAAGGACTACTGGTCAGCCATATTTGGCATATGTCTGAAAATAAGGTAACAATAAAACGTATAAGATTGAAAGTGAAAATTCTTTGTCGTCAGTAAAATGAACGCACCGTCCACCAGTGTCCGGCCTTGACGCACGATTCGTGAGCAGACTGTTATTTATTCACTGCCAGTGATCGGACAGAGTCAGCTATGGAGACTATGTTTGTATTAATATAGATTCTAGTATGTGAAATATGTCAGAGTTCAATAAACCAAACTGAGAGTAAAAAACATGTTTGAGGCGCAAACTAAAAATGATCATACAACTATTAGAATTATCAATTTTAAATAAATAAACACGCATAAACAGTAAAACAGTTAAATGGTGTCACTGTGTATGGACCTACATAATTATATTTAGGTGTAAAGTTGTCTCAATGGTTTTAGTAGTCTCGCCCTTGAGGCAGGTCGAGTCTGACTGTTGTACAGTTACGAAGTAGTTTCTTGTTACTGCAATCTTCATGCACCACGCACCTTGCTTACCGTTTATTAGAAATTTAAATGCATTACAGCTTGGTTATAAAATAAAAATATATAATTTATATATCTTTCTTATTCAACAGATTACACTACTATTAAACATTGTTAAATTACGTGTTGTTTTTTTTTATATAGATGAGGCAAACGAGCAGGAGGCATACAATAAAAGTTAAGTCGCCGCCTATAGACACTCGCGTGGTTGGGAACTCGCGAGAACGTTGGCAACCTATCAGGAAAAAAGAGATTACTCGAAAGAGTTTAGAAAACAATATCGCCTCTTCATTGAATTCAAATTTTACTTGTCTTTTTAACCTATATAAAAGACTAGTTATGCCAGATTCTGTCATAATTAACATACATATATATTTACAACTAACTAAAATAAACAAGCCAATAATTTATTTTAATTACAATCATTGAAGTTTAATTATAAAGTTGACATTTTGTATTTACAACATGGCGATGATAAAACACGTTATAGTTCGTCAAAAATATGTATAAACACATTGATATTATTCAGTATTACTGAAATAATAATGATGTAAGTAAATCCCCAATCGGCCAATTATATATTTAATTCTTTATGTTTATTAAAAAATGTAATAAGAATTGAAGGTTAATAATACATGATCATTGAAGAAAAAGGCCAATAATAATATTTTACTCCGGCTATGTATAACCTTTTATGAATGTAGCCTAATTATAATATATACAACTTATTGGTATGTATTATTATATTATCTACTGTGTAATTTAATGTTTTACATTAAAATAAGATACATACGTTAAATTTATCAGTAAAATACATTAATATTGCTTCTCTTGTGTCTATGTGCTTCTTATTTCAATATTGCTTAAATGTCTTTGTGTTATCAACACTTTAGTTGTATTAGATGACAAAAAATACACCAAAAAACACGTTCAAAGATATATTCTCACAAAATCGGTTTCATTAAACCTATTTTTTTAAGTTCTTGATGTGTCATTGTGAGTTTTTCATCATACTTAAAAAAAATTTACATAAAGAGCTAACTTTGTTAAAATAACACAATTCACTCTTGTGAAATAAGACTACGATAAATTATTGAAATAAGTACATAAGCACAATGGATAAAATGCAATTAATAACAATAACATTTATGACAGACTAGGCAATCATATAAAAGCCCGCCAAAAATAAACGTCAAAAAATGCAAGATGGCCGCGGCGCCGATCTGGCCTCGGTAAGCCAGGAAGTGCATGTAATACCAATGAACTTTTCAATGTTACCCACTTCAGTTGTTGATCCTGCATTGCAGATAATGCATTTTGTGAGAAACATAATTGTTGACCTTTTGAACAAGATGTCTGACTGGATTATGTCGCAGGCAGGGTAAAAGAAGCCGATAGATGCCACCAACTGTAGTATATAGTATATAGTAATCTGTGCGGGGTCAAAATAAAAATTATACAGATTTTGGTAAATTACCTCAAAATATCTTCAATTTAAATTCCTTTTTCATTTTCAATAATTAGTTTAATGTTGTTTAACACCACTTTAACTGCCGGATTAGTTAAAATTCTCTGAACCAATAAGGTCATCTCCCAAGCATACATAGACCTCCATTAGATTCCACTGGTCTCTTTATTTGAGCTACACTATTTCCTTTGGCATGTTCACATCGTCAACATGAAGACCTTGAAAGGGCATTGTTTGAATGATGTACTGGATGTTAACCAATGTATTTATATACTTTATTTGCATAACATATTATTGTTTTCGACGTATAGAATAATACATTGTCAAAATGTACAGGATATTAAATATTTTAATTAACGACGAATTCACTTACACATTACCAATTTCTTGTTAAATAGACAATATTATTTGCTGTAGAATTTAAATACGTTATGGAGTATAGTTAGATCTTAAATTTAATTTAAATTAAGACCAGAAAATGAGACCAGAAGACCACCTACCAAGTAAATCATCTGCAAATAATAATGTTTTTACCACAGGTAAACTTTATTTTGGTTGGTACGTGCTATTTTCAAAGCAGTGTACATGGGCGTCCCTTAGTTTTTGATTTATAAAGGCGGCATGTTATTTATAAACGTTCTGCGAGTTGAAGAGTTTTCTCACTTATTTGCAGAGTGAATTTGAAATGACAAATATAACTTTAAGTAACTATTTGAGGCTTCTAATGTGTTTATATGGTTAAAGTATATTCTACTCTATTATACATTGGATAATTATGTTATGATAGGATTTATTGGATTGTTTAAAAATACTGTCACCGTCAATTTGGACAGTATGTGTACTTTTTTAGCTTAATACTAGAAGATGCCAACGATAACGACTTCGCTGTTCACTTTTGTGATCTTCTATTCAATAAAATAGACAATTAAACTCATTTTAAAAACTGGCCTAATGTTGTAAAATATAAAATGAGTTTTGTGTTATTCGAAACATAACCCTTTTAGCGTATATTTTAAGCCATGGAATACTGCGAACACAAACTTGACGGATATAATAAAATGATAATCTTTTATTAGACATTAATTATAAGCTATGAATTGTTTGTTATTTATTATTTTCATTGCTCACGCTCACTGCAAAGCACTAGAATTACCGAGTTATGTAAATAATGTAACATCATTATATCTATTAAAAAGTTTTATTTTTATATCATACCTATCAAGAGTTATAAATTATTATTTATTTATTTGCCGGAAACAAAACAGACACATCACAAACATACAATAACAAAAAAAGATATATGACAAAAATACAGAGGCATCCCAAAAATACACAGTTACAAGTACAGAAACAACAAAAACGCCACGCTAAGAAAAGCAAAAACAAAAAAATAAAAAAATTCTATAAATTAAAACATATATTACAAATACAAAAGGAGAAGTAAAATATAAGATATATCGTTAATACTATATAAAAATTGCTATAACAGTGATTTCAATTTCGATTCTATATTACACCTGAACGCAGCAGAGGGGCACGAAGAATGTTAATGTCTATTGTTCAAACAGACGGTTTTCAAGATTTTGAATGGAACATTTGTTAAAGGATAATTCAAATAATCTTTTAAACGTCTTATCCACCCCCCCCCCCCCCTTCTTTATAACATTAGTCCCATCTGAATATGAAGTAGTCATACATACTTAGGTATAACACATTTCAATATTAAATAAATACCATGTTAAATTCTCTAAAGCATCTTTAAACAAAGTGCATGCGCAACAAAAGCAAGATGGCGGCGAGACTGCGCGCGCGTCCGTGAACCTGAGCGCTAAAATTACATACGAAGCGTCATCCGGTGCGTTCGCAAAGACTATCGAACAGATGTGATGTTTTAACACCATTTGGTTTGATTTTTGGCCCTTGATAATTTGTAATTATAGTGAAGTTGGTAGCCAGTATTATGTGGTACATGTATTAATTGCGCACAGAGAAAATTATTATTGTGCTTAACTGAGGTAGAAACGCACAAAATACTTTATATTCGGTATTTTTTATATTTATTTTCTATAAAGCTACCGAAGTCCGATGCTAAGTCTAATAAAAAGTATTAGCGGCAAAGAATAAATTTAAGATGAATTGTTTTGCAGCATGATGCCGCATCTGCGTATTTAAGTGTGATTAAGGACTTAAAGAGGAGACTCAGAAGGCCAAGCCACTGGCCACTGACTGCTATCGACCCTGAAATTCTTCCTGCTTTTATAACATGTTATACATGGATTTACTCATCTTTATAACCGTTTGGGAACATTGAAAGTTATTTTCTCAAGAACATGCTTGCACAATCATTTTGATATATACATTCAATCAGAAATCCAGCACCTGTCGATTATTCGTTTCTTGCCTAAAAATAATATTTATCCGTAAATATTTGGCTTCTTGTGGAGCTAATGGATTGTTATTATCAAAAACTACTAGTGTACCAAAGGTACTTCTGACAAATTCATGAAAACATAATAAAACTTATCGCATCCGTAATCTCTATATTCACAGACAAACAAACTGACAGCAACACACGCAATTTGCATTTTCTTTGTTCATTCTCATGCAAACATAATCCATGTTTCGCAACATTACTAAGAAATACAGAATAGAATATATTACTTCATTCGTCTCCGTGGCACAGATGTTAAGCAGTTAGATTCCTGACAAAAGAGCACCCAGGTTTAGGTCGGTAGACATAAGCATAAAATCCTACCCTACCCTGCAAATTCGATCGATTTGATGTATAAACAGGAATGTCAACCTTTGGGTTAAATATCATTAAAAATTTCGAATATAATTAACTTTTTATTACATATATACTTAACCTACTTATTAAAATATTTTTACTTAAATAGTAAACTTTTGTGCGGTGAAATCTAGTGAGTAAACAGCCATCTTTTATATTATCTTTCTTGATATAAAATTTTACACATTTTATTTCCTTGTACCAATAGTCATTACAATTACATAATAAATACTCAAATAAAAAAAATATTATAACTTGCGTGATTCAGCCGCTAGCGATTTCCGCCGCGCGCCGTTCTAATTATAAAATCGAACCCCTTTCTTAAAATGGTATAAAATCCGGCGCACGCGCATCCTTTTATTATTTTAGACATCCGACTTTACTCGATTGCATGGTGACTAGCGGATATGTTAACGTGTAAAGAAGAAGAAATTTAAATATCTAACAAATCTTAGTTTTAATTTGTTCGATTCATGCTTCAAAACCCGCACACATTATAAGGAAATTATTTGTATGATTAGATTTTTATAAATTTATAATTTTAACCAGTCATAAGCTTCATAGAAGTATTTAAATCGCATAATATATGTTATGACGCGTATGTGTTTTAATGTTTTAATTTATCAATAGCATTCTTTGTGGACAGTTGTACGTGTTTTAGATGCGAAGCCCATGTGCGGGGGATAAAATCATTGCACCCGTGAATTGTGTATTAATTCTATGGCCATTTTTAATTTATTTTTAACACACCTATCACTACTTACTACAAAGTATTTCGCTTCATTTTCCTTTTGCAACAACTTCACACGCTGATGTGTAGAGAATGCAATTAAAACCAGTATGTTTTTAATAACATCTCTTATTAAAATGGTTTCGACTATCTTTATAGAATAATATAGAAATAAACAACAAGCAAACAAGTGTTTGTAGACTGACGAAGGCAGACAAATCATTAATTATCAATTAAGATTAATGCACTAATTTGCTTGTATAGCCGATATTTTTTAAATAACTTCAGTATGCAAATAACCTTGCGCAAAAGCAGTAATTAAAAAAAAAACAATGAATGACAAATCTCAATTGTCCATAAGGCCACACAATTTAGGTCAATATGTTAAGGATGTGTATGTTTGCGAACAAATATTGTTCGAGCGAGTTTTTATCATTTGTTTTTAGTGTCGCGGCCGTCTTTGTGTATATAGTGATTATCTGTACTTGAGTTAATTATGCAGTATTTATTTTATTGCAAACACCAAAACACTGTGAGCTTACGAGACTAATACTTTTAAGTTCGGTAAGTAAGTTAGTAAAGCTCTGAGAAGTTCCTTGCGCACTCTAATTAATGATAAGACTAGCTCGCGGGCATTTTAGAAACTGGGCATACTGGCTTGTATATTAAGTTTAAACGAACAATGTTTACAGCACAGAAGGATTATCTTTCATGTCATTAATTTTCATATGAAAAGGATGTGGTCTATACTCAATAAGTATAAGAAAATAATATTAATGTTAATGATATATCATTAAAAGAGTTTAGCTTTATAATATTAGAAGAGATTAGTTGTTACAGTTTGATTATTACTTAATAATTACGGAGATATTGTAGTAGTCAGAGGATATAATTTTATCAATGTTATTAGTACATATAAAGAGACTACAGTGTATGTGTTGTGCGAATGAAATGAATTTAAAAATGTGTCACGTAAGTGATAAGCTCTCAAGGCGCCTGAGTCGTTTTAATTGTCAACATTGCATTACAAATATTTTTGTAAGCGACATTGTATGTTAATCGTTATTGTACATAAAGGATTATTCAGTTTTGTATTATTTAGAATATATATATTACAGGGAGCTGAAAACGTTTGAAGTAACACTAGAACGGTGATTGTAGGGCGCTAATAGCTATTACCATAATACCTACGTACAAGTGCAAGTAGTAACTTAGCTAGTATTAACTTTACGTATGACAACGACCACGGTGAAATCTATTACCGGAGAAGAACCGAATTCTTAACGAGTAGGTTAACTGAAAAAAACAATAGTTCAAAAAAAATATCACAAAAAGTATTTAGTATTGTGAGTTTGGTTTTTATTCAAGGACTTTTATTAAATTGAGTTGGATTCCATTTATATGTTACTTAATTAAATATATTGTATAACTTTACGTATGACAACGACCACTGTGAAATCTATTACCGGAGAAGAACCGAATTCTTAACGAGTAGGTTAACTGAAAAAAACAATAGTTCAAAAAAAATATCACAAAAAGTATTTAGTATTGTGAGTTTGGTTTTTATTCAAGGACTTTTATTAAATTGAGTTGGATTCCATTTATATGTTACTTAATTAAATATATTGTATAACTTTACGTATGACAACGACCACTGTGAAACCTATTACCGGAGAAGAACCGAATTCTTAACGAGTAGGTTAACTGAAAAAAACAATAGTTCAAAAAAAATATCACAAAAAGTATTTAGTATTGTGAGTTTGGTTTTTATTCAAGGACTTTTATTAAATTGATTTGGATTCCATTTATATGTTACTTAATTAAATATATTGTATAACTTTACGTATGACAACGACCACTGTGAAATCTATTACCGGAGAAGAACCGAATTCTTAACGAGTAGGTTAACTGAAAAAAACAATAGTGCAAAAAAAAATATCACTGAAAGTATTTAGTATTGTGAGTTTGGTTTTTATTCAAGGACTTTTATTAAATTGAGTTGGATTCCATTTATATGTTACTTAATTAAATATATTGCATCAATGTATTTCATTAATAATATTGTGTTTGTGAATTGACAAAAAAGTACACGTACCATTGAGACCTTTCAACAATATATTTTGAATGCTAAATGTAATGTGAAGACGACTTTAGATCGATACAATTATTATTGTAATACTGACCTTGCATAACGTGTCTTTAGACGTCAACGCGCCATTGTCAATATGTTTATTATAATTTATGTCTGCTTTTTATAGACTTACATAGTTCAAATATCATATTGATATTTATGATATGTAAAAATCACACATTTCAAAGTTATTCGACTTGCTTATACACATTTATTGGACAAATTTAAGTGCATTTTAGTTTGTATGCGTAATGTTTAGTCTTTTCAAGTACATATTGTGAAGTAAAATCATTGAATAGATGTCCAAAAGTTTCTGGTATACTTGTTGGTTTAATACAAATATACTTTTTCGAATACATAATCCTAAAAAAATTATCAACGTAAATAACTTTAATCGAAAAAACAGTTATTTGTATTCCTTATTCAGTTGATTGGATAAAAAATAGAGAATAAGAATACCAGAAACAGTACTATTCACGTAATTTAAGAAATTAAATGGTAAAACTGATATTTACTGCTGATATTTTTTATTAATGATACATGTATTAAAAACAACTATTTAATGTCTATGTAAAATATCATTGAGATATTGAATTATTTACATTTTACTCTGGAATAGTTCTATCTTATAATGAGGTATAGCCTGTAATGAGGACTTTGTATACACCTTAAGAACTTGTCAACTAAACAATTATTATTAAACCGTTTTTGATTGTGTTAAAAAGTTGCGTTTTAAAAAGTTCCCAGCGATTTTATATACGTGAATAGGACAGTATACTTATACTTAATGCTAAAAGTGCAAGGTAGGGTGATGATATTTAACGAACACGGAACAGGTCGAATAATGAGAAAAAAGATTTGCTATATGGAGACCGATTAATGAAACATTTTTATGAATTCTCTACGGACTTAACTCAAGAAATATTAAATTACTTTTCTTTTTATGAATAAGTAATAATTCAATGTATCCTTGTTGAAGCTAAAAGAGTTGGATACAGTGTACGTCATTGTCAAATGACGACATCATTCACCTCTCTCATGCCACTGCAAATCCTCTGTAATTTCTGGAGCCAACGGGCATTAGGAAGAAATCCTTTTGGATACAAAGCTGGTGCGGCGGCAAAGCAGGGGAAAAACTATAGGAGTAAAATCCGACTTTCCTCTTAGGTTTCGTTACCTTTGGATTAGAGACTCTTTGGCCATGGTTTACACTTTTAGTCAGTACTAGTGACCTGTTGAGTTCGCTCCATGTATAAGCTTCGCGATAAATCAAGAAAATATTTCCAGCGTGTGTTAATCTTTTTTATTTTTTTTTAGTGTTTCACTTAACTCTGTTTTGTTTATTTTAACTTTATTTTCTCGTTAATCATATTATGTAATATCATAATATGTAATTTATCTCTTCAACAAAAATCATTTATACTCTAGTGAATAATTTTTACTGAGCGGACTAGATCAATAAAACTCTTCAAATACTTTCCGAGTTGTATAAATACATCAAGGCCTGTTGAAATATTAGTTATACTCGGTAATGATAACACAATTTCTGTAATCCACAACATTAAATGAAATGGCACAAGGTTTATAATACTTTATCGGTACGATAAATTATTTAAATATCCACTTTTTCTGTAAATTCTTTTACAAGAATACAATTGAAATAAAAAAGATTACAAGTCTTCAAGTAACGACTATTTCAGCGTTCAAAACGTACAAATCTAGTACATAATGATATATGACAATGTTAGCACTATATAATTGATTTAATATGTAGTAGCAATAAAGACGACGATTATTCCAAAACTAAAACAAAATTTTTAGTTTGCACAGCTTCCGCACCTATCAGCTTATGTAACATTTAAGCAATAAGAGGTAGCCAACCAGCTATACCAGGTAAAATAAATTAGCGTGTAGGTAGCGCTGAGTATGTACTTCCATGTGGCTATTAATATTATAGGCAGACTTTGTTTATCTTTACGTCAAAGCTTATTTGTTCACACGCGCCAACCAGGCAGGACAAAGGCGCTATGCATACTCAAAATTGGCTTCGCATGTTAAAGATATTAGATTATATAGAATAACAATCCCAACGAATCATTTAATATGTTATTTAAGTTCTTTTTATATATTAAGAAGTTATGATATGTATATGAATTACCATAAAGATTTAAAAAAAGGGTCAAACATTAAATATTTAAAAGAAACATCACGTGTTCTTGATCACGTGAATACATAAATTATGTTAAATTTAAACGTAATTAACCTTAGTATAAAGCTTCAAATTATCAGATCTTATATACATATTAAAATGTTTGCCTTAACATACTGCACTAGACTTTAAGAAAATTAAATGCGAGAAGTATATTAAATTTTGTAAAACATTTTTATTAAGAATATCCTTTGTTTTTCTCATGTTTATTTGAACTATTAATTAAACTGTTATTTTAATCGTATTTGAAAATAAATTTATATGAATTTAAGTCCAATAACAAGCAAACGAGATAATATAGTATACAAAGAAGTAGATCTACTTAAGATATAAATATTTGTGTTAAATAAAACATAAAAACAAAATCAAAGAATCTTCGACTACTATGCGTAACATACTTAAAAGCGATCTAAGCTTACATTACTAAACTATGCAACATTATGAAATATCATATCATAACCGGTCCTAGGAAACAGGCCGTTATATCTTTAGTTATAAGGATTATTTCGCTTGAACGAATCTAGCAAACGGTAAGACCTACCCCAATATGCGCTGGTATGCGTGCTGTATGCGCACCCGCAACAGAAGACTGTATTTCGAGACGCAGCGTCAGCAAATCCACTAACATATAAAATTAAAACATCAAAATTGGACTGTTCTTACTAATATTGTACATCTCATTTCAAAATAATATTCAGTAATTATTGGCAATCAGAAATTTTATTAACCCGTAAAATATTAATTAACCAATTTATTTGTACCTCATTATTGCATAACGATAATATTATTAATATGCATTATCATATTACGTAATAAACCAATGTTTGATGATACCATTGGTGATAAATATATAGGTATTAAAAGGTACACAATCGTTCCGGCAGTGTGCCCTTTTAATTGAATATTATAATAAAAATGTAAAAAACCGCAACATCACGCTTGCTAACCGTACTAACAAGCATCCGCGCCATTGACTTTCTTGGTGCCATTAACCGAATAACCCATTGCACAAAGAACTGGCGCTTTTCAAGGTGAACGCACACATGCACACAACACATACAGCCCCCTCTCCCGTCGTGTGATTCAAAATAACAAACCGCATTACCTTATAGAGCTAAAGATTTAAATACAAACGAGTATAGCCTTTATTTCCCGGGTATAGAGACTACGGAAATATTCAAGGGCGTAAATATAGTTTGGTGTGCTGAGAAGGGTGCACGCACACTACAATGCCCAGACAGCGTGTACATACGCGGTGCAGTCTGCACTCACACATTTACTGTATTTGTATTAAACTTTGTGTTATGGAATTTTTATGTAAAGCGTTTATTTCTTATGAAAATGTTATGGAACTCATGATACCTGTAATGTTACGGAGGGGTGTGAATTTGTTGAAAAACGGATTCAATTCAATCTGACGCACCTAGAGTTTTTGCTAATATTAATTTGCATTATTTGCCAATGGCAACTTCTAATTTATCTGAAAAGGCTTTATATTATAAAAAATTCGCAGCCAAACAGCAGATTTTACGATCCGAAAAATTACAGATTTAAGGCACGTTTAGATTACGATTGTAAAATAATCATTGATAAGTCTGATAATTCTTTAGTGTCTTGTTATGTCATACGCGAACATTATTTCAACAAATATCAAATATAATGTATGTACAATTTATACATATACATACAAGCTTTTGATGATAAATATATAAGGAAAAGTATAATAAAATGTTGATACACTCAGAGTTTATTTTTTGTATATCATGACTGATTGGAGGTAACGACCGCGGGCAAACACCTTAGGTATCATAGACCTGCGAGGTGACAACCCATTCGAGATATTTTCGTTGCGAAAATTTCTTATAAATTTTATTCTATAAAACTGAAATGAACATGTATCCCAGAAGCTGTTATGATAAGTTAACCCAAAAAACCTTAATTATTTTATGATGGTACTACACGATTATTAATATGCTATTATAATCATATTTTAAGGAATTTAATTTCATAATCCTGCATACATTAAAATTTATATTAAATATTATCATTGTATAGTTTACTAGACACATCTTAATAAGGCGATTTTAGCATTTTATAATTAGATATATTATTATTGTTTTGTTTTTTTTGTTATCTATAATACATACGGTACGGTTATATTCAAAGTAATGTGTGTTGTAGGTTTGCAATTTTTTTTAAATATATATAAATAAATGTATATATTTTTTGAAGTGGCTTTGCACTATCTATCTATCGATATACAAATATATATATCGACTAAGCACGGAACAGCGAAAATTAAACCAAAGGAGTTGACTAATCTTTAGAAATCTGACCCAGCATTACCTATCTATATTTTTAAAACAATGATACCTCAATGTTGGGAGAGAACCTTACTGAATTAGGTTCCATTATGAGTTTTATATTAATATAAAATCACAACATTGGTAACGTTAAATATTATTCATAATCGAGTGAATGAACTAGCAAGGTCTGCGATGGCTCATTGTTATATAGAAACACAGGAAAAATCTTTTATATAAGCTGCGCAAGAGTTGA
The DNA here is from genome assembly GCA_951799465.1 of Leptophobia aripa. NCBI lineage: Eukaryota > Metazoa > Arthropoda > Insecta > Lepidoptera > Pieridae > Leptophobia > Leptophobia aripa. The sequence continues at coordinate 4,136,589 of OX637272.1, read as the reverse complement.
ATTGTTGCATATTTATCCATAATGTAATTCTGACTCAATGTATTATATTTTTGATTGGGAGTGCCATGCTGTTACTTAGAGTATCAGCCGAATGGGCAGGCACGGCCGGAGAAATACCACTCTCTCACAGAAAACCGGCGTAAAGTGATACAATTGGACTTTGTTCATTTTGTACTCGCGTTTCGTTCGGTGAGTGAGATCTTCCGGTGCCCATCCCTTCCCCTCCCCCGTCCTCTTCCCCTACCCCTACATTTCCTAATTTCCCTTTAGAGGCCGGCAACGCTCTCACGAGCTGCCAGCCGCGTGAGTGTCACCTTTCTGGTGGGCCTCCTGATCGTTTGCCACCTCTTCTATAACAAAAAATCCAAAATTGATTCTAAAAATCGAACAAGATTTCTTGACCTAGGTGTGGCGCATACATTTTAAAACAACAAACGATCAGTTCTTTTCTTAGTTGAACGCCCTGTAAATAAAACAAGCTAGAGTTTATAAAACATAGACATATTGACTAAGCTTGCATCGTTCTAAAAAAATTGACAACTTTTATTACATTATTTGTTATAAAGATTGTTATAAAGATATGTTATATTGATCGCTAAGCTTAGACAGATGTCTTCCCAATATTACCTAAAATTTGAATATAGTAAAATTTATAGCCATATTACATAATAGTCTATTGATTCACATAACTCTAAGTTCAGTTAGATCAACGCCCGCGTGCCCTTGCGCCGACCCAACTCCTTATGTAAAAGCAATTCGTAGTGCGCGAGTCCATTGTATATTTACGTTGTCCTAGTCCCCATAGACCGTTAAACAATTGAAAACTTTATTACTTTCTATAATGTTCCGTAACCCCGTAAGCCCACCAAACCATGAGGCCATATATCGTATACGTAACAATATAGGTATTGACTAGAAGGTAAGTAATCCCCTTATAAACACAAAAGTACTTATGCTACATTAAATAATTCTTAACCACACTTAAAACTCTTGAGCAAATAATGTGAAACTATGCTTTAGCCAGTCAATGGAAAGGCAAAAAGAAAAAATAAAAGAAATCTGTGTTAGTAATTGGTCATAGATATTAATGTGTGTATATAGGATTGCAGCAATGTCGTCGTAATAAAACAATGGAGACGCGTTCTAATCCGGCCGAGTCTTCGTCAGATCATCGCTGATTTTATCTCATTACACATGCAAATAAAAAATAAAACGTTGCATTATATTCAGACGCATATATCTGTGACATTTTAATACAAATTGACATAGATTAAAAATGTAGATGCGGTATGATTATTTATTACTCCTTAATTATCGATTAATATAATTAGTTAATGTATACATTTCGTATTTAACGGTGATTTCTTGTTTACATTAGGTTACAACAATTCTTATAATTATAATAACCAATAGCTAATCATTCTTAAAAGGCAAATGAATATTGTGTGACCGTAGGCTGCGGAGGGTCTCACTTAACAGATGGCAACTCGATTATTGGGTGACAATCGAGCTGCTTAAGCTGCTGCTCTTAAAAAACATTTTTTCTAATAAATAAAAAAAAAAATTAAAACAATTCTCCTGCAGTGGTTGCGTAAGAGTTGACGCAAGCATCGCAAAAAGTTCATCAACCGTTCATATAGTTTGCAGTCAAACAATTATTATTTGTAAGGACAGACGAGTGAGGTGAATGACCGATCGATTTGGATGCTGTTACGACTCCAGATTGCTTCAGGGAAGAACTTTAAAGTTTACCTGATTTTATCGATCAAAGGAAACAAAAACATAGCCTTATTTCTTATGTTTTGCTGTTCGTTGATGCTGATGTACATAAAACGCTTAACTGATGCTAAGAAGGAATACAAATTTTTACATGTTTAATACTTTTACTAATTTTGATGTCATTTTTATCTCGCAGAGGTTTAATAAGCTTAATATTTTTTATATATGTAGGTTATGTAAGGTTGTAGTATGATTATCAGAATAAAGTAATCGTTTAATGAAGGCACAGTTTTTTAATACAAAAAATGTTATATATTATTTATTAAATGTCATATAATATAATAACATCGAGAAACAGCTGAATTATTTTTATTAACAACATTCCGTCCCTGTGTTGTGAAAAAAGTTCGTTTACTTCAAAGGGCCAATGTCTGAAATAAGATTCGTAGAAATTGAGTGCATTCACCTTAATAAAATTTGTCACTACATCTAAAGCTTTATATGTACCTCAGGTGTACACTTGCGTAGAAAATTTTCATTTAAAATGCTATATAACCTTTAAATACTATGCGATTAAAATAATATTATTTTGGAACCACCTCCCTATACAATTCAGAAGGTACCACGATAACAATCTAAAGTCATGTTACAAATGCCGAACTGTGTAATAAATATTTATAATGATTTTTGTATTCTTTACCACGAACCATTTAACGTCGAAAAGATTTAAAACTTTGCGTTCAGAGTACATAAACATTCCGTCGAAGTTATTTTTAATGACAGACCTGTCGTCTGTGTGGCAGTTTCGAATGAAAATTAGATAGAAAGAGTAAAATAAAAAGTGGTTGTATCTGAACATACAAAAAAACAAAATAGTATAAATGGTAGATGAAGTTTTTGCTGAAAGCTTAAGCTCGTCTGGTTGTATTATCTTAAACATGATAAACACTTTAACTTTTAAAATAATACTAACAATATATTGTATTATTGAAAGCCCAATATCTATTTTAATGTTAGAAAGAGGAAAGTTTTGATTTTTTGTTTGTTTGTTTGGAATGAATAGCCTCCGAAACTACTGGGCCAATTTCGATTAAATAATTTTTATCGCGTTCGCGTTTGGCGAAAAACTGTTGAAGGGAATGAAATTTGCTCTACCATATATAAACCCATTTTAAAAAAATTCTTTTGTATTAAAACCACGTCGACAAAGTCGCGGGCAAAAGCTACTAGTTGTAATATAAAACTTTATAATATCAACATTCTCACAAAAAAAATTTAGGTTATCATTTTCATTAACAGCAAATGACGTAGATGTATTTATTATTAAAAAAATAGTGTAATGAACTATGTTGCACTGTTTAGGCTACCACGTAAGTGTCGGTGACCGCTACGCGTGGAGGCATTGACCGCGTAGACCGTCTACGTCGTAGTCATTGTATTTCAGTGGTATTCACAAAAATTTCAGTAAAAATATAAAGTATCAACAATTTTAAACCTGTGTATGGTCCACAACGAAACTTCAAGCAAACACTTATGCATAAGTTCAGTAGTTTTAAACAGTTAGAATGTAGTCAGAAGAATAATCAATAGGTATATAAGGGTGCTAAGAAATATTGTACGGCAAACAATGTAATATTAATAAAATAACGTGCCTTCAAAAATGAAGTATATATCATAACTATTATATGGTGTTTCCTTATCATCGTCGTGTCAGTTTGAATATTTAAGAATAGAATTAAACATTTAAGTTATTAATTTTTATGTAAATAGTTGTAAATTGCCTTTTCTCGTAAATGTGAGGTGCAATTATTTTAAGTATAAAGCATATTATCTGGTTAGTTAAGAAATTACAGCGATTTTATATGATTATACCGATAAAAAGGCTGTTTAACATAGTTAGCAAAATAACTGTAAGTGACCGATAAGCTCCCAGACACTTTATTGTATATGTATATACCCTTCGTGATAACATTTGGTATGTCTGCAATTTTATGTCGTAATTTTATATAATGCTATTTTGAGAAAATATTGTTCTTTATATGATACTTAACTATGTATAATATATATGCGGTCACTGAACTGTAAATGCAATTAGGTGCTTTTATGGGAGTTGCTTACGTACTTATAATTCTTGGACTAATCAGCAATTGGTGCAAATTTATAATTCAAATGACACACCCGTTATTTAATTGTAATGCAAAAATTAAGCCCTTGACATCCTAAATGCAGTGTTAATATCGACCAGGGTGACGCGTCGAATGATTTAACTCTCTTTGTTGTCTGATACAGAATGAATATTATGGAAAATAATGAAAATGTCTTTGTATGTGATTTTAATTTATTCTATTTTTAATACATACTGTCTATAAAATTCCCATATAATATATTATGTTAATATAAGCTCGTAAAAGTAAATATCATAATCTTAACAGAATTAGTCTTTCATACATAGTGTGGCATTTCTCATTTATGTATGAGGAATGTATGTTAATGAGGTATATAATATTGTATATTTTTGTATTTTTTATATTGATAAAAGTGAGAGCGTGTTCTCCTAACACTAGGTATCGTTTAGACAACATTCTGTCATTTTTTTTAAACTAAACCAAATAAGCAATACATATTTTTATATATATTAATAGATACAAAATATGAAATTTAATGATCACATCATTGAAGGACGTTACAAAGGGATCTCTATATAATATGTTTGTTCTTTCGGGCTCCGGTTGAAGTATAACAGAATTATATATTGACTTATCAACATTGCAAAACTGAACAATGGTGATATTGTTCGTGTACAGCCTACATCGACTCATTACACCACATTACACCGTTATTTAAGGGTCCTTGCACATTGTATTATGTCTGGTCGGCCACATAACCGTCTGTTGTCGAAATATTAACTGTTGGCAGCAATAAAAAACTTACAGTTTATAAAATATTAGTTTACAATTTTTTTCATAAGATTTTAAAATGTAATTGTGAAATTAATTATAAGTAACAATTATAAACTAGGCGGATCCAGCGTGTGGATTAGTCATGTATTATATTAAATAAGTATATATTTATATCACATCAATAATTGTGAGAGTGCCATGCTTTGAGGGCCATTTCCCATACCCTACCATTCCATTAGTCTTTCAATCAACCACCTGTTATTCCCCTGTCCTTTAAAATCGCATCAAAACACTCTTATACACAAAACCCTTTTAAATTAAACAATATGCCAGTTAAATTTCCTCAGTCCGTTTAGCATAGATTCTGGTATAGCGAAATTATAAAATAAATAACAAGTATGTATAGCCTGCCTAAAATATATCGCACCCACACCGATTATGGTGATGCGATGGCTTACACCATGTCATGAAACAGTTTGCTAATGTATTTATCTATACATATGCGTAATCAGATTTTGTGGGTTAGCCTACAGTTACTTATGCATATAAAAAACAGTTGTACAACGGTTTTTTTATTCGGAGTCATTCAATATTTTAAGTTATATACTCAAATTGAAATATGTGAATTTATCCAAATAATATTGAATATACTGGTATAATATAACAGTATGTAAATAAGGTGTCCATTACCAACGGTTTTAATACTTTTTTCCCGTTCAAGGTTAACACCAGTCACTTAACAATTAGTGCCTTTTCCAAAGATCATCTGGTCTTATACATCGTGAAGATCCTAAAATATCTGTTTTATTATTGCTTATTTATAACATAGGTCGCTTATGTAAGATAAGACGAGGTACATTGATGTAAAATACGCCAAAAAACCCTCTGAAAATATATAGTTCAATACTTTAATAATAATAATATTTAAGGCTATAAATCGATGATACATTAACTACTAACTACTTTTTAACTTTATAACAAATACAATTAAAACAATTAATGTTGCCTTAACCCTTCAAAAAGTAGAATAACGAGCCTTCAAGGAAACCGACACACAAGAAAGGAATTATGTATTATTAAGTCGATACTCGTTGATTGTCTAGTATCTAATTATGATTATAGATTGGCTATAATTGTTGTCGATATATTTTTAGATTACTATTTATAAGTTACACGTAATCATGTTTAATGAGAAATATTGATTATTTTGACGTGTTAATTATAAATATAGGCTCTGTGTTTAATAATAATGTATTTGGTCGATTTAATTATATTTTACTACCTTATCCCGGCAAACATTGCTTCACCATATAAATTATATCTAGTGTAGACGAGAAATAACTAGCGGAGATCACTAATTAAATGACGATTGATCAGTTATCGAGTGGTATGAAAGATGATTGAATTATTTATATGGCCATAGGAAAATAGGGGTTGGTGATAAAAAGTATTTTTTTAGGGTTGTATGTATTTTTAATGTCACATTATAAATAAAAACACAAATATATTTAAGTATGAACAACAAATCACTTAGGGGTATGAAAAATAGATGTTGGCCTATTATCATACCTACTGAATACGCATATAAATTGGTGATAATCGGTCAAACTGTTTCGGAGGAGTACGGTAACTAATACTGTGACAGGGAAATTTTATATATAAGATAAGTATCAGGGATCAGTAGTGTATGTCAAGTAAGTGCTTGAAAATACCAATCTTATATGAGATATCAATTAGTGAGAGGAATCAACTGTATTGATAAACAATGAAATCTTAAACGAAGACTACGAAGTTGTTGTAGTGAAATCGAAAAGATTTAGATCTATATAAACATCAATATAATAAAGACTTTATTATCTGATTTTGTCATGGTAATAATGTGTAATGTCGTATAGCCTATTTTAATATATTATTATCTTAAAAGTAACCTATTATAAATCAGATTGTCTTTTGATAACTGCCTCAGTGAGTTCATAGTGGCCCTAGCTGTCATCATCTCCTCCTCATCATCATCTCCAGCATCGCCTCCTGTCCTCCAATTTCCCGTTTACCATGTCTTGGTACTCCTTGACGTTTTGTTCCATTTTTTGTTCTTATCTCTGTCATGTCCGGACCATATCCACTTTGATTGTCTGTAACTTCTGTATGCCTCCTAAATTTTGTTTTTAATTTAATATCTTTTAATCTTATTGTGTCCTTTCTTTTTACTCCTATATAGCTATGCGGTTTTGACAATTTCTTATCGTATTCCCTTGTTCAGTCAGAGCTGAATTCTGACATCCGTACCACAAATAATATAAAGCACTATTAAAATTATTTGGACTATTTTATTGTTACTTTTTGCATTTAACACTATATATGATATATCCAAATATATTATATGTCATCAACTTTCGCAAGTAAGTAAACCAGGTGTCCTTGGGCGATGTCTAGCTTAAGACCACCTGTTTATCTTAATACTAAAAGTGTTGAGAAAAAAAGTGTATATAACATTGCTCGATTTAACATTTTTTGCTTTTTGCATTTTTTTACTTAAAATATTTATATTTGATTAACAGTTATATATGTCACTAATATGTGCGGATGCTGCAGGGCATTCTTGAATCTTTCATAATGTTATAGCTCCGACATAACTTGATTAAATCAATGACATTTGATTTTTGTATTTTTTATATGCTCTTGAGTGGTTTGTTCCGTAAAAATCGATTGTGTATTAAATTTATTATACTTGCGTCATTGTCTGTCGAATATTCGTAAATATATTTTATCTGGCGAAAATTATGTAAAATAAAATTCTATTCAGGTCATATGTGTGAGTGTCTAAGGTTAAATCTTATTAACTTGTAGGGCTTATTTTCACCCTATAAACCTACTATGCTCAGTTTAATAAATAAGAAATGTTTGCAGAGTACTATAGATACAGAGGTTATGTTAACCTTTTGTACCTTTGTACCGATTTTTAATTGCACATTTTGTTTAGTACAAAGTATTAAAAATACATACTAAATGCATCATTTTCTTTTGACTAATTATAACCGCCTGGATAACCGGGTAAAAACCATAAAGATTGCTAGCACGCTACTACCGCACAATAAAATCTGGTGCTAATCCTACTCAATCATATCAATGAATGTAGGTCTACATGACATTTTAGTGACTATCATATGTTTTTCAACGTATGAGTTCAGTACGATCTTGCTAGTTATATTATAAAAATATTATTTAATAAAATAGACAGACAAAATTAATGTCACTATATTGAGCTACTCTATACAAGGATAGGCCACCTGGCAGACCAGTATGTACAGTTAGACAATCCTACTAACATAAAAATACCACCTGGTAACTTGAAATACCTGATAACCGCTTTAGCTGTTTATTGCACAATTTCAACCCTTAAGAAAGCTTGCCAAACTTGCATTTAACAAGAAGCATTTGAAAAAAAAAGCATGTTAAAGGGTGAAAAGAAAAAGGTCGCGACTTATGTAAATTTATATCTGTGGTATGAAAATGTTTAACATCACCAATCATATGATCAAAAGTTTTTCGAAGTTTATCGAGAATTGGCTCGGATATTTATTCAATATGTAACCTGAAGGTTCTATTCGTTTCAAAGCTTTTTAAAGCCTCTTTTCCAGATTAACACGGATTTTATTATAACATAAGTCTTCGTTTCGAATGCAGTGCAGGGATGAGGTATTTATGTATTATATTTTAAATTAGTCTTAGTGAGACTAGCTAACGAACATATTTATTCATTAAGTCCGGCATATTCATTTTAATACCTTCCTTATGTCTTGCCTTCCTTACCTCGAGTAAGTGATATTTGGAAATTAAGTTTGTCAATCATAAAAGGTACTATGAAAAACAATATTTCCATTATTACAGCTTAAATATTAGGTAAGAAAAATGCATTAACTGAAGATAGTGAGTTTTTACTGCAAAATCAACAGATAAAACATGATTTCCTTTTAATAAACCAATTTATCCATTCTAAGAAATGTAGACATGACATTTTAAGATGTTTAGCGTCACCGCACAATGGACATTTTAACACTGTAACTTGTCTCAACTGTACTATATCTATACTTATCAAAGTATTTTGCGACAGTTTTATTTGCGTACATTTTATTGCACATTTAAAGAACTGCATCAAATTAAATAAAAATTATATAACCCATACCGCTTCTACTTGAAAACACAGCTGCAACGACAAGCTTTAAAAGCTTGTAAGAGAAACAGTGATGGAAATATGAGTAAGTTCAAATATGAAACTTATTATAAAACTCATACACCTAAACATACAAAAAATGTAATACTGTATTTACATTGTACTTACATAAAATTAAGATTTATTTATTTACGGCATATGTCAAATATATACAGTCACAAAATATATTATAAAAAATACTTAACATAAAACACACATACGACATGACCACGAAAAGTGAGTCTTCATTTTTATATCGACAGAGATTGTTTATTAGCGATAGGGCCGCCCATTGCCCTTCTATGTACTTACATCTATTAACATCATTTTCTTCTACTGTTAAAGTGCAATAAAATGTGAATATATAAATAAATATAGTTATTATCGTGTACTGCATGGATAGATGCATGTCATAGATGAATCCATCGATATATGGAATCTAATACGTTCAAACTAGGTTTAAGTTGAATGACGTCCTGGAGTACGCCCAATTAAGGTTAATGATACTAGTTAAAGCAGCCAGTCTGCTTCCGCCCTAATTGTTCTTGTTATAAATATCGATGCAACATGCGCCCTTGTCTCGCCGGCCGGCGACCCGACGACCAAGGTCGGGCTCACATTTACAATATAGGGCCGTCTACGATTAATCAGGGTAAGCAACAATGCACACCGTCAGATTGTTGATGGGCGACTAAACGAAATATTGTGTAAAAATTAAATTTTCTAAACATTCTAAGTAGGGCGTCAATGCAATTCCAGAAATTGTGAAACTAGGATTGATTTGAAAAATAAAAGTTTTATTGTTAATTACAGAAAACAACCTGAAAACTCAAACTTATTTTATTATTTTTGTGTCGGTTTTGAAAGTTTGCAATATAATGAAAATATACAGCCACATATACAAAAACTTCATCTTATGTTTCTAGAAACATATGAAAATTGTTAGAAATAAATATACAAAAATTGATTTCGAAGTAAGTATATGATGCATCAAGGAATAATGCTACCTAAAACTAAACGAACTTGTAAATTATTATTATTCGACATAATATATATTCCATAAAAATAATATCCATAAATTATTGTTTCACAATAATTTCACAATTATAAGTTCCTTGACTCTATGACTAATATATTTTTTTTCGCCAATGACCAATGGTTTTTTTCATCTCGAACTTGACAATGAATTCTACAGACCTAAAAATAAAAGAAATGAATGCATTCACTCTGTCACCTTCATACATATACGTAAAGGTCGTAAAAGAAAGAGATAAAAAATCAGGTCTGGTTTGTCCCTCTAATGTGCGCATTACACAGTGACGCAATGCTTATGCAAGGGTTCATTGACCGCAAGGTGACCCTTTGTACCTAGATGATTTGATTTGGTCATGTTATTCATTTTTCAGCCCTTTATCGGTTAAAACAACACATTTCTAATATATTCCATTGTTTGTTTAAATGCATTAAAGCAATCAATATATGTAATCTGTTTTATTCGTTAATAGTTCGTAACGATAATGAATATAACAAGGCTACTGAACGATTATGAAATACGTGTACTCGATTTAAAAAAATACTATCAACATATATTACAACTTTTACTAATAATAAAAGCCCAAGTCGTAAATTTAGAAAAGCAACCACACCTATCGGCTTAGTTTATATTAAAAGGTCTAAATAGGCTGACGATAAATTTTGCTCTCAGATTTTCTTTATAACTTATTAGCTTACTTTAGACTAATTCACGACTAACTTCAACTTTCGTAAGATTCTCAATGGTGATTCTCAAAGAGTAAACATGTTTTTTAAGATAAGAGGACAAACCAGCCTGCTAAGAGAAACACGCTGCAGCCCATGAACCTACTAATCCAACGGGTGCGTCGCTGGCCCATATTTGGTCGACTCTATCATACCAGGCTTATTTCTCAATCTAACCAGATCATTACAGGTTCAGATGATGATCTAAACGGCTTTCCTACAATCACGGATTAGATCATTCTTGCTAAAGTTATAAAATGCAAGAATTAGGAAGCACGTGAGTTCACATGAGTCTCGTGTAACACATCAAAGCGCGTCCTAAGTGTGAGTTATCAAACGCTCGGTTATGTTAAAGTATACTTGAATTTGTATGGAATTGAAAAAGCGCCCCTAGCGGTTACGCCGGCAATGAACTGAACTTTTTGTCGATGGACTGAATTAATTATATTATTTCTCATTATATTGGCTTAGTTTCCCTGTAAATTCTGATTGTGGCTAACTTATGATTATTTGATTTAGATTTAATATTAAATTGATTTTTATCATTCTTTATATAATAAATGGGAACTTATTCATGTATCTATAGCCGTTAACTACTGTTTGATTAAGGTGTGACAATAAAGTTAAGAGTCATTTCCATAAACGCATAATTAAGTATAAAGTCTTTATCATACGATTAAATAAAAAAAATGAGAAAAACGCGTAGGTACGTATATCATATATTTCATTTGTCATGCTATATTTGATTTGCAAAGTGTTATAAAGGATGATGACGATAATTCTTTAATAATATGTGTGTACGACTATCATACAAATATATAAATTAAATTTTTTATTGAGTTACTTTATTTTAGGTATTATTATTTGAAAGAAGAAAATAAAAATGTTTAATCATTCCATTAGGTAAGTTTTTCTTTGAATTGAATATAATACAGCTGTATACATTAAATGTCATAAAACAAGTTCATGAATATAAGTTTAATGTGATAACATTTAGGCAAATATAAACTGACTTGAGGTTTAATATTATTTTATCAATTTTAATTGTTAATCTATATTATACCCACATGTTTTATACTTGAGTACTATAATTAATTGAATTTTAAATATATAAATTAATAATAAATCGAATCCAGTGTTTATAATATATCTGTGGTATCTAAAACAGAGAATCCAGACTATCATCTATAGTTATCGATAGAGGTATAGACTATAGAATCGCATTATGTTTAGACAATGGAGGGTCACCTCGCTTGCATAATGCCCTTTGTTCGTTCCAATAAATTAGGCGGGAGTTTTAATCAGATCGTATGTTTTGGAATTTTCCATAAAAAAGATAGGTCACCTCTAATTTATCGTTTGGATTGCAAGAATAGGGTTACTTAATACTTAAATGTTTAAGAAACATGACATTAACACATTACGCTGTCTGAGATATCTATTCACATGTAACATGATTTACAGATGATGTATACATGTATAAAAATATTGTATTGCAAAACTTCTAAGGCATGCAAATACATATTTAACATTACACTCAACACATACTTTACATAAATAGTTTAAATACTTCGTTTGACTCTCATGACAGATCTGCATATTACCACCATCATTTACTATCCACCAGCTTAAAAAGACGTGGCAAAAAGATTCCTTTCAGATTAGGTAATAAAAATATTTTCTAGTATATTCCATAATACCCAAATGCATTTCCCTAGCAACCAGACAAAAGAATCCTAACCAGCCCTAATTCGTAACCGTCAAATGACATCACAACTCGTCCTTGCACACTATTCACTTTAACAAAAACCAGACAAAAGCTTCCAGACTATTATATTATTCTGGGAACCGAACCCAGGACGTTAGGGTAGGTCACAGTGACTTTAAGGTCACCTTGTTGGTCGTTGACCTTAGCCTTGGTCTGGACCTGGTTCGGCAGAGGTCTTTAAGGGTGGAAGTATTTTTTGTTGATACGCTTTTGTCAATTCTAAAGAGCTTAGTTACTAAGTGGAATATATTCAAACCATTGGAATATATACTACATTTTAATCATGAATATAACACACCGTGTTTTCAATCTCAGCTTTAATAAAATTGTAAGGTTTGATATAGATATATATAGATATATATATATATATATATATATATATATCCGCTTTGATTGCCTGAACAAATGTCTACCATATACATTCTTAACGTTATTCGTTAATAAAAACTATTACCACTAAACTAAACTATTTATATACGACAACACTGGCTAGCCATTATATTCCATAAAATAAACCAGTCATTTTACCGAGTATGAATATTTTTTATAATTGGAACACATCAAAATGTCGTTTTGCTAAATAATATGTTAAGAACTATACCTAATTAAATTTGAAGTTTGTTTCCGCTTCATGAATATCCTTGGGAATTTTCATAACGATTAGACTTTAGGTAAACGGGGATTAACGAAACAGGACAAATCAGGCATATGAATTCTATAATATATATATATATATTAATCATCGGTACAGTGAAATAATATCGTCTTAAATAATGTTATTTAAAGAAAGGTATGCAAAAAAGGATGCAAAAAATAATAATAAAAAAGGCTTATTATTATGCAAAAAGGCATATTATAGAAATAAAACGAAATATCACCGATACAATCTTAATGTACCTAATAAATGCAAAAAATGATGATACATCATATTTCATTGATTATTGATAATATAGAATAATCCACCTAATCTACAAGGAAAATATATTTATTAATTAACTTAACAATGACATTCTGTTATTTCATTACGTAATTACGAATACACAATATTCGCTATCAAAAACAAACGAAATTTATATTATAGCAGCATATTTACATGAATTACAAATATGAGGAAAAATAAACACACTTAAAATCTGTTTTGAACATAATAAAACACGACGAATACTGATAAAATGTCATCATTAGTTGTTTGTAATAATATACATGCCACCATAACTTGCTCGAAACCATTGTGGGACGAATCTAAAAACGTCAAATTAGACTTTGAGCATAACACTTGAACCATAGTGTTTCACGTATGTGTCTACTTTCAAATCTACGATTTTTAACAACATACTCGCACTTCGTAAAAAAAACTTATTAAAACGAATCCCAGTTATAAACGAAATGTTTTTGATTAAGTATATATAATAATAATAAAATGAGTCATTTCACCTTACAATCGGACCCTTCTGAGAACGTCTGCAGTCTAGTCTAGACTTGTAACGAAACGGTATATTTGAGACTAAGGTCGTCTGCTTTGAATTTAAATCTATAGGGGTCTGGGCAGACATATAGTGTCTCAATACAAACAAAATAATACAGCATTCTTACCGCATTATATTTTTACATTATGTTCCCAAACATTACACGTGCTTAAATAACTTATAAAATAATTGGTCAACAATAAATGTTACTCGTGAACTTACAAGGTAGGTTTTTGAGATAAAATAAGATGAAATTTAAAATATGATATACTTAAACTTAGTGAGCATTTACATAAACATGATTCGTGATCTTTTGTTATAAGTATAATTAACTTCTAATAATACTTTAAACACTAAAACTAAACTCTAAAACATTTAGAAAACGCACGGGCAATTCTGGTGTGAAGTGAAAATTTACGCTAAAATTATCCCTTTTTTTGTCTTATATTAAATGCCAAGAGCATCTCACCGTGGTAATGCGTGATCTTTGTTTTAAAGAATCTTCCAGTGAGCTTCGTTTACTTTGACACACTTTAAGTTACGTATCAGTAAAAACATTTCATATTCAAACAGCGAAATCTCTTACCATGACAATAATAAACGATGACAGTTGTTGTTATTTTTAATTTATTTCTTCACAAATTTCACAAAATTTTGACACACTTCTACAAAGATTCTCGCGGACCTAGAATCCGTCCTGATATGATCCCTCGATATTTATTCATTGTGAAAAAGATTTGATTTCATATAAGCAACTACAACGTGCTTAACAAAAACAATAAAATGTTCGAGCTTCAACTAAATGCAGTTTAATTTTTACCGTCCGTTCATTGGTTAAAGTAATTAACTATATCACATGTAATCTATAACAACCATATCATCGTTACTATTAGAACACAATATTCATAAATGAGTCAGTCGCAATGTCATTGGTGAGGAAGTCTGTCGCGACGGCCCTGACTCATCGTTCTTAGAAACAGCCTGTAACTTTAACATGAATAAACGTGGAACCGATAACTTATATAACTTACATACAAACGACAGCGTAAGTCAAAATTGGAATTGTTGCAGATTAATATAAAGCCTGTGTTTTGTATGATTGGATACATCGTACATAGGCACGATACTAAAGCTAATTTCGCTTACTTAGAAAGATTATATATCTTCGGCTTTCGGCTCGAGCTCATACATTGCTAGTATGTACATTATAATCAATATATTAAAATAAAACAAAACACAAAACTAAAAAATTTAAACCTTAATAAGCACCTGTGCACTTGTACCCCAGGGTCCAAGAGTCTCTACTAGATAGAAGGAAGTAAGAAAAATCGTGATTTATCTAATATTGCATATTATTATTATTCACTTTGGATTCTAAAAATACTGTATAAATTGTGCCTTGTTAGTTCAGCATTAAAAATTAAATTTGAAAATTTTGAAACTTCATTTGATCTTTTAATTAGGTATATTGAAAAGTACATTCGTTCTAATTATATCCGTAATCTTGAATTTATTTATATATTTATTATATTTTACAATAATTTTCGTCTTATAACTAAGCATTTAAGTTATAGTCATAGTATATTTCAGTAAGTAATCAAATAGTATTTTAACTAGTTACCACTATAACAATTGAACGGTATGTTATCAGAGGGAAAAGACCCCACTATGGACTGATTAAAGCCCAACGTATGTTGTAACATCTAGTTGGCCTAAGATCGTTGGAGTTACGTAACGCGGCCTCGCGTTTAACCCACTTGCGAACAAGTGCATGTTGCTGGGTATCTTAACCCAAATTATTGATTAATACGTGTCGATGACCTGTCTATGCAAAATAACATGTCACCTATATATGTCAAATAAATATTAAATTAGCGTCTCAGATATAACACTAGTACATATATGGGTATTTTATTCAACATTTTCAAAATTAATATTTCAGTAAAATCCACCTTTTGTCTTGTTTTTTTTTTATGTTTATTCAAAATATTTTATTAAAGTTTCTTTTTCAAATGTCAATAAATTTTATTATTATTGCTACGTAACACGAATGCAGTAATTTTTAATAAAATCAATACGTGTAACTAGGTCAACAGATATTTAAAAATTAATTCTAATCGATAAATGGGCCGGGGTTTCATAATGTAATTGTATTCATCAAATGTACTGTATTTTATTTGTGTTCGGGTATAGTGGCTAATGCTTACTCACTTACACTTGGTAGGTGCCGTTATTAACCAAACCATTGATAACTGTTTCAATCAATCAAAAAATCAATTTGACTTGCTAAAAATTTGAGCTAACATCATTTTTATTTTATTACCTCTAACTCAAAGTGTATGGTTAATATAAAAGTTAATATAAACACAAAAAAGATAAAACCGTAACGGATTTTACATACACACATTACATTAGATACATAAAAATTTAAGAAAGAGACAAAAAACAAAGAATATATGGAAGAAAAAGAAAAACAAACAAAAGTAACCTACACCTCATTATATACTGAAAGACGGAAATTATTTATAACAAAAAATATGTCGACCTTGTTATTAATAGTTTGGTTGGTTTGTCATCAGGACTAAATCTAACCAAAATTTTGTTTTCAAATTTGAACTTTTCAATAAATAAGATAAGATAAATGATCTGGATTTTTCTTTCTGGTCGAACCATCGACATGAATTTCACTCACTATTGAGCCACTATTCGAAAACATAAACGTACAATTGTTTTTAAAGTTGCGAATGTTACGACAATTCATTTTATTAAAGTACAGAGTACATAGGTTTTGTATGTGTATGTACATTAATGTTCTAGATCCTATTGTGCTTGACCTAATTCAAGCGATGCATAATCTGATTTATTCTTGCACGATTGCATAATGCATCGTTTTGTAATGCTTAACATGAAATCTTATATCGTAAAAATCGAGAATAAAATAAATTACATTTGTTTTAATGGATTTTTCGATTTTGTTTGTTCAGTTTGTTATATATTTTTCAGTGAGATGAGGTTTATATTTATATTACATAATGAGACAGAAATAAATATCATGTGTACTCGATTCTTTATTGCTTCTTGTACAGTTGTATACAAGGATGGTATCTTCATTTAAGCAATGAATTGCTTGTGTTAGGAGAATACGCTTTATCGTATTCTCTTATCAATATACGTAAAAAGCCACTATACAAATAAAAACAGAATACAATATGGTATTCCTAATTTCGTTGGCAAGATTAAAAAAATACTGTATTTATAAATCAGGTTAATTTAAGTCGCAAGTGGATTTATAACTTTTACAGTATTAAAATAACTTTATTCATTAAGGTAGACCGAAGGTCAGAATTCGGTTAATACGCGACGTATATCTACATAAATGAACATGGTCAACGAACCGCAGCAAGTATACGTACAAATTACCTAAACTAAACGAACAATAGTGTAACGAAATAGTATAGATTATGCAAGGGACAGAATTTGTGGCGCAATGGCTTAGATACCGCGAAACTGGGGCAGTTGCGGGCTTGTAACTACGAATGCATACAATAAATATAAAATCCTAGCCGATTTTCTACCGAATATCCAATTATATATTTTTAGATATATTTTCAATAAGTTATATTATTCACCTCTCTCTTGTGGAAGAAAGAGTAATGCGAATGAAACGGCAGAGATGAGAGACTATATTACACTATTCAAATGTATTCTTCTATTTATAACTGTTAATATTAATTGTAATGACATTGTTAAGTAGTCTTTAAAAATATATAAATAAAATTTTAGATGCTGTCTCAAAACAACGAATTCGAAATACGGTCGACGTGTTTCAATTATTTCAAATCGATTACAAACGCATAAGCCAAAGGACAAACCATTTATATTGCTTCATTATACAATAGATGTGGTAATGTTAATACCACATTATAGTGTATGTAAAATTTAATTACTATGTCCCAATTAACTATTTTTTTTTTGAGATACTACAGAACTGAACCGATGAAGTAAGTCGAAAATGGATTCCAAAATTGGGACAAATATTTTGATAAGAGTAATATACAGATAAAATCGTGATCGTCTTCATGCTGTATGTTATTTTTTTTTAATTATTGACAAAATCAAATCAATCTAGAACCCGTATAAAAAATACATAAACTATCCCAAACAAACCTTCAGACTAACACAAAATAATCGCTAACTTGCCTTCACTACACAATCAATACTTTTCCTTAATCGAACCTTGTTCAGTTTACCTTCGAAGCCTACTTCCGGTGCTGAGATGTAACTTCCGCTTGACCTTTGCTAGGGGTCACATTGACAATTGTAATTCTTTATTTATATCACGCACATCGTGCCAAGATCATAACATTATGCAATAGCTATATTGTAAATAATATTTCTTGGCTCCGGTTTATAAGAAATTCATCAAAGAAAAATCATCTGAAAAATTGACGACTAAGGTTACGTAATTTCTAACAGTCATAGCGATCAACAGGTTACCAAATCTGCAACATCATTTAGTGTTATTTAATACTGTAAATGTCAATCAATATCCAAAAAATCTAAACTAGTGACCATTTATTGTACAATATTGCATATAAAATTACATAGTTAAAATCTTGATACGTTTTATAATATAAAAGGGGCGGGACACATCACGTTTTAAGCAAACGCCATTGACAGGTTATGTCCTAATAACATCAAGATGGAGTTATAGTTTTCTTTATAAATCGGGAGGCAAACTATCAGGAGACACACCAGTACGGCCAATAGAAACTCGCCTGGCTGGGAGCCCCTGAATGCGTTGCCAGACCTCTAGGACGTGGTACGCTCTTTTTTTGAAGAATCCTAACTCGTATTGGTTCGGAAATATCGTGGCGGGCAGCTGGTTCCATAACAGTAATTAGATCATTTATAACATAAGTATTATACTCATATATTAAGCATATACGTATTTAAATAGTTGCAACATCTTCAATACATGTGTATTAGAGTATTGGTTTGTTAGAGATGTTTTTACTTCTAAAAGATGAGCTTAGCCGTGATCAGGAATTGTTTAGCAACTGGTTTTTTTTATACCAGTTCTTCTCATACTGTACAAGACTCGTATTAAATTATCACATTACACAGATAAAAATATTACGAAACGATCGCATGTGCACGACTAAGTGTGTCAAAATGTGTGATTCAACAATTTGTGATGACGTAACGACAATTGGTCTTGTGAAACCGTGAGGATGTACGGAGTGCTATTCCCATAAATGATACGATATTGATAAGGAATGTACATTCGTTTATGTTATAAAGCATTTTACTCAATTTAAAAAAGTAGTTAAACGAAGGCTTTTAGAAAAAGGATTTTATAAATTGTCAGATTTTGATGATGAAGAAGTTTGGGAATGAATTAGCTCCAGCTTACCCTTAAAAAGTGTACTGGGATCATTTACAAAAAAAAAAACAACCAAGCCGAGTTTCTTGCCTGCTTCTGCTTAGCTTGGTCGCGTACGAATAGGCGTAGAATCACTAAGATTTAAGACGATTCAAAATGATCCTATGTACCTTAATGAATAAAGATATTTTGACTTTGACTACAGATTTATCCCTATCGACGTTAGAGAACTGAAGTTTACAGAGTGCAATTGATCAGATTAGTCTACTGATAGTTTTTATGTATATTGGGAGAGTAGTTAAGCAGCAGCAGTTGTAAAAAAACTATAGAAAAACATATTTGCAAAAGTATAAAACTGCATGCGTTTTTACAAAAAAATCTTATAATACGCCTCTAATTTTACAAATTTCATAGTTATATTTTTAATAACATATGTATCTATAAAACCATAGCGTTGTGTGTTTGTCTATATCACAAAGCGTACAGCCTACGTGCCAAACCGACGATAATACGATAATAATATTATTATTACTTAGAATAGGGAAGTTACGAGCAGGGATTGCGCTGATCGGATGTCAAATATTACATGATTTATAGATGTTTAATGTGATTTCAGCCCTAAATACTTTATTGGCTGTGTCATTTCGTAATGTTTAACAATACAACGTGATAATATTATAGAGAGAGATTTTATAAAATTATTGTATCAATATTAGTTTGCCAAATCATACAAATAATCATCAATTAAATGAGTTATATTTTTATAGTTTGTTGCTTTATTTTTTCAAAGATTATATTGGAAGTAGATGTATTTTTAATATGAATTGCAGTGTTCTTTATTTGATGAAGCAGATAGAACTATGGTCATCATGTCGGACTCTTTTGTGATAGTAACACAAGTTAAACATTAATTGCCTTAGGGCTTTGTACCTACTAACACATGACTTATAGTCACTTGAATATATATATTTAACATTAACATTATAAATCTACGTACATAAAATTATTTTACCAACCATTCGAGCCCTTATTCAAAAAGGCCTGTCAGGTCTTCGAATTTCATTGTATATGCAAATAACGTTAAACACAAATATATAGATAACGATATAACATAGATTAGAAATTAAACATTAGCATTATCTCGGTCAAAGTCGCATCAGCAAGTATTTATGTAACTATTACTAGATAGTTACAATATGCAATGTAAGTCAGTAAGTGTGAAGGTGAAACAACTTCCTTATTTCCTCTGATAGATTATTCCAAACAATGTCAATTGGTTAGCGTCCTCTCATAAAAAATATATTTATTTCTAATAAATATATATATAGTCTTTCGTATGTTTTTGTTTGTTTTTCTCTTGTTTATAGATAAGCAAACCTTTTGTGCCTGGTGCAAAGACTTCGTCAAACCGATGTTGTCCTTACCGAAGTAGTGTTAAATATATATTCAATTAATCGTCAGAATCGAACGTAGTATCTCACAGTTGAGAGCTTAAATCAACATTCCTCTCCTTTAGCATAAATATAATATATATTTTTTAAATATATACTACCTAAATATAATCTTAAGAATGTACAATTTAAATAAAACTATATGGTTTGATTAAAATACGTGTAAATTTTCGTTAGGTACATACATACTGATCAAGTCATATACGTTTTTCTCGAAAAATATGGATTGGAATTGTCAAGTTTTCTGTAGTTATTATATTTAAATAAATAAAGATATAAGTTTATGTTAAGAGTAGCAAAACAAGCACAACAGTTGTTATCATGTAATAATATGCATATTTTGTTTACTTAGCTGTATGTATTTATTGTTTCATTAACTATTATGTAATAATGTATTTACTCTTACTTTATAGCTATTATATATTTGTATGATAAGTGTTTTATTAGTACATTACACTATATTTGCATGCATTATGATGATCAAAGCTACAGTTAAAGATGTGTTATAGAAAAATAGGTTTCAGTTGAGTTTTATTATAATACAAAAGGAAGCATTAATTGCTTAGTCTCTTTGGATATGGATTCAAGTGATTAAAGCCCTTTGTTCGCTGAAAGTTTATAAAAAAACAAAATGTAATTGTTGCATTTACTTTTGCAATACGTTATGTTTAAATTTGGACCAATCCAACTCATGTTGGCTTACTAAGAATTAGACATGAATCGTTAGTTTCGTAGCAAAACTAATTCGAATTAACTTGTAACTGCTTGAAAACTTACAAAAGATTATAATTTTATCTATTATTGCAAACACTTTATCCGTCGATTTTTGAGATTGATAATTTCAAAAAAAAATTCTTACGAAAATTATCTTAAGTTTAAGTTATAGTTTTACAGTAAGATGTACCGTAACTTACGTAACTTACTTTTACGGTATCTGGAAAAATGTAGAGATAAGAAAGAAACTAAGCCGGATTTTAGGAAAAGTGGCCAATAACACCACAGACACATAGGTATACACACTATTAAAGGCTCCATCTATCCATGGATTTGTAACACACAAAATGAGGTAACAACTTACGCAAACCTCAAGGATACTGGCTGGGTTTTGAAATATCAAATGTCGGTTCGACTTAGGTAAGGTGTGCCGTGTCAAGGTGTTATACCTTTCTGTCTTGGGCAACTGTGGGGTACTCGATCCCTAAATGCCAACCAATTTACCCGCTACGAAGTTTTTGTTTACATTTTATAAGCCTACAGTGTAGTTTCGTTATATGTATTAAACGTACTCAGCTACGGTGATTTGGGGAATATCTGTATACCAAAATACGTACCGCAAAAAGCATTCTAGGAATTAAATTAAGCGTTATTCGTAAAAAAACAAAACTTATAAACTCGGAACATTTGAAGGCATTTGAAGACGGCCAGGCTACGTAGCGCGTTCTACGGGCGAAAGATATTATGATATAAGATGAAAAACATTGTATCCGAGTTGGAAAAGGATGGAGAAATTTATACATCACATCAGATTTTCTCTTTAGACTAAATATGTCCAAGGACAGATAGGATTCATTGTAAGTTTTGGAGTACTAAACATCAGTCTATACAAAGACGGACAACAACAATTTCAAAAAAAATCCAACTGTTGATCCGGTAGTGCTCAAACCATGTGTATTGGTATATTTTTAAAGACAAGTAAGTGATCAGTGCCCGACGCATCTTTTATTCTTGGGGCTATGTGTCTTTACCTCGAAGTTTGCTTCACTATAGAAGCAAGTATTCAATAATTTAGATAAATTCAATATCCTTAACTTGTTACTGTATTTCACTTTTCTGTTATGATTTAATAAGTGAGTTAATACCTATTAAATTACGTCTTTACTGTTAATAAACACCGCAATTAAATGTAAAAACTAAGAAATCCACACTTACTTACTTTTATTACTCGGCAATATGGCCAATTGGATGAAATGTGTATAAAAACTGCAATAGTTCTTATCCAAGTATATGTGGTTCACTGTGCCAGCGAGCGAGCTGTATTATTGATTAGTATGGATATTCCGTTACAGTACTATGTGTTACTTGTTTAAAGATACGTACTTGCAAAGCTTTCTATTAGTATCGCATCAGCAAGTATAAAACAAATATTATATATTTAAGGTATTCAAGTTATATTTAAATAGTTTTATTTGATGAACGTATTAAAAAAACATAATTTAATTTTAAAGACACAATCAATTAGTAAGTAGTCCCAAAGTCATAAACGTGCTGAGAAAAGCTCCTTCTATGCACACGATATTATAATAAAATTAATCACTTGCTTAACATAAAGTTATTTCTCGTTATGAACAACGTCGCGAAAGTCAGTCGAGCAATATCCACCTGTTGCTATTGACAGTCCCGTTACCTCATAGTAGGTTAGCATCCGTTCAGCACATCCCTATGACACAAAATAGGGTTGTACATACTGCAAACACGTGTCAATATTTTTATTGTAATTATCGAGTTGAATGTGTGAGTTAATAAAAAATAAACAGACACTTTAGGTATTTAAAATTAACCAAACATCATTATCCTAATAGCCTAATGGTCACATTCGGAAAATGTGATAGCGTGTCTATTTAAATTAATTAATTTATGCAAGTTGAGAACGTTGGTAAAGAACTAATAGAATTTAATACAGTTGGTAGTTGAATAATTATTTTTTTCATCGGAACTGTAAAGGTGTAGAAATGTATGTATGTATGGTTATAGAAAAAGCTTTAAGATGACAGCCCTGGAAAGTATCCGGCTGTTAGTGGGTAAGCGGATTATGTCAAGTCTGTAACATAGCCGTCTAAGCATGGGAACTTGGGCGCATAAATGACTTTGTTCAATAGTAATGTGCTGTTCATACGCTATGGACTTAAAAACAATTTTATAAAACGTACTCAATAAGCAAGATCTGGCGTATAGGTGTACTATGTCTACTTAAGGTGTTATTTCTTGAATAAAAAAAATCAAGTGACAGTAAAAAAATCTAAAACCATGGAGGTTCTATGTCAGTTCGAAGTACATGTTATGATAACCAATTAATAAGTTTCATTCTTTTTCGTTGCTTTCTATTAACTGTGTTCAATAAAATAAACAAAACAAAAAACTCTCTATATAATAAACAACTATCTCTACAGTCTTAATGTTCTTGAAACACAAAATGTTATCAAATTCATTACCTTTCGAACAATCACAAGTTACATAATACTAAAATTTCGAAAAGGTATACAAAATTAAGATAATGCTACTAATAAATTCAATATAATTAGTGTAACGAAAACCCAACGTAACACCGTTCCAGCAAAGTTGGAAATATATTGTCAAATATTTTGTTACGTAATGCCAAAGGTCACATTGCATAACCGCAATACAATATTGTAACTGACCAGTATATCGAGACCTCCGAAAATAGGTTTGTTTACCCCGTAGTAACCTTTCATATAAGTTATAAAAGGAGAGGGGAAGATCAAACAATATGGTTAGATTTGTTGGTTAATTTTAGAATGTTTGCTATGAATTATTGCGTTTAGTTAACACAAAATGTTATACAAGTAAGGTTTCATAAAAGGTAACTAATACTATTACATTTCTATACTTGCTACAATATTTTTTATGTCATTTATTGCCTTGCTTTAAAAAGTGTAACCAAGCCGAGTTTCTTGCCTGCCTCTTCTCAGCTTGGTCGCGTACGAATAGGCGTAGAATCACTTAGATACAAAACGATTCAAAATGTAACTAAATGAATAAAGATATTTTATATATGATTTATATTTTATGAATGAAAAATAAAGAATATATAATTAAGGTGTCAGTAAAATAGAGATTTTTTACAAACACTAGCTTCGTCTACACATAATCACCACATACGAGATCAACGTATACAAACATGCAATGGGTGTGTTTACCAATAACTACATCGTTCATATAACACACTGTATAAATTAATTATGAAATGACCCGATCCAGTAACCTTGGCTCACATGTACTGGTTCAGTGATGCAACACTTTGCGTCATCTCTTTCTTATGAGATTATCAAAACAGCACGACCTAGTTATAACTACTTTATGCAAACACGGCAATACAATTTTTATGTATACATAATTTATCACAAGAGATTATATATTCATATATTACAGGTGAATAGGTTTCGCTTTAATTGAGTCGTAGTGCTTTTCACGATGTACAAACTATTTTAAAAACCACTATTAAAAAGTACATTATTCGCAGCCCCATAGTCTTTTAATACAATATAGTAATAGTGTTACTAAACTGGTAGATATTGTTAAATTTGTAAAAAACCTAAACATAAGTTATTGTTATCGATTTGTTTTTATTGAGAAGTACATTTACATCTTATGACAGGAAGTACACTCAATTTGTAATACAATGTTTGCAATTGTTTTATTCAGTCCATATTATGTATGTAGAATAAGGCCCAGTAGTCAAATAAAGAATGAAACAGGGGTAAATGTTCTATTGTGTTTTATAAACCCCAAAACACATTAGTTTTTAAATGAAATTCTAATACCTACGAATCACGTAATTATAATCTGGTCACGTTTCGCTTTTTTTCAAAGGTATTACGTAATTCGTGCATTCGTTTTCCTGTTTTGTTTGACTTTGACCTCCAAAATCAACTCTTGCGCAGATTAGTAGGCGTTAAATCATTTATTATAACATATTTACTCATACATACTTGTACGTGTGAAGTGAAGAGATACGTGATCAATTATAGATCAACTAACTCGGTTCAAATATTCTAACACAGTTATTTTATATACAAATTAAAACCACGTTTAAAATCAATTTATAGTGGTTTTTGTGGACTCTACCAGAGCAAACTCATTTAAGAAATGCTGATAAATGTCCGAATAAAAATACGTGTTACGTGTAAACTAAGAAGAGAAAAGACTGAAGTACAAATATGTGTAATTTAATTTTATTTACACCGACACTAATATCATACATTCTAAGAATATGGTCAGCAAAATCATATAATGAAAAACTACAGTTCAGTCAAGCATACCAAATTTTATTCTACCATATAATTTTCGCAACATGTTTCCTAACTATAATCACCGGTATTATCTGAGTGATGTAAGATATGTGTCAAGGCTTGTATAGTTATGATATAAGTTTATTCAGATACACCTTATGTATTTGTGCACAAAAAAAATGTAAATAGGTTGTTAGCATTCGTGTCAAAAGTTTATGAATATAAGCAGATAACACGTCTAGATGAAGTGTAAAGATAAAAAAAAGAACTTATCTCTGTCACAATACAATTGAGAGTTATAAAGCCTTGCATGGTTCTGAGACGTGCATGTAATATTCATATTTGTTCACCATTTAACCCCTTTTCCCGGTTTTAAACCGGAGGGTTTTTTTAAAGATAGCTTGAACTGGCTTTTCATTGAGATATAGGCTCCCTCTGCACCATCTACATATGGGGAGTGTTCTTATTCATTGTTTGAACTAATACCAGTAGTAGAATGTTAACGTCGGATGTCAAGGCAGAATACATAATTGAGCGCTTTTAAAGGAATTTTCTGCGCACCACACCCATGTGGATTTACCAGTAGAGCTTTCATCTGAGTATATTTAAGGAAAACATCACAACGACTGTATTGTTTGAAATAATAATTATTACTCCGCGTAGACCACGAATACGCTGATCTTTTCAATCAGAAGAACGCTGAGTTGCAGTGTAAGCTCTCTACTTGTCATTACCAAGCGATACTGTTATAGCAACAGTTCTAATACACAAAATATTACTTAACGCGACGGTTACTCTAAAAACATGTTACGACCAAATCAGATGACGCAACCATCATTAAATTATTACATAACAACACTTACTCTTCACCTTGAAACGTTATGTAATATGTCAAGGTGACATTAGTTTTGACATGTTATGTTGGGGTATAGACTTACTCACTTACCCTGACTGTGTTTCCAATTTAGAGTTCCTCTGGAACGAAAAACTTTCAGCGCTCCCTGTGCTCTGCCACCAGGTCAGTTGACCTGACTGGCCTGACTGTAGCATATTATAATAATAACCAACTTATTTTATCAAACAATGCGAACAGTAGAACTAGTAAGTCTGTTAAGTATTATTTTATAGAGATAGTAATTTATTTGAATATAGATAGAAGAAAATTGCGGGGGGGGGTTAAACGAGTGATGTCCTTACTATCAGGCCCCGGCCTATCCCGATTGCTTACCTAGAGGCATTTGATGATACGGAAAATGTGTAATATAAAAATAAATTTTCACTAATTGCAGATATAAAATGGCTAGAAGGTCGTTGCAAAGACAAGGAGGATGATAGTTAAAAAACATATAATAATTGTCCATGAACTTTTATATAAAAAATTGCAAATTATGTTAATTTTATTGTGTTTGAGATGTGAAAGGCTCGTATTTGTGTTTCACGTTCTTTAGAAATAATGGAACGTATTTACGTAAGTGTCAGTGTGTCAATGTCATTCCATTTTGACACTTTTTTTCGTAACGCCAAACTTATGCGTTTGTTATATAAAATTTATTTATTTAACACAAGTTAAACCTAAAATTCTAGAACATACATCCACTTTTCATTCTTTTTGTTGTTCACAGTATCACGGGCCTAAAATGTACAGTCCAATTATTTAATATTTATTAAATTAGTTGCAATGTTATTATTTCTTGAAATGTACAATATTAATTATAAATAGTTTCACATAAATCATTTATTCATCGTAAAGAGTACGTGAAGATTTAACTTAACTAACTCAGGGTTAAGTTTATAATGGATAACGTAAGAATTGTAATTTTCATCATAAATCTAATTAAAACTACAAAAACCTACTTAAATAAATTCACTTATGCAACCCATTGCATGATGGCCGTAATGAACTTTCATAATTAGGGGGCTACTCAAGCGTGCATATTGCAGTTACTTTAGATCTTAGACCATTAGAATTGTCCTTGGAAACCACTTTTGCTCTTACAACATTGATTTGTGGGCCAATTTTGTACTGATAGCGTTGTAATTTCATATTTAGACATGTTTTATGAGCATTTAACAACACAATACTAGTAATCAAACGTTGTTTTATTATTGCTTTATATTAAAATAACAATAAAAAGTGGCCTTTATTAGAATTTTTTTTTTAATTTTTTTTTATAACGTCATTGGTGAATGGCAAATTGCTGCATTTTCTAATTGTGTAAAGTACTATAATGTAGGTGGGAAACACTTTTTTGACCAAGATGTAAACTGAAAAAGATTGCCCCGTTATTATTCCGGTCCGGTCCTTAATGGGTTCGGTAGATCCGTCCCTGTGTTATACTCTATGGCATTACAAAGGTACGTTCCTAATATGCCTATATATATAATACTAAGAACTTGTCTACGTTTGATAAAAATAAGATAATCATTATTCAGGTTTACGCATATTATGCATTAAATTATATATAACACAAGTAAACTTGCGTATTAGCTTAAACTAGAACGAAATACCGAAGTATTATATATATATATATCGAATAAAATATTTATTTATATCTTATTCGTTGCAAGGATCTGAACACCGACAACACACACACGTCAATTAATGTAATGATCGTGGAAATAAGCGAAATATTCGCAACTGGCAACATTACGGTGATGCAACTGGTTCCTTACATATGTCAACACTGTTACACACTGAATGCATGTGCAATTTGTGCAATATTTTTTTTTTATATAAACGCTTATATACGGTTACATTTTCGATGAAATTAATGTTTTGTTTGAATGTACTAAGTTCATAAGTCTGTAGTATGAAAAATATCATTCAGTATAAACATTTAAGTATCTTACAAACATTAGGTTAGAAGTGGCAGGAGTAACCCGAAACAGAGTAGCTCAGGAGAGATCGGAATGATCTGAATATAAGCTATTATTATTGCTACATACAGATATTTTCTGCATCTACACCAGACATTTTTAACACTAAAATAGAAGCCTCTTTCATTATTATGGATTAGTATATAAGTAGGTTATGAAGCGAATGTAAGGTAGACCTTCTAGTTGTGTCGAAACTTAGCCCGACCTGTTGCAAACTGCGGGCCAAATTACTTTATCTGATATTAAATTTGTAATATTATACAATATCAATTATGTATAAGTATGAATTAATAAGTTTTATTCAATTAAATTAATATGTAAATTATAAAATGCACCATTTTCCAATTTTGATTTAAAATTCGCAATAATTGAACACGCCTTTTACTTAAGTATTTTATTCAAACAAGCACTAAAATGGAACAATAAAATTGTGGTGTCATATGGATGTGCGGCGGGAAAGGTGATAGAAGGTTACTTAACAAAAAAAGGTATCTCGAAGTCTTTGTAAACTGCTGTCTTCGCAAGTGGGACTGGATTTCTCCGAAGAGAAACCTATCATATACCCATGACTAAAATTCTCGATGAAAGAGATAGTGGGTCCAAACAGATCTGGCAATGTACTGTTGCATGGCGAAGATAGCCAGAAATATTTGGGGCGAGTTAAACCGCGAAGCCATTGAAATAAACAAATGTCATCTGGCCCATACAGGGGACATAGTTCAATTAGCCACAAAGTCATCAAAACGTTAAGTGTAGATAAGAAATATACTTGCTTTGTAGATCTATTGTACAACAGTAGTCTCGTAAACTCAAAGATTTGTAAAATGCTGAAATGTGTATACGAAATAACTTCAGTTGATTAGAAACAAATCTTTCGCTTACATCACTAATCGATTGGCTCAAATGTTTAACAATAATTGCATAGTTACAACAGACAATGTAATAAAAATTGCAATAAGGTTCGCGAATCATGTAATTCATTGGCAATCAGTGGCGAAATGCAATGCTTATTACAGTTTACCTGTATGGACTAGTTTATATTATTGCCAAAATGTTCGGTGTCATTATGCTCGATCACGTTATGACATATAACATACAAAATATTTGAAACAAGAGTGCTATTGGAACTACATCAATATCCTATTGTTAGATGAAATTCATTTGTAATTATACTGTTATTCATAAAATTTGAAACAATAATCAATTTACGATTTCATATGAACGTATCAGCACTTTTTAGATAATATATATTATAGAACCCTATATTAATGTTATATCGTATAAAATAAATAACTTTTACAAGTGTTTATTTATGGAATTCGTTTCTATAGCGTCACACACGGGCATTTGCTTGACAAAATAAAACAACTCAATGTGTAAGGATTAAAATACTTGAAAAATATGTAGGAATCCCCATCGGGGACTACATTCGAACTCAAATATTATGACCTTGTATTACAGGTCCTCTTTGACGTAACATAACGACACTAACAGCCACGTGCTTATTATGTAACAAGCTATAAGGGGAGTCACACGCGTGTAACTTTAGCGCACTAAGCAAAATCGCAGTGTCGTCTTGCTTAGTCTTTTTACTGATGATGTGTTCAATGATTACATACACCCCTTAGAGTATTACGAACTAACAAATGTGGTGTTTTTTATTTAGGTCAAAAAATGTATATTGTACGACAATGCATGTTATTATTAAAAATATATCTACTGTCATACTCTCTAGTTCACCCAAAATGGGTAAAAATATTTGACGCGTGATAGTTGTTATTTTGAATGTTTATTAAAGTCAAAGTCGAAATATTTTTATTCAGTAAGGTACCATTTTGAAGCGGCTTAAATCTAAAGTACGTATAAAGCTTCACAATTCACTTCTTATTTCTTAAAAACTTTGGTATGTAATATATCCGAGTTTTATTTAATCGTTCAGTATATCACCACCCTTAATTCTTGATTGCATTACGTAACAGTGGGATTACATAGACCTTGACAGGAAAATAATCATTGTCTCGTTTCTGTCTCATGTGCTGAAGCAAAAAAATATCTAACACAACACGTGATCAAATATAATTACAAGCAATATATGTTAATTTTACTGCATTTAAGGAAAACTGTTCAATCGTTTTTGTAATATTTTCCTTATTGTCGCGACTTATGACTGTTTAATTACATAATTAATTAATAATTCGTTATAACGGCTCACTTTGAAGTATTTTATTTCTTACATGCACAATGTGTAAGAGACATTATTTTTTGTGATGAGAACTTCTAAGAAACGCGTGAATCATCTTGTGTTGTAACATATTAATTAGTAATTCTAGATAACTGCCTTCCAAACCGGTGGGTGTAAAGATTGAGGATTCAAAATTGTCTTTATAAAGACTTACTTGAATAAAGATATTTTAAATTTGAGTTTGAAGACAATGTTACTTACAAAGAGTAGCGTATTGATCCTAACAATTTAATCGCTATTAAAATTAGATTCCGTCTATACAGACATGCACGCATAAGCAACGCCAATGTAAACATAGTTTCAATAGGAATTAATGTGCAAATAACAATACAACTAACACCATGGCTTGTACTGGTATAGTGACTTCCCCAAAGCTCTTTAATTAAATTTTTACAACAAAGCCTGATGCATCTAGCAATATTTTAACTTGAAATTGTATAGATATAGAAAATAAGTACATTTTAAGCTTAACTACCTATGGTCTTAAAGCAATATAAGGCAGTCTACGACACACGTTTTTAATTTTTAGTATCTTTCTTTTTAGTATCTATTTATTTTAATTTCTATACGTAAATGTAATGAACCGTAGAAGGGCCGTCATACAAGCTAGATATTCACATAGATTGTGTTTGTGCAAGTAGATAAGTTTTATGTTAGAGATGAAATTGCACGTGTCGTGTCACGTGGTCAATATTGCAGTTTTTAGTTACGTAAGTTATAATAAAGTGATAAGAAATAACATTTAATGCAAAATATTCTCGATCACGTTGGACTATCGTAAGACATTAAGTAATGAATAGAGACAGACGATATTAAAATAAAAGATGTAAAGATTTATCGCTACCGAGTTTTGTGCGGGACTTACATAGCGCTTTACGTAATAATATAAATGGGGTATGTTGTATATTCTTTATATACCCACAAAACCAGTATTTTTGATACACAAGGCGGATTGTAAATTGATGTAAAACCACAGACACACTTTTTGAATTACTACAACTGTTCTGGAACTACAATATACCAACAATATAAAATGTGGACTATGATTTTTATTTAATATTGTAAGGATGTGGATGTAGAGTTTACATGTAATCCCGTACTGAGTATTTTTTTAATAAATATCTAACCTAACCTAGGGCACTTCTACGCCTACATAATACATAACAATTACGACATTCCACGTGAGCCGTGCATCTGACCGCGACCACGTGGCCACTGTCACGTTATAGTCACTAGCGTAACTAATTATTGTGAACTAGGATTGTTAAATCAATTTTTGACTCATAAAGTCAAAGTTTCTTTATCATAAATAATGATGAATGTCGAATATTTTTTTATAGATTTTTAATAAGCGCTAGTAGAATGGATTCTACAGGCGCTTATTAAGGAATTAAGTAAATGCCTGGTAGTGAGTACCGGTGATCCAAGAGCTGGTGCTTTTCTCGTTCAGCGTATTAGCATCGCGGTACAAAGAGGAAATGCCGCCAGCATTGTGGGTACTATGCCACAAGGACCGAACTTTTTATATTTGTTTTAGTTTTGTGTTTTAAGTTATATTAGTTAGGTTAGTATTAAGAATGTTTATGTTAAATGTCAATATGATTTTTAAATACGATATCACGAAGACAACACTGCTCATTGCTACCATCGAAGGCCGCTGTTTATATACTTCTAATTATTTTGCAGAAATGTATATAAAAAAATAAAACTTTTTTTAAAATTTTCCAATGTGAAAAATCATTTATCGTTGTAATTTATTATGTAGAGTCAATTTTCCTTCGACCCAAGGCGACTCTGTTTCCTGGTGTGACGTGAATAGTAATAGTTGTTTCCTATCTTTCTGGGTTATTAGTTAATCACCCTTGACGAGAAGAGCATTGGAATAAATTGTTTCTATACTTATAAACTTAACTATCAAATATTACGTGAAAAACTTTTTCACCGTAGCGCAGTACCTCATTCGGCTTTCAATAATAGCATCTTAGTTAGGAGACTTTGAGACAACATCATATGTACAGATATTGTAAATAATTACAATAAAAATTCTTTGATAACAAAGAATCTATCAAAAATATAAAGAACCATATATTTTTGGGAATCCGAGTCCAAGACTCAGCGCAAATGGAATTCTTTGAAAAATCCAGCGGTTTGTGGAATCATAAAATAAATGTGTTTTGTTTAACTTTACACTGATATAGTTCAGATGTTTTGTTATTTAATCAAATTAGTATTTATATAGTTATCAATCAATGTAATAAAATAAAATATATATGAAGAGAAGTGGTCGTCATCTTGTCGTGAGAATTGTTGAAGCTGTTTCGGCGTAGTCTAGCAACAAACACCGCGACAAGACACTTTTATATATTTTTAACACATTTAGGATAGTTTTATATTGAGCAACTCTTATTAAAAACAAAATATTCTTAATATTAACCTAACTAATATAATTAACTTAAAATAAAACAATACAGAAAACTAAAACAAATTTAAAAAGTGTAGCAGAGTACCCTCAATGCTGGCGGCATTTCCTCGCTGTATGGCGATGCTTACACGCTGAGCAAGGAAAGCACCAGCTCTTGGATCACTGGTACTGACTACCAGGCGCCTACTTAATTCTTTAATAAAAAAGTCTCTACCCCAAATGGAAAAAATACATAGTTTGAGGAAAGAATTTCGTACTTTGACCTTTTCATTTTTTCCGCCTGCTCTGCAGCCGCGCCAGCTTTGGAGCTTGTGACCGGAAGGTGGGACGGTGCTAAAGTGTCCACACAAGTGGCATCCCAGACCATAGCCCTTCCCATACTCCATGGCATCACAGTCATTCCATCCGGTCGTCAACCATTTATATATTAGATATATATAACGCTTTTTGTAGCCTCGACTCCGTTATCATTTGGAACAATTGCATTATTACTTTACAAGCAATATCAATAAAATTAGATTAATGTATAGTAAAACAGGAAATAAATTATCATGTAAAGAAGCGACAAGGACGACCTTTATACAATTTTCCTATATTTGTAATACTGTCATGGTTTTCGCCTTGATGAGCATTTTTATTCCGCACGTTGTAACTAAGAGGTAATACACCTTGTGTGGTGTACCTTATGTAATTAGTATTTTCTGGGGAATTCTGGGTTATGAGTTATGATAAAAAAGTGTAATTTAATCTATCTATCAAAGGGGGATAGACGACCCTACGAGCTGCCAAAACAGACAATTCGCAGTACACAGTATATGACAGGTGTCCGTTTAATTTAAGCTCATATCTAACTTGAAAGACCTCTACGCGGAGCTGATTTTACAGTTGGGTAGTTCGCTGTAGGAAATGCAAAGCGCAAAGCGAAATGTGGTAGATTTCCAACATTAAAGGTGCTGCGGTTCAAAGTGTCAACATAACAATTCCTCAGAAAACCTCCAAATACATTTTGTAAAACATACACCAGTGAACCAAGAGTATTCCGCAGCCAGCAGTCTTTGACCAGTCCTAGACCAGACTTGGTCAAGGTTTTATTATATTGAAATTGTTTTTCATTCACAGGGCAGTTATCAATGGCGCACAAAGAAAATAAAACATTTTATTTCAATAATTATTAGTTGTTTACTTTTAATGCTGTAAACATTAGAAGTTTTATTTGACATTTGGACAGTCGCCAGAGATTTATCTCGATAAGAGGTCTACAATGTATTAAACAGACATGCGCACACGCACGTGGTTAGTGCACGTTGTTCACACCGTGCGCTTGAGTTGCTGTAACGCTGAACATGCGTTTAAAAACGATAACATTAAGGACTTATTATAAATTGTTGTAGTCTTACTTACTTAGATGTCAAATCAATACAATAATGAAGTATATATAATATGATATTTTCTAACCACAATATACAGTTACCATTCAGAAAGCCTGAGCCAGGTCACCAATTTGCCACATTCTGAAGTATAAGTGTTTGGTAATATTGAAATAAAACATAAAAAAAAATATACACCGACCCTTAGATCGAAAAGAGAGTCGACCAGGGGAAACCGCTGTCTGGCCTGACAGACATACTAGTGGCTAAGGTTGTATATATATAGCAGTCGAGAGAACTTCGTGGAAGCAATTTAGGATCTATGACGAAATCAAACTGATTGTAACTATAATTAAGTATAGTATAATAATAAACTTAACCCCTTATTACTCTGATCCGGTAACTGACACAACATAAATGCAATAATCCGGATTTAAAAGACAATAGATAATTAATAAGAATAGGGTGCTGTAATTTATTACTACACTGAAATTCATATATCATTTATATAATGATAGAGACTTTTGGACCATGGGGTGCAAGTGCACAGGCGCTTATTAAGGAATTAAGTAGGCGCTTTCCTTGCTCAGCGTATAGGCATCGCGAAATGCCGCCAGCATTGTCACAGGGACCAACTTTTTCAATTTGTTTTATTTTATGTTATATTAGTTACTTAAATATATACAGATTAATAGTTTTATTCAATTGATTAAGATTTAATTGTTATTATGTAAATTTATATATTTTTTATCAATTTCTTGATCTCTCTGAGATCTTTATTAATATTTGAAAAACAAATTAATGCGCGTTTAAAATTTAACTATTGTTACCAATAGTTTTTTCATTAATATAGTAAGAGAAAACCTTTACTAAGTAAATCTTGATATTATCGTAAAATCCATTTGCTTTCGTTATTATTAGTAGCATTATATTAAAACCGTGTGATCTAAGAATTATTAGAAGAACATCTTAATTAAACTTGGCATAACATTGCATAACGTTAAGAATTTATTTATTTATAACACGGTTGTAAATCCTTATTATTTAAAGACGAAATAAATCGTAGCATAAATTTACATATATATTGCGCAATACAATGTACGTGGTTGAATCATATATTAATAGTGAGTTTTATATAGTTTATAGTAGTGAAGAAATAAACATATATTAAATAAATAAAACACTAAAGTTTTATTTATCTTATATATAAGCATCCAGTCATCTTTTATTATTTTGAAGTTCCTTGGTATATATATTAACTTATTACTACTATATTTAGAATAATAGAAATGTGACTCGATAATTCACTATCCTTTTTACCGAAGATGTAAGAAATGCATTTTTAAATAAGGCTGAGACGAGTTTACTGTTTTATTGATTTTTCTATCACAATCAAGTTTATAGTAACGTCATTTGAACACAACTACAAATCTTATTACCCACTACACGTGTTTGCCAAACGTGAGCTGTCGATAACACGGTCCTATTAGAATTTGTTTCATTGCTTTTCTATTTTTCGTCAGTTTGTTCTATATTTCTTCGGATATCTGAAAACACTACGTTTATTTTAAGTTAATTCTAGAATATAAAAATCTTCATTTTATATTAAATGTGTACGTGATAAAAGTAATGCCAATTCATATTATATTATGTCACGCTTTGACTCATATATGTCGATAAGATGGAATTTAATCTATGATAAAATGTGAGTGATAGTAGTTGCGTCATCTGAACTCATTTTTGTTTTACAGAATAACGTAATTGTTCATAAAACAGATAATTCATGATTTGGAAGACATTATACATATACAATACATTACAATTACATTTGTTTAGTAGTTTAAAAAAAACTTTAAACAATTCAAAGTTTATTTGTTTATTTATTTATTTCAAAATTTATTAATTTATTAATAGTTAAATTAGGATATATGTATATAAAACTGTTTAATTAACTTTCGTGCTTAAAAAGTCTATAAATATATAATGACAATGATGCCTGCTAATCAAAAAATATCAAGAAACAGTTCCAGCAGTGCGAGGCCACGGAAACTTAGTCGTTAAAATGTTTTCTATATTGAGAAACGAAAGAAAGATAGCAAAGTTCATCAAGTAATAATTGTATTTTTTACCTTATTCGGCTTTGACTTATTAATCTTATTAAAAATATTATATATAACGTATTATTTTAATAATTTATTTTGCCTCTTAATTTCTTTACATAAGCCAACAAACGATCCCTCACCTATCTCTAGTGATAGTTTTTCTTTACCAATTTTTATTTGTACCCCACTATATATTCCAGACATATTATAAAATTATATTTAAATTCCAAAACTAAAACAACTATTTAGACATATTACAAGGATGTCATGGAAATAGTTCGCGAACTGACGCGATAAACGTGCGAAACGTGACATGGTCGCGTGACCACCATCCACTGAACAAGGCTAATGTGTATTATGTATTATAATATACAATGCAATTATATTACTACGTAACAGCTTAGTCATGGGGATTTTAAGAGACATTAGATACATTAGGATTACATATAAGATTTCTTATTACCATTTTTTTTACGGTAAAAAGAATATATTCTTTTTCATACACCATTAATATATTGGTTAA
The DNA here is from genome assembly GCA_951799465.1 of Leptophobia aripa. Classification (NCBI taxonomy): domain Eukaryota; kingdom Metazoa; phylum Arthropoda; class Insecta; order Lepidoptera; family Pieridae; genus Leptophobia; species Leptophobia aripa. Next base: position 4,099,371 of record OX637272.1, on the reverse strand, counting down.
TTAATTTAGTAATCGTTCTTGACTTACTTGACTTAACATCATATTTTCACTCAATGGGTAAATAGGCATCTAAAGTAATCCTCCATTTCTCACTCTAAGGCTCTCTTCACCAGGAACGTATGTCGTCAGATTTGTTTGGAACGCCACCTTCGCTTCACATGAGGATTCCAGTCTAGCGCCAGATTTTGAATATGATTATCTCTTCAGAGAGTTTGGCTAATTCAGTTAGCATTCGCAAGTGTTTTGCAAAAGCACGCTTTACAAAGATTTGGAGTTTGAATTGAATTGTTTTAGTCATATTAACAGTATTGGATATGACCAACAAGTGGAGGCCTTACAAAGATTTAGTGAATTTCGTTAAAATATATGACCGTAGAATAATCTAGACCTAAATTGAGAAGTCAATTTAATATCATAAAACGTACAATATAAAAAAACCACAATTTTAGGTAACCTTTAATTACCTTGTTTTGTAATTACCATTGTTTACTCAATTATAATTAGATGATTTAAAAGGCATTAATATTTGTGTAATACTGATAATGTTCGAAAAAAAATTAACGACGAGAAATTATCAGAACTATTTTCAATACTTGTATACAAATAACATGACATATGTTAATCAATAAAGTCCAATCAGGGAATATGTTTGTAAATTTAAAAAAAAACATATTTAAAAGGTTTTATCGGAAAAACTGAAATCACATTGGATAATTTTGGTAATATTTTATTTTAAGCATAATACGAGTGCCGTCTGTTATCTAGTTGTTAATATTGATTCGGTATTTTTTTATGCATAACTCGTTTTATTTAAACAATAACTTCAACTTCAACTTAAGAAGAAATGAGTCGTGTACTTCTATTCAGCACGCACAAAACCTTTTCATAAATTGAGACTTTATTATTGTTCCCAAATTACATAGAAAGTTCACGAGGGCAACGTGATCCGTCCACGTTGGAACAATTCGCACGTGACTCAGTTATTCAACGGTAAGGATGTTCCAGATTTCAGCAGAATATTTTTTTTTGCCATTAAAATTAAAACTGACATGAAATACTGTATGCCCCTATTTACTTGCACTTGACTAGTCGCAAGATAAATGAAATCGGTTTAATATTTCGATTTGGTGTTTCTATAGAATGCATTAACATGTGTAAATATTCAAGCTAAGATTACAAATGGAATGCGTATAGATCCAAACAAAAAGAACGCATCAAATTATTATTTCTTGGAGAGTGATAATTTCAACTATTAACATATATTATCGAACAGTTCATTATATTATCATCAACCGATATTTACCTAAAGTTATTACATTGAATGTATTAATATTATTACACTTAATCATTATTTATATTAGATTCCTCTTTATATAATCAATATGGTAAACTATCATAACCGATTGCCACAGTGTTACGTAATAAACTGATAAGCTATATCAGAATAAACAGTTAATATACATGTAACTATGTAACAAGTGTGCTAGAGCGACTATGTTTAAAAGCTTATAAACATAAACAACGCCATGTACTTTTTCAATAGATTTATATTTCCAATTTACCGATCACGACAAACGTTGTTATGCCAAGAAAAGAAAAATTGGTTCTAATAGATGTTGGCCGATTCTCAGACCTAATCAATATGCTCACAAAATTTCATGAGAATCGGTCAAGCCGTTTCGGAGGAGTAAAGAAACAAACATTGTGACACGAGAATTTTATATTTTTGATTTCATATGAATCAATTAATTAACCACATTTAAGCCATTTATAGGTTTGGATTTCTTTCTATTAAGTACTATACCGATTCAAATATCAATAAAAAAACAGCTTTTGATTGATCAAATCGAGTTCTGGATACAATAGTACATATTACTTGCGATTATATACATGTTGTTTCCACGTACAGTCAAATATGTTAATTTTGTAAGGTACATAAGATCCTTTTGAATCGTTTCAAATCTAAATGCCGGTACGTACGCGACCAATCTGAAAACTTCAAACTCAGCTTGGTTGTTTTTTTTTTGATGATCCTAATACAATGTATTTGTGCAATGCTAAGTTGGAGCAAACCAAGACTGATTAGTATGAAGTTGATATGAAAAACTCGATACCAATTGTCAGTGAAATCTTAAAAACCTGCCTGTTAAATAATAGTGTATTTATTTCAATTCTGGTGTATTTATTCGCATACTTGCGGTATTGATTTTTTAACGTAATAAAAAATAATACCACATTTAAATATTTAAAGGCTACAACACTAATTTATATAACGTTTTCGCAAATACAAAATGTTTATTTTTGGACTTTTTTACAATGCAATGAGTTCTGTCATTGTAGGGTTTCCTGGGCATGTGACTTGAATCACGCGGCCAGTTTTCTTACTTTCAATATTTAAACAATACGTTTCGAACATTGTTAACTTTGGTATACTTTTCTGGATTTACGGAATGACGTATTGATATTTGTTATAACAAATTAGATTAGCTTTTCCCTTAGTAAAAAACTATGACATCAATCAAAAATATTTACAATAAATAAAGATCCAATCGCCGTGATTCTTTAATAAATGCATTTTAATGTAAGACATCTATCTTATATATATAAATCTCCTGTCACGATGTTTTTCCCCGATGGATTCCTAAACTACATAACAGATTTTAAATTAAATTGGCACACCGAGAGCAGTCTGGTCCAACTTGAGATATAGGATAGCTTATATCTTTAATTATAGTCGCAATTTTATTTTATTGCAAATTATTTGTCTATATAATTAATTGACAGTCACAATTATCTGTTAACTCCAAAATATTCTAACAGATTTCGATACTTTTCGACTGGATTGAGTGAGTAATCTATAGATGACACTGCTATGGTATACCGACAAACATGTCATCTAAGCTGCAATTCAATAGCATGACACGTGTTATTGAAGCTAAAGTATAAATTAAATTTATTTTGTAGTACACGAAATACCGTGAAATTTAATTATTTCTACTTTTGAATAATTTATTTGGCAAAACAACGTTTGCCGGTTCAGCTAGTATATTATAAAGATATATGAAAAGTATCATTAATTTACACACAGCTGTATGCTGTACAAGTCCTGAATTACATCTCATAACAATCCCACATAAAAAACGCCTTCATTTGAAGTTTTAATAAACTGTTCAAAACATATTTAATGTTTAAAATAGTCAATTTGAAATTGCAAATGTTCATGACAGTGGAACTGGTATCATATTACATAATCCGACCTTGGGTTACGTAACTAGTCACGTGTCACGAGGGCACGATCACTGCGGACTTTTTGTATTATAGATATGAAAATAGTTTTCCCTATTAATTTAAGTGCAGATTAATCCATCTAAAAACGGACTAGATTCATCAAAGTAACTTGTAATATTTAAAAAAAAATGTAGGTATACATTGTCCCGTAAACTATTCTAATATAATATATTGTTTATTTATAATTTCCCTAGTCTCTTTTTTTTACTTTTACTCCAGCTTATAAGCACTTTTTAGAGATGATTTAATCATATTAAGGAAAATACATATGACAAATATTGTGTATTAAATTGTTTGGTTTACAAATCAACGTGATAAGGCTACAATTCTTTTTCGTAACACATCTTAATGGCCCATGAATAAATTACTAAATAATTTGACCCACTGATTGTCACGTATTGTGTCAGTGTATCAATGAAGTTTCACAATTATTGCTTAATATAAATAAGTTGTGTTTTATACAATACGAAAACTACTCGCACTCATTTTAGTTTTTTTATCATTTTTATTGTGCTCTTATTAATTTAAGTTATTAGTTTAACTTAGCGAAATGATCATAAAGTTAAATCCCATACAAACATTCTCAATTTGTAGACACGGTCGATCACAATTGTAGCCTCTAGTGAACTTAATCCATGCCCTGTCGTTGCAATATTGTGACAAATATTGACGGATCGAGCTGGTTACGCAAGCGTGATATGCTCCAAGGCTGAAACATTCCACTGCAAGGAAATAAGTATACGCATACCACAATATACATATATATAAGTATACATATTCTATTTACTTTTTTATTGGGACTTTTGCTATGCAGCCTTGCGTCTATATTTAAGTCACTTTTACTGAACGCAAACAACGATAATAATTGCAATTATCAGAGCCCTTTCAATGTTTGGTAAATACATGCCCAAGTTGGGATTACTCTTCAAGTCAAAGCCTGGAGTCAATCGACATATATACCGACACCACCTCAACATACAAAAAAATAATCGAAATATAAACGATAAACACTCGTTATCATAAAACAATGATAATATAGTAAATAATCAATGTAAACGTTATGCAACAATATTGACATGCAAAATTTTCAATTATATAAACGTCATATCGTCAGCATACGATATACAGGCAGTCTTCACAAGTGTTCGATAAAACAATTATAAATGGTAAACAAAAATATAAAAAATGATTAATATTTTTTTTATGTTTGTATAGATTTAAAATTAAAACACTTACCAATCACGTTTATAACACGTGGTGTTATTTTAAGCGCGTTTGTTTATGTCGCAACTGCAATTGCGCAGTAATAAAGCACACAAGAGTTTCAATAAAGTAATCATCAAGTGTACTGTTTGCATAAATACTTTTTTAGATAATACTTCTTTCTGTCACTCTATTGTTTTAAATTACATTATTTATGGATTAATTTTTTTTTGATAATTAACCAATTATCTAACGAAAATATCAGTACTCAGTCAGCTTAATACCTACTTCTATTAGATGACTACTATTAAATTTAATTCATTGTAAACGCGATGATTTCTTCGAGAGGTTACAAATCTTTTTTTGTGTTATTAGTATACGTGTGTAAAACAAGTTTTATTATAATGCTTGTTATTAAGACAACGAATTTATATAGTGCGTAAAATCACTATTCTGAAATATCACGTTAAGCTTCTATCAGCATTATTACATTATGCTTACCGGTTCCTCGAATTTTATGTAACTCCTTTGTTTACAAAGCAGGATGTTTTGAATGATTAATTCCTGATAAGAAATTAATATCGAATAGGTTGTTACACTGTCTTATCGAACCCCGACTGGTGACGAACTACTGTGATATTGGGGCAATTGAGATATTGCGAAATTATTGAGCGTGAAAATTTACGCGTTTCAAAGACATTTCTGTTATATTACGTTTTGCATATGATAAAAAATATATTTAATATCTCTTTTGTTCGAATTGCGAATAAAATAATCCGATTTAATTCTCAAAGTTCTAAGTATACATAAAAACAGTATTTGTTAATTCAATATACATTTATAAATTGAATGAAAATATTAAAATTATGAGATGCGGTTTCCGTACAAGGAAGGCGCGAGTCACATTCCCGCCAAAACAATTTACGCGCCATACCATAGATTATATTTAACATTTTATTTGTGTGAATAATACGGACTTATGTAATGTTAACAAGGTTTTATTAGACACAGATAAGATCATAAACAGCCATATTGTAACCTTTGTATATTAAAATATGTTACACAAAAAAGAAATAGAACACAAAATGATTACTTTTAAGTACTAAGTACTTTTACTTTTAATTACTTTTAATTTCAAATTTAAAAACTGCCCTTCCATTTTAAAATCAGTTTAATGAAGAATCCAAACATTAATTTGCGATAAATATATATAGTGTATAAAATAGAAAATACATTTTCTTTATATTCAACTACTGAAACGAACATTTAACTTATCGAGATAACATAAGTCACAAACGCGTGATCATTGCGTGATTAATTCATGTCCGAGCTGCTCAAGCGCTTGGAGAAATATTACAGACCTTTGCTTGTAATTTCCAGAGAAACAGCATTTGATGTAGACATCGATCACCTCCCATCCATCTGTGCTTTAAAAATCACGTTTTCATTATTACAGGGGGAGTCCTCGTAACTGTTTTGAAGTTCGCATTTAAATTTTTCGACGAATTCGTTATCGTACTTGGAAATTTAAACAGTGACATAACATTCATTCTATTTATAGATCTGACATACTATTAAAAACAATGTAATCATAAGCGATATTTTCAACCGGAACAAAGATAACGTATTAACAGTCTACTCCAATAATATATCAATCTGAGAACGTCAAATAAATCTTAATTGAAAAATTGTTTATTCTGTATCCCATTACAAAATTTACAGAGTCCGTGTCCCCTTTTTTAAATAAATATAATACCTGTGCTAAGGAACCTCTCTGTCACATACACGGTATCAAATAAAAAAAAACAATTATATAATAGAAACAAATAAAAAACAATAAATATGTTAGTTAATTTATTTCTAAGGTCAATGTCAAAGTCTTCGTGACCTAATTATAAACTGTCTCATCGCGGCCAGCTCAGATTATCCAACTTATGCGCCGCTCTGGCAGCTTGAAGCTGTGCGGCTTTCAATTTTTTTCATACTTTATGGGTGTAGATTAAATTTCTATAATTTTTGTCCTAACTCTACACTACCTTGGCTTTATCTACAAAGATTTGTTTAAGAATAGAATCTATGTAATTCCTATATGTTACACAAAAGACAATAGTATTGGCCAATTGCAGAATAGAACTAAGTGGACACACCATCAAATTAACTTTCTAGATATAAATATATCAACATATTAACAATCACGCTCAGGTATTCGAAAACAATGTTATTTACTAAAACATTATCTTTGTCTTACATTGACCTGTACACAATGCTGTTTGTGTCATTGTTACTACAATTAAAAAAAACCCAATGTATTTTTTTACTACTAGATACAAATTCCACTGTTTTAACCACTAAGTTAATAAATCTACATACATGATATTAGCTACGAAAAAATATGCTAAGCTCACAGACCAATAATCAAAAAAGATCCACAAACAAGAGAGAAACAAACCCTGAACTTTTTCCATCGTAATGAAATACGTAAAGAACTATTGTGATTGCATTGAATAAAAGCAGTGTGATAGTAGCCATCACGTGTATTCAAACTCGTTTATACTGTTAAATAAACTGTTTTAACTCTGTGAAAAATGTGTTATGTATCTATATTTTTGTGTAATACCTTTCTCTTATATTGTGATTGTGTGTCTGTTTTATTTCCTTCACATAAATAAATAAGATGATCATTAGATTTAGTGCAATAAAACTTCTGTTTACCATTGAACTACGTTAATTATATACTTGTATATGTAGCGTATTATGTGGAGCGATGCCAAAAACACAGTTATTGATAATCGAGAATATTTAGTACTGTTTTATACACGACGTATGATGTACCCGCTTGTATCTCTGTACTATACATAAGTTTCTTTTTCAATTCGAGTCGAATATTTGTACGGCTAACAGAAATACTCTAAGAGAGATAAAATAATATAGACCGAACCAATTTAAATTATTCACATATTTGTAATTCTTTGTTTATATTACAAAATACATATTACATATCACCTTTGCTGCGGATGTCCAGTCTCTTCCGAGGCACATAATAGAAAAAAATATAAGGTGAAATATAATATTTAGCATAAATATTATAAATTTACTAGTTGATCCCGATAAACGTCATTTTACCAAAAAGAGAAATGTCTCTAAAAATAGATGTTGGACGATTCTCTCCTACACTATATGGTCACAAAATTTCAGGAGAATCGTTCAACCCGTTTCGGAGGAGTAAGGGAACAAACATTGTGACACTAAAATTTTATATATTAGATTAAAAACGTAAACATTTCTTTAAGTGGTGGTTAATAAAAATTACAAGCAAATATTATTGCTTTATTTGCTACTGGAACGTTAAAAAATACGTTGTAAGTTGTTAATACTTTTATATAGTGCTCCTAGCCAATAGACACGTGTGGGCAAAACGTTTTTATCAACAGGTTATATCAATTATTCATGAATTTTCGTTTTTAAATTCATTGTTTTCCATCAACACGTGTAATACATGAACATATTCTGACATATTGCGATATGACAAAAATATCTATTCAAATTATGTAATACATATGGAACAATAAATTTAAAATTGACCTATAAGAAGGCAGAAATTGTGTTATATAAAATATATGCAATATGTATCAATATTAAAAATAAAATGTTTAGAAGTGTCATTAATATCAAAGGGACGCAGCCATCTATTTCAAAGCTGCTTTTCTTATTGTGTCATAATTTATTGTGAAAAAATTAGACTAATAAGTGTTGCAGTCTCATAATAAAAGAAGTTATTAAGTTTATTTTCATATGTTTCGTAGTATTGTTTTGTAGAATAATTGTGAAAAACATTGGCACAGTATAATTCTGCCTTACAAATTAAGTTACGCGAGTTATTGCATTATCGTCCAATATTATATTCACAAGGGCCACACCTTAACATGGATAATATGCCTTAACAGTACGTTTGCCTTATGCTAACTTTCATATGGAGTTATGTGCATATGAAAGTTAATAGTATACACAATAATAATCTTTAAGGACTACATTCACACACGGACGGTTAGACCCAACGTTAGCGAACTATAGCTTGTGGATTCTAACACAACTGATAAACTGCATATACTTATATAAAATACATATTACACCGTGCTGAGGAACGAATCTAGGGCCCTCTGTTCTCTATACCGTCATGGTAACCACTGTGCTAACCGAGTCATAAAGTCATTATTTATACCTTTGAACAAGCATATAATTTTTTAATATTGTAAACATTATTGGTATTATATTTTGATTACCCATAAAATTTTCCACTTCTATACAATAACGTGCCCTTATAGTTTTATCCTGCCATGCTCATTGAAAAGAGGAATGGTAATATATATTACCATGTGTGGAAGCTTATATAAGAATAACTTCAAAAAAAATATATCAACATACCATATTTTTTATTGTAAAATATTATGTAGGTACGATGTTACGTAATATTTTTGAACAAAAAAATTGAATATCAATGCAAGGTTAGCAGACAAACATCGTTATATAATGTAGGAAGTTTTATTGATAGTGTTGCAAAACCTTCATATTATGAGGCTTATACGCTCCGAATTTACTTTCTTATAATGTATAAAAGTCTTGTTTTTAATTTGTTTTACAAATTTGAAAAAAGAACACATAGAATAATACGACGAAATATATAAATACGTCGATGGCAAAACCTGGAACAGGTAAGATCGAATGGGTTGAAAAAGCTGATGGAGACGTTTGTCGATATCACGGATGAACACAATTTGGAACAACAACAACTCAACACAACATCACAATGTAGAAACAAAATCTATGTAGAAACCATATAAAAAATTATTAATATAAAGTTGAGAATAATGTAAATATAGACGAATGCATGGCCCCCTAACACTGATTAAAACCATCTCACTGGAACTTCTAATATTGAAGAGCAATTTTAAAATTTAAGTTTTTTTAAAGAGCTAATCCCCCCTGTTGATTTCCTCTTGTTGGCTTATGATATATATATGTGAACATGCCCCTAAAGTATAGTGACATACAAAACCTACGCATCTGTTCTGTTGTCCTTATTAAAGTTACATAATAATTGGATTAATTAGTGTATTCACGTGTAATTCGGAAACTTTTGTTTGGTAACACGTGAATATATTTGTATTGTATTAACCTTAACCACTTCGTTAGTTTCACAAGAGATATTTGTGTCATGTTTTTGACACAATTTCCGTTTATAATCTGTGGATTTTGTTTTTGTCTATCGAGGAGGAGTTTGACATATACTTAGTCTGGCCATAAATACTGTTACTATTCAAAAAAAGAAAATATTACGTTTGAATTTGGAATCTGTCATTTTTATATGATTGCTTGATGTGTTTTCTTATTTTCGCGCCATTATATTGTTAAATATTTTGTTATATTAAAATGGAGTGGGGTGATAAAGAGAACCGAATCGCTGTGATTGCCTTACATAAAGTAGGTATGGAGAAAAGTGCAATTTTTAAAACCCTCCACCCGCTTGGTATTAGTCAAATGTTTGTTTACCGGGCTATTGATAGGTACAATGATACCTCCTCTGTTTGTGACAGAAAAAGATCTGGCCGTCCACGTACCGTTCGTGTGAAAAAGGTGATTAAAGCAGTTAGGGAAAGAATTCGAAGAAATCCTGTCCGTAAGCAAAAGATTTTATCTCGGGAGATGAAGATAGCTCCTAGAACCATGTCGCGTATATTAAAAGATGACTTAGGACTTGCAGCCTATAAGAGACGTACTGGTCACTTCTTAACTGATAATTTAAAGAAGAATAGGGTGGTAAAATCCAAACAACTACTTAAGCGGTACGCAAAGGGAGGTCACAAAAAAATTTTGTTTACGGATGAGAAATTTTTTACAATTGAGCAGTATTTTAATAAACAAAATGACCGTATTTATGCTGGAAGCTCTAAAGAAGCTTCGCAATTAGTAAACAGAGTACAACGTGGGCATTATCCCACTTCAGTGATGGTTTGGTGGGGTGTTAGCTATGAAGGGGTGACTGAGCCATATTTTTGTGAAAAAGGTATTAAAACGTCGGCACAAGTTTATCAAAATACCATTCTTGAGACGGTAGTTAAGCCTTTAACTAACACCATGTTCAATAACAAAGAATGGTGCTTTCAACAAGACTCGGCACCGGGTCATAGAGCTCGATCCACCCAATCTTGGTTGAAAACTAACGTTCCGGACTTTATCAGCACTGAAAACTGGCCGTCGTCAAGTCCTGACCTAAATCCATTGGATTATGATTTATGGTCAGTTTTAGAGAGTAAGGCTTGCTCTAAACGCCATGATAATTTGGAGTCCCTAAAACGATCCATTCGGTTGGCAGTGAAGAATTTTCCTCTAGAAAGAGTTCGTGCTGCTATTGATTACTGGCCTCAACGTTTAAAAGACTGTATTGCAGCCAATGGAGACCACTTCGAATAAACATTGTATATTTTTAATAGTTATATATTGATGTATTAAACTAACTCACTATGAAAGGAATAAATGTTACGTATAAAAAAAAAATCGTGCTTTTCTTTATAACAATATTTATGGCAAGACTAAGTATATACGGTCATGTCATAAAGTCAATAAGCCATCGTTTTTCTACAAGCTTAAGAAGATCTTCGTCCAAAGGAGTATCTACATACCACATAAAACCGGATCTTTTAAGAGGAACTTTTTCAAACAAACTTCTTTTAATCAATTGGATATTTCCTCTGATGATATGATTTCCCAAGAAGGGACATACGACATCAATAGGAATATTTATTCTCAATACGTCATAAAATATACCAGTTTAGCGATGCGATCTTTAATTTGATTCAATTCGCTGACGTTGATAACATATTATGGTTAACGTGAATCATGCTTGTATAGGGTATTCGCGTCTTTGCCTACGTAGAATTTTATGTTATGTTATTCCGTACCTCTATCAAAATATTTTGTCATGCTAATCACCTTGATGTTCCACCACTGCCCGTTTCCTAAGACATGTCTTAACACGCACCACCACGTTGTGGAACCAGCTGCCCACCACGCTATTTCCGAACCATTACGACTTAGGGTCTTTCAAGACAAAAGTGTACAACGCACTCACGAGCTTCCAGCCACGTGAGCGAGCGGGGACTTCACCTTTATGGGCCTCTGCTCGTCCCCCCCCCCCCCCCCCCCACCCCTCTAAGGTAAAAAAAGACGTTGCAATCAGCAATTATGTTTATTTACGTAATGGGTACGCGTTAAACACACTTAAAAAATAAGCAACTAAACTAATAGTTTCTCGTATATAGAACCAAGTAAATTTACCATATTTAAAATAGGCGAATTTCTTTGAAACTGAATGTCACGGTCGCAGATCACGTGCACGGAAATTGTTGAAATTGTTGCGTAACTATGATTATTCATAGTGTTTACTTGTAACACGAGTGCCGCGATCACATTGTCTTTGTATAATACTAATACTAGCTTGCCATAAACATATATTATTATCTCATAAACCAGTCATAAAGTATCCTTTTATATGAGACCGAATACAACTCTCGATCCTAATACGAATCTGAGAAAATGTTTAGTTTGTATAGCCTTATAATAAAAAGGCTTAATAAAATTACAAAATCATCGTAAAAATATTTAGTTATTATATCTATTGTCAGTCAAGATGTCAGGCATAATATTTGGGAAGCACTGATGTTTATTACAAGCTTAAGTTACCATAATAAAGGAATACGTTGAATAGTAATAATTTTAAAATATAAACTGTAATTTGAAAATAGAATTCCGATTTTCCCTTAGCAATTTCCGATCAATGTCAACTACAATAAAATACAACTATTAATAATTATTTCCGCATGATTACTCTCACATTGCAAAAGAACTTCTATTGAAACCTAATAATAGAAAATACACTTAATTAAGTGGCTATTTATATCAATCTGAAGGCTCTATAACATTTAAACACTAACTGCTTTCTTGGAGTTTAAAGAAAATACATGCGTTGAATACCTGATGTATTTAGTCTGCCATCAAATTTTTTTGCTTTGTAATTTTATTTTGTATGTAATTATTTTAATCATAAACACAATTAAATATATAACATGACATAAAGTTTGGCATTACAAAAACATTCATACAATGCATTAGTCATGATGCAATTACTTCCAAAATATCTTATCAAATGATTTCGCAGAGGCAAAACGCCGCAAATAAATGACTCAATCGCGAATTGGCTAAAAAAAATCGGACACTATATTGACTCAAGCACCAACTACCGATTACACACAGTCGGGCTACGTTACGTAAATATCACGCACACATCTACAAGCACACACACGCGCGCGCGTCAACCACTACATTTGCAATTTGTGGTAGTGTGAGTGCTGCAGACTGTGAGTCGGCCGACCCCACTACAAAATTTAGTCGAACTCTAGACATCGTTGGAGATAGTCGTGTTCAATTGACTAGAGTACTACGCATTCAGTGATTCTTTCGTCATAACATTGTGATAGTGAAAAAATCATTTGGGACGTGAAAAAGTGGGAGTGAATTAACATTAATAATTTTTTATTACAAACAATTACCGAGACGTTTCTGTGTTTTGCTGTTCTAGTGAAACTATGACATTGTTCCTTCTTTTTGGATAATTCCGGATAAGGACTGCAAAATTACCGCAAATATTTTTGTAAGTTTTGATTATTTATTTTTATTCGTAAAAATGTTAAGAAAAATATTGTTCAAGTATTTTTATGTGTTTATCTATAAATCATGTATAAAATATCCAATTGTGTAAAATGTTTTAAATTGCAAAATAATATTTTTGGTCAAAACAAAATAGGTATTTTCGTATTAAAGTATTGTAAAGATAATATTTACTTCGCACAATTCAACTAGATTAGAAATATTTTTATTATTGAAAATCAATTAAAATTGAGTAAAATGAAAATAATTAAATAAAACTTTTCCCACTAAAGTGCGCAAATTTAATTTTACACTTACACTAAATACAGAATAAAATGATCTTCAAACTGAATTGAACTTATGATTAACAAATGAGTGAGTCAGTTAATTATTTTATCGTTTTCATAGAATTGTTTTCGTGGTGTCATTGACATCTCGCGTCGAAATTTTGTTTACTCATGCCCACGAAGATTCGTGCCAAACTTCTTAAATCATCTTTTATAAATGTGTACGTACTTCCTTCTGTCCTTCATTTGTTTTTGTATTTTAAGATAGCTTCCTTACATATTTAAAGCTGTTTATTTTGTCTGTAAAAAATTGTTAGTTCTTTAGTCGCAATTTCTTTGTTTTCGTGTTTCATAAATACTTTTCCGCAGTAGATAATTTTTTATCATCTATTATGTCACCGCCATTCTTGACAAGACAATTCGATACGATTTGCCGATCAAAGAATTATAAAAAGTTTTGTGTTTCTAAATAAAGATTATTTGTTCTAATAATAAAATTATTACTAAAAATTTGATAATTAATTCACATTAAAATTGTGTCGAGTTAATTGATGAATGTTGGTCTAGCTCGATGTCGTAAGAGGCGCCTGGCAGCTCTGTCGTAAGGCATTGTGAACGCTTACACAACTGGTTCAAGGTTCCAATATGCCGTACATTCGCCTGCGGATATTTTACCATAACATCGAATGGTTTATTTAAGATACACCAAGTCGCTCGTGTACATTTTTCATACAATACGTAAGTTTCTCATAAGAGATTATTCTAACAATCGTTAAACAAGCACGAGACCATTGAATCGATCGTAAAGGTCAGTTCTCTAGCATACAGTTAGATATACATAGATATATTATGACGTAACGTCCCTAGGGCGTTGTTTGCGCAACCAGTTGCAAAATATCTGTTTAATATAGCGCTTGCAACTGTGTCGTAATAACATCGCTAATACGCTTTAGGACCGCTATTAGAATCTCTCATTATAATTACATAAACCGCATTTTTTTATGTTGTTTTTTTTTGAAGAAAGTACTTAACTGTTATAAATACATAATGATGTAATAAAGGAAGTCCATTGCAAGGTCGTCCGGAAGGTATTACAAGTTAAGGTCACACCCGCATGCATTTAGTTAATCGTGCATCATGACTCGCATAGTTATGAATTTTAATTCCTATTATGTGAACGATCGTGTAAGGATTATAACCCTGGCAGGCGACCCTGGCTGAGTACCTTCAGAATCATGCGATGAAATCATACGTACAACGTGCAACATGCTTCCTAATAATAATTAAAAATAGAATTGCTTTGTGCAACACGATTAGGAAATGAATAGGCGAAATGTCTTTGTTACAATGCGCTGTGTTGGAAGGTCGTCGTCGTATTGAGTTTATAGATAAAGGGCACTTTAATGGTATCACTAATTTCACCTACGTAAGCTAACAATTTTTATACGCAATAACAGTCGATAATTTCATCGGCGCGAGGACAACTAAAGATAACTTGACCTATTTTTTTATCTCGCTGCTCGCGTAACTCTAACCTACTTACTGATACGTGAGTGTACAACTACTAAATCGCTTCTCAAACGATGTTCAAATATAAGATCCTAAATCTTCAAAAGCAGAGCAATGACGCAATAGACTGCATTCCGAGAAATTATCATCAAGGTTGATTTATGACTCGATATTATATAGTTTGTATGTACTGCTTTCAGCCCTGAATGCGGTAATTGTATTAGCATTTCCTGCAGTAATCTACTAATCACTGTAGAACTGTCACTGAGAACAATGACTTTTTTCGTCAGATTACATTTTATTAACATACATAATAATAAAAATGTATATGACTGACCGTAAAATGGTTTTGCAGAAACAAAAAAATGCCAACAAAAACTAATAAATTTCGATTTTGTTATAAAGCCTAAAATTTTGAAAGAGTCACACAAAGAGTACTTAAGATAATTTCAAGACATTTCGTACGTAAATTAGTGGAAACTAGAACACAGAAATGGGTTAAGTGATTCTTAATAATGAAACAATTAGCTGTATAGAGCAAGGCCAGCTAAGTAGGTCTCGATGCTTTGTTTCACATCGGTGTAACGAGTGTGTGTTTAAAGATTATTTTTTATCAGACAGGGAAATCCCTCCGGAAAAACGGAACAGCCTTGACACAATTTACGTTTGGACGTTTATCACCAGAAGTGTTACGAAACGAAACCTTGACACGAAACCATTATCGGGAACCCTGAGGCCGGGCCAAAATAACCCGTAATGTAATTGGGTGCTACGGTGAGAGTGCGAATATCGGTCAAGTATACGCGAATTAAAAACAAAAATTGTTTGACGCACGTCCAGGACCGATGGCTTTCCGCCAATAACATCGGGTCGGAAAACAAAGAAATAAGGAAAATATAGTGCATAATTCTTGTTAGTCTGAAAATAGTCTAATTGAGATTTTGATAAAAAGCGGAAATTAAATCATTCGTAATTTCGCAACAACTTTAACTTTCAGCTATTAAACTCAACTCAATAAGAATTTCTCAAATACACGAGTATTAAATATATAATATGTAATACATTATGGTAATATAAGATAATTTTTATTACCCATTTCTATAAGTTAGATTTCATTTATCTTTAACAAGGTTAGCTCATAAAGCACCCGGTGTGTCAGTAAAATGTTGAATCAAAGATGGCGACCGGCCCACTTTTCCCGCGCATTAGTCGTCGAGCGTGTGGAAAGTTACCGTTGTACTACTTTCTCTACTTTTTCCAAGATGGCCGATTGTCTATGACTCTTGATATAAGGTCAAGAGCGCGCAATTTGTTTCTATTTGAGGTCAGCGTGATTAATATTACAATTTTATTTTATGAAAAACATATATTTGCAACGTATTAAGAAGTTGGTCATTTGATTCAACGGTCAAGGGCGTGTTAAGTGTAATGAATTAATTAGCTTCGCGTTGGATCACGTTGCAGTTTATGTAACGGTTAGAAGAAGAGTAAACATGCTTGTTGGTGTTACGCAAGCACCAACGTGAGGTTCAAGATTGGCACGTGTCGAGTGCCGCGTGACTGGCCGCAAGCACGTGTACGCCAGGACAATCACGCCTGTGAGGTCATATATGGTACAGTCTAGCCGATTAAAAGCGGTAACCATAAATTAAAATCTAATGAAAAATCCCGAACTTAGATCTTATCTTATTTAAACATATTTAGTCACGAGTTAGCGGTGACTATTGTTTTTAATATTACACGAGGTTATATTTCATAACAATAATACGGTTATCTAATGTGGGTCAATAAAAAAATTATCAAGAACTATATTTAATACGATAAAAAATATGACATCATACCACAATAACGGACACAACAATTGTAAATAATATTGGCGTATTTGGAACTCAACGATAATATAAGATTTGCAACATTTATCTTTCCTGTATGTGTAAAAAGCATTATATTTGACTTGACGCAATATCATGAGAATTTACTTCATAAATATTTGTCGCCGCAAGTGGGACGCGCGTAATTAAGATTTTTATTTTTTTAAAAATGTCTTAAACCAATAAGCTTTATTATCGTGTCACGGCCTGAATCAGAATTATGAAATACTGATAAGGTTATCTGTATCAGTGTTTTTGTTCCAAATATGACATTATTTTAGTAACGATTTTCTGTATACAGTTTTAAGATGTACAATTTGAAAATGATATATTATGGAGCTGTTAACTCGATGAAACTCAGGGTAACGACCCGTCAACCTTTACGTTCAGTATACGGAGAGGTGAATTGAATATTTTAATTTAACGGCCCATTATAAGACAGCTTAAGAATATCAACAGTAGACACAGATCTTGACATCATAACAGTGAATATATTAAAATGTTATTGGGAATGATAATAATGAGCATCTCAGAATCTAAAATAACTTATGAACAAAGTCCAATAAATTTTTCATATTGACAAGATGCAAGTAAGATGAAAAATGTAACCAAACTCTAGATTTACATCTCTCACGCACTGTTAAATGCGTATTTACAGCTTGTCCACATTCTGTCAGTTGCCCAACCCCACCATGAGCAGTGACGAAATCGCATAACAGTATTACGAGTTTTAGACACCAGATGAGCATAAAAAAGCAACGATGTACCGTACGGTCCCATTTTTGGGTAACGGTTCAAAGTAGATGATTAGTGATAACTGTTAGTCAATTCGGCTAACAGTATTGGGGTCTCATAGCACCCAAATGTGCTAATTTCATTACTTACGTAACGGTGGCACTGATACGTCCATTACGTTCGCAAAATATTTTAATAACAAGAAATATTAGAAGAAAATGAACCTTTTCAGGAATCGCAAAAGACCCGATAATTTTTTTTTGTTTAATTTATTTAGCCTCAATTAACTTCTAACCGTTTTAACTGTTCGTTCTCTCAACCATCAAGTAACGGGCCCCGTTCTGATAAGCGTTATTGAGAAATTATTCATTTGCTCTAATAATATAAAATTTATCGACATAACAGTTAATGAATAACAGTTTTTCATTGGAATATATATCCGATATTTATGTTACAATTATTTATACATTCAACTTCAAACTAATACATTATCTTGATATTTAAAAATACAGAGTATATAATGAGATAGATAATTTTGACGCAAATAATTTTCGTAGCAGCGTATGTGCAAATAGCTAACGGTCAGTTTTAGAATTCATGAAGTCATCTCAGCTGTATAAGTAACGGAAAAATGAATTACGAATTTTAGATAAAGCCTTTTGTTTTTGCTCATAGGCGCAAATTATTTTTGCAGACTTTAGACTTAGGGAATTAAAAGTAAGTCTTGTCAATCACAATCGGAAAACAAGTACAGGTTTCCTATGTAAATTAATATACAGCTTAGGTAATACAATACCGCCAGGTGACAATTAGAGCGGTTTATAATCGGACAGTTAGTGTAACGGGTTCGAATCTAGGCCGCCCTACTGACACAACGCCTCTGCAACTTGTTCGGCGTACAAAGCTGATGAAGTACGGAGTACGGTACCTTCATATAAAAAGAACCATCTAAAGACCGCATTCCTAAATATGAAATATATATATATCAATTTAACGGTAAAGTTTATTATATTTGATTAGTATTCCTAATTAGAACAAATAAAATGACACGTCTACGTCAGACACGTACATTAACATAAATAAAATACAATCAGAATTGGTAGTGGTAATGTAAAGCATTCGAGATGCAGCGATCGTTCAAAAAACATTTTAAAAAATCTCTAGCGACTCTCTAATGATCTTTTCGAATTTCATATTTATTTAAACTGTGAATAATCTCGTATAATCGGAACTGGGCACGTGTTCCCCTTACACGGTATAGTGAAAATCACATGCAAATTTCTTTTGAGAAGCATAATTCCGATTTAGAAAGAACTCTCACGTTGTTACCCATTTGTTCGCATGTATTGTAACGTGACCGCTTACGCCTTTTTTCTATGCACTTAACGCGCGGAAAAAAAGACGTTACTTTATGATTTCAGTACAATAGGCATTTACAAACGATTCTTGCATTGTTTTAGACTTTTAAATAAACACGGGACTATTTTTTTAATGGCGCTTCCTGTCGTTAATCATTCCGTTTCGGATTAGCAACTAGGATCACGTAAGTGAGCGTTATTTAAGATCTTATAAGGTCGTTGACATATTGAGAATAATTGTGCTGACTATGCTGTGGCAACCACGCCACTAACAACGTGAGTTGATTGCGAAATCTTTAATGTTATTTTAAAATCAATTACCTAGCATTTAGTTGCTATCGGTCATATATTAAGAGACTTGGCATTTCTCACACTTTGAATAAATATTTTATCAGTTTTCTTTAACGGAAGTGGGGAACGGACGTTAGCAACGTATCCTGCGCGACCTAAAAATGCATCGTGTAACACAAAAGGTTAAGAAATGTTGATTAATGATCGTTATAATATGAAAAGTTAATAAAAAAAAACTGTTAGATGTTGTAATGTCTATTTCACAAAGATTCACGTGTAGCGCGGGTTGCGAGGAAACTTGCGACAGAATTTTTGCAAGCACGTTTTGTAACCGATTAGAAATGGCAAGGTTTTAACGTAATGTTTCTTTGTTACAGAACCACATTGAAGATCCGTGCGGGCCCGACGTCGTCCGCCGAAACATGGTTGCAGAGTTTATATTGAGCCAGCAGCAATTGCTGGGTGGTGCCGCTGCTATGGGTCCAGTACCAACCGCCTCCAGGGTACCGCCGCCACCGAGGGCTCGGCTTTCGGTATCACCACATTACCCTATGGATCAGTCTCCTTCTTCTAATGGCTCAGCCGAACAAGATTTTGGCAACTCATTTGACTACAATAAGAGGAAAGACTTCTTCGGTCAGCGGAAACAAAGGGAGTTCATCCCTGACAACAAAAAAGATGACGGCTACTGGGATCGCAGACGACGTAACAACGAAGCCGCCAAGCGTTCCCGGGAAAAACGCCGTTTTAATGACATGGTTCTTGAACAACGAGTCGTCGAACTTTCTAAAGAGAACCACGTATTGAAAGCTCAGTTAGATGCCATCAAAGAGAAATATGGAATTTGTGGAGAGGCTCTGATCAGTATCGACCAAGTTTTAGCTACACTACCGACGTGCGACCAAGTGCTATGCGTCACAAAGAGAAGTAAATTGTCAGGCAACGGTCTATTCCCTGCTGCACCACCCCCACCCCCTCCGATACCTTCTGCATCGCCACCACCTCCGGTGCCGCAGCGTGCCCCTGAACCTTACCAGGAAAGACTTCCAGCCCCTGAGGCTTATTATCCTCACCCAGCTCACTACGAACCACCAGGTTCCGTTCTTAATCTGTCAAGATCTCGCCGTGCACCCTCACCTTACGAACTGTCGTCTCTCTCGGGCTCCGGAGATGAAACTGGCGAACAATACGCCCCAGAAAATAATTGTCTCCCATTAAAATTACGCCACAAATCACACCTGGGCGACAAAGATGTTGCCAGCGCTCTTCTTTCCCTACAACATATTAAACAAGAACCAGGACCGCGCTCGTCACCTTCTTGGGATGGCGAAGGGTCCAGTGATGAAAGAGACTCGGGGATATCCCTGGGAGTTGAGTACAGACCGCAGCGCCCTGTCAGCGACGAGAGGTTAGCAGAAGAAGAAGATGCTCACCTTAAAGCAGAGTTAGCGCGGCTCGCCACAGAAGTCGCGACGCTAAAAAATATGATGCACCAAAACAAAAATCGCGTTTTGGAACATTGAGCGAGCTCAATTTGCGCCTGGACCGCGCCCGCCTCGCTCCTTCCGCGTTACTCGTACAAACTGTCTCAACCTGTCCCTGCCGTGTAGAAGAAGTTACCACGTAAAGAGATGATATATTGTATGATGATATATTGTATGAGTGCAGCTGACCGCGGCCAAGTCGCATCGCCTAATTGTTATCCTTCCTAGTAGTCGTATTCAATGTTTAGGTTAGAGATAGTTATGTAACGTTTATGGAGCTCCGTATGAGACTAATTTTCGGTTTAGACTTTTCGAGAAGATAAAACGTATCTACTCACGATAGATTTAAAAATGATGCATTTTTAGTGGTGAGCTATGTAAGTGTAATATAGGTAAAGAAGTAGATCTGTTTCATCTATTCGAAGATTCACTTGTGAAAATCGATAGCTAAAGACTATGTTTCGAGTAAGGTAGACTTAAGTCGATGTAAGTAAATATAAGTCCAATCTAGTTTATTTATAAATTTTATATTGTAGCCCTTCTCATTCGGAATGCCTGTTAAAACCAAAAAATATATCCTCTAGCTGTCAGGAATCGCAAACTATTGTATCTCTAATCAGATTAAGAATACCAGTGCCTTTGACAATACATACCTACCTTTAAAATAGTTAAACTAAATGTAATATTTTTATATATTTCTATAAAGCGATTTTATAACAACGGCCACCCTTACCATGTGTTAGCATCTAGTATTATGTCGTTTAAAATTGATGTTACGCATGGCGTATTTCGTT
Source organism: Leptophobia aripa (assembly GCA_951799465.1). NCBI lineage: Eukaryota > Metazoa > Arthropoda > Insecta > Lepidoptera > Pieridae > Leptophobia > Leptophobia aripa. The sequence continues at coordinate 4,077,851 of OX637272.1, read as the reverse complement.
TTTAAGTCGATGTTGTTTCGTGCAAGTAACCCATGGTTGGGGAATAACTCCTAAATGTCGAGTATTTATAAGTTGCTCCTAAATTGCCCAAAGGGCATGTGATAGAACTAACGGAGTTTAATTATTTATTTATTCGGACCGTGAAAGAGGATTTTACAATTTATTATCTTTGTATAAGAAAACACTATACGATATGAATAAATTGTGTACATTGTAAAAAGCATTTTATTTAAATACCTTTCTACAGCTAAATTAACTAAAGCCTTCGAACACTTATTCTCAATAAAAGCAAATCGAAGTGCATTTCAGTAAATAAGAAAGAAAAATCGAATTAAAGAATTAGCCTGTTCGTTTCACACATTTTTAATAATACTTAAAAATGTTCTCTTAAATGTATCATAGATACATATCAATAATAAATTAACTCTGAATTTGTAATTATCATTCTAAAGTATAATAAATATTAGAGTAATTTTGGCAAAACAATTTACAAAACATTACCTTATTCCCACAATCAGTGAACACTGTTAGTGCTTGTATTTATATATTTCCGAGCGTTCCTTTTGAAAAATTAACGCCTGATATTATATTTACATACAACATTGGTAGTTACCAATCGTAATTTGTATTCGTAATGTGTTAGACGCGTGAGTATAAATAAAATCGAAATCATTATATTGTAGTTTACAAAAAATGAAACATGGTTATTAAGCAGAAGCAGGCCTATTAATACTATTATGAAAGGCAGAGATTATATCTTCATATTTGAGATTCAAAGTTGTTAATTCCCAAGTGGGTTGGGAAGAGATTCCTTATTAGCGATAAGGCGTTGCTCTTATTAACTGTAAATGTATTAATATCTTTTAACATCTTCTACTTCTGCAATAGAGTGTGAATAAATAAATATAAAAATAATATAAAAATATTTACCAATTGTTTCGAGAATGCGTACATGCATTCATCACATTAATGATCGTGAACGTTAATATTTTGCGCCTTATATAAAAAAGTAGCAATCATAAGCGACTGTAAAATTGCGTTGAATTTAAAGACTGGTTTTTACAAGTTTTCCTTATCTATACTAATATAATAATAAGACAGTAAAAATCGAAAATCTGTACATTAAATATTTTTTCCAAAAAACTGAAAGGAGGGAATTAAAGAAGAGTCATAGAAACCAAAAAAACAATTTTTGGAATTCTTGTCTGTCTGTCTGTCTGGTACGTTATAACTTCAAAACTACTGAACGCATTTGAACGCGGTTACGGTTGGATTACATATAATTGGGAGCGTTGTCAAAAGTTTATTTCGTCAAAATCGGTTAAGGGAAAAAGAAGTTATGATCATTGAAAATTTACTTCAACCACTGCTTAAAAATTTTTAAACACTTATATTGATTGATTAGTTATATATTGTTAAATATGTTCTAATATAAGTTAATCTTAATATTAAAACTTATGAGAGGTAACAAAAATAACAAATAACGCAGTGCGCGCGGGCGCGGTTGAAGTGTTGAACAATGTGCTCGATAGATGGCGTTGATAAAATTCAACCTCATTAAAATTAAACCTATACAGCTTATCAAAAACAGTTTACACAATAAAAATAGATTAAAAATAAAGCCAAAATAAGGTTAAAATATAGAACCGGAAATAGAATCTAAGATCAAAAAAAGAATAACAAAAAAAAACACGAACAGAAAAAATAAATAAAAATATATATACACATGAACAAGTGGAACTATGTGAAGTACGAACATTTTAGTGTGTGTGTGCTGTATGAGTGAGTGTGCAAGGTTGAGTCTTAGTTTTTTTTTAAAGAACTTCTACTTAGGCCAAATATATCCATCGCGGTATTAAGATGCTCCATTGTGTAATGACTACCATGCAGTTCAAACTTTCATTAACGTTTTATTTATAATATAATGATTACTTTGAGTGAACACTACCTATACAAACAAGTAAAAGGAAACGAGTGAAGAGACGTTTATCGTTTGTCCGCATCCATTTTTCCACCTACATCCTTAACGTTAATGAGGTCTACCTTTTATTATTTGGTCAAGCTAATAAGTAATAACCTCACAAGTACGTATTTCGTACTCATAACTTCGTAAGAATTTTCTTTCAACTCTTAACCGCTGAGGAGTTTTACCTTCCATCATCAGCTCATCCACATAAGAAGATGACTATCAGAATATAAAATTGTCAGAATAGTAATTGCCTGTACGTTCATTTGAAAGTTGCCCTCGATTTCCCTGAATCATCCGATCCTGTAAAGCTACATCATCCCTGAGTAACACAGGCTATATATAATTCCAATTGTAACAAGATTTTAGCCCGTGAAAGAAAGCCCTGTCGAGATCATTTAAAAAACGCTATATACTTAACCAAATTACACGTGGGCGAAGCCGCGGGCGGAAAGCTAGTTATATATAAAATAAATAACAAACAATTTACATTTAATTATCATTTAATTTTAAAGAAATGCGTGATTATACATTTTTTTTTGTTAAACTATCAACAATAGTTAAATTTTAAAGCCAATGTTAAAATCCATGATACAGAAACACACAATTTAGAATTATTTATATAACAAACTGCTTTCAAAAACCATTAACGTATTTTCAATGCGGTTTCATAAACCGTTAAGTTGTAATAAGCCATCAATAAATAAACACACAGAAACATTGCTTCAATATAACATGGTAGGTGATTTTTTTTTTATACCGACATAATATAACCTATGTACAAACTATATTACCTGTGCTTAGATATCACATACATAATATTTTGGTTTAGCTTTCAGTACAAAAACTAATTATATATACCTATTAAATAAAACATTTTGAATATCTTTAGTAACATATTAAACATAACTCATAAAAACACAAGACCTCCGTACGCAACGGCATCGCTTGGTGTAATAACAGTTTGAATCACTGCCCGTCCCCGACCCCCTCTATCTATCTCACTCGTTCTTTTTTTGAATCTCTTGTAACGGAAACACATCCTTTGGGCAGTGAAGTAAATCTCACTCCGCATTCGAGAGCACTTCACCGCAGGCCAGAGGGTCGGGCTGTTCGATAGCTGGCAAGGGCGCAGCTTGTGACCTGAGCTTTGCGGAACTTAACTCGTTGCTTTGCACCCAAAGCTCCAACTGAAACACAAAAATGTGAAAAAATAAAAGGGAATTTTTAACAGCCACAGTAAACTACAGCTGAAATTTTAAAGTGTGAGCCAATAATATTGTTTTATTTGCTTCATTTGTTGGTAACTAACCAAGCAGTTAACAAGAACAATTTCTTTATAGGCGTCAATGTGTCTCAGCTCATTAGTATTTATATGGTTTGTTTAAAATGACTCACTTCTGGTGGCATCTTTTGTGGATAAGACTTGCAGGTGCCGCCGCAGTGCAATTGTAAGAGAAGTTCAGCGATGGCTGCTGCTGACGTATCAATAACCCGTTGTCTACAAACAGCCACGGCATGAACGAATCCACCGGGACCGATGAATTCATGCTCCATGAATAAGGTCTTGTCATCCCAAAACACCGCCTGCAATGACCTTAACGTGAATTAATAAAGTGGTGCTACAACCTTAAATGGTTCGCGTGACCTTGGTTTTCCGTTTTATTGATATTTTTTAGATTTTTACTAGCTGACTCGCAATACGTTTATTTGCTAAATATTAAAAAAAAATCCGGATGGAAAAATAGGCTTTCATCGTAGATAGTTGAAAAATTTAGAGTTATATTAGTTTTTGTATTATTAATGTTTCTTATATTAAAGTCAAATAAACATCTTAACGAATTAATAGTTAATAATTAACCAATAATAATAAATATAATAACCAATAGACCCTAGGTTAGGTATTATAGGTTATTCTATTTATTGTTAATAACTAAGAATTGCTTGTATATTTGAATTAAAAACGAATAAAACTATTGTGAATACAATATTAGTTTTTTTAATAATGGCCTTCGTTTCTCGGAATCTAACACTTGTATTTAACTTACATAAGAACCCTCTCCCAATTTAAAAAAAATCGCTTACCCGTGACTTTATTGTAACTTTGGTAAATGGCTTGATATATCTTCTGTATCTGATGGTAGCCGCACCTTGCAAGACCGCGCCACCGGCTGCTTTAATATTAGCGTACAAGCCGGTACGTTCATAGAAATCAGCTCTTGCGAAATCTAATTCACGGAGATACCTCGCGTTGTTCATGTGGTATAATAGTGTGTCTATATCATTTAGGAGGCACCAACCTGTAATTAGTATTCATAAATTACGGTAAAATTCAAAGCGTGTATGTTAGATCTAATATATTTATTAACATACGGAATTTATAGTTGTGACGACACAGTCTTACCCTTGTGACAAATATATTACGAAAATACTAATCTCTAAAACCCAAGAGCCTTCGAGTTTATAACATTTTTAATAAAAAGATGTTTTTATAACACAGCGGAGGGGCAAAAAACATGTGTGAACACGAAAAGTGAATATATTTAAAATAACGCACAAAGTGTTTACACACTTCTATTATATATCTAATAAATGTCGAAATATCGAACTATCAGAATAATAAAAAAAAATATTATTGAAATTTAAAGGTAATATAGCAATTATGAAGACAAGTAAGTCCCAGTAGTAAGAAAAAACATACAAAACTGACACAATACTACAAAATATTATTAGTAAGGACATTTTTTTATCACAGCTTATGTTTTGTAACCATGAAAAATACTTACATTCAACCTCCGTGGTGTCTAAAATGCATGCTTTTTTTCTAAAATATCTCGCCTTTGCAACTGTATACATCATTCTTGCGAAGTAAGCTATATCAAGGGTTCCGTAGAGGAGTAGCGTCCCCGCCACTAGGATGGCACTCCATCCAGGAACGCACACTGTCCACATAATTGCTAAAATGTCCAATAATATGTATTGAGATATTTCTATTGGACGGCAAACGCTACTTTTATGTTGAACTTTTTATCATTTATCGATTCAATGTGATTTTAATCCGATAATTAAGGTAGACTTTAGAATAGAGATTAGCCAAGCAAACTATGAATACAATGCATTAATAGCAAAATATTTATAAATTCAACGTGAAATTATTGTTTAGCACATTAAAAAAGAGAATTGTTATAAGTGTATGTGCTTAATATCGCTAAATATATACACAACTCTACAGATTTAGAACAGTATTCACAATCGAAAACAAAAATCATTTAATAAGCTCGTTAAGAATTCATGGCTACAAGACATTTATAACAATAACCTTTGATAGATCTATTTCGCATAATACACCGTATATATTTAGGAGTTCGAACTTTTATATAATCAAGGGCAAGCGGAAGACAACATTTTTTTATTTATTTTGCCTTATACGCCACATGCCTAATTGGATGTGACAACGAAGTATATTTATTGGTAATATCGTCATTCTATGTTTTTTATTCTTAATTTTAAGATTTAACCTTAAATATTATACAAGCGACATTAAAAAGCCTTCGGTGTATTAAGCTGTACAAAATTTAGTGTGTAAATAATTATTTAAAATACATTTATTATGTCGCAAAATGTTTTTGTGACCAAATATTTGAGTTATTCTTTAAAAAACAGGGTTGCTTGTTCCTCTACCACGCCTGATGTAAATTAAAAGCAAAATCGTTCCTTATATAGTCGTATAGTATGTAGTAATATGAACCACAATTATTATAATACAATTAATGTTAAAATAGCTGTTATATTTGGAATTTAAAAAACCTAAAAATATATTTAAATAAGTATAATCAAATGTACCCTATTCTAGTTAAATAAATATCGCATGTAAACTATTGGTATCGAAAACTTAAGAGTAGACTATAGAATACATGTTTAAAGGTTTTATTTCTAACGCATGTTAATTAAAATAGAATTAAATGTATTAACTTACTTGATATGATGCCGGTTTAATAGTCACACATGTATCATGTTCTTTATAAATTTGTTTTAAATAACTTAATAGTATCTTTTAAAATACTTTTAGTATCTAAACTATTTAATTTAACGGAATATATCGTTATATTATTGTATCAAATGCGGTATTAAATATATCAAAGAATTCTAGTGAAATTAATTTGACATATTGAAGAAGTGCGCGCGCAACGGGTCAATATAATGGAATGACGCTAAAATCCTTGCAACGCAGTCGTGTTCAGATTCAGAATAACACAGATCTACATCAATATCTGTCAATAATAAAATTTATTTTTATAGTTTAATTCTTTACAGGACCCAATTATATTTTTATTTTAAGTCGATAAAAATAAATTCCGACGCCTACTTTAATTACCTAAATTAATAATGGTTTCGTAATGAACGTAAAAGACGAACTGCCTTTTTAAACAACGTTAGCAATCTTAGTTTAAATTCTTTCAATATTAATGCAGGGTTTTTCGAAGTCAAAATATGTACATATAAAAATTGATAATATATGTACCTAAAACATCCGGGATTCCAAAATGGTGACGGGACGAAGTTCATAATACGTCACGAGTCGTTGACCTTAACTTTATATAGACGTCTCGTTCTTATACGCATTAACAGACAAGGTTAGAATCACACGATCCGACATTTTGTTTATGCTGCGACTTGTGGCATTGACGTGTTTTTATAAAGTGTGCGAACACGTCCCTTGATAGTATCGTTGCAATAAATTTATTTATTATGCGTGTATTTAAATACGATGTTATTCAACTAATTACTGCGATTCATAAACGACCTTGCTTGTGGGATAAAACAGTTGAGAATTATAAAGATCGCACTGAAAGGAGAGCTGCTTGGGAAGAAGTTTTTACAATAGTAGACGATGGATATAATGATTTAACTCCAGAGGAAAAACGAATTACAGGTGAGATTATATGTATATGTAACGTCTATCACTATAGGTTTATGTATAAAGGTTCACGATACATAATTATGATCATATTGTACAATTTCACGGCACGATAACGGCGCGACGCACGGTAAACCGATTAAGTATCTAAACCAAAATATTGCAAAATAAATAATTGAGTTGTATTAAGTGCTTTTATTCGTTATAATTTATTTTAAAAGGCATTAAATTTGGGGCGGTAAATCATTTATTATGAACGATTAATTCAATTATACAATTAAAGTTGATTTTATTGCTTATATATCCATTATGGTATCTTCTATGTTTCTATACATATCCATAAAAATGAAGAACAGTCTAAGTAACACTGCCGCGTTATATTTGTATAGTACCTAAATAAAAATGTAACCTAATTATTCTTTATATTCATAAACCTAAAACTGGATTCCCATTTCAGGAGAAAAAATTATATGTAAATGGACGAACATACGCGATACTTTCGTTAAATCGCTCAGATCTCGAATGGGGGCACCGAAAAGGAAATATGTTTACTATGACCACCTAACCTTTCTTCTAAAGTCCCATTTAGACGATCAAGACAACAATGGAGAGCCCGTTTTTTTCATGAACGCTGACGACTCACCAAAAAAAGAAAGTTCTAGAAAGAGATCAAGACGTATGGAACACGTTGCGACTGACAGCGATTATGATCACAGCCAGAGTGCAGAAGTCATATTAGATCAATCACAAAGCGACAATGAACTGGAGCCAAGTATATTAGTAGATAGTAGTGACGCTAGAGTAATGAATGAAGATGAGGCGTTCTTTGCATCACTTTTGCCAACAATAGTGAAATATAATGAAGATGAAAGGTTAGAATTTAGAATGGACGTGTTAGGGATCATGAAGAAAATAAGAGATAAAAGACAGTGGAGTTCAAAAATGGAATGAGAAATTTGTTAAATGCCGTGTGGGATTGAAAATCAAACAAGCTAAAAAGCTGATGAGGCTAGAGGGTTGAAAAAGATCCATGTAATATGCCGGAGAGTTTAAGCAAACTGTGGCGCATAACAACAAAAAATATTACCAATGTTAAGAATCGTTATATTAATAAACGAATTAATTAAACTCGATTTTTATTAAGGTTGGAAGTATATTAAAAAAACAAAATTTAATCTTTAATAGATAAGTTTTAATGATCATTTTAGCACTTTTAAAAGTACACGTAGATAATCACAAAAACACTTTTCCAGTGAATTACAAAATAAAGACAACTTCTTAAATGGTAAGGTCTTTACAAGTTAATAAAAATTCCATTTGAAAAAATATAACAAAAAAAAAAAACGCTTTCGCAAACTATATCGGAGAAATATCGAAGGTTCTTACCCTACAATATTAAACAATAACAACGTCACGGTATATAAAACATTGAAACACTACAAGTACGTCGGAATACTTTGAATAGATTGAATCCAAAAGTCAAAATATAATAACACTGGAAAGCACCTCCGGAATCATTTCTTACGCCATCGTTGACTCAAAAACCAGAGGCGCGTAATAATTCTATCTTAAACCTACTCGAAATAACGAACTATGAATATTTCAACTCGACAGAGTACACAGAAACATTTGAATTACAATTTACTAAGGGACCGATGCGTCCATATCGCTAATTTCACTAAGTCTTTAATTTTATATACAGAATACAAGAACTTCAGAAAATGTCTCCAACATTACAATATTGTTATATACAAGCGGTTAAATACTGAAGTTGCATGGCTTAAAGCCGAAATTCGGATATACCGAAAACCGCCCTTCATAGAGAAATATATTTAACTGTTTAGTGACTAGAGCGTCCCCGTTGTTTTGCAGTGACGTTTTATTTACATACAGAATATATTTCACGCTAATACTCTACCACAATTTCTTTAATGTACAGTAAACACCCTTCAAAAACGCTTGGATCAAGCCAAAGTTGGCACCGAAGAAACAAATTTGTGCTGATTTGGAAGTTACTGAATTAAACTAGTTAATTAAAAAATTATATCCGATTGCCATAAGCTAAAATCAGTCTAGCATTAAGAAGGGTTATTCGGTACATCTAGATGTCTAAACACCATTCAATACACATTGAGTATGATCGTTATCAACTAATGGAAAAGCAGACTAAACGAATTAACTTATCAAATAAATCTTTATACAGCTAAGTACTATGTATAATTTACACAAACCAGACATTCAGTAGACGCGTCGTAGTGGAAATAAAGAAATTTGAACTGACAGGTGACCCCCAAACAAAAGCAACCCACCTAAACATAAGAAAATCACACAATATATGCAGTACCACTTTTATTGTTATATACAAAACAATTTTCAACAATACCTATCATTTACACTTATATTAACCCCATCGGAGATCGCATTCAGTCTGGCGTTAGAACGCCTAAAAGGTGTTTAAATATTCTAGACGCCTACAATTTAGTATATCATAAGGTTTAAAAGTGGCCAAACGGCCAATAAGCACTCGCTCTACGTTGCTCGTACAAGTTAAGTGGAAAATTCCGCGTTTGGTTTCCTTGGCCGTGATTTTTTGGGTTTGGAGGGCGCCGGAGATCCGTTACAGCAATGACAGCCCCTTTTCACGACGCCCCTGTTGGATGCCCTTCGTCTGGACTCCATGCTGTCCGGCGACCTTTCTCCAGCGCGGGTTTTCCCCGACGTACTCCGCTCCTCAGTCTCTGGTGGGTGGTAACGTTTGGGAGGGTAGGTACGTAGCGGTGGGTGTGTGTCGTCCGCGGAAGAGCCGTCAGCGCTGCCACTGCGTTCTATGCCCCTCGCATCTTTTATAACCGAGTCCAGCCTCATTATGTGTGTGCCAATCCCGCTGGAGTCTGTCGAGTTTGTCTCCTCAAAGGGGCTTTTACAGCATTTATCGCTGTCGCTGCTAAAATCCAAAGGCCGGCGTCCCTCCGAGCGTTCGGATGTTGAATTTGACTCCCAAAACATTTCGTTTCTTTCAGGGGACGATCGGTCGTCATCGACGTCCGCCATCGATTCTAATGTTGCATCACGAGAGTCGTCTGCCATTTTGGCATCCTCACCCATTAGTGCATGGGATTCTAAGAACCTGGTGTCGTGTTTGTCGTCGTCGTAGCAGACTCGGCGTATGACCTGGGTGGCGCCAGAGTGTATAATAGTAGATGCCGTGTTAGAGAGGTGTAATTCTCTGTTTAGCATTGAGTCGAATTTCGATACACCGTTATCCTTCACGAGAACGGATGGTATGCTGCCCTGTTGGCTATGAGAGGGTGTGTTGGAATATTTAAGGTTGTTGTGAATGCCGGTGTCGGGTGCGGCCTGAGAGATAACTGTAGTTTGCGGTGCAGTAACTAGTACTGTTGCCGGCGCCCGAGACGCGTGGAATATTGTTGACGTCATGTGCCGGCCTTTAACGTTTGCTATCGTGAACGGTTGTAACTGAAAATTTATACATTTTCATCAGTTTTTTTTTCCAAGAGTAACGTTTCGTCGGTCTTAATAAAAGTGAAAAAATAAAAAAATACTGCTATTTTCATGATTAAAACTAAATAAATACAACTATTTATCACTTATGCATATAAAATAATAAAAATATATTGAGAACACTAGATAATGAAATTTGCAAACAAGTAAACTCTGTATCGAAATTACACATCCTCCCAATACAATCCTGTCCTACCTCCATCCACATCTATATTTTATTACATAATAATATATACCATACATGTATGTATATAAATATAAATACTTCTAATATAAATGATATTACCTCAGATTCATCTGTGGGTTCCTTATGGAAGGTGGTGTTTGGATGCGATCTGGCGAACTCCTGAGGGTCTAAAGTTATCGTTCCGTCTGCACTCACTGTGACAATATTGTCCAGACCCAGGGCCATGTTGAGATCTTCTTCATCAGGCACGTCGTTTTGTCTGATCAGCTGGTCTGTGGCAATTTGGTCATCGATGTCTGGCTGTGGTATCGTGCCTTGGTTTATTATCGGTTGAGCTGTAAATATAAAATAATTAAATTACTACAGCTCAATAGCTTATTGGTATCGTATTTCGCATAACATTACCTTCAGATACAAAAATTTAATAATATTACTTCTTACCATACAGTTAGCAGGCACTGTGCTGCTTAAGCTTGGTCAACGTAGCGAGAATAAAATTGTAGTGACAATCATTCAGAGCATTTATCAGTATAAAAATATAACCCAGTGATGTTGCACTCTTCACTTAGACACAAGGAAATATTATCATATACAACTTACGTGTATGTGAATGGTGTGGCGCTTCGTGAGCCGGCGACGAAGAAAATAAAAGCTCAGCTTCTGGGAACAGCTCCGATGCTGAAGGAGAGTCCACACCCAAATCCTCACATTCTTCCGAGAGAGATTTCTAAAATTTATATATTTCTTATTAAAACTTTTGGGATACACAAAAAATGCCAGTATCTCTCTTTATCCAAATCATAATGGTACTAAAATTATGTAAATTTATAAAAAGCATTTGTGTCACAAACTACACATTAGTGTAGTTTATAAATATATAGTTGCTAAGTCGAATATATCTAATATAAATTAAAAGTCGAGTGAGTGTTTAATATTGTAATAAATGAATATTACACACAGTGAAGATTGAATGAATCGTTTTCCATACCTGTAATCGCAACTCATGTTCCAGTATTGCATATCTATGTCTTAGGGCTGCCGAAGACACATGGGCAAGTCTGTGGTGTCGTTGTGTGGTTCCATCTTTTCTGTGTACAACCTATATACAATAATCATTATAGAAACTCGTGTATAAACCATTCATAAGAAACAAGTTTTTTTTTAAATAAACAGTTTCATCACTTCTAGTTACACTTACATTGACTACATAACTTGAAAAGCGCAAATTTTATATTCCTTTTTATTAAAGCTACAGTTTAATATAGACATTTATAAGCTTTAATGTATTTAACACCTATTTGATAAATTAACACAGTTGCCATTCCAAGTAATGAAGATCTCATGAAGAATGACATGCGGGTTCAAAAAATGGCACTCGACGAACGTAGTCCATGCAAAATTAACTTTGACTAACTAATGAACGAGAAATTGAAAGAAAGCAAGTACATTATCCTAACAAAAGTCAACGTATAGAAAAGTAAAAGACAAAGACAATGATGAAAGGCTACACCAACGACTTACAAAATGGGTTTGTTTTGCGTTATTATACCATATTAAGTGGGAGCGACAATTCTGCTATATACCTGTTTTACAAATTCAGCTATTGTTAGCATTTAAAGAATTCCGTTTATGTTTCTGTCAATGTATAGGGATTTAAGTTGCCTATATTTTAAATCCTCAACACATCATTTAATATGGTTACATGAATTTGCCCTATAAAAACAAGTCTTTTTATTAAATAAAAAAGACACACACGGCGATTTGTCTATCTCCTGCTCTATCGGTTTGCGTTGTGGATTAGCAGAAATGTCGCGTCCATATAACTCAGTCAAACCATACACGCAACGAGAGAAGCTGACAAAATAAATTGAGGCGTGCAGGTCTACTAGAGGCTTCTAATTGTTTGAAGGGTCTGCGTCAGGACTACGATACGTTCACCTGGTGGAATGGCTTATCGTCGCAATCGGACGCATCAATATCATAACCGCACCGAGGTGAATCGTCTTGAGAATCGACAATATAAGACTTTTTGGTGTCAATGTCGAACATCTTATCAAATATCCTTTGCGCCTCCATATCGGGGCTGTATCTGTCTGGGATCGCGTCCTGAAGTTGCAAAATGTCGGTCACACTCAATATTTTAATATCTGTCGCATTTAATTCTATAAATAAAATATAAAATAGAAATACTTACAAGCACAGTCCGATCCATGTTGTCGGATCGCACAATTTCCTCGTACGAGTAGTCGTGAGGCTCATGAGATGCCAGATTCCACGGTTCTGTGTTCGACGGACTCGATTGTTTCTCTGGCTTTGGATCTTGATCTTCTCGTTCTGCCCATGGAGATGAAGTTGCCCTGGTGTCGATTAACTCTGGTGGATTGGGATGTACGACCGTAGCAGTGCTGTCCGGCTGCTGACCGGTCGTAGTGCCGAGGGTAAAGGCTTGTAGGTTTTGAAGAGCGGCTGCAGGCAAACGTACATGACGCACTCCAGGCCTAGTCAATACTGGTTTCATCCCTGGCCCGATTAGACGTTGGAGTAAAACAGTATTGCCACTCCCCTCCCCTCCACCGACAGTAAGTATTTTTGGTCCACGATTGGTAACTATAGCTATCTGCTGACCACTCTTAACCATTGAAACAGGTAATATATAATTTGCCGGCATTAACACTGCTGTAGTAGGTTTGCCAGTGTTATTACGTGCAACAGTAATCGTCTGAGCATCGGCTACTATGACGTTACGTTGGGGTTGGGGACGCGGCTGCGCTACAGGTGTTTCTGGCTCGAAGGACAGTTTTCTAACTACTTTCCGTGGGCTGTCTTGAGGAGAATGACTATCTAGGCAACTTTCTGTACAGTCGCCTTGTGAAGTACCACAGCTACTATCTTCTGACCCCATTGTTCTACATGTGTCTTCTCCGTGGACCGGACTCATGTCACGTGTACCTGGGCGACGAGAACCACTTGAACTTTTCTTCCTCTTAGACGAGCCAGGGTTAGATGGTGGATTTGAACGGCGTCGCGGCGCCGGTTTATCTTTATCGGGAGAATTTTCAACTTGCTCTTTGTATTCTGCTAAAATATAGAGTATCCTTTGTGTAGTTTGTTCATCTTCAAATGGCTTCTGAGTCGAGGGTTTAGGAGGTACTGTATTAATTTTAACTGAACTCGATGGATTTAGGGTGGGTTTAGGTCTAGATTTAGATTTGGTACTTATCTTTGCAGCTTTGTGTTGATTTGGTGAAGTCGATAGTTCATTAGTTTGTTGTGACTCTGTAGTAACAGTATGGGACGCCTGAGTCTGCGTTGATGACGGAGAGTCGGTAATATTTGAAGAATCGGGAGATCGAACATAGGTAGTCACAATAGGCGGGTTGACTGCTTTGCGGTTAACGTAAGCAACGTTAAGTGACGAATTATTGCCAATAGTATATAGAACTTGATGAGTGGACTCCGAAGAAGATGTACTGTGCGAGGATGCGTCTGTTGTATCAACAGATGGCGCATGCACCTTATTAAAGGCATTACTACTACTGCATTGAGTACTGGGCTGAACTGTACTTCTTTCTTTAACTTGCTCAAGTACCATATCGAATTCCCGAAGCTGTTCCAAGGTGGAGGAACTCATTTGAGATTCTGATGCAGTTTGATTCTCAGCAGGAACTTTAATTAGCCTGTTAGTTTGAGATTGAGGTAGTCTTATTGTTTGTTGTCCTAGTGAAGGGGCTGCCGTCAAAACTAATTGCTGATATACAGGCTGATTTGCACCCCCTATCACATTACGTTGTATTTGGAAGAATGAAGGTCGGACAACTCTTGCACCTGAAACCATTTGTGCTGGTTTGCTCAGCATTGGCAACTTTATTCGCATCTGTGTTAAAACATGTTGAGGAGTTGGCGTATCAGTAGTTGCTTGTTGACTCCTACTTTCATCTGGTAACACTTCAGAGTTCGAAGTAGAATTTTGTGACACAATTTTTATTATTGAAGGTTCAATATCAGACGAATTGTTCTGCTGCTTATGATTGGAATCATCTATAAGTTCTGTGCTAGGAACTGTAATAAGGTTAATTGTTTGTCCACCCCCAATATTTACCGGGATTTGTCTAGTGTAAATTACGCCACCGTGCATAGTTTGTAAATTCATCGGCGTTATGGTTTGTTTCAATTGCGTGACCAAACTTTGCTGAGCTGGTTGCGTTTGCGACGTCGATTGGGGATTTGCCTTCCGCAGTAATAAATGTGGATTATTTAATTGCCCTATCTGTTCCAAGTTTATTGAGTTATCATTTTGACATTCTGATATTTCATTAGAAGATGCAGCTGCAGGCAAGTGAGAGTGATTTTCAGTAATAGATACCTTTTGATTTTCATCCTGATATACTTGTTTTCCAAATGCTTGATTGAATTTAGGAAGACTTGTACTCTTTTCAGTTATAGTTGACTTACCGGAGTTTTGTATGAACTTAGCATAATTTTCTTCATAGACCGATCTGGATTTAATTTCTTGTTGGGAACTTGTATTTTCATTAGCACTGTTGGTGTTTAATGTATTCCCATTGGTATTTGCATCATTATGATTGTCTATTGGCTTCGTGCTTTGAACGTTTGACGACTCGAAAGGTTGTATCCGTAAAACCATACTTCTTTGATGAGGCGCATTCAATTGAATCGATTTGCCATCCGCTGATTTACAAACAAATTGAACCATTTTTTGCTCATTACCATTTTGCACATTGCTTAAGTTGGTCAAAAGATTAACTCTTTTTAGAAGTTGGCCCGTGTTATTTGTTTTTTGACCACCGGTATTAACGATATGGAGAAGTTGGCTGCTGCCGTGTTGTATACTGTTATTGTCTACTAAAGGCAAACCATTAAATGAATTTGTCAGTTGCCCTGTGTTATTAGTATTATTAGCCTGTCCTTTATTTTGAACTATATGTAACACCGGTGTAGAATTTGATGTGTTTAGGACAGTTTGATTGGTACTATCCATTAATGTAAGCTGGTTCACGGAATTTGAATGTTTTCCTTGAACTAAATGAAGAACTTGCTGATTAGAATTTTGTTGATTACTATCAGAAATATTAGTCCTATTTAATGGAGGAGGTAATATTTGTGCTAATGCTTGTTGCAAAGATATAGCATTAATCGAAGCTGCTTTAGAGTAATTAGTACTTGAAGGCAAAGGAACGGTCGTAGTTTCCTCATTTATCTTATTGCGTATCACGTCTACTGTTTGCGATTCACTTCGAGACAATTGTTCAGTATTAGTTGTTATGCCGGCCGCAGACATAGCATGAGCAATTTGATCAGTTTTTTCGTTACGCTCTTCGCCCTGCATGAACGGCTCGGTGTCATTCAGATTTTGATATGACAAATCTTGTGTACTCGAATTTGTAAAACAAAACTCTCTATTATTAGTGTGTTGGCTAATGATTTTTTGGAGTTCACTATCTTCATTATCAATTTCTTCTTCGTTCTCTAGAGTTTCCTCTGCAATTTCAATTTTCACAATTGAATTGACTTCTTTTTCTATTGGAATATTTTCATCTGAAAATGTTAATTTATTATTCTCGCCTTGAGAAAGTAAACTGATCGCTTGATTATTTTCTCGTCCATATTCTTCAACTACGGGTAGACTTAAATCAGCAGTTGTTAATTCAGTATATTCAGTTTTTACAGATGTTTGAGAACCGTCTTGCGGGCTGTTTTCAGCTGAACACTGAGGTGGACTTGCATCAGTAACTTGAGTGACCCGTGGATCACAAGTAACGGGGTTTTGAGCTGCAGCACTGACAGGTAATTGACCTACTTGAACAACATGTACAATTGTTTCTATAGACGGCACGTTGAAAAAATCATAATTATGAACTTCAAATGGATAATTTACATCAGAATATTTCTTGCACTTTTTACCATTATCTTTGATACTACATGACATCCACTCAAGGTTCAATTCAACATTAGTTTTTTTAAAAAATGATCGTACCTTATTTTTTTGCGTAATGTAATTAAGAAAACGTTTCGTTACTTCAATATTGTCTTTATGTGTTTGAAGTTTATTTGTAAATTTAATATTAGAATACTCGGATGCTGAAAACGGCTGAGGTTTTACGTCCGACAGAGTCGCAGCCGAAGTTTTTTGAAGAGTATTTTGATCTCCACACCGTTGAATGACTCTGTCGGACCTCTCACCAAAACCCATACTATAATTAGTTTCATTAGTCTCAATCGTTTCATATTCGGATACAGAACCTTCCGAAGCTATTTCTTCAGCGAGAGATACACGCAGAGGATCATAAATATGATCCTCTGAGTACTCTGAGTGATATATACATGAAGCAATGTCATCTTTAGGTTTATTAGTTTGTAAATTGAGAGCACCTTGAATAGGCCAAAATTTGTGTAGTTCTCCAACATCCCAGTTTTCAATAGGCCGAGAAAACGAAAATTTTACAGATTCCCAGTACTTAAATGATTCCGTAAGCTTTTCATCATAAGCGAAATTGATGTGTGCATGTTCTGTTGGATAATCAATATTTCTCGCCTTTCGATGTCGCTTTAGGCTGGAACAATTGTATTCTAAAGACTCACTCTTCCGTTTAAGACTATTTTTAGTCTTACAACATTTATTTGAATTTAATCCTTGTCTGGTGTAGGTTAATTTTGGTATCAACACATTTAAATTTTCAATCTTTTCTACACCGTTTGATAAATTTATTTCCTTTCTTACTGATTCATCGACTTTAGAAACAACCGTAATTGTGCTTTTTATAGCTCGACTTATAGGAAATAAAAAACAGGTTCCAATTAGTGGATCTTTATACACGGTGCCTTTCAATATAAGATCAGAATCGTCACTTTTACACAATAAAGTTACTTTTTTTTCAATTAAATTAGAAGGCTCCTGACAGGTATTTTTATCAGTATTTAAAGAAATTTTAGTCGTACCTTCCTGTTTACGATCGTAGAATTCTTTAAATTTGTCAGTCTTTGGTAATATTTTATGCAATTCTTCACTGTTTTTATTCACATCAACGGCATTGAATTCTATCCTGACCTCTTTATTTTCATCGGGAATTTTAAAACTTGTAGACTTGAAATTACCATTAACTTTAAAGTTAAGTTTTGAATAATTTTTCTCTTCCTGGTTACTCTTGTTCAAATTTTCAATTTTATCAAGATCATAATGTTGATTTGACGATTCTTGTGAAACTAAATCTTTAACGATTAAAGTTGGTCTTTTCTGTAATGTAATAGGTAATTTTAGTGGTATCATCAATTCTATATTACTTCCGATTTCAGAAGTGTCATTATCGAAAGTGTTCTCTTTTGGAAGGACTATGCCCTTTTTGGGTAACCCAATTTTGGAATAAAACATTTTCTCATTATTAATATTTTTTTGTCTATTAAGATGATCAAATCCTGGTGATCTTTTTGTAGATTGAAAAGGTACTTTGGTTTCTTCTTTAACATAGTCTCCAATATTAAACCCACTAGTATTTGATGTAATCTGTTCCAGTTTTTCATGGCATTGAAGAGAGGTGTGATTTTGGATGAACTCATGTTTTAATTTCTTTAAGACTGTTGTAGGTTTTACATCGATTTCAGATGTTTTATCTCTTTTAATCATCCTTCTTTTTCTATTACTATAATTGTTTGATTGAGGAGTTATAGGGATAACCGGCCTAGAAATTTCAATAACAGCAGAATTATTGTTAATATAATTAGTCGTTATCGTTAGCAAGCTAAGAATAGGAGAGTTGGCTATAATTTTTACAGAGTCGCATTCTTTTTGCAATTCTTCGTCATTGATACGTCTTACTTCCACTGAACTTTGATGCAAAGACATTACGATATCTAAAACAGGTTTTGAATTATTGTGAATTAAAGACTTAGTTAAAAACCAGTCAGTGTTACAAACGGTATAAGCTTTGCTGGTTTGGGTAGAGTGCTTTATGTAAAGTTCACTCAATCTTTTTCTATAACCGACACGAAAACTACAGAATTCCATGTGTATCGATGGTTTTACTGTAAACCATTCAGCACAGCAATTCAATGTTTGTAATGGGTCATTTTTTTTAGTATAATCCTTTATAATTGAATATGGCCTATGATTTTCCGAAATGGGAGGTAATCGTTGGTTTTCGTCCACTAAAATTAATGGGACATCATCGACAACATTTTTTGAAATAGAATCACCTTTAACTTTATGTAACTCCGAAGTTGATAAAAAAATGTCGTCATGCAAATTAAAATTCATAGCTTTCTTGTTATATGGAATATCAGTATGTTGTGTATTCGTGTGTTCAGAAATTAATGATGGATCAGCGGCAGAATAATTCGTTAAAATCAAATCTTTCACTTGTAGGTGATGAAATTTATTATTTTTAATAAACAGAATATTATTTGATTCACCGTGTTCCTTTTCTATTATTTGATACTTCTCTTCCTTACAAGGCTTCGGAAAACTTAAGAGTCGATTATTACTCTTAGCTTCATCCCTTTTGTAAGGTAAAATATTATGTTGAAAATCATTAACTTTCACAGTGCGTATTTCTTCTATCTTGGCAGGAATTTTAGGGGTTTCGTTTGGTTTACTTTTGTCTTCTAAATTTGTTTTAAGATAATTTACAGTTTTAACATGTTTTTCCAGATTGATGGCGCTTAATGGATTTTTTAATAGATTATCATGTAGGAAATTGGTCTTGTCCGATTGTCCCCCTGTGTCGTCCGATTTTTCTTCACAAGACGATTCTTTACTAAAAAGTTGTTCATTGGGTAGCTTTTCAGTTATAGTACATTGATCAATTAAATTTCTATTATCATAATCTGAGGGAACTCCAGCTATTAACACTTTATCATGTTTGCATTTTAGAAAGCTTTGGCGAAGATTACATCTAATGAGCCGAACAAAGCATTTCTTTAGTTCGTAATTATGTGCTTTAATGACATTTCGCCTTTCGCGTACATTATACTTATTATTATTGGTACGAGAAACGTGTTTAAATTTTTTACTTTTATTTATCTTGTCCTTAATATCATTTTTATTGATTTTTCTTGTATTATCAGTCTTTAATCGTTTAATAATAGAATTTTTCAAGAGATCATTATGAGTGTTTAATTTGGACGTAATAACGCTTCTTTCAGGGTTATTGATTTCGAATAAGGAATCATTTGAGCTATTATTTACCTCTATAGCTTCTATATTATTTTCATTCAATTCGTTATCTAATGTTTTTGGTAATGAGGGGCAAACAGAGTTTGAGGCTGTAATTTTTTGTATCGCTTCACATCTTTTGATATTAACTGTACATTTTTGAGATAATCTAGCTTGATGTTTCAGGGGATTTTCATTATTTCTGAATGTTGACGTAAAATGACCAAATTCAGTTTTAAAAACAGTTTCGTCCATTACTTCGGTTTCATCGTCAGAAACAAGATCTATTACATCCGAATTCACATATTTAAAATGAGGTGAACTTACAATTGTGTTCACAAAAGATTTTTTATCTGACTTTCCTATAACCATTTTCTGCTTCACATTAAGTACACACGCAGTTTTGTCAGCACAATTTTTAAGAACAACATTTCTAATTTGTGGATCAGAAAACATTGAATCAATATCTATATGACCACAGATAGTAGATATAAGCGTAGTTCCATTAGCTTTAATTCTTACCTTACGCGTCGTCACATCATCATTTGGTTTTCTTGGCAATTCAACAAAACTAATAGTATCGTGATCTCCGAAATCAGTCGTCGTCGGAGCGTCGGAAATAGGATTATCATTTTCAAATACCTTCTCTTTGCAAATGGTACCATCTATAGGTGGTTCAGATATCAAAGTTGTTTTTTTCTTATGAACACATTTAATTACACTTTCACTAGATGTCTTTGTGGTATTACACAATGGTGGGGTTGCAACACCAAAAGTACCTTTAACTTCGATTGATTTTAATTGTGGCTTAATTTTGTCTATTTCAGTTTCTCCCAACAGTGTTACATCACTCAGACAATCCTTAACTAAAGCTGATGTTTCTGTCATAGTTTTAATACTTGTATCGTTGGCTGATATCAATATTTTTTTTTTAATTGTTTCCTTTTCTATTTCTGCACATTTTATGGAGGATGTCATATCGCTTACAGTACAACTCCCAAATGAAGATACCAATACCGGGTTACCAATTGTATCTTGATTTAAATCTGTTTCGTCTAAAGTTTTATTATCTAGAACCTCATAACACTTGAGAATACTTTTGATTTCAGCCTTGTCTATTGTAGTTTTTAATATATTTGTATCTAATGTTTTGTTAGAAACATCCAATTTTATAGTATTTAACGATTTATACGGCAAAGGAATTGCCGGTAATGATATGCAAACTTCTGTTGATCTATTCAATAGCGACAAACGCTTCTTATTAAGTCGTTCTATTACTTCTGGAGTAGTCTTTTTATTATCGTCCATTTTTGAATTAACTTCAGTACTTTCTTTTAATAAAATTGGTAATTTTTGATCGACCTTCATACAAATTAATTTTTGCTCATTAGGTCGACAGCTCTCAACAGCTCTAAAGTTCGAGGTTGCTTTTTTTGTTAAACCGCTTAGTGCTGACAAATTAGAACATTCATTATCTTTGCTACCAATAACATCCGTAGTTGTAGTTCTAGATCGATGCGCATGCGATACAATAACACTCTTGTTATTAACCGATACTTCATTTTGATTTAATTTCAACGCATCGTTACGATGTTTTATCAATTCACGATTTTTATTTTTTTCACATTCTTTTTCAGCATTTGCTCTTTTAGTAATTACGGGTTTGATGACTGTAGATCCTAATACAAATGGATAAATAGCAGGAGTATTTAAAGCGTTACAACAATTTGGAGAATATGGTTTTGTTAATGGAGGTGGCTCACCATAAGTCTCTTTAAGTAATCCCAAGTCTTGTTTTATTGGAACTTCAGCTGTCACAATTACGGTGTTTTGGGGAATACTTGTATTTTCTGATTTATTTGCACTACCCGATAATAACACTGATGACGTTACCAACCGAGGAATTGATTTTGAAAAGGAATCAACACTTTTCAGCACTGAATTATCACCGTCTGTTGTAGGTTGTGAAATCGGATTAGGAATGTCTTTTAGAACATCTGATGGAACTTGTACCAAACTTTCATGAGATATATTTGAGTCATACGTTGGTGGAACTGAAGACTTTATTGTATCCATTGATGAACTTTTTGGCTTTGAAACTGACGATAAATCAACTAAACTACTTTTAGGTTTTCGATTATGTGTAAGTTCATTTGATTTCACATCTGTCTGAGAATTGGGGCTATTGTGATTATCTGTGCGTGTTACAACTGTGTCATTATATTTCGTCTTTAACTGAGAATTTAATAACGCAGATCGTTCCTTGTCAATAACATTATTCATACGATTAGATGTCTTCTTGATCGACTCATTCGCAATAATACGGGATTTATTATTTAGTGCGACTTTAGTTGGTATTTCATTACTTTTAATAATAACGCTTTTTGAATTATTTAAAGTAATCCCATGTTTTCCAACACCTTCAGTCTTCAATTGAGATGTTTGCGATGGAGCTGGTTTCATAATGAAATTGGCTGACATTTCTAAATTAACTTTCTCTGTTTGTGTATAAAGTCTATTAGTGCAATAGGTTTCGTCATCGGATAGTTCACGAATTTCTTGACGTAAATCATCATCCATTAGCTCATCTAACAAATCGTAATCAGAGTTGGGTATTCCAGATATAAATGGATCATTTACTTTGGGGTGTATTTCAAGAAAGCTTTTATTTTCATTTTTTTCGAGTACTTTGGAAGTATTTTCTACTACAGTACTAAATTGTACATTATTTTTGTTTTCTTGTTGTTTATCATTGTCATCATTATTGTTTAAATTAGAACTCTGATTGGTTTTAGATGTTTGTGGCGAAATTTGTTTTTCCACTTTGCATTTCTGAAGTGCTATTTCAAGTGCATTTGGGCCGCGGTTTGGAGTTTTGTGTTTAAGAAGATCATTGAAAACACTTTCCCAGCTTTTTGGACCAGCATTATCAGATTGTTTTAATTGATATGATTTGGTCCTTTTGAGTGAACTTTTACATTGTTTCTTTGGTACAGAATTTTCTTTAACGCTTGGCTGAGTTTTAAGTGTTTGTAGTCCTTGCTCTGTTTCACCTTCTAAAAGCTTGTTGTTGTTATTTTTCATAAATTGGACCGACTTGTTCTTATCTGCTATTGGTTTCTCTATAAAGGAATAAACTGTGTCATGTGGGTTCAGCTTAGGGTCTACAGCCTTTTGCCAATCCAAATTCGTATTCTGGGTTGTATACATTTCTTGTTCATTGCTCTTAAATGCACTCGAAATGACTGACTGATGACTTGTAGCACAGTACGGTTTTTTTATTTTTATTGCATTAATTTTCCTATGTTCAATGGGAAGGAGATTATTTACTGGCTGTTGAAAGTTTTTGTTTTGAACAACCAAACCACACCCTATTTTGTTTGATGGATATATTTTTTTGCAATAACCATGTTGGTTGTGAACGATCTTAGCCGTTGGAGCAGCAACGATGTTAGAAGTTAAGCTGTGGGCCACTGGTTCAACAGGACCAGATTTCGGTAAAACATTTATTACATTATTTGACCAATTCAGTTTACTCTGTTGTCTGAGTAATTGTAGTAATTCACTTTGATCATTCTCAGACAACATTGTAGAGGCTGATGATTGTGTTTTCATGACATCTTTCAAAATCTCATTATGCCTTGTCTTAATAACAAGGTTTGAATTTTCATTATGAGTTGAATTTGTATGATTGTGATGTTTTGTTACTGATGTATCAGTTTTCTTGTTAAATGAAAGAATCAAATCAGTTTCACTAGGTTTTTTACAGATCCTCCTCAACTGAATTTGCCCCTTACGTTGAAAGTGTAGTGGTAACATAGAATTTAGATCACTATCAACATTAGTTACAATGTTTGTCCTATTAACCTCTTCAGGCTTTATCTTATTTTCAAGTTGTTTGTTTTTATGAAGGTAACTCAGTCGGGAAAATGTATTTGGTACATTTTCAGCTTTTTTAGGAACCTTTTTGCTTATTTTGGCACAAACACTTGTATTGCATGTTACATTTTTGGTATCAAATTTTTGGTTTGACACTGAACTGGTGGCTGGATTAATGCTGTCTTGTAATTCTTTTAGGAATGACTCAAAATGCCTGTGCATAGGGTCGTATTCAACTGACGAAGGCGTGTTACTTGATACAGAGTTAGTGTATTCCTGTGATGCACCACTGCTGCAGATGTAATCATTTGTCTGGATTCTTGGGCTACTTTCATGGGAATCTTTAAAGTTCTGACACACTAGGTTATTGTTTTTAATGCATTCCATAGGGTCAGTCGTTGCCGGAGGACAATCATTATTATATCTTTTAAGAAATTCTTGAAATTGATGTTCACCCGATGAAGAAAATGGCTGTGATTGTGGAGTATCATTTAACAAATTAGGTTCATATGATTTCACAAAATCTTCATAGGCTTGCTGGCCTGCCGATTTGTATGCGCTCTTAGTAAAAGATCTGGGTGTGTCGTTTACGGAAGGTTGATTACGTAATTTAGAGACATCGGAGACTGGCATGCTGGTCATTTGGAAATGATTACTGGTTCTGACGCACGGGAACCTAGACACATTTTCTATTTTTTGTTTTAATAGGGAATTCTTTACACACTTTGGTGGCGTAGTACTTGAATTGAGGTTAATGTCTAATGAGGTTGCATTCGTTCTCAGGCCTGCCTCTTTTATAACGTTTGAGCGTCGAAAACTTATGAGTTTTTTAATGTTCTTTTTTAAGTCTTCTTTTACTTCACTCACAGGTTTTGCATTCAGTTCACTTGTACTTGGTTGCGATAATAGTTTCTTGTCTATCAAAGTTTCATCCTTCAATCTTATTCCTTGGTCTTGGGTTTCCTGGAAACTCATGTCCTCTATTGAAAATAAGCCATCAAATACAACCTCAGATTTCTTTGGGATGCCATTTACATTTGTTGTTTCTGGTATATTACTTTCAACATCAGACTTTTCTGGGGTGTTGTAACAATTTAACATTCTATCTCTGGTTTCAGTATTACGAGCTGGGAACATCATCCTTTCTGTGTTTGCAATCAATCGTCGGAGGTCACTATTTTTTCTTGCAACCTTCATGGACAGAAATTTTGTTAAAGCAGTTTTATTGACAATTTCTTTTTTAGGTTCTTGTCCCATGTCAGTGGAGCACCAATTCTGTGTGTCTTGCAATTTCTTTATCCTTTTTTCTTCTCTCTTTTTATCCTTTTTAGTGTTCATTTCTGGCTCAACTTCGACAAACAAATCTTTATTGGTATCTTCATTATTGTCCTTTACTTCTTGACTTATATTTATTTTTTGTCTCTCTAGACAGGTAACAATATTAACATCACTATCAATTTTGAGTGGATCTTCGACAAAATGAGAAACAATCTTCTTTTTCCTCTTCTTTTTTCTTTCCTTTTTAGGGCGTTTTATACTGGAATCGTCACTAGTTAGAGATGGACTTTCAGAAAATACGTTTTGCCAAACTTCGGGTGGCATTGTGTCCGTGATTGGATCTTGTAACTCTACCAAGTGCTCATAGCCTGTGAGACAATTGACTTATTAACTTATAAGAAATTACACACAACATTAATCTCAGGCCCTGAATTCCCAGTTACAATATGAAATATAATCAATTAATTGAAAAATAGGAAATCAAATACTTAATATACTGTATATTATTTAAACTATTTAACCTGTTCAATGTTTAATGTATTTAACATTATTAATAATTAAATGATATTAACCGTTTTCGTGCTATTAATAATGAAATTATTAAAAATTATTATAATGCTAATATTGTCAACTTCTATGTAAATATTTATATTTTTGATGTTATAAAAACCTTTTTCGATGCCATAGTAGACATCGTCTTCGTTTTCCTCTTCTTCAGGCAGATGCTGGAACGAACGTGGATCAAGATTTAGATACTTGAGTTCCGTTGACAGCGCTCGGGTACCAAAGTCAGTTTTCTGCATGTATGTTCTGCAGTTTTCTAATAGTGCCTCCCTGAAACATATAATGTATGTCGGTATTATTAATTTACACTGTTATTTACATATTAATTAAAGTGCCTACCGTTCCATGTCCCATGTTAGAGTTTTTACTCTTGGCCCGGAGAGTAGCACTGCTAAATCGTTGCACAGTTCACACCCCAGCCCTAAAGACTCTCCTTCAGAAAAAATGGCCGTTGAAAGCACATTTGCTTGTTTTTGTGTCTTCTTTAGGTTTAGGGTCTCAGATGTTTTAACAAAATTGGTCTGGGTATGGCTGTCAGTCGCCCAACTTCCAAATTCAGATGTTGATACAGAATTTGACTCTTGTAGGTCCTGAAAACGATTAATTATGTCTGATAAATGAAAGTAAATAGTACTAAATCATTAAAAAAACTAATAAATTTGATGAACATATAACACTTTCGTTTTAATTGACAACAATCATTTTTAATAATAAAAATCATCGTTTCATCGATCAGTCTTTCAACTACTAAATAGTCTTAACTATAGGACCTTTGGTTTATATATTTTGGGCTACTAAATGCTACCTTTATTGGTTCAAAATGCGGCGCATTTTGGACTTCTTCATACATTCCAGGTGAAGGGTGTACTGAGAACGCCGTTAATACGCATTCATACTTAAGCCGTGTACTGCAGCAAAGCAACGTCCCGAGATTTTTAAACCAAGTCGAGAGGGTCTTTTCTGTAAACCTTGCGTCTGCCGACTGAAAAGAGAAAACATTCAATTAATTTATTATTTTAGATACTAAAACTACAAAGGCACTATATTTATTGTCAGTGGTCAGGGTTATAATTTTGTATTATTTAGTGCGAGTGTTGGTGTCAGAAATACAGTTTATACTAACTAGTACTTCATTCAATTACTTCATCTTCTAGAAGTCCATTATTTTTAGAATCTTATGTAGATATAAACAATTTGTAACGCAATTCAAGAGTAAATTACCTTGTTCTTGTCAAGTTTCAGTTTTTCCAGCTCATTCATGCCGGCTGTGATGGCACGAACATAAAGCTGACACGTGAACTGTGCCTTATCACCCTTTAACTGAAATATAATTTTGCTTATTAGTTTTACATTTTAATTAGTTTAAGTATTAAGGACATTCATTAAGTAGTAAGTAAGTAAAACTGTAAGTTTTGATGTAAATAAAAATCTAGTAGTGTTCAAGTAGAAATATTACAGGATCGTTTTTTAAAGATAGAGATTATTTAAGAACCTAGTTTAATTTCCAAACCATCCTTGCTTTCAAAATAGATGTATTTAATTTGATATAAATGTTTTATTACAAAATACACCTGTTTGTGGACAGCAGCCGCCATAGTATGTAAATGGTGCGCGGTGGCCGCTGGAGCTGCTAGAGCGACGCTTGCTGCGCTTAGCTGATCTTCTGTCATCAATCGCACTATAGAACGCGAGCATCCGTAAAGTGCCATTAAAACCGCCCCGCGACACGTTGGCACAACCATACAACGGGTTATTACCACCTGAAAATAATAATACTCAAACTCTATTATTTAAACTCTAATAATTATTACAATAATGTTCGTGTATCCTAACATAATATACAAAAAGATAATTATCGCGTTCAACTTTAAACTAATGACTTTAGTTATAAGTTGTGTAAGTGCAACAGAAATAAAAAAAAGCATTCTCCTTTAAAATATACAAATCTGGTTTAAAAATATGTATATTTCTTTTCTCTCTTCTCTCTCTATGCTGAATATATTCTACTATATGGGATACCTTGAACATGAAAGCAACTTATTTTCAGATAATAAAAATAGAACAAACCGACCGGCCATAGCTTCTTGGAAATTGCTATAAAATAACTTTAAATCAATTAAAACAATAGTTATTTTGAGTTTTACGGGAGCCATTTGGTAAAAACTATTAGATATTATTTTTAAATTGAGCTCCGTCACATTAAAATCAAGTATTTTTTAAAGGGATATCACTTTAGTCTTTATTGTAGTAATTTTACCTGTGCAATGAGCAAGGCGACGTCTTTCACGTTTTTCCATAGTTTTTTCTCCTTAGGTGAAATATTTGGCCGATTATGAAGGCGCTCTACCAACTGGCAGGCATTTCGAAGTGGCACTTGTTTAGCCTGGAAAAAGGAAATTCAATAAAATACTAACAACCAATAACATAAGAACTTCTTATAGATATTTCGGTTAAGAAAATCTAACTGTAAAATGAAATTGACTTGAAGAATGAAAATGAAAACAGAAAGATATAAAAGTTTCTCAGAGTATTTATTATTTCAATTAGATAAACAAGTAAATAACTATAACCAAACTCACCAAGTCAATACAAGAAGATCGTTGTGTAGCCTTATGCAAGAGAACAAACTCTAAATCAGTAAGGAATTCCCAGATTTCTGGTGTAAAACCAGCCTCATTGCTCAATATACCCGTAAACGAGTCTTCAGAAGCTTGCTCTCCAAATTCTGCAATTGATTTATAAAAAAAGATATATTTCAAATACATAGTAAGAAATTTATAAGAAGCGAGTTTTGAGGTTTTCTTAAGAGCATAGTCTATGAAAGCTATGGAAGTTACTTTTATAATTATAAAAATAAAATAAACAAATTTGTAAATTACCCTTTTGCGATTCAATTTGTTCAGCATCTGGTATTCGTCGTGTACAGAGACGCGAACGCTGCATAACAGCAGTTGCAAGGCGTAAGGCGAGATCGACACAAGATTTTAATGCGGCCATCTGACGCAGCCGCGTCACGAACATCACACCTCGCTCTTCTTTTAGCCATTCTAGTACTGAAAATAAGGTTTTCAAATTAATTATTAAAGCTTAAATGTCTAGCTGAATAGATTATGTTAGGTTTTTAACTGCTAAAAGCTAGAAGAAAAATGTATTGTATGAAATATACATACATACTAGCTGAACCCGACAAACATCAAAAAAAAACAAATGTCTCTAAAAATAAAAATAGTTGGCCGATTCTCAGTCCTACAGTTTATATGGTCACAAAATTTCAGAAAAATCGGTCACCTGTTTCGGAGGAGTAAGGGAAAAAACATTGTGAAATGAGAATTTTATATATTAGATAACTTTGTACTGTCTTTTTTGACAGGTCAGTCTTGTCTGTCCATGTTATATAAAAAACAGAGCAATTTTTTTAAGTTTAATATTCGTAGCATAAGTAAGAAGCTAATGGATATCTTACTGTACAAAATCTTGCAATAAATACTAACTTTGTTCATCACATGGTGACTGCTCACTGTCAAGCAATGCTTTTAGAACTGGATGTCCCCAGGGATTAGACAGGATTGATTTAAACCACTGTGCACGTGTTTGGAGCTGTTGCTCCCAATACTTTGCCACTCCATTGCGCTTAGATATTGCTGAGCAGCAATCTTCTAGAAAGGCATCTATTGCTTTTGCTAAAAGGGTGTGCTGATCTTCGCACTTGGTCCATTCCGTCTGTTAATTCAAATTGTCAAATTTAAGCACTTTGAAAATAGCAAGATAATAAAATGATATTTATGGCTGATAAAGGTAAATAATCTTCTTATAAATACAATATTTTGCCTTGAATAATAATTGAATGCCAAAGATATGTATTTTATATATGGGTATACCTGTAGGACAGTGGAAGCTGTGTGCCGCTGAAGCCATGACAGTAAATGTGGGTGCGTGGCTGGTGCAGAGTGACTGCAAAGGCTGTGGATGCGTCCCCACGCCTCGCAAACACAATGAGTCCGAGCAACTCCAGTACAATCGCCACAGAGGCGCGAGTCCAGCGACTGTTCATAAAATTGTATCATTAATTTATAATCAAATGTATTATTTAATAATACTAAGTCAAATATAAGGTATTTTTATAATTATACTTAAATGATTAAATATTTTTACATAGACAGGTATCTTACACAGTAATTGTAATTTGATCAACTATGGACACAATGAAAGTACATACAATAGATGTATTATAATAACAATCTCAAACTGAAACGCTTACTCATCCTAATAATAACTATAGTAAGAGATCATTACTTATATATCATATATCTTTAATATATACATAGTAAAGGATGTCTGTTAGTTTCACTATTTATAACACAAGAACAGCTGAACTGTTTTGGCCGAGAATTGGTGGATATACATAGGGCACTATTTTGACAAAATGGATAAAAATTGTTTAATTACTGCTATCCAGAAAAACATCAAGTTATTGAAACTATATCATATATGTTCACACAAAATACGGACTGGATTTATATTTGTAATTGCAGCATCAAAATCTTGACTAATTTAATTCTACAATCCCAAATTCAACTTAAGGATAATTAATGATAAGATTAAATAATATTATTGTAGTTCACCTCTCACACAATGTTGCAATGCTCAACAGGCTCCATTATTATCTAAACACTTCTATAACACCTGTAGTACTTTATGGTAAAGAAACTGCTTATTTATTGCCTCTAAGCTGGAGCAAAGTTTGCCAGAAATATTAATTAAGTATATTTTTTGTTTGTAAATAGAATTGTAAAAAACACACACATTGTAAAAAAATTGTTTTAGTAAGTAGTGCAAAGTCACTGCAAATTATACAACTATTACAATAATAGCATAGTTTAGTTTATGGCACATATATGTTCTATGTGTATTGTGAAATATTGACATGTTATAATTTAAAAGCAAAAACTTATCCTAATAGATATGTATTTGTTATTAATTTGATAAATATTTCTAAATTTGTGCTATTCCTTTACTTTAAATAACTTTACTATTTTATGATTCAGCAACATCTCATACAACCTTCTTGTTAATCCAGCTTCATGTGTTGTTAAGTACATGTTTAGTTTACTATTGGTTTGAAAATTTATCAGATTCCCTTTTTGTATTAAATAAGTTGCTATTGTTTGCATAGTACATGCTATAGTTATGTACGTGACTGGGAGAGATTTTGATATGGCTGTCAAATGCTGTATTATATAGTCGAGATGAGACGAAATACTACCATTTCTATTTTTCTTAATGTATTCACTTACCATTGGTTAAGTATTGTCCTTTAAGCACATACTATGCTTTAAATAAGAATTTATTATTAATTCTTCACAACCATGACTAGTTACGCGATGTTTAAATTTGTCGTGTTTTTATTATGATATATAAGTATTAATCTCAGTGACACATAAGTAAGTAACTATAATACTTTCACGATACACTTAGGCACTCATTTTAAGCAAAAGTAACTACATAAAAACAAATTTACGAAAACAAGGTATCAATGGAGACAAATATGGCGTCGGCATAGAACTTTAACCACAACGGCGTCACATAATAAATTGGTTTTTATGAGTAGATAATAAAAGCTCCCACCTTGTAAAGTTCAATATAATATGATTTTCCCTTTTGGCTATTCGTTTGATTACTTTTCACTCCTTTTCCGTCATTTGTAGAAGTCATTTCTTACGAAAATATCGCGGCGAGACATCTAGGTGCTTGTGTTTTCGAAATCATCAGAGTTGAGAGTGCCATAGAATACAGATTACAAAATACGAGTGTTGTCAAAGCTTAAATCTTGACCACAGTCTTGGCTAAAGCATATAGGTGTTACAACCTCTAAAAATATTTCAGTTGTGTGATAATTAATACAAAGTAATGTGTGCAATAGTGGATTAAAACAATATGAAAAATTGAATCATTGTATACATACAAACAAGTATTCAAACAATTGGGATGTACAATTTATATTTTTAAAATTTTTATTTTTATTAGGGTGACATTTTTGCAAAAACTACTAAAGTGATAACTGTTAAATTACGTTGCACATTTATTTCCAGGGATATCAAATACTCATAAAAGAAAATTTTCAAATCTTAATTGTAATAGTATTGTATCGCGTAGGTTATTAATTTAAATTGTTCTTGACTTGTATCGTCATAGTCGTTTATATATGCCTAGCATTTTGTGTAATTAAAAATACAACGAAATAAAATATTTATAGTTATTTAAAATAGTTATAGTTAAGCCTTTCTTAAAATTTTATCAAAACGAGACTTGCAACTTTAAATGATTATTATGGTAACATTATACTTTAAATAGGGGTGGTCAATTCAAAAATTGTTTACGCACTTTTGGCAGAATCACAACGACCTAAAATTCTTTATACTTCTATTTTTAACTTTAAAATTATATTGATTTGATAATATGTAGTGATTTAAACTTTATCATAAATTATACTTAGAGTCTTAAAAATAATAATAATAAACTAGAAAACATCGATATAATAATTTAAAATATTAAGAGCAACCAACTATCTTATTGCATCGTTTTGAACAGAATTTAAAATTATGAACATAGTATACCATACTAACAATGTATTCCTTATTTTAATATTAGTCGAAATTGACGGCAGTAAAACACAAATTTAAAAAAAAACAGTGGTCACACTGTGTACAAAGCATCGCGACTGTCATTTCGGAAATATTGCGTTTTCTCAAAGAAAAGCCCTTTTGCGATTTAAAATATGCAATTTATACAGTATTTGGTGTTCATTTAGGTTTGATGGTAAATTAAAAAGTCATATTATATGTTTCTTCTGTTTTAACAATATGTTTTCGAATTGATGTTAATAAAATTCATTGTGACACTGCCCGTAAAGAAAGAGAATACAATAATTTACTTCTCGTTAAGCTTAAGTTGTTAACTGGTAACGGAAAACAGATTAATTGTTTCTGTTTAAGCTATTGAATGACAACCAGTATTATTTTTGGATGAATGTAAATCAATTATGTAGGTGCACCCGTAATATTTTCGTACATCTGTTAAGGTGGTTCTTTAATTTCTTAATTATTATGTACGAAAGTTCGTAAAAAAACTAGTCATCATCAATTTCCTATTAAGTAGATTATTCTGTACTTAAATAAAAGTTATGATCGAAGAGCAATTTTAAGTGAATATTTATAGTGAAATATTATGTGCAGGTGTGGTGTTATGTATGAAACAAGTACAGTGATTTTGGCTTTAATAGCAAAGTGATTTCAAAATGGCAAAAAAATCTGATAATGCAGGTGGAAAGCTTGTAACCATATCTGTTATTGGATTGTCTGGTAAGTAAATTGAATAAAAAAATGTTAAAAAAATGTATATATAAAATTAATGTGAATATATGAAAATGTGGTATACATTACATTTAATTTAAATTTATTAGACACTGTCTATACTGATACTTAAGATATAAATTAATAATAAGTATATAATATATAATTAATAGATTTATTTAAAGTTACAAACATTACATTTTTACAAATATCCAATGTGACTAATGATTCTATTTTAGAAGCAACTAAATCTATTATTACCCAATTGCCACCAACATTCACTATTGTTATCTGCCCATCTCAAGCTTCCTGTGTTTTATGAATTCTTTTCTTATCATATGGGTTCATATTATGTTATTTATAAGAATTGGAAAACTTAGAAATTAATAGAAAATAATCTGTTATAATAATGAAAAATGGGGTTTGTTCTAAAAAAAAATAACAGGTTTATATAAGTATTTTTTTTAGTTTGGCTTAGAATCAAGAAGTTGATAAAGATCTTTCAATTTAAAACAAAGTTATGAGCTTTAATTCATATATCATAGCATTCAATTTGACTTTAATAGAGAATTTAGTTTTTATGATTAAGTAGAATTGTAAAGGCAATATTTTTTGAATGCCTTTAAAGTCAAATAAGTTTCTTGTTGATTCTTTGGCACTATCCAAGTTTCTTAGAAAATAAAAAAAAACATTTGATTAAAAAAACAATTTAATTTGTTTACTAATCAGTAACTTTACTTATTTCATTATGTATATATAAGTTGAAGCTAATACATGAAGTTTTCATCTCAAAATAGATTTAATGAGGTTTTAATACCCAGAACTTATACATCTTTGCCAGGTTATCTACCAAATTTACAGGTTATGGAAATAATATCAGCCTTATGCTAAACATATGAACATATGGAAATCTTATTGGAAAAAATACATTTATACATATTCATACAAATACATATATTTTGTATAAATATTACAATATATTAAAACAATAGGAGATGCACTTATTAAAATTATTGATGTAGTATTGGCTGTTATTATTGCTGTTAAGCAATATTTGAAGTATATTCTCATTGCAATTTGTACTGGTAAACTTTTCTTCAAAATATATTTTTCTTTAGGTACAGAGAAGGATAAGGGGCAGCTAGGTATTGGCAAATCTTGTCTGTGTAACAGATTTGTTAGAACTGATGCTGATGATTACAATGTTGATCACATCTCCGTCTTGAGTCAGGTACTGTACCAAGTAAACATATCTTAATCACACTATTTCTCCACAAAATCCCTTAAGAACTCATAAAAATTATATTTATAGTATGATTTTAACTAATTGTCTAGATAGTTTAGTTAGATAATTTTCTACTTTGACAAACATCCATTTCAATATGATCATCTCTGGTGTAGCAAGTGTTTTATTGTATTAGTTTCTTGTGAAGCAAAAAATATTTTCTAAAGATTCGTAAATGTCATCCTGATATTCAGCATTAATACTTCATTAAAATTACAATAAGTTTAAGTAAAATAACAAAATAATGTTTGGAAATTACAAATTTATTTATTATTAACGCGTGTGTAAGAACAGCCAGAGTTGTCCAAGTAAAAATGTAGTTTACGAAATAAAATAGCGTCAGGTATTTGGCGAGCGACTATAAACTTCGCCTTGTTATTGAATAAATAATTTTGAGTGTTTCGGTTGAGACGTTGAACTACAGAGAAATGTTACGTCATGTTTATTAACGAAAAAAATGTATGGAATTGTAAGATTACATAAACATTACAAAAACTAATTCTTAGATCATTAAATGGTAAGAAGAGGTTTGATTATGCAAGGCTATTAACCCAGAAGTGGTCCAACGGTGCGTAAGAAAGTAGGTTCTTTCGTTACGACTTATGAATAATATTGAAATAAAATGTTTAAAATCTTGAATAATTTGTAACCTATATTGAAAACCTGAATGAAAAATTCATGCAACGATTTTTTTTAATACTAAATACGACCAGAGGTCAGGCACATATGAGTTTAAAGATTATATGAATTTACGAAAATCGAGTTTCTTTTTAAACCTCTATATTTTCCACCTCTCCCGGATGCGGATGTGAGGCATCGCATCTCGCGTGCGGAACTAAATGTATTGAAAAATATATTCTTAGGTTTAATTTTTTTTCTGAATTCGGAGTAGCAGCCACGGATCGTAAATTATAGAACGTATACGGGTAATTTTGCCTTAATGTCTGCTCGAATTTAATGTCTATTACATTAAATTAATACATATTAATACCTATGTATATTTCAAAAACATTACAATTCTGGATACAAGTGTGTATGTATGTGAAAAGTAATATGGCAACTACGCATTAAAAAGCCATTCGAAACCATTTTAATCTTAAAAAATTGATGAAATACCGGGCAACGTATACTCGTGGAAGCTTACAATGTTATATATTATCCGTGTTAATGAATTCACACTCGAGATGAACTGTATTCCTGCATTGAAGTTGACAGCACCAGTTAAATTTGTTGTAATAAAAAAAAATCTTATCAATCTTAGCTTTACTGGTTAACCGTTCTTATCTAAATGAGCAATTTGCCCATACTGTGAAGGTGTGAAACAATATGCAAATATTATAAAATCCTACATAATAACACGTTTTTGCGATTAATATAAGTAATATATCGATATACGATTTAATAATATCTTAGGTCACTTATATTGCTAAAATTCGCTTTTATTATCTAGGTCAGTAGACATTACAAAACTTATACCCTCTTTTTTATGTTTTACCATCCGAATATGAAATTATAATGATCCTTTTGATCGTGTTAATGTGACCAATTTACATTATATTTTACCATGATATATTTTAGTTATCGCACTTGCTACACTTTATAAATGTATAATTATTTACCCATAAAGGTAAGGTAAGATGATGTAAGAGGCCGTTCTTATTTTTCTATGCAACATACAAAAAATCTTGACAAAGACTTAAGCTAGACTAATAATAAAGATTATTGTTTTTATTTATAAAAATAATGTATGATTAACGGTTAGAATATTGTTCTCGCGACTGTTTTTAGTGAAATATTTAATCATCGTATGGAAATATATTATGTAATGGCTAGCGTAGTTTTATTATAACGTATTTGGATATCAAATGTTATACAGTAAGCCGTAGTGTAATGATTCAAAATTTGGTACGTATCGATCAATATATTTTTAACAAGTTAATGACTGCCATATAAATCAATTAATGTGAAAATTACAGTCAAAACATTTCACGCGATCAAAGCTTGTGCTATCAATTAATCGAACATTTTTTTATTGTTTTCAGTCCGACTTCAGTGGCAGAGTAGTGAATAACGATCACTTTCTATACTGGGGTGCTGTTCAAAAGGATAATGATGATCAGGAATATCGGTTCGAAGTGGTCGAGCAGACGGAGTTTGTGGATGACTCGTGTTTCCAACCGTTCAAAGGTTTGTCGTGTAGTACATCTACCAAGAATTGTTTTAATTGGTATAGATTGGCCCACATTCTTCTTATTTTTATGGAGCAATGATAAACTAGCAGGATGTTCATTAAGATGTAACTTGAATCGCAACAACTTAAATGTTTATACTCATAGGATACAATCATTTTAGATAGTTTTAAATAGATAGTCTTATATCATCATTGTGTGTCAGTCGGTCAAATGTATTTGCTACTTTCAGAATATATTTCTCTATAAACTTATCACAAAGTGATTAATATTATATAAAAGCAAACATCCTGTTCTTAAACAAAAATTCCAAGATTTGCAGAACGTTAAATGAGAAAGAAGTTATCGTTTAAACCATTTTACTGTTATATGTCGGTGCTAACAGTGAAATGGAATTTTTTAATTGATCTTTAAAATAAATTGAGACGACTTTTTACGACGCCATTTTTAAGAGTATTAGGTATTATACAGGTATTAGTTACCTAAGTAATGACAATACCATGCATGCTACTAAGAAATACCAGCAAACACTCTTTAACTAGAAAAAACAATAACTAAATTTAAAATTAGACATTGTAGAAATACCGGTATTCGTTACGCTAAATCACTTTAAATAAACACATTTGTAAGCTTTATTTATTTTAACTATAAACTTCAATTCGGTCTCCTGTGTCCAAGTGTCAGTGTCTCTTTAGTAAAACCGAACTCTATTTGATTTCATGTTATATGTTGTGTTGGAAAGTGTCGCTATAAGTAATAAAAACACCTAGGAAATACTTAATGTGAATATTTTACAGCCGTTGGCAAAACTGAAACTTACATAAAGCGGTGCGTTGCAACAAAACTGCAGTCCGCTGAGAAACTTATGTATGTATGCAAGAATCAGCTTGGCATCGAGAAGGAATACGAACAGAAACTGGTGCCCGATGGTAAACTCACTGTGGACGGGTTCCTATGTGTTTACGACGTCAGTCTTGTGCCTGGCAGGACTTGGGAGAAGCAAGTACGTTTATTTGATAAACTAAAATAGGTTTATAAATGGCAGAGTTGTGGTGAAAATCTCATCGCCCTTCAACCCTTATTCGCCAAACCCGAACGCGATAAAAATTAAAGTTTACTTTATCT
Source organism: Leptophobia aripa (assembly GCA_951799465.1). Lineage (NCBI taxonomy): Eukaryota > Metazoa > Arthropoda > Insecta > Lepidoptera > Pieridae > Leptophobia > Leptophobia aripa. The sequence continues at coordinate 4,040,423 of OX637272.1, read as the reverse complement.
CCATACCAAATTTCATCCTAATCCGTTTAGTAGTTTAAGCGTGAAAGCGTAATGTACATATACATGTACACAATCGTAATATTAGTTTGGATTTAAGCTAATCAATTCAATTAAAAATTCGTTAATTTTACATCGTGGGTTAGATTAATCAAGTTTTAGTAAGTATCCCTATTTTTTTTTGAAAATGAAACATAGCCTATGTCACTCGAATAGTGTAGCTTGCCAAGGGTGAAAGAATTTTTGAAATCGGTCCAGTAGTTTCGGAGTCTATTCGTTTCAAACAAACAAACCTTGCCTCTTTATAATATTAGTATAGATTTATTGATAATTACTTGCAAATAGTAATAATAACTATGAATATGCCATCAGTCTGATACACGACTTTTTTCATCTTCGTGACTCAAAAACGTGAATAATTGAGTTTGGAAACTATTTTATTCTATAACTACTATTTAGTATTTCTTACAGGAAACAAAAAAAAAAAAGTAAATGTTGTGATTTAATGTTTCAGAATGAAATTACGGCCGCGATTCTTCAGAACATCATCAAATTAAAGAAACCAGTTGTCCTTGTGACATCTAAGAACGATGAGGCCTGTGAACAAGGGGTCAGGGAGGCGGAAAGATTGGTTCAGAGGAAAGAGTTCAAGGGTTCGATTCCTATTGTTGAAACCTCAAGTCATGACAATGTTAACGTGGATCAGGCTTTTTTCCTGTTGGCACAGATGGTTGAGAAATCGAAGGCCAGGATTAAGGTAAATTATACTTAACTTTTAACGTTCTGTGTACAAGTATCACCCAAATGCATTGTCTACAATGGCTCCTGTAAACAGACTATGCTGACCGTACAATAAAGTTGTAAATAATGCTGTTGGACACATTGAGATAGACGTATTTTTCTGAGTGGGAGTGCCATGCTGTTACTTAGAGTTCCAGCCCAATGGGCAGGCACGGCCAGAGAAATACCACTCACTCTCAGAAAACCGACGTAAAGTGATGCAATTGGACTTTGTTCATTTTGTACTCGCGTTTCGTTCGGTGAGTGAGATCTTCCGGTGCCCATCCCTTCCCCTCCCCCGTCCTCTTCCCCTACCCTTCCATTTCCTAAATTTCCTCTAAAGGCTTTCAACGCACTCACGAGCTACCAGCCGCGTGAGTGTTTATGGGCGGCGACTTCACCTATATGGTGGGCCTCCTGCTCGTTTGCCCCCTCTTCTATAAATTTAACCCCCCCCCCCCCAATAAAATGTTGGGGGGGGGCAACATTTCATCGACTAGTTATGGCTGGTTCTTAGTGTCACTTTTAGTATATGTGTTTTTTTTGAAGGTGTAGTTTTCTTTAGTTCCTAAGTTATTGTTGTACTTGCAAGTGTCTCTTTTATGGTCCATTTTTTGTATGTATAATGTTTGGGGACATATTTATAAAAAAATAAACATAAAATTACTACACAAAAATGTCCCAAACGTTAAAGATGTCTTTAAATATTATAAAATAACCACATATCCAAATACGATAAAGGGCTTGTCATCAATCTTTTTAAGAATATAAGTGCGTCTTATCTTGTCCTCGGATGGATAGTCTTATAATTCATTAAATATGCTTATTTTTACCAGCAAGCACACAATTTTCTGGATTTGGTCAACTTTAAACTTTGTATGAACAATTGTTCCCATGTTTTATCCGTTCAAAGTAATTTCTTTCATGAATGTTAGTTTTAGAATTTTTTATGGCACTACTACAACTAGTTTGTATGTACAGTAGAATTCACTCATAACGTCTAACTGGTTTTAGCTACTATAATATTTGCTCAAGATTGGTGTCGTATCGTAAATATTCATATATAATCCGTCAGTTTTGTACGTCACCCGGTTAGTAAGACATTCTATCGCCAGTCTCTTGAATGTCGTTATATCCGGATACTACAGTTAAACAATACACATTAACCAAATAAATACACAATGAAACCCAAACACTTTTAACAAATAATAATCTAATATAAAAATGGTTTATTATTGCATTTTACAGACTTATTTAAAACTAGCTTTCCGCCCGCGGCTTCGCCCACGTGTTAAGTTGTAAAGTATATAGCGTTTTTTAATGATCTCGACAGGGCTTTCTTTCACGGGCTAAAATCTTGTTACAATTGGAATTATATATAGCCTATGTTACTGAGGGATGATGTAGCTTTACAGGATCGGATGATTCAGGGAAATCGAGGGCAACTTTCAAATTAACGTACAGGCAATTACTATTCTGACGATTTTATAATCTGATAGTCATCTTCTTATGTGGATGAGCTGATGATGGAAGGTAAATCTCCTCAGCGGTTAAGTGTTGAAAGAAAATTCTTACGAAGTTATGAGTACGAAATACGTACTTGTGAGGTTATTACTTATTAGCTTGACCAAATAATAAAAGGTAAACCTCATTCACGTTAAGGATGTAGGTGGAAAAATGGATGAGGACAAACGATAAACGTCTCTTCACTCGTTTCCTTTTACTTGTTGATATAGGTAGTGTTCACTCAAAATAATCATAGGGTAAAACGTTAATGAAAGTTTGAACTGCATGGTAGTCATTACACAATGAAGCATCTTAATACCGCGATGGATATATTTGGCCTAAGTAGAAGTTCTTTAAAAAAACTAAGACTCAACCTCGCACACTCACTCACACCACCATTACACACTGATACACACTCACACACTAAAATGTTCGTACTACACATAGTTCCACTTGCTCAAGTGTATATATATTTTTATTTATTCTTTTCTGTTCGTGTTTTTTTTTGTTATTCTTTTTTCTGATCTTAGATTCTATTTCCGGTTCTATATTTTAACCTTATTTTGGCTTTATTTTTAATCTATTTTTATTGTGTAAACTGTTTTTGATAAGCTGTATAGGTTTAAGAAATAAAAAAATAAAATAAATCTAGGGTGATGACGAATTTTATCAACGCCTTCTATCGAGCACATTGTTCAACACTTCAACCGCGCCCGCGCTCACTGCGTTATTTGTTATTTTTGTTACCTCTCATAAGTTTTAATATTAAGATTAACTTATATTAGAACATATTTAACAATATATAACTAATCAATCAATATAAGTGTTTAAAAATTTTGAAGCAGTGGTTGAAGTAAATTTTCAATTGACCATAACTTCTTTTTCCCTTAACCGATTTTGACGAAATAAACTTTTGACAACGCTCCCAATTATATGTAATCCAACCGCGTTCAAATGCGTTCAGTAGTTTTGAAGTTATAACGTACCAGACAGACAGACAGACAAGAATTCCAAAAATTGTTTTTTTGGTTTCTTAAATTTCTTTCTTTCTTTAATTGCCTACTTTCAGTTTTTTGGAAAAATATTTAATGTACAGATTTTCAATTTTTTTGTCTTATTATTAGTATTGATTAATATATTAAAACAGGTTGCAAACTACGCTGAAGCATTGCGGATAAGAAGAGAACAACTTGACTTTGTTACTGAAGCATTTACTCAACTCATAAGAATACACGTCCAGGACCATAAGTATGTATCTTCTATATTTTGGTATTGATATAGGATATTTTTATTAGATTAATGTTATATATATAATTTTTATATTGACCTTTTGTATTATATGGATTTGAATTAATTTCTATTAGGAGATATTTGTATACAGTTTTTATTATATTATGTGACCGGTTTGAGTACATACTCATCAGCCTTAAATATAGCATTTGCTTGTTATTTTAGGCACTCAGTCAAGCAACAAATAAAGACTGATCGATGAAATGGATTCAATCCGCACAGATATTTACTGTTTTTATGATATGAACGTTATAAACGTTATTAAAGATATTTTTCCAACTATTAAAATCGCTATAATAACTTTCAGAGAAATATGGTCGGCTGCCAGCAAGAGATTGTGTCATTATCCAGAATGGACGAAGTTTGTTCAGCAGTTTGGCAACGATGGTACCCAAGTGGTCTTCCGGAGACATATACGTCGGTTGAAGGAGGAACGGTCAGCGAAGAAGTTACGTAAGCAGCTGGCGAAGTTGCCGCAAGTGTTGGCACGGATGCAGTTGCCGACCGAGGATTTGCAGGAAAAGTAAGAGATGTTTCTCACTTTTTTATATTTATTCGTTAATTTATCTGTATTTTGAATTTAACACTAAGAGGAAATATGCTAAAATTTTATAGGCCTGATAATAAATTTATAAAGAAACAAAAATTTTATACCACATTTCACAAAGCTAGTATGGAAAAACATTAATACAAGAGCTTTACTATATAGATTCATAATAGGTCAAACGTAAGGTTATTTTTTATTTCCTTATAATGTCACGCCCCAACAACTAGTGCAACGTAAAACACCGATTTTTTACATAGTTGTATATCATGTTTTATCCATATATTTATATTTTATATGTAAGAGGGGGCAAACGAGCAGGCGGGTCACTTCGAGTGATGTGCTATCCGGGCGCTCACGGACACCTGCAACGCCAGGAAATAATTTTTTAAAAATTTAAATAATAATTTAAAATCACTGAATTTGTACTGCTATATCTTCTCACGGTTTATTTGTATTTATCTATTTTTCTAGTATATTTCCTTTTGATTACTTGGAATTTATCTGACATAATGACATTTTGTTTAGTGAATGGGGCGTGGTAGTCCGTCAGGTCAGGTCCCACCGCGATTTCTCCGTGTACTTCAGTGAAGGGCTGCGACACTCGTCAGGTTCCGGCTCAGGCTCTGAGGAAAGTCCCTTAGCCGCTGATACTACGCTACGTGTTGGTGAAAGAGCTAGATACCAAGTAATAAAATCATAATTATTTATTATTTATAATTAAATTTTATTAAATATAAAAGATTTTCACTCAAATGTTAATGGTCAATGTTAAGGCGGATCACAAATAATTAACTAAGACACAGAGTTATGCTATAAATTAAACTCATTTTGACTTATTTTCGCTTTTTTAATTTAAATTAATGAGTTTATCAAAATCTTACAGACGTTGGGACAGTCGCAAAAGATCCCGTACGAGATATTAGAGACGAATGAGGCGGCTTCCGTATTCAAAGCTTATCTACACGAAGCGCAAGAGAAGCATAGAAATATGGAGTAAGTCATTTCTCGGTTTGATGTCGAGCAGTGCCGGTGCCATAATGTCTCAAACTGGGATCTACTTAACTAGGTCTAATTTTAAAAACAAACATTTCTCTTATTAGAAACAAATAAACCGTTTCTTGGACATTTTGTTACCTCAATTCTGGACCATAATGCTGATAAACCGCGGTTGTCCGCGTGTATACAACTATTTAGTCCTGGATTCTCTTTGGATAGTCTGCTGCCGTTAGCAAGTTAGTTAGTTTTTGTAGTATAGGCAGTATAATCCTTTTTATACATTATAATAAGGCCTTCTTAATGTCGATGGAGTTCCCTTAGCATTGCCAATCCCTGACAGTACTCGACAATGTTAACGGACAAATTTCAAAATTAATATGAATACAGGTGGTGTCAGCAGTTCAAACGACTTCTAGAAGAGACTGGTTACGTAACACCTGGCAAGCAGTTGTCTGAAGTGAGGGTACTGTTGATGGGTAGAGAGTGCTACGAAGCACTGTCGGAAGACCAGCAACAACGTGTCTATGATGAACACCAGAGAGAGATACAGAGGCGTGCGAAACATAACTTTCAGGTACTTAACACTAAATAATACAAAAAATAGATGAAACATATTTGAAAGCTGACTGTTAATTACTTTTAGGCTAATAGATCTAAAATCAGATTGTATTCAATACAATTAAAAATATATGCCAATAATGACAAACAGTTATTTAATAATTGTTTAAATCTGGTAATATTAGAATGCAATCATTATATAACCAACAAGAACTGACAATGAAGTCTTTGTCACCATTTTAATCTATTCAAATTCTACTCTTTTTAATTAAACTCAAATTCAAAATATCTTGATTCAATCTGAATTAATAAAAACAATTAGATTATATACTCATGCATCATTGGTGATACTGTATTTTCAGGAGTTGCTATTGGAACACGCTGATTTATTCTACCATTTTAAAAGAATATCTCCAACGGGGACCATAACGCAGGAAGATATCAAGGAGATCACAGATGTACTGCAAGATGATTTTAGGTACTTTTCTTCTAATTTTAGATAAACTTTAAACGTTCACTGTTCATTCAAATCTTTTAATCTAAGCTTAACAATTCCGTTTTATAGTTTATAGTCAAAAATTCACAAGAAAATCTTCGTTTCCCTTCATTTTGTTTGATCTGTTTTCATGTATACTGTGTGTGTTTCAGATATAAAATGCTCGATCGTATGGAGCAGGATCGCAAGTTAATGTTATTCCAGCACTTGGGTTTCGTCCACTGTCCGATGAGGGAGCATTGTCCCGCTGGGGCTAATTGTCTTGATGCCACGTTGCCGGTTATTCTGAACACTAGAGTTGGGTATGTAATAATAATAATATTAACTTGTTAGAAATAATAAACAGTTTACTCAATCACAAGAATATTTATTTTTATTTATATAAATAATGGTTTTATTTATTTGGTCACAAAAGACTAAATATCAATGAAAGGGTTTATTTTCCTTGTCCTGTTTGGTTGTGAAGTATTTTATATGTGTATAAATTTATTTTATGGCTGTTTAAAAATAATCTAAATTTCAGTTCGCTTACATCAACGGGCGAGTCCCAATGTCAGGCTGGACCGCCAGCAGCTCCTTGGGCACTTACGACTGATTCTAACCTAATTAATGTCATCATATTAGGGGTATGTCACCATATCTTTTTCATATAATCATAATATCATAGGAGAAATTGTCTGCTGTTCGCACTTGTTCAACCACTTGGTTGTACATAGGGCAACTACTTTAATATGAAATAGTCTATTATTACCATACCAGATATCATATTAGTATGTTATAACATTTTTAACAAATTAATTGCTTGCCTTCAGGTCGAAGATATAGCGTGTGAATTCGGCAAGCGGCTCATAGCGGGATGTGATGGCGATAAAAGAGTGAACGTGGCCTCGCAAGTGTGGAGAGTCGAACAAAGACTCGCCTGTCGGGAGATTTCTGAGATGCCTAGAGATTTTGCACCCAATGGTAAGATATTTGTATACTTTAATACCATCAAATTGATATAATAAATGTGCCTGATATTCGAATACGATCGTCTCATATATATGTAGATTCTGTCAAAATCTTTAATTACACACACATTTACAGAATAGACTGACATTAGGCATATACGCAATGTACTTATGGAATTTATATTTTTCTAGGTTATTTCTGTGTATACCAAGATCAAGAATCGTTTGAATATATCAGAAATTGCGCTGAGAAGACGTTGCTGTCCAGTTTAGAGCAAGAAGATAAATTGCCCTTCCAGGTCTGAATAATTTTTAAATGTTTTGTTAGTGACATCATACCCCGATGCTGTGACAAAGTTCACGGAAATAAACGAAAATATATATATGTATATATAATTATGAAATTATTAGAATTGTCATATTACATACTAGCTTTCCGCCCGCGGCTTCGCCCACGTGTAATTTGGTTAAGTATATAGCGTTTTTTAATGATCTCGACAGGGCTTTCTTTCACGGGCTAAAATCTTGTTACCATTGGAATTATATATAGCCTGTGTTACTCAGGGATGATGTAGCTTTACAGGATCCTATGATTCAGGGAAATCGAGGGCAACTTTCAAATTAACGTACAGGCAATTACTATTCTGACAATTTTATATTCTGTAGTCATCTTCTTATGTGGATGAGCTGATGATGGAAGGTAAAACTCCTCAGCGGTTAAGAGTTGACAGAAAATTCTTGCGAAGTTATGAGTACGAAATACGTACTTGTGAGGTTATTACTTATTAGCTTGGCCAAATAATAAAAGGTAAACCTCATTAACGTTAAGGATGTAGGTGGAAAAATGGATGCGGACAAACGATAAACGTATAGTATACGTATAGGTAGTGTTCACTCAAAATAATCATAGCTTAAAACGTTAATGAAAGTTTGAACTGAACGGTAGTCATTACACAATGGAGCATCTTAATACCGCGATGGATATATTTGGCCAAGTAGAAGTTCTTTAAAAAAAAACTAAGACTCAACTTCGCACACTCACTCACACAGCAACACCATTGCACACACTGATACACACACACACACTAAAAAGTTCGTATATATATTTTTACTTATTTTTTTCTGTTCGTGTTTTTTTTTGTTATTCTTTTTTCTGATCTTAGATTCTATTTCCGGTTCTATATTTTAACCTTATTTTGGCTTTATTTTTAATCTTTTTTTTATTGTGTAAACTGTTTTTGATAAGCTGTATAGGTTTAAGAAATAAAAAAACAATCTAGGTTGATGACGAATTTTATCAACGCCATCTATCGAGCACATTGTTCAACACTTCAACCGCGCCCGCGCGCACTGCGTTATTTGTTATTTTTGTTACCTCTCATAACTTTTAATATTAAGATTAACTTATTTAGAACATATTTAACAATATATAACTAATCAATCAATATAAGTGTTTAAAAATTTTGAAGCAGTGGTTGAAGTAAATTTTCAATTGACCATAACTTCTCTTTTTCTTAACCGATTTTGACAAAATAAACTTTTGACAACGCTCCCAATTATATGTAATCCAACTGTGAAAACCGTGTTCAACCCCGTTCAGTAGTTTTCAAGTTATAACGTACCAGACAGACAGACGGACAGACAGACAAGAATTCCAAAAAATGTTTTTTTGGTTTCTATGACTCTTCTTTAATTGCCTCCTTTCAGTTTTTTGGAAAAATATTTAATGTACAGATTTTCGATTTTTACTGTCTTATTATTAGTATAGATATTCCTTTTTTTATATTTTCCTATTTCCATTATGCTTAAATACGTATCCGCAAAATTGATGCAAATATTCGTTATATGCTACAGGTCTGGATGAAGTGGTACAGGAGTTACTATGAAATATGCAAATAATTTTGAAAAATAATGTTTCTTTTTATGTATTTCAGGGTCTTCCATTAGTTGTGATATTTGTTCAAGACGATGACGGTATGGATAAAAAGGAGTTGGCTCGATTGCAGGAGGAGGGGCAAAACCTGGCTGACAAGTAAGTTGGAATTTTATTTTTTGAAATATCTTCTCGATTTGATATACAACACATTTAAATTATTCTATATGTATTAGTATAGATACATAACAGGATTATTTATTTTGTACGATTTTCTGAATGTTTATTGGACTTATCTGGCCACTTATTACATAAATATAAAAAAAATATTAAGACATCTCTTAAATCTAGATGAAATACATAGTTTGTTTAGAGCTCATTCTTATTTGTGTAATTTTCAGCCTACATTGTTCCTATATGGAAGCATCGGTCAACGAATTGGGAACCGAGGCGTTAACCGCGGACGCCGTACAAGAGTTGATTAGGGCGAATCGCGAAAAAGCTAGTTATGCCCATTTGTATAGAGATCTTATTGTCTGTTTCGATGCTGACATACGGTGAGTCTTAATTTTATTTATATGTCTACATAATTGATTGCAGCATCGTTATCGATGTTAGATCTAATAACCATTCTAATCAGTATATATTAATATGAAAACAGATATTTTCAAATCCTTTCTATGAATACATATTACAATTGAAGTACTGTTTTTTTTTCTAGGATTATGGTATGCATGTTTTGTGACGATCCATATTCACCTGACCGAGTGTTGAGCCCTTTACTTTTACACCGAGCGTGCTTTCTCACTGGAGACAGATCTATTGTTATTGAAACATTTCTCGGCGACTCTAAGCGTAAAGTCGAGGTGCGTGAACTTTACGTTTTATTTTAAAAAAATGTTATTTTTAAAGTGAATTGTATGTCAACGACAGTAGAGCCCGTGTGTATAATAAGCCTTCAACGAATTCAACTCTTTAATATTTTTATTTCTAATTTTTAGGTGATTATATCGAGTTTCCACGGCGCTAGTCAATTTAGAGAAGAACTAATCCACGGTTTTATATTAATTTACTCTGCGAAGCGAAAAGCCAGCTTGGCAACTTTGAAGTAAGTAACTCCATGTTTCTCTCATGTTTGAAAATTAACTTTTTAAAAACAAACTAATCATTATAAGTTTCTATTTGATACAGTTTTAACTATGCGCCTCAGTTATATTTGTGTATTACGTTTGTTATTAATTCTTATTACATTTATATTAAAAATCTTCAGCGCATTCTCAATGAACATCCCCAATCTGCCGATACAAATGGTGGCTGTGACGGATGGAGGGGGTTCGGCAGCGAACACATTCTTCGGTACAGATTTGGGACACGCACTCATAACAGACGGAAATGCAACCGCAGACCGTCTTGCGGCACACTTCACCACATACACTTATAGCAATACTGCTGAAACTAAAGGTAATACAATTTATATTAGATTTTGACCGTTTTTTAACTATTAACAATAGCGCCTGTATATTCATTTTGTTTGAATGTGTATGTTCGTATCTATTTCATTTAGTAGAGTCTGTTTTACCATCACTTATATTCTATAATTACACTCGGTCGGACCGACCTAGTAGTTATTATTGTACACATTTTCTATTGATAAACAATATTTGATTGATAATTTGCTTTATAGCCGCCTTCTACACACCGTTCTTTAAAGAAGTATGGGAGCGTAAAGGCGAGATTGAGCGCGCCTTTCGTATGGAGAGACCGGCTGGACCACATGCACACAATTTACCTGATGTGGCAGCCGCAAGACCGCCAAGAGATCACGCTTATCATCTTGACCATCAGTAAGTGCTTTGGTCCTTCGAGCCGGATTTTTTTTCACAAAATTCATAGAAAGTTTTATTGTAAGGATTTTTAATGCAGCAATTGATAAACTAAAAGGCGGGTATGGGAAATGATGTGATAAGAAACGGAAAGCAATTAAAGAGGAATAATTTTTCAATTGTTTCCTTATCACATACTAATGATATATTTTTTTAAGGATGGAGCACAAATTGACGAATTCCTTGGACCTGCTCATAGGACCAGACTCGCGCGCCGATATGGATTCGGAATATAGTGACACTATGAATAATTCCAAGAATAGAAGTTTTCTAAAAGGTATTTTTTTTAATATGCGAAACAGTAAAAGTATTTCTTACTTGCTAACAAAAATTTGTGGTCAGGTTTCAGCGTATATCCACCTCCGAGCACACCACCAGAGCCCGCACCTCCTGATCACAGAATGCACGGGGATCTATCGCGTAAGTATTATATATTACATATCGTTAAACTTTAATTAAAACATAGGCTTATATAGTTTTAGTGTTACTAAATTAATGTTATAACGCAGCGGATCTCAACTGTTCGGAGGATTCTCTCAGCACTCACGAGTCAGGTAGCATGACACAATTGTATACTTTGTTTGTATAAGGGATGGTTCAGTCTTAAATTTATTTGCATTACGATGAATAGAACAATATTTGTTCATAGCTAGTAGTGGTTTTTATTTAGATTTAAATATTTTATAGTTCAGCATGTTTATATTTCTTTAATATATTTAACACAGATAAGAAATCCACAATATAGTTAGGAGCTACAGTTTATAATATGCATGAATTTTTTTTTACTGTCACCGTTTCACGTGTACGTTGTAGATTTTGAGGTAGATTCAGGTACATTTTTGTAATTTTCAATGTTTCTTTGCTTAAAGTATACAGAGCATGATTTGTTTTGTTTGTTTCTATCACTTTGATCGCTAAATGCGAGGTGATACACCAAATGGTATAGTAAAAAATGTTAAAGAGATGGATAAGGAATTAACAAGTAATTTCCAACAATTATATTGTTCATGAATTATTGTTTGGCGACGTAGTATTAATACGATTTCACTTTGCTCTTTCAAAATTGATTTAATACAATTGCTGTGATAGATGGAGGAGGCTTATGGCAGCCGGCTGGTTACGGGCCGCGAGCGTTTACTACGGGAAGGGCGCGACCACACCCACCTCCGCACAGACCCAGACATTCACAAACGCTAAAGGTTCACAACTTTTAATATCAATATAATGTCACAGGTACGAATTGGGACTGTGTACTGAATTATTACTACTTTAACCTGCTGGACATACCAACCAACAAAAAAACAAAATTTAATTTTTTTTTTATTCAGTTAGGTACATAGGATCGTTTTGAATTGTCTTAAATTTAAATGAATCTTCGCCTGTTTGTGTATAACTAAGCTGAGAAGAAGGGGGCATGAAACTCCGCTACAGCAAGTATATTTATAATGTTTATGGTCAATGTAGTTATTTTAACCAAATTTACTATTTTAGCAACCGGGTAAATTAGATATGAACAACTACACGATGGTTAGTGACGCGTTGCAGCACATCACTATCGGCCCTGCGCCTCCCAGGGAGAGCAGAAAGGTTAGCTACGCATTATTGAAACAAAACGTGAAGTTATTGCATATTATTACACTTTTCAAGTGCTTATCAGCAATTGCCAGAGAAATAATCTTTTTTTAAAATTAAAACATAAAATAACTATGCGATATTTATAATAGTAATAATAATAACAACTAATATATTGTTTTTATGCTAAAATATTTCTCTAGTCTCAGAGATCAGGGTGGTCACACAGTCAACAGTCGGCGCACCATCATCATCCATCAGGTGTCAGCTCCGAGACAGAGCTTGATGCCCAATACGCACAGGTAGACATTTTAATTATATATATATATATATATATATATTTAATATTATATGTGGTGTACTTTTTTGTATAGATTCACATACAATAGAATGTGAATAGTATGTGAAAGAAATTCGATACAATTTTCAGATAAAAGAAAGTAACGAATATATGGAAGCTCCATCTATGACCCGGTTGAGGAGGCACAGAAGACATGAGAAGACGCCTATGCATCAACCATGTAAGTAGTATATGTCATACATATAATAAACATTTTTTTTTTTTTATTTCCTAGCTATAAAGCTGCATACTTATATTTGCCAAAGCATACAAATAAAAAGCTCACTATATCTGTAGTGACAAAAAATAATGCATGTTAATATTGTATTTTTACAGCTTTCTCAGAAACAGACAGTTCGGGTTCAAGCGAAGCATCTGGCGGCGCTGCTCGCGTACATGCACGTAGACGCCACAACGCGCACCATGCCCCGCGCCATTATAAAAAACGGTAATTTGTTAAGGCTTTGTTTGGCGTGAGACTATGTTCCTTTGCCCTCAAATTTTGGGTTTGCAACGGACTTGACTTTCTGCGGACCTTTTTTAACTTGAACGCGTTAGGCTCAAAAACAATACCTGTATTGTTGCTCTACTTTGTTCATTATGATGGTATGTTTAGTCTTTTCTATCCTTCTGTTTTAAAATCATTCAATTCGTTTCTCATACCCACCTACTAAAAATCTTGCTGGTAATCCATTTATCAGGTTTAACAGCCGTAAAACCATTTATAATTTATTTTAAAACCAATTTTAGATATTTAACAATAATGTTCAGATTATATTTACGGGTTAAATTCTATAATGTTTCAGAATACCTTATATATATATAATATTTCCAGGTCATTGGGCAATTTAGTAGCAGTTCAAAGTCCTCGAGTACCGAAATTGGGCATGTTCGTGGGACCACCAGAACTTCCTACTGGGTATCGGGCTAGAACGCAAGAGGATAAAGGTAGTTAACTAAGTCTTTGTTTACTGTTAAGATTAGAATAAAGCCCACTGAAGTTAGAAACATATTATAGAAATATTCTAGAAAAGAAGTCTTTTTAACAATTACTACAAACATATCGCAATATCGATGAAGTTAATATATGTCGTATCGTCAATTAGACTTGATCTGACGAGATCAGAAAGCAATTGACAGATAAATAATGTAATATGTGTATATTTTCATAAGTTTGTTTACATAAAAAAGTGCTATAATACCTTATTAGATTAAGACTTAAAATATTTAAAAAAAAATTAAGTTGTAACAAAACAATAAATTAATTATTAATTTATGATTTAAAGCGAGCGAGTCGAGTGAAGGTAGTTCTGACGGTGAGACTAGAAGGCCCCGACCCCTGCCTCCGCCGCCTCATCACGAGCCAACGCATAAGGTAATATACACTTAAAAGTATTTTGCAATTGCAACCTTACAACAAATTATCTGATTGGCTAACGCATGGTCACGTGACCGTTTCCATACATACGTTTCAAAGTTGTTTTTTTTAAAATGTAAAATGAAAAGAATGTCAGCCCGTCAACATTATGACGCTTTATTGCAATAAAGCCACAGACAAAGTACAAAGAAAAACATCGTTTTACTTTTTAAATTGCTGTCATGCTCGTCTTGCTTTAAATTTTTTGGTAAATTTCAACTTGCTTTTGGTAAATTTCAGCGGTGTCTTAAAAATCTGATTAAATTGTTGTCTGTACAGATATTAGCCGGCGATTATCCGTCGTCCGCGCAGGACAACTCGTCATCTAGTGCAGCAGACTCGAGAAGGAGGCCACAGGTCTTCAACAAACATGATAGAAGGCATAAGGTACTGTTAAATACAATAATAATAACGTATCAGCATAACCATGGACACAGCCTTTATATTGCTCAAAAAAAATTTCGAGTTTAAATTTGACTTCATTAAAATCGATGAAAGAGTTCAGAGGTTTTATTATAAAATTGATTTCTTCTGTAAATATCCAATTTATTTGTAATACATGGCTGTTATGAAACGTGTCCTCTACCTTTCTCATGTAAGCGTTTTGCCTGTACGCTCGTGACAACAGACTAGATTGGCTGTAAAATAATGTATCAAACATTGGTATATTTTTCAGTCCATCAAAGAATTTGTATTAATATTTTTATGATAAGTGGATTGGAACAATACTTTCTAATAAACGATTCAGTACTTAATAAATAATAAGTATTTTTTTATAGGAGCTATCTAAAAAAGATAAAAAGAACGCAGCACTAGCACCGAGTACAGTATCCGCACTAAATTGGGGTCCACAAGTGAGTATGATTCTTTTGTATATGGTTTAAAAACTATATTCACTTTAAATCGTATTTGAATTAACTTTTTAAACGACCTATTTATAGAATGAAAGAAATCTGAATATTGATAGATGAATATTTTGTGGATTGCTATTGTTACCGTAGAGAAGAATACAGATAGAGTTGTACAGTCATAAAAGTGTTCGAACCATCTCTATGTATCTATTTACCCCAGGGCACGTTTTCATGAAACTTCAAAATGGGTTTCGCTGTCTGATTGTTGGTTATAAATCCTATACTTCGCATGATATAAGTGTAATTGTAATATACTGAATTATGTATTATATAGTACAGTAATATTGCTATTGTAAGCGTTTACCGATTCGCAGGAAATTAGATTAGACCCAAAAATTCGTTTCCAGGGCTCTCACGGCGTGCCCGTGTTCGTTGAGAAATGCGTGCAATTCATTGAAAGAGAGGGTCTCGCATCTGAAGGTTTATATCGGGTTCCCGGAAATCGCGCACACGTCGATATGCTGTTTAATAAGTTCAGAGAGGGTAAGTTTATCAAAAATTAATTCATTGTAAATATCATTTTTAATAAGAAGACCATACATATTTACTTACCTTGTGGATCAAGGCCCGCCATTTATTTCAATAAACCCCTTTGTAAATGTTTAAAAAAAAACAATTGTTAGTATATAAAACACCAATTGTCATATTTGTTTTTATTATATTGTATTTTTTTACGTAATTATCGTCCTATCTGGTATCCCTTGTAAGTAAATAATGTTTTAAGGCCGTCAGCTCTTCCAACCCAAATAAAATTTAAACTACCTATTCCTTAAAATTTAAATTACTTTTTAGTATCTATGTATGTAGTTTAGTTTATGACTTTTTTTTAAGTTATAGACTAGAAGAAGTAGAAGTTACTAAGTTAAGGAACTTAAAGAAGTTTGTATAATGACTGTGCATTTATATTTTCAGATCCGAACATAGATTTCGATGCTCTAGACATTCCGGTGAATGCGGTAGCCACAGCACTCAAAGATTTCTTCTCCAAGAAACTGCCGCCTCTCTTAGACGAAGCTAGTATGGCGCAGTTGGAGGATATTGCTGGTAAGAATTGACTTTCAATTTTCAAAATCAAATCAACCTATTACCTGAAGGATGATACTTTACCCACCATTCTCTTAATGGTCAGCCACCCGTAAGCTTTTGAAAGTGTCCATGGGTGGCTAACTTATGAGAAGCAAGTCTGTGCTTTTACGTAAACGTTACGCGTCATTTTTGGGCAAACTATTTAATTTTGGGAAAAATCGCAAACTTAAATCAAGGTATAACCTGTTTTAACGCAATAAAGCAAGAGCTCTCTGCCTTCCCCATTGACAAACATTAGTAAACAAACGTGTTGTATCTTGTTTGTATTATTATATATATATAGTATTTTGTTTTACCTCTTAAATTTTTCAAGTTGACATATAATTGTTTTATGTGTATACCTAGTTTTATTATCTAATAAGTTTATTGTTTTTTAAATATATTTAACACGTAAGATGCTATGAGGACATGCGACGCTGATCCATTTAGTGATAGTCACCATGTCTTCAGACGCAAAATGTTGCGGACCTTGTTTCGCCAATAGACTCCAATTTAGGAACGTTAATTTTTTGTTTTATTTCTGTGTGTAGAGTTTTTTTGTTTGTTTTATATATGATTGTTTAGTTGTTTCTTTATTTTAAAAATTGTATACCTGTAATGCTGTGCATCCCTATAATTTATGCACATACATGCCTTCTGTGTTTTTTTTGTAATTTTGTTTGGGTTATATTTGTATGTGTGTTGTTGGTGTGCCTTATTAAATAAATAAATGAGATGTTTGGGGACAGATGTAATTAAAAAAAAAGTGAAATAGTGTTTTCGTCAATAAATGTTCCGAATCCGTTGTAGCAATGCGAGGTTGCATCGCGGGTGGCGTAGAACTCAAGGACCGGAGTTGGCGTCTGTTGGCTTTGCGCGCGTTGCTCAACTCGGCACTCACTGCACCGGCCAGAGCCACTTTGGATTATCTACTACATCACTTTGCCAGGTATATTATCTGTGAAACTATTAAATCATGAGATATTGTATAGTATATCTCATGATATATAATATTTAATATATAAAATTCTCGTATAAAATCCTCCGAAACGGGTTGACCGATTCTCCTGAAATTTTCTGAGCACATAGAGTAGGTCTGAGAATCGGCTAGCATCTATTTGTAGAGACATTTTTTTTATTTATTTTTTGGCAAAACGACGTTTATCGGGATCAGCTAGTATGCATATAATAAAATGATAAATGACTTGCCGAAGACAATAGATGCGATGATTCTGAAAAAGAACGCGATACCAAAATAAAAACATTGAATGATATATATGACAGAAACTTTAGTGTGTTTTGTATGATTCACAGTGTGCTGTCAATCAATTAATTTAATTAATAAACTTAATATTCCAGAGTGGCGGATAACTCTAAACTGAACTCGATGGACAGCAAGAATTTGGCGATATGCTGGTGGCCGACACTTCTGCCAGTTCAGTTCAGTGATATGGGCCGGTTTGAGATGACCCGTCCTTACCTCGAGGACATTGTCCAGACTATGATCGATCAGCATCCCTTCCTTTTTAGGGGGCAAGAGGCTTTCGTTATGGTCTGAGGAACGTGTGTGAGTGAATTAATAGTATCTTTACGTCCATTGTTTCAGCATTTTTATATATATAGAAAAGGGGGCAAACCAGCAGGAAGCCCACCATAAAGGTGAAGTCGTCGCCCATAGACACTCATGCGAGTGCGTCGCCGGCCTTTTCCTAAGACCCTAAGTCGCAATGGCTCGGAAATACCGTTAATTAATTAGTTTAACTGCGTATTTGTTACATTCGCAGGAACCCACAATGCAGGTTGCATTTGTGATGGACGACGTGTGACGTCGTCGTCGACTTTTATCACCCGTTTGGAGCGTTAGTCGTTTGAAAACGCGTGGGTTCAACGGACACTTAGGTTCAATGCTGGCGTGGGAATGTGTACGCGATATTTTTCACAAGTGTCATATCATTACACCAGTATAACTATTTTACAGTTTTACAAGCGAGTGTTTGTACCGCCGTCACTCACTGTGGTAGTTGGAATTGTTATACTGTGGTTATCGGCTTTGTAGGGCTTGTCGGTGTCAGCTTTTTTAACAAAAAACGTTTTTATATGCGAACGGACGACTGTTTACAGTATTTTAAAAGCATTTTGTATTAAGAATTGCACAAAATATGTATCTACTGGGAGTTTTTGTATTGTATTTATTCGTGTATTCGACGTAACATCACTTAAGCACATTCCGTTCGAAATAATGTAAGCGTTTCCTATTTTTAACTTGCAGATCGACTTTAACGATGCATTGGCATTTACTATTCGTTACTCGTAAGTTAAATATAGGAATAGACTCGTGCTTTGGGACAAATTAAATCTAACGCTTGTCTCTTGTGTGTACTATTAAATTGTCTCAAAGTACACTCAATTGTATGTAACTTACGGATGGTTAATGCGTTCTTTATATACGGCGTTAGTTATATAAGCTTAGTATATAATCACGAAATGGTCTGATCAATATTCGTTGCTTTTTTTTATAATTATTTATTTTTTAATTGTCATTCGACATATATTGAAATGCTTGCCCTGTTTGATTTGTTACATTTTACGTCACATTTAGTTCAATCTTGCCCTATTTAATAAGGCACGTTTAAAATTTTATCGGCATTGTAAATAACTTTATTCACATCACACTAATTGAATATTTTGGGTTTGTTAGCTGGAACCTTTTACTAATAAAAAAAATTGTGGTGATCTCATATGGTTGGTTCACCAAAGAACGTAGACGTATACGTGGCCTAATGTATTTATTGGACAGGATTCGTTTGCGGCGGTATGTGTGGAAGGTATTGAAACGGTACAAATGAATTTAATATCATACTCTCGATGAGTTTAATTTTTTTTTTATATAAGTTCCCTTTTATTTTGTAATGTCACCGTTTGCAATACCTGTTGAATGAATACTCAGTGAATTTGGTAAGTGATCAAAATGCATAGAGAATAGCTGTTGATCTGTGAATGTATTTTTTTTTACGAATTCGCTCGTGCAGTTGATTAGTGCTGTAGGTTTTTTTTTTTCAAATTTTATTTTATTAGCTACGTTAACACGCTTTTTTATATATTAATATAAAATATAATCTCTAAACAAATCAATGTAACTATCATTAAGATACATGTCTCCATTAAGCATAGTTAAGGCGTATATAAGTTTTTAATAATCGTAATATATTATCGGTCCTTGTCGCACCCACGCTGTCGTGTATTGTGTGTGTGCGAAAGGGACGCATATATCATGTCCAATAGGGGGAAACGATGCGAGGGATTTTTTTTATATTTAACTATAAATCGGAATGACATATAGCCTATCGTTTGGAGTTTACATTTCGCTTCTTGGATCCCAAATGTAAATCCCCTTTTTCTTAAGCTATCCTATATAAATATTTCATGTAAATAATGTACATTCATATTTTTTTTGCGTAATTTATTTTTATTATCGTTACAGTGTTCTTCCTCTGTGGTTAACGATTCGTCTGCAAATATGAAATGTTTTTACTCAAGTGGAAGAGCACCGTATGCGCCATGTTTTTTTTTTGTTAATTGATGCAATATTTTTTTTATTTATTTTTTTATCATGGCTTCAACGTGCCATTGAATTATACGCGATGTTTTTGTACGTCCAAAATTCTTTGTAGGTTCTCGAATGTTCGATAGTAGAAATCGATGTACGCTTCGCCGGCTCACGCTTGACTTGTATAATGAAATTTTTAAATGTAATAAACATAATCGAATGAATTGCTAGTATATTATTTTATTGTTTCGTTTGAGGCTGATATTTTTATTTGTGACAAGTATAAGCTGAGCCGGAAAACAATTTTGCTATGTGCGTTTCAATCAACTGTTAACACAGTTCAAAAGAATGTGTCATATTTTATAATAAATAACCATCTATGTAATTAACTTGGTTTTTATTTATCAGACAATCCTCCAAATGAAAGGTAGTTGTAAAAAACAAAATAATTTATTCCACATCCTCCATTTGCACCCCAAATTGCAGACTATATACAACTATTGAACTATTCATACAACATATCTATGGGAAAGTAGGAAAACGTAACTACCCACATTCTAGAACTAATCTACTAAATGCACCGCAAGAACATTAACCCTGGTATCTCCACCTCCATGAAACCTTCGAAGACGGGAACGTAATTCCCAAAGGGAGATCAGAAGACCTCGAAGATCAGCACTATTCATCTGTCTGTGTGTTCCTCACACACAACCAGCTCCCCAGCAGCCGCACCAAGGAATCGAATCTGACTGCGGCGCGGCCGAAAGCTTTCTTGACTTGTGCGTGCACGCTGATCCCAACGAATTCATCGACGAGCACATGCTGTTTGTTCGCTCGTGCTCCGAGTGTGACGTCGTCATTTCCTGAAAATTAACACTTATTATTTGATTGAAACACCATGACTTTCAACGCAGTTCGAGAAACCGTATTTTTTTTGCCGATTTTTAGTGCTTTTGTTAATATAAGACATACGGTGCATATTAGCTAAATAGTCTACTGGAAAGTCTTAGCATAACTACACTAACCGCACACTACCGGGCAATCACACGTTGCCCAAAGGACGGGATATGGAAGGGTGTAAGAATAAAAGATCTGTGTGTCAAAAGCTGATATAATAAATACATAAATTACAATACAACAAAAACGTGGTCTAATACAGGTCTTCCACAGCCATAGACCTCATTACACTCAAAGTGTACTCACTAAGGCCTTCGCACTGTCAGGCTTGCTTATTCCTATTTAGTTAACTACCGTATAGGACAAACACCTGTTGGTGAGATATGAAGTGCGAGTGCTAGGCACTAAGCAAGCCCAGTGCGAATGTAGCGTGTCTAGCGTGTGAGTGCCCGCCTACGTACAGTACCTGATAGCTGTCCCGCTTGTACCGCGGGCACGAGCTCGACGACGACATGGTATTCCGCGGACGGTGCCGCGCGCAATGCTTGTGCTTCTGCTCTTGCTCTTCGATCAGTCTCTCGTTGTCACTCTCAACCGGTACTGGGCCCCCGTTCTTCGTCCCGTTCTTCACTTCTTTCTTCTTCTCCCGCCTCTTTCTCTCTCTCTTTTTAAACGTGAGCGAGAATCGCTTCCGTTTTTTCGCTTTTGGTGACTCGGGCCGCGGCTGTACGGTCGACTTCTCTCGCTCCGAACGACTCGTGTCGTCGTCGGGCGGTTGTGCTTGTGCCTCTGAATCGGTTTTCTGCGTCACTTCCGTTCTAGAAGACGACTCACCCTCTCCAGATTTGTACGCGACTTCCTTTTCTAAATTAGCTAGCTCCATCCTTCGTAATCTTTTGGGTAATTTGTTGACGGTGGCGTAAATTGGTTCCTCGTTCTCGCCGACTGGCGCTGACCGCGACCGGAAAAAGAAATCAAACCTTTTAGGTTTTACAGGAAGCCGTTTCTCTACAAAGACGACAGTACTGGCCACTTCGGTTGTCGTGGTTTGCACTTCGTCGCTAGATTTAGGACTAGGAGTGCTCGGAATGGGCGTCGTTCTCGGATAATCGTATGTGAGTTCAATATTCTTTTCCGTTACATAGCATTTGGGTTGCTCTTGGCATACTTCCGGTTTCGGAATTTCATCGCGACTTTGGCAACAACAGTGGTTCTGTAGAATCTTTTGCGTGTTACACATGAACACTGAATTTTGTTGTATGTATGTGGTATGTATTGTGGTTTGCGAATGTTGTACGTCTCCTAACAAGTCCTCCACGTTCCCTCCTGTCGGGAATCGTGGTGCCTGATATGGTGTTGTAACGAAGCCGGGAGGCGGTGGGCCGGTAAAATGGCAGGGATGCGCCGTCACAGATTGAAAGAAACTCGGTACGTTTGGTGCGTCATGAACGAGTACATCGACTGTTCGCTCGTTTTCATTATCATCAACACTTGCTTGAGCGGATACGCTGTTCTGAGATTGCGTCGGCTGTTTCGTAACTGGAGTGTCATCTTTCGACTCTTTCTGTTCGCTTTTCTCATCTGTTTTATCGGATTGTTTCTCGTCATCAAACTTTCTCTTCGTCTCCTTTTGGCATTCTTCACAGATGCACGGAGTAGCACTGCCGCTCTGAAACATTTGACAAACTAAGTTAAACGGAGGCAAACTTGGTAAAGCTATTTACAGTCAAGTGCTCATAAATAATAGAAATAGTGCTCAGATTGCCCATTTGAGTGGAATGTGGTATTTAAAATGAGATGTTTGTTTGAAATAGGCACACGTTCATAATGTGCTAATGCTATTAGGTGCTAGAACGTAAGATCACAGAAATCACGTACGTGCGATGATTGAAAATTTTCTTCAAGGACTTAAGTAACCGACTATTGATATAATTCGTTGATGATCTTTATTACTTGAAATATTAATTAAATTTGGTAATTCATACGTTTGTCACTAATCATGACTGACGTTAGCCCTTATTTGGTACTAATGTTGTCGTTATGGCTGTTCCATGGTCTTCGGAAATAAAAGGTGAACTCACCTCAATTATGTCACGTAGAGTTTATTGTGATATGAGGACGACACATGCGTCACACTTCCGAAAGTAATCAGTGTGAATATTAAATAGTTTTATATACGGACAGTATTAAATTAACTCGTAGCGCAACGCATTCAAATATTTGCAAATTAATGTGAGAAATATGACTTACATTTTGGTTTAGATGGGACAGCAAGATACACAATTTTTTTGTCAAGCAAGATAAATATGACATTTAAGCTTCAAATTAGTGAAAATTTCAATTTTAATCATAGTTATACGAATACAAATGTAGAATTAGTGGAATTTACGTAATTGCACCTATTTTATATACAGAGTTAGAAGGAAAATATCGAAACATGCATAAAACGTAATAAAGAACCAACCACCATTTTATCCAAAAAAACCATTGGCACGTGCGTCCGTCACAACGTCGGTTCACCACACAACTGAGTTTATTTATAAATCCTTCACATTAGGCACTATAGGGTTGTCAATATCTAGGAATCTTATAGCAAATACTGGGATAGCCAACCAGAAATGGATTTCAAGAATCCACTATTATTACATAATTAAAAATCGAAGAAAGAAATCCCGCTATAGAACTTATCAGTATAGACTACAAGGCTTCTTCAGAGACTTTAAAAGTTAGGTAGTCCATTGTTAATTAACAACTTTCAAATATATTCCAAACACATCAATACTAAAAAAATGTGTATAAAATACCTACACTCATGTGCACTCATATACTAAAACTGTATATTCTAAACATAATAACCGTAAAGTCCAACATGCAAACTATAGTATACAATTGGATAATGTATGTCATAATATTGCTGTATGATAATAAATGATATTTCCTACAACGATGCAGCCCTAATGGAGTTTTCTTATAACTCATGCCCGACCTTGACTTATTTTCAAAGATAAATCTTTTCTCTGTTATCAAATTAGTGTACTTTGAATTCGCTAAATGCATATAATTAGGCCATTTTCATGTTTCGTAACGCGAAAACAGATGTATGATTCAAGACGCTTTGCTGACATTGAACCGCTAAACCCCGTTGCAAATTGTATTTACATTTAAATCGTATTTTTTTTGTTGGAGCTTTTCATAGTAAAACCATTCATACATGTGTAAGTTTGTCCATCAAATCTACTAGATAAGAGGTATATTCAGCAACGATCCCGAGGTTTAAAATGAGGAGAGTGTACAAAAAAGACATTCCACTTCGAATACCTAAAGTTTCCATGGCTACAGACTATAATTCAGAGAGACAATTAAGCGATCAAATAGTATGCATTAACCAGGAATATCATAAAAAACTTTAACCCCTTTTTATTTCAACGATTCCAAAAGTTTATATCTTTTAAGACGCCGTTATATTTTTATTGCTATCGAGTTGTGGGCTCTATACGATTTTTATTATCGTTTATTCTACTCTCATTCTCGTAATGTAATATCATAGGTAGATCAAAAATAATTAAATAAACGCGTTTATAAAGTCCGTAAATTTGCTTTTAATATATTAGTAATATTGTAGAATAATAATATAATTAAAATTGTTGTATTTAGAGAGAGAGAGAGAGAGAAAAAATTTCGTTGCACTGTAATTATAATAATGTATTATATCAAATTCTCGTGTCACAATGTTTGTTCCTCCGAAACGGCTTGACCGATTCTCATGAATTTTTGTGTGCATATTGAGTAGGTCTGAGAATCGGCCAGCATCTATTTTAGAGACTTTTTTTTGGCAAAACAACGTTTGTCAGGATCAGCTAGTTGTATATAAATTATAAACCGGTGACAGATTCACCCAAAAGTCGGTGAATTATTGAATCTCATGTGAGGATGTGAATGGATTCTAGTAATATTCTAAACACTCAAATACTAACTTGCTTCATGCGTGATAATAATAAAAAATACCTTGGTCTTTTTCATTTTTAGTTTCACCGATTTTGTTTTGGGCTGTTAAATTTAACATTACATTAGTTTATATCTTAATACAAATTATGTAAGCAAACTAACCCAGTGGCTTAGTATAGTGAGTGAGTTTCAGTAAACTGAAATTAATAAAAATCTATTTTCGGGCAACAATGACCTAATAGCATCTTAGGAATCTTGTTGTCTTCACATCGAACACAGAAAATATGAAGCAAACACATTTTTTCAGTCTTAGTTTTTGTTTTTTATTATTCGTTCAATATTTTAAATATATATAATTAATGATCTCTTATTATGTAAAATTGCTTTTAACTTGCGGGTACCCGAGGTAGCTACGCCACTGGGTAAACCTTATTGCATAATTACAGAGAGATATAAAAACCAATTATATTGAGATTAAATAAGTTTCAAGGACTAATCGTTCGTCCTTATTAAACGGTAACTAATATTTGACCAGGTATATAACATATCCTGTTTTATTCCTTATAAATTAGAACATGATCCTTGTCCTATTTAACAGAGAGTTTGTAAAGAACACTAGTAATTCGGCGGTTAATTAGAAATATAGACGTTTTAAATTATTTAATGAATTACCATAAGCACAGATTGTATTTTTTTTTTTGCAAAAGTGTGTATGTATGTACCTTGTTCTCCTGTTCGCCCTCCTCGGGAACAACAGTGAGGTCGTGGAAGGCGACACGTGGGTCGCTGCATTCTGCGCACGCACCGCACATCGACGCGCTGTCCTGCCACATCATACTGCCACTTACTTACGCATAATTTATATTGTACACATAATGTTATTTTTTATATTAACCTAAAATAATTTACTTAAAATAAAACAATACACAAAACTAAAACAAATTAAAAAAGTTTGGTCTCTGTGGCAGAGTACCCACAATGCTGGCGGCATTTCCTCGCTGTATGGCGATGCTTACACGCTGAGCAAGGAAAGCACCAGCTCTTGGATCACCGGTACTGACTACCAGGCGCCTACTTAATTCTTTAATAAGCGCCTGTGCACTTGCACCCCTTGGTCCAAAAGTCTCTACCCCAAATGGAAAAAATACATAGTTTGAGGAAAGACTTTTGTACTTTGACCTTTTCTTTTTTTCCGCCTGCTCTGCAGCCGCGCCAGCTTTAGAGCTTGTGACAGGAAGGTGGGACGGTGCTAAAGCGTCCACACAAGTGGCATCCTAGACCATAGCCCTTCCCATACTCCATGGGATCAAAGTCATTCCATCCGGTCGTCTCCCATCATCTCTTGCCATACCCGTTGGCGATTACATTACATTTTTATTGTTTTTATTTAATCTATATATCTATATATATTGACTTACAATGCTTTGTTATTTTCATTGTCAGTAACACATTTTTTTTATTAATTGTTTATTTTAAAAGAGCAGCTATCGAGTTTCTTACCGGTTCTTCTCGGTAGATGACTGCCTTCCGAACCGGTGGTAGTGTAAAAATTGACGATTCAAAAGTGTCTTTATAAAGACCTACTTGAATAAAGATATTTTTGATTTGATTTTTACTATGAAGATCTATTTTTAACTTTATAAAAACCTTGATACATTGTTATAATGACACGATCAATAGATAAAAGTCCAATATGATCAAAATGCATAAAAATGAGTCTTAAAAATTATATAATTAAAATTATTCTTTTATTAGTTTGTGGAAACTATAGTATACGAATTACATAGATAAACGTACGTCCGAGTGTTCCGGCGATGAGCGACGCTCGCGCAGCATCCGATCAAGCCGGTCATACTCGTAGCGGAGTGCCGATATCTCCCTCTTCAGTTGTTCATTCTCTCGCTTCAGCTTCTTTATGTCGGATTGACCTGGAAACACACAATTAATACTCTTATTAGAACGATATTGAATAATAATGGTATCTTTACGAACGACGATCATAGCATTGGCATTAAACTTTTCATGAATATCGTTATAACGTAAAATCCCGTTTATTATAGATATCTTATAATAAAAGTTAGTTATTCTATGACCGGTGCAAAATATTTCTAATTAACTGACCTCTTTCAATTTCTGCATTGATATTGATTGTACGTAAGCGTAGCTCTTCGTTCTCGTAGAGCATACCCCGCGACGATTTGCGGTCCAATCTGAAATTTAATTATGTTATTTCGACTAGTTTTATACTATTTTTTAATACTTTTCTTCTTATGTTTTTATAGAAATTGTTAAAATAATTTCTATTTGATGTTTACTGTACATTTTCTCATTTTCAGAGAAAGAGGTTAACACACTTGAAAATACTTTGTATCCTGCTTCATATTAAATAGCATGCAACGCTGAAATAAACTTCTTATTTAAATTGATAACAACTGAAAATTACTAGCGAATATTGTGACACTACTTAGATACACTTAATCGTTATTAATATTCTCACCTCTGGGTTATAAAGTAATGCAAATATACTTTAATCAGTCCTAGGTATCAATGAATTCGCCATAAATCCATCCATTAACACTAATTACTGAGTAACAGAATCAAGCCTTATGTATCCAAAAGCCTGGATCTGGTATAACTCACTTCCGATTCGGTTTGACGTTGACATCCTTTCGGCGCGTCCGCAGCATACTCGCTCCCGTCATGCCCGACATGGTGCTGTTTTCTCGCCATGCGTCAACTAATACCTGAAGATGAGAAATGGAATACTAAATGACAAATTTTTAATGGAACTAATGAATCGCGGGGAAACACGACCCTTTCTATAAGATTTTTTGTATTACTTTATATATTTATAACTATATATTCAATGTCTTCGTCTCTGCCATTTGTTCGAAATATTAAGATCTAAGATAACATAGACAGGGGTGAAAGAAATCATAGAAAAAATTAGGTGCACAAGGTTACAGATAATTACCTCATATTTGAGATTCGCATGCTTAACCAATAGCTACACTACCTACTACTACGCGTCACTGTAAATCTATATTTTAATAAAATAATAATGTAAATTATTTATTAAAAATAAATAATATTCAAAATCAACTACAGAAATAATTTTTACAAGTATTTTTGCCTTTGATATACGCAAGAGTATTAGCAAAGATAAAAAAGTGCTTAATAGGTAATGCGGTAGGTACATACTGAAAGTTGAACACAGTAAAGCTAATAAGCATACGACACGTTCTCTTTGATTCATCGAGAATTTAATTTACAATAAAAGGCAATAACTCAATACAAATACCTAATAAATCGAACACGAACTATTATATGAACACATGCATAACTAAGCACTTTTAAATAATTAAGAAATTCCTGGTGTCTGTCGTTTAACAAACAATTTTCCTTACCATGTTTTAAATTTAAATCAAATAAAATATGAATAGCGCTCAGTCATAATAAATTTAGGCACGATTCGTGGAAAACAAATAATTCACGATCGAACTAATAAAAGTTTTTAGGTACGGCCAAAATGTTACTTGCATAATTAATTAATTAGTACATAGGTAACATTTTAATAAAAATAATGGTAAAGCTATAACTTTATAAACTGAAAGACTTAAACGTACATATAAAAATAACTTAAAAAAAATAATAAAGATTGGTCCTTGTAGCAGAGTACCCCTAATGCTTGCGGCATTTCCTCGCTGTATCGTGGTGCTTATACGTTGAGCAGAGAAAGTACCTGATCATGACTACCAGGCGCCTACTTAATTCTTTAATAAGCACCTGTATACTTGTACCCTTAGGCCTAAAAGTCTCAAATCCAGTGATCCAGAACACATTCAAACAGAAGAGAGAAATGTATGACAAAAAATCAGAAGATGGTAACAGAATTCTTTAAATTGGATGTTTTTAATATAGGCTGGTGCTCTTTGTAAACTGGTGAGCCTGTGAGCTAAAGTAAATTATTTTACTGACAGTTGTGAAAAAATAATTAATTTGGATGCCATTGCAACTGATTGATTTTAAACTGGTTTAAATAAGGAAATAATTTGCTGACTTCTTATAAATTTTCATGTTTGCATTCGTCCTAGTTTTGAGATTCGCACCCTACTGATATTTTGCCATGGTGCCATGTATTCTGTCCGTTTTTACCAGGTGTCGAAGTTCTTTTTTATCGGTGCCTTGTACAAAGTACCGCTGCATAACGTAAACTATACAATGAGTGAAACATATTTCATTACAAACGTAAAGTCGCATAGCCTTGGCCGTTGTGTGGCCTCGATATTACCAATACTTTTGGAGAACTGTGTCACCGGGTAAAGAGATTAAAGAGGAAACTTTATTTTACAAAAATTGGAACAAAATTTACGTACCGGTACATGGAAATATAAATTTGGCGTTAGATGCACTAGTACGGTTGTGGTTTTCATATAGATTGATAAATCTCTAAGTAATGTATCACAAGCAATTAATAATTCGTAAATTATGAAAAATGTCTCACTATATGTTTATTAATCATGTTGTCCTCTTTAAATTAACTATACAGGTGTAGATACCGATATAAATTTTTATTTAACATAAAATAATTACCTACAAGTTACGACCTAGATGTTTAATTACACGTATGTGTGTATGACGTATTTTTGTTTTTATTCTACATATATATAATAATAATAATAAATTTGTTTATTGTTCAAAAAACATTGTATTCACTAAAATATAATGAGAGTAGAGGACGCGATATTGGAGATGGGTCTCAATGCGTCTCATCAACTTGTATGGGAAATAGGCGTGACATATGAATAAATATATATTGCACCTACATTGCTGGTGAACTAAAGCGGAATATATGATAGTAATTTGTACTCTCTTTTATTGAATCTTCTCTGAATCTTACAATACTAACTCTATAATCTTAGTGTGACCAACTGAATTTCAGGGCAAAATAGTCTGTAAGTTCGTTCGTTCATGTTAAAATTATAAACCCCTTATTTCTAGGTTATTATCTCCAGGTCAACCTGACTGCGATTCGCACTTAAACTTTTGCTTGAACGCTCTTTTTGTGACAAGCACTTGTCCATTTGACCGACATGCTGTGCTGCGACCCAATTAGCAATTCTTCTTTATTTCAGTTTTAATCATAAAGAATAGAACCGTTCGTAAATAATTCTACATAATAGGTTTAATGGACTTTTAATGAGTGTTTAAAATATATAATGAATATTGTAATTTATTTCAAATCGAAGTGTCAAGCTATAGTAGATAAATATTTCAGTGTTAAGACTTAATATTAATCGATGTTTTTAGTTGACAAATATGAAATAGTTTTATTTTTAAAGACGTTTAAAAACGTTTATACGTCACTTCGGCATTATCACTGCGTTCTTACGCGACCATGACTAACCAGTATATATTTAAATGAAACCATACATGGAGCCAAGATTAATCTTTACTTTATTCGTATTTATCGAAGTGTTAATGTGAAAAATAAAAGTTCATTGAACATATAATAATATTTTCATAATTAATATAAAATTTGTGTTTTTATTTTTATATATAATAACAATATATTACTAAAATAGCTTTTAACTTATAAGTATTTTTTGATTAATTATTAAGAAGGCAGTTTAAACAGTTATGATGTAAATTACAATACTTATTCCATTATGTTATAGTTCTGGAAAGAGCTATATAAAGGTTTGGAAAAATTGGGTTTCCTTTCAAAATTAAATATGAAATTAGGTCAGACCATAGTCGGATCTTCTTTGTATAACAAAGAGATGAATAGCGATTGATAGCCTTCGCAATAAAATCGACTCCTGTTCGGCAGTCCAGCATAGTGAGTATTGTGTAACCTTAAAGTTGTATGTATGCCCTAATACTTGAGATCTAAAAGTATTATCAAGCGTCACAATTAAAATTTATTTCACAAAAGAATTGCAAGAAATATGGTATGTTAATGAAATAGTGAAGTAGTTAACGACAATAGCACTTGTATGAAAGGAAACGCTGTCGTGAGCTGTATCGTGGAAACTCGAGTTTCTGGCCTTGTTCCGGCACGATTGTACTAGTGGCTTTTCTTACACAATATGACTATTTTAAGGGTATTAAGCAGTTTATGCATATATTTTGTAGGAGATGCTTGATTTCAAAGCAACACTTGACGTCTATACGCTAGACATACGTCTTTTAAAAGCTAGGTTTTTTGCTATATTTAGATTTACAGTAATTTATCGGTCTAGCAATGATAATATTTGTTTAATATCCAAGGAAAGTAATGTTTCTTTGTTGTATGCTTTACCTTTATGCTTTACTGTAAACGTATTTAAATTGAGACTATGAAGAGGTAAATTACATTATAATAGCGTTATATTGCGTTTCGATATACCAATCAATTTTTAAGGGTTTATATTATTATACTTCAATTTAATTTATTAATAAATATTAACAAACACAAAAAAATAGGATATTAGTGATAACAAGATACCTCTGTGTACCCAGCACAGGTATCATGCCCCTCTTCCTTTAATTAAGTTGTGATAGGTAGTTTGTGTATAGGGGTGTGCGTGGGTGTGTGAATGAATAAATGGTTTGAAACTTTTGTTATATCCAAGTGGTGTTAGCTACCCTTACATCTTATATATGCAATAAAACGAAATGCTAACAGCATTGTTTTTAATTTGTACGTGCTCCGATAAAATCAGGTCAAACATTGTTTTCATTGTTACCATTTTTGTAATTTGTTTATGCTTGTTTTCACTAACGTAGGTAAATAATACAATAGTTCTGTAGTGATAAAATTAACGTGACAAAACCAATATTGTATTGTGAAATTCTGTATTATTATTTACTCTGAAATTTGATACTGTCGAAGTTAAACAAATTACACTCGAATATACGTCGAAAGTTTCCCGCCTTATTCGAAAGTATTTTTTTTTAAACTAGTGCTACGTAGTATTTCATACACGAGTTTGAAAGCGATACAAATACGTAGTTGACAATGGTGATATATGGTTTTTCTAAAGTCGTGTCAAATGTGACCAAATGTCATTGGATAAAACATAAAAATATGTTATATTAAAATTAAATACTAAGGAGATCAACATTCTTGGGGAAGCCGAACGGAACCGGAAGGACATTATGCATTAAACTTTAAAGGATAGGTTTTTTTTTCTCAATATTGCACTTTACATTTCCTTGTATCAACAGTCGCTATTATTAAGGTTTCTTAGCTCTACGGGAATTTGGGATGGTTACACACATAATACTGTGTGTACGTTGTATGTGTGTAGCACAACTTTATAGGAAAACGAAAACTCATATCGTACTCACTTTGAACATCAGTTGCTCCAGAAACACTAAAATCAATGTTAAGATAAATTTAAACTTTGAATAAAATTAAGACACAGAGTTATAAGATATATTGAAAGGGGGTATTTCAAATTATACTGGGACTGTTGTAGTTAAGTTAAACGAGGTATATATTTAAAAAAAATCATTCTATTAATATTCTGTACGAAGTCTAATAATTAAAATCTCCTCTAATATATTTATTAACAGTTTAATAAAACAGTCTTGTCCAGATTTATTAACTTGTGTATTTTTAATAACCGCTCATGTATTATAAATATAATAGCTATTTTTACATATCATTTTTACAAACTTTGTTTCCTATGGGGTAGAACAAACTATTTATTATGCAAGTGATAATATGATTTTACGTAATGCTTTACAAAGGTGAAATTTTATAATAGTAAAGGACAATCTAACAACACATTTAAACGTATTAAATTATTTTAATTACCTTCATAATTAATTAACACAACACTATAATATCGTTAAACTTTAAGCACACTCAAACAGCAAACTAATTAATGTTGTTGATGAAGCTAACACAAATTTCAAATTAGAAAATCTATTTTAACAATAATACTTTTCCCTCCAATTTCACTATATCACAGACTACGCTAGTATGAAACAAAACGGAAACGGAATCGTCACAGATTAAAAACACTCGAATTTCGACTAACCTTAATGACACTCGTGGTTGCAACGTGTTCGCTCTGCGAGGTGGCTGACTTGGCGTCTTGGTGTATACTGGCTGATGACACTTGGCCGCTCTTGACTTCGCTCATGCGCACTGCCGACTTGACCGAGATACTTCTCAAGGTAACTAAACACGATTATGTTCTATCGAGAGGGTTCATAAGTTTTTGCTAATTATTATTTTGATATTAAAGTAACCTTCTAATTATTTTCATAATAAACGCTTTTTAACTGTTTGGTTTCGCAATGCTCTATTTTATCGTGTTTAAACATAATAGTGATCAGTAAAATAGGATATACAAAAATCCTTATCAGTAAGTAAAATAGAATAAACAAAAATTTACTACTAACATAAAATCTCCCTCATAGGCTTAGCGGCTAAGGCGTTACGGTTGAAACGAGAATCGCTTGAAGTTTGCAGACACATTGTGGTAAAATAAATATACCTATGTTCTAGGTCTCATGCGCCACTGCATTATGCACATAAGGCCAAGTAAAATTGCGCCTTCAATTTTACCTCAATATCGAGATCATGTAATTATTAGGTGTGTATTTTGAAAGGCAGGCTTTAAAATTACTAGAACTATCTTCCGGACGTTTTTCATTAAAGACATAAGAGCCGTGCTGCCAAATAAATGTTGAGAATTCGGCAGTTGTACAATTTGAATGTGGCATGAGTTATAGCGTTTAAAACCTACATTAACAGCTACATGGTAATTAATATTTACAGATATAGCAATCAATCAAATAATAAAATAAATCAATAAAAATATGCCTAAGTACCTCGGTTGTTAGTAATATGGGTTATTGTTACGATTCATTCCTTCTTTGTAATTGCATATAATAGTGAGTCGATAAAAAGGTGGATTAAAAGTACACGTCGCGACAGTATGGCGACAAGCGAATAGAATTGATGGCGAGTGGCGGGGGCGGGAGCGGGCCGCGAGAGGGGAAGCGACGCGGCGAGCGACGCGTCACGTAGCATTTAGCAATCCCCCAGTACGCATCCGCGCGTTACTTGAGTCGCTATCGCCTTAAAACTCGCTCCGCTATGAAAGGCAAAGGCAAAACAAAAGGTGCAAAAACCAAGAACATGGATAAACTTATCGCTGCCGTGCAAGCGAGAGAGTGTTTGTGGGATAAAAGTTATAGAGGCCACAGAAATCGGTTTAAATTAGAGAGATACTGGAATGAAGTAGCAGCAGAAGTCGGTACAACAAGTAAGTATAGGTGAACGCCCGAGCGACAACGCCATTCGGCCATCAGTAATGCGCCTCGCGGGGCGTCTCTGTTTAGCGTATGCCGATCAATGCTCAATTATGGCCGCACTGTAAGACTTGATAGCAAAGCGATACTTTGACGTAAAGTTTCCTGTTTTGTAAAGATGGCGCTGTAGTAAATTTTAAACTACGTTTAAATTATATAATAATACGATTTTAATATATTTTTTTTTAAAGTAGTTTAATTATAATGTTTACATATAATATTTTTGTTAACTACTCGATTGTAAAGAAAAGATTTTGTATTGATTTTTGACGACTAAGTGTTTTGTGATTTATTTTGAAATATGTTTAAAAGCTAGTTAGCAATTAAAATATGTTGTTCTAAAAATGGGTTGTTCATTGCAAGTTAGACATTAGTAAGTTGTTTCTTGACTCTTTGTTGACTCCCAAATGTTTTCTCTTTCCTAATATTGAGATATTAGTACTAAGTACTAGTTACTAAGATTGAGTATTTTTCATGTTTTTAAGTATAAGTGTCTGTTGAAGTTATTTAAATCTTAAAATAATAATGTATTAAGTTCTAATTTGTAAATTATGTTGAAAATATTGTTGACACGAGAGACAAATGATCTGAACCATAAAGAAATATCAATCTCAAATGTGTTAGATCCTTTTGGGTTTCAAATGTAGCTATGTGTCAAAAACTTAAAACAAATTGTTTAAACTTTTAAATTTCAAACTATGTATGGATGTATGTATATTGATTTGTGAAAAACTAGTTAAAACATAGTTATAGATATTTTAATATCTCAATCCAAATTTTCCTCCCCTTTGTTAATATTACTTAAAAAGTGTTTATTAAATGTATTAAACTGATTGGATAAGGAAAGAGCACTGTATTTTAATAAATGAAAAAATTACAATTCAGTTCGGGTGTGTTAAGAAACATGGTGTTAAACTAGCTTAAGTACCAATCAAACCAAAGTCAATTAATTATGTTCTGCACCATTATTTGTAGGTTTAAATATTGTATTCAAATTTAGAGAGCTAAAGTTCAAAAACAAAAATATTAGAATCTTATTACGTAATATGCCCTTTCTATGGACCATCTACTGTCTCACCCTGGAATATATTCTACATGTACAGTAATTACTAAAATCTCAAATGAATAAGTACTTGAATCTATGACTAATTTGCATCTTGAAATATGGAGAGTAGTTTGGAATATTGGAATTAGTTAAGCACTTTGTAATTTAACATTTAAAGCATGAGTATAAGTTTTTTGGAATCAGCGAACAAACAATTCAAGAACCAAAATCATATATAAGCTTCGATTTTCAGTCTAGTTAATAGTTTGTATGAGTGTCAACCATAAATCATCTTTTTATTTAATTCCAGGTCTAAATTGTAGAAAAAAATGGAAAAATCTCAAAGATCAATGTCGGAAAGAGATAAAAAAGAATCAGACTGTGTCAGACTGGCCGCATTTCGAGAAATTGAAATTTATTCACAACCAGTTTGTAGTTGATGAAGAAGAAGCGGAGGATACCGCTGAAGAAGTATTTAATTCTTTAGATGAATCAATTAAAACACCGAAACTCGGTTACACAATGCGTAAAAAGCTGCTCATGAATAAACGAAGAATCATAGATGTGGATATCGATAAATTAATCGAACTAGTGAGGACGAGAGAGATTATATGGAATAGACAATTGAAAGGGCATCATAATTGGTACAAACTAGATGAAGCTTGGAAGGAAATCGCCGCTGAGTTAGGAGTTACTCGTAAGTTCTTATTTATGACTAATTCAATACCCCTTTTTTATTTTGCGATAGGCATGACCTACTACTATTTCAGACACGAGACGATGAATGCGCCATGATATTTCCCCTGTTTTACATTAAGGGTTCACTGTGCGAAACTTTTAGAACGTAAAAACCAAATATATTGAAAAACAATTAATTTACCAATTAATTGTTAATTAAATAAAATAACAATTTATTTATTTTATATTTTATTTTTAATTAATTTTAAGTATAGAACCTGGTGTTTTTATTAGAGCTTTGTCAAATATAGAACGCCATATTCGTATTAAATGTATAACACTTTCCCACAATTATTTAAATGTAATATTGTTTAATAGAAACAAACCTAACTGTTACAGGTGACGAAGCAAGGCTGAAATGGAAATATTTACGTGACCAAGCGCGAAAAGAAATGCGAAAACAAGAATCTGACTGGGGTATGCTAACCAAACTTCAGTTTCTCGAGAACCAATTCTTCGACACTGACGAAACTGAATTCGCTGATGATGGATATAGTCAAGATTTCGATGCGGAACAACCAAGCAATTACTACACCAACACTGAACCTGAACCAGCAGTTGTTGATGAAGTAGCCCTTGAGACATCAGCGAGGGATGATGAGTTCGATGAATTTGATACAAAACCCATCATAATGGAAACGGACTTTTATGACGATGATGAAGAAATACCGAAGTGTGGTGAAACAACAGAAGTTGCGAAAGATGAAGATATAGGTTTCTTCAACAGTCTCTTACCACACGTGAAGAAACTTGGGCCGGCAAAGAAACTAATGTTAAGAATGAAAATACAGGAGTTAGTTTATAACACAGTTTACAATACGTAGGATTTGAGCGTCGTATTATTTTAAATGTGTTGAGATCTATCTGGCGAAACCAAGATCTGTAAAGTACCTGAATCCTGTTAACACCTGATCAGGCTATGAGCAATGTTTTTCGAGGGTATTTAATAAATTAACATAAAATAAATTGTGCTGTCGTGAGGCAAGAGAAAGGTTCTAAGTCAAAGCGACGATGGGTTAAAAAAAACCGATAAACCGACCACGCCCACTCTGTAAAGAGTGCACGATTAGGAAGAAGAAATGAATCTATCTTAAACATAAACGGAAGAATTTACCGGATTAATTATTTTAATTACTTCGTTAAATTGTGATTGCAAAAAAACGTATTATCACGTGACTGTGATAGATCCAACCACTCACAATCAAAAGTTGGTCATTTGTCTAACCTCGCTCTACTCGTCTTAGACCATAAATAGTCTTCCTTACAAGTGGTTACTGGTCGTAATTAATTAATGACTTAATATTTGTACGTACAGTTAAGCAATTGTTATAAGTGAATTGATTTCATACGTATTTCAAAAAATTGTACTTGCACAAAAATCGTTTAAGATTTCAATTTGCGCAATAAATTTGAAATTAAAATATATAACGCTAAGAGTAATTGTAAACGAGTCGACATATATTTAATATATTTAATTTTAATACTACTGAAATATAACAATAATAAGTGGAAAGTTAAGTCGTGATTTATATCTTATTAGGTTATAGTTATTAAACCCATTGAAAAAAAAGGTATTTATTGTAACCAGAAATTAGGCATTCCTAAAAATTATTAAACTTAAAATCATTATTTGTGGATTATTGTATAAATTGTTTGTATTTAGCAGGTATCACAGTTGTTTTAAATATTCACGATGACTATTCGCTTTGTTAAATAATAAACAAATACAAGCTAACTATACCGAATATGAATAAATAAATAGTATTAAATGTACGCATGAATTATATCTATCTATCTATAAGTCAACACAGCATTCCAAAAAAACTTATGATTAAAAGTGTTAATTGTTCAATTGTTTTTTTTAAAACTTTGCCAACAGTAATCTTAAAGTAAGTAATAAATTAAATAGAATAAATAAAATTATATTTTTTATCGCAGTTTATTATAAAATACCTTTTAACGAATTATTTTTTAAGTTTATTTGAAAATAATAAAAGGATGTAATTTATGGAGTGTAATTTCTATACGCGTAATCCTTTTTATACTATGAATTGCATTTCATCGACCTTGGATTAATTACTATTTTGAATGAACCTTGAACGTACGTATACAAACTACAGAAGAGTAACATAATTTTCACTTATGACAACCCTATAAATTTTCTTTATTACGCTGTTAAATCTTTTCTCGGTCACTCCTCAATTAGAACCGTAAAGCAAACTCAAATAGGGTTACCCCACGGTATGAAATATTAAGTAATATCTATCCTCGGTGTATAAGTCATTTAAATAAAAGAAAATTTAACTTTTTCTGTGAGAATAGTACGTAAAAATTTTACACGTGTTTTATATATTGTTGATATTGTATTAAAACCCTGGAATTTCATGGGTTCAATTTAGCTGAATTTATGCAGTGTTCACTATACCTTAGTATTGTATATTTATTTTATAATGAATAAAATATCTTTTACTTTTAATAAGACGACATATGCCTATCTAGATTATTTAAAAGAATGAATTATTCAATACAGTTCGAAATTATTTTAAATTATTGACAGCCCTTTTTCCAGTGCATAAGCGAGTGCAGGCACCAAAACAATCAATATTGATCTTTAGCTCACATACCCAATACGTCTCATTTGGGCCAGTAAATTAGGACAGGCTTCCGTATGCTGAAAATAAAAGTTCTGGCAAACAAAGCTATAAGAGATCATTTATGAGAAATAAATAAAAAAATATTTTTTGATAAATAAGCTACCTAATCGGTGCTATATCGGTTCTCTAGCTAGCTCAGTTGGCGGTTGTCATGGTACATAAAATTACAATACTGCATTTTAAAACTGAGCTCCGATGACCACATAATTCTGTCAGTCCATAGAATCGTAGTGCGCTTATACTATCATATTATCTGCACTAAAGTATTGCCTTAAGTTAAACTTTATATGAAGTATTGTTGATCCTATCAGTATTTATGAACCTAAACTCAAAATTCAATATAAGGTATGAAACGTATGAGAATATTGGTAATAAACCTTCTCAATTAGGTCTACAGTAAAACCGTATTATTTATGCGCATGCCACCATTGATACATTTGATTGTTTTACATCCGCGCTCTTGGCCGCGGTTCAACGTTAATTCATTGGCTGA
Source organism: Leptophobia aripa (assembly GCA_951799465.1). Lineage (NCBI taxonomy): Eukaryota > Metazoa > Arthropoda > Insecta > Lepidoptera > Pieridae > Leptophobia > Leptophobia aripa. Next base: position 4,001,608 of record OX637272.1, on the reverse strand, counting down.
TCGAGGCTTTAGTTAAGGGCCTTTTATTTATTTTAGATTAAAATTTCTTATGAAGGTTTAATTTATACAATTAATAATATAATTGTATCACTTTAAAGTAGTGCTGGCCTAGTCTTCAGTGTATGACTCAACCTTGAAGTCGTATTTTAATAGATTATACATTCTAATTATTAATATATACTCTGTATATATGGTGATGAAACAGAGAAAGGAAACCATAAATAGTAAAGCAAAAAAATTAATGACATAAATCAAAAAAATATATATGCAATCTGTGGCTGGATTATGTTTGTTAAATTATCTGTAGAAGTTTATTCCCTTTCCACTTCCACGGATAATCGTTACTTCGTACAACTACGAAATAACCCGGGAAAAACATCGATAGCTTCTGAAACACTATGGAGATATCATGTAACGGTACTATATACGATGTGAGTCTATATGTTAGGCGTGATACTGTTACTCGTTAGTAGCAGGCATGATTTGTTTACAAAGCGATTTGGCTGTGTTCGCGCCCACAATTATACACGCGCGGTGATACACATAGGTATTTGGTATACATTAACATTGTAAATATTGTATAGAAATAAATATAGTATGTATTCGATATAGGGATATTATTATAAAATGCGTTTATTATATAATACTGTATAATAACAATAATTAAAAACACATATATATGTATTATAGATTATTAATATATATTTATGGCAAATTATTAACTACGTACAAGTAAATTTTTGTTTTTAGTTTGGTTAATGTTTTATATTTAATATAGATAATTTAGTTATCGTATCTATTTATTAACGCATTTAAAAATAATATATCGAACACATATTTTATGTAACAAAATAACAATTTAGAGAAAGTGAAACATTAACAATATCATCAACAATATCCTTTATCCTCCCATGACAACTCCATGAGGCATGCACCATGGTTCAGGCGGTGTAATAATCAAATCTGAAACTCACTTCGTTAAAAAAAAAGTTGATCTTAAGAAGGATGGCCAGTAGTAAGCAGACAGGACACAGTGACAGTCATATTCAAGAGCATTGTCATCAGTGCTTGAAGAAAATAATTCAATTTCCGTATCTATGAGTAATATTTTTATTTTATTTATTTATCGCGCATATATATAAATAATAAATAAAGAAAATATATAAATAGTAATAAATATAATAGTTTTGGCGCCAATAGCTTAATAACAACATAAAAAAATTATATTTTTCATTCAACGCATAAACATAGAACAGTGTGAGAATGTACCAAGTACCAACCTACAAAGGTTCTCCGGCAGAATAACAAATACAAACTTTATTATCTGCAAGGTAATATTTCTGAAATTACCCATAAAATTCTAAATTGCTGTTATATAAAACGTTATCTGTGTAATATTCCACATAACATCGACATCCGAAATCGTGCCAAGATAAATAATATTAATTATTATACATTTTTATTTTTCATTCTATGTAACAATATTGTTTCTGAGTCAGTCATTCTGTCAGATTACATTGGAATGTTTTAAGATGTTTTTTATGGATTCAGAAATGAATGAGTTGGTTTCGAATAATGCTGGTTTTGAGTTAGTCCTTACAAAAATTGAGTTGAATTTTCATGTATTGAATGTGCTCGGCGCTTGTCCGACAATGCGCTGTATTTTTACGCACTAATAGTAACTTATAAAAATATATCTATATAAACATACTTATATAGAAGCAGTGTTCATAAACTATACTTATATGTATACTTTTAAAATAGAAAGCCTAGACTCTGAAATATAAAATATAGCTATACTAGACTTTATTCTAGTTATTCTATTAGTATACATTCATAGTACAATCAATAGTGTATTACTATAGAGATAACTGTGTACGTAGCAATAAAAGTCATTGGTGGCAGAGAACGTACGAATTGTAGTAACCCAAAACTTATAATCACTCAGTAATGGTAAGCCGTAATATTCATCATAATGTCTGCAAATCGTTTACATGACAATGCCCTTTAGAAAATGGTTACAGACTAACACACGCAACTATTTTAAACGGCATTGCATCCAACCACAACTGGGGCAACTTTTCAACCGCTATTAATAGTATTTTTACGATGCTATTATGTTTTATTAATAGTTCACACTCAATAAAATACTGAAAATATGTTGATATTTTTATGATGTATGTTATTTATTTGGAGTCCTTATGTTTCCATAAAATAAACATTATTTAATTAGTTAAATCGAATAATACTTGATCACCGGGGTTAAATATAATATGTATTATTATATAAGAAGGTTATCATGTAATTATGTCCAGAGTAATTGATACCCAGGAGTATCGGCCGGACATAGCTAAAGACTAAAAGTAACATTTTATTTAATTGTTTAATTATCTTTAATACCTAGTTTTATTTATATATGTAATAGCTAATCGATTAAACAATAAATAACATTTTAAATTATTTTCTAATTTGATTTTTTATTACTTTAAAGCGTTGATTTCAACGCTTCCAGTTTACTATATAATAATATCGAATGTCTACTATGAAAATAAGTAAAACGTCAAGTATATTTTACGGCTGCCACTTAGCAAAGCAATTAAATACAATGTTGTCATAAAGTTTGGTTTTTATGCGCAATAAAACAACTAAACGGAACGGCTATTGTGCTCGTCTCACCACAAATCTATTGATGCAGATTGACCCCGATTTATTCAAAATTGAATTTTGAAAAACATCAAAATGTAATCTTATATTTAAAAAAAAAATTACAACATTAAACATACTTTAAAAAGTAATCTAACTGTGTGTAGTTTCGGTAACTTTAGTCAATTGCATTTTCAAACCAAACCATGCATATATTTTTTATGTAGTAATTTTCTTGCATAAATTAGGTTTTTCACAGGACATGCAAGTACAAAATCAGGTATCACAAATGTTTTTTCAATCCTGAATAAAGTAAGACTGTGGTGTCTCTATACTCTATGGTAAAATTATTTGTGGCTAGCATTAGCGCATACGCGGTGATGTGTGGGTTTCGACCGCGAACGAAATCGAAACTCATGCTAAAATGATTATTTGTTACGGATAGGAATGGTTTGCATCCACATTAATACAATTTTCTTATATCAACTATTTGAATAATTAATGCTACCAAGCTAGTAATTTAGTGGACTGAATATTTAATGCACTTGAACATTGAAGGACATGTTCGAATACAGGGTAGAGAAAGAACGTATCTTTCTCATAAGCTTGTGCTGCCGCAGAGCACGAAACTACTAAAGCAATAAGTATATAGAAATACCTAACTAAAATTTCAAGAAAAGTTTGACGTTCCCTTGAGAGTAGAGTCGACAAATTATAAGTTTGATTATTGATAAACCACAGACTAAATATGAATATACAAATTTTGAGATTCATATTTAGTCTGTGGTTTAAACCTTTTTTAGTCGTTTTGTAATAAGACAGGCAGTGTACAAGTGCGAGCAATGCAGCAAGAAAATATTGCCATCAATAAAAGTACTGCCTCATTTCGTTGCCAATTTAGTATGGTGTTGCAGTGATATTAATTCAAAGTTATTTTTATAAGTAATTACTATGAATTATTGTATTCTGTTCATTAACAAAAAATCGTTATATGTACATGACATGCTCGTTTTACTTAATTATCATTAACTGAAAAAAAACACTTATGAATTATAGGAAAGCGATTTTACGAGTCTGTAAAGTCGGTTAAGTGGCTTGTAGGGTTTATATATATTCCGTATGTTGACTTCTGAAAACCTATAACACAACATACTAAAATTATTAATAATACCGTGAAATGTGATGTTGGCCGGTATTGAAAGGCTGTTTGTGCAATTTTTGGTGATTCTCAGTTTAAACAGTATTGTCTCATTTAATAAGGTACCTGAATAAAAATAAGATTATCACTGTTAATTATTATAGTTGTTTTTGAATAATAATAAAATAAACAGAAATATGAAGGTGACTTAAAAGAGCATATTTTCATCGACAATACTCAATTGCCAACGTTAATAGCAAATCCAGTGTACTTATCCAGATTTAAATGTTTTCTACGCAACCTGCTGTTATTAGATTTTGTTTATGTTAATCGTTACGAAATTACCATACGATTGAAAAAAACCACAAACAAGATGAAAATAGACACCCAAAGTGAAATATTGTGAGAAAATTGATTTATTTACGAAATTAATGGATTGGTGAATCAATATGTTGTATAAACAGTCAATCAACGAATGAGTTATCGGAATACTTAAAATTTTGTAAAAACTTTTTGTTTATGTTTTGGACTGGCCAATAATAAAAGCTCTTAAAGTATATCTTTCGATTATTTTAACATATTATAAATAATATAACACTTCTTTTTAAAGGGTTTATACTTGGACATCTTTGTGTACGTTTCTTGGACCGTAAATGAAAAAATAGTACGTAAACTTAGGAGTTAAAACAATAATATCAAAGCCCAGAGAGTCATAAGGCGAAAGTAAACATCGCAGATAAACGTCAGAATATACACACGATTAAACATACAAAGACATACATTTATATGATACGTAACTAATAAACTAATGTAGGTTACTAGACGTTTTTGGAACTGTTAAATATTTTATTTAACAACGATTATAATTTACAATAAACCACATGTAAATATGCGCGGGAGTTTCTTTAAAACTAACCGCCCTAAGAACTTGACCTATTTTTGTTGAATATAAACTTTGAATAATTTATACTTGTATAAAGTGTGTGATGAAACTAGCGATGTGCCAAGGCTGCCTCACAGATACCCTGTTTACGATAACAATTTGTTTATTTAATTTCTCAAAATGGTTTCCTGTTACTGTCCGATGAGATTGAAATCGCTTTTATTTAGACATTTCAAATGATCTATTTCGTTTATATGGTGGCGTCATGTGTTGAACGATGATTCGCGGTAATATACTGATGATGATTGGTTGATGATGATAACGTGCGGACAGTCAGCGCGGATGTTTAAATTTAATTAATGTTATTATTGCAGGTAACCTTTGGTTTATGTGCAGTGTTCTATTCGTTGATCGATAAAGTTATAGTGTGAATCAAAAATCTAATTGTTAATATGTTGTGTGTTTTAAGAAATCAATTCATATTGTAAGTTTAGAGATGGCAGCTCATATGACAATAGCCGGTTAAGTAAACCCATTGATAATACATTTCAGTAAAGCTCGATAGTGCTTAAAAGTTTATTTGCACAACGTTATTTAGACTTTGGCTTAAAATATTGTGTAGAAACCACTTATTGGAAACCTGTCATGTTGGTATACATTGCTTTAGTACGCGTCATGTCAAAATGTCAAAACGTGAAAACAATTGACGTTAGTAGCTTTAAATGTGTAGACGTAAAAATTGCACTTTGTTTTTAAATTAGCTTACATAAGATTAACGGAAGTGCGTCGTTAATATGAATGACGTTTTAATGGGTTTCAAATGTAGCTTTGGCGATAAATAATGCTTTTATATTTTTGTAAATTATTTTTAAATTTTAACATTTACGCAAATTTATGTTTTTTTTTTAAAAAAGTAACTTTAAGAATTTATTCTAAATTTGATTTAATTTTTAATACAATAGTTTTGAGACAAATTCGTCAAAAATGATTTTAAAAAAATGTATTTAACGAGTAACAAGGCGTTCGTCGCGTATATAATTTAAAAAGTAAAGATGTAACTCCAAGTCTGTCCGCAAACCTGATAAAATTTCCCACAACTTTTCGTCCGTACGATGACATTCATACCACTCAGCTGTCAAAGCCCACGGCTTTTCACGAATTATGCGTGAAATGTTGCGTTGTCAGTGATAATTATGACATAAATTCTTTATTTCTGGATTTAAACACGATTTGTAAATTTGCCAATTCGTGTCTCAATCTCTGTGAGCAAAGTGTCAGCTCAAACTACTATTCATAGTTTGCTTTATTTTATAGTCATCCGCAAAAAACAGGCAGTAACTTTAGTCGTAGAAATCATGACAAGACAATCTTGCAATAAATCAATAAATTTTGCACAAGAGTTTTAACCAAAAAATAAAAATGTTATTTAGATTGTGTACCGTATATTTCAACCTTGGTTACCGACTTTGATCTGAAAAATGTAGATTAACTTTATAGCAATCCATTCGCGAGTGTAAAACTTTATAGTAACATCAAACGAAAAGAAAAAAAATAGTAAAACAATTTAATCTTTAATAAATAGTTTATAATGAAATTTGAATAGTTTTATTAACTGTTAAGGAATGAATATACTATAGTATCAGTGAGTCTTACTGAGCATTTCCTTATAATAAGTGTTTATAATATTAGTCGTATTTGGCATTGAACCCGCACTAACGCGTGCGCAATGAAATGACAATAAAATCAGTTCAATGAAGCGTGTGACGTCACACTTTTACAACTCCACTTGCACAAGTGGAATTATTTTTCATGTTGCTAGTCGTATATATCACATTTATAGAAAAAAACAGTTTCAGTGGCTGACACTTCTAAAAACATGATCCCATTATAGCCAATATAATATGTAATTATATATCCAAAATATAACTTACACCATTGCCACCTTAGAAGAGCCTCTATAGCGAAGCAGCTTTTGTATAACGAAGCTCATGTTTAAACATTCTGAGGGTACTCTTAAGAAAGAACATAATGAAACACTGCGATAGGTGTGATGGCGCTAATATAACAATTAACATTATTTACAAGTTACATGTATATATCTGGCAGTTGGACTTTCACGGACTTCATCTAACTTGTGTTCAATATAACATTATATTTACGTGTTATTAAATCACGGAAACAGCCTCATTATGAATGTCTTGTAAATTGAAATAAATGTGCATATTTTAGGGCGTGCCTTATAAATCGTTTGGCATTAGTATATTGGTTAGAGAGATTAGTTGAATCGCTTAGTGTAATCCCGGAAGGTCCCATGTTAGGAGTGAAATGCTAACCCTCAGACGCCAATGGGAAGAACCGGCAAATCCAAGAGGCTCGAGACAGGTAGATGGAACGGACCATCACGCTAGTATGCTTTTTCAAACATCTTATGTGCTAAATATATTTAAAACAATAAACTTATGAGATAATAAAACTATGTTTACACATAAAACAATTAAATGGGAACTTGAAACATTATACAATAACAAAATACAATATACATAATAATACAAACAAGATACGACATACATGTGAACACTACCAGGATTCAAAGGTTTGTTTTTTAAGGTGTTTAAAATGCCTCTACGTAAGGTAATAAGAGAGTCGGCAAAAACATCAACCGACTCGTCCACATTCTCAATACACAATTGTAGAAGTCTCTATCGCTATTTACTGATGAAGTTTCAAAATCAAAGAGTAAGAACGTATTACGTAACGCTATAGTTAGTTGTTTAACTAGTAAACTAGTTAGTGCACTGACGTCTAAGTCTTTGTCTCAATTGGCAAGACTAGAAATGCTTTAATGCTCCGGTTGCCGCCATTTTAGTTACAAGGTAGGTACATACTATTTTTTCAAGAGCATGACGTGTGTAGGAAAGTTGCAAGTCGTGTGAACGACTTAAAATTCGGCACCTTTTATTCGGGATGATATATACGTTCAACTTATTCCGACAGTGACATGTAGTCAAGCAGTCAGCAATAACAATGTTCTTAAGTAAGTATTATATGATCTGTGTCGTTGGAGCGACACAGATCCCTTTGAAGATATTTGCTTGGTTTAACTTGGATTTCTCTAAGAATTATTACAAAACCATCTATCATATGAAATGAGGTTACGGGTTTAAGAAAACGAAACAATGAATGAGTCAGAATCATCAATAATTTGAACTGCAATCTCGTGATTCGTAATCGCTACAAAATTGATTTACAGTACCACTACATCATATTTAGTGGTTTATTTATTATTATTACACTGATAAACATACTGATTTTAATCTAGTTTGTTTTATAGTAACTTTATTCATTTTTTAACAATGCGTTTGAAGCTTATTACATTCTTGTTCGATTCGTAATTTATTTTCAACACAAAAAATATTTAATGAAACTTGTAGCTATAACACTATAAAATAATTAAACGAAACGCAAAGCGGACGTTTTATGGAAACAGGAATCAATCTAAACAAAGCTTTGTTTATGCTAATGTAATTTCTGTAAAATGTTTACTGAAATTATAATTTGATAAGTTTCATAGTTGAATAAGGAAAATACTATACTAAATAAAAATACTATACTAAGTAAAATTGTCTCAATTTTACGTGAACTTAATTAAGCCACAATTATTGTAGCTGTACATATCGTTAACCTTCCGGTATGCCGGTCTGTCTTTTCTCATCAACCACTGTTTACACCTTTTGACATTTTAACTATCCACAGTCTGCGAAATATCTTACATTTGTATCAACTATGACGTCACTATTTTAACACTGTTTTTATAAGTATATTAAACTATTATATTTGTCGTAAAAAATATAAAATTGAGTAAATTTCATTAAGTAATAAAATTTTAATGAAATCATGTTTTCAAAGGCAGGTTAATTTTATTAGTAATTTCAACATACCTGGCAATAAAAATGATTCGGAAGTTTTAGCACTAAATTTCATAACGAATAACTGAAAAGACATTGAAAGAAGAAGAAGCGTTATTTTTTTAATCTAGCTAAAATAGCCAGACTTAAAAAAGGTTTTGACGATGTTTTTTTTCCTTTTTGTAATTAAAGTCTAGTCAGAGATTAAAAAAATGATCACATACCTATCACAAGGAACGCGCGAAACGAATTAAAGATTCCAACACTCACATAGATCAATGTTTCATTCCGGCACAAGTTTCACTTAGAATAACACAGTGTGAAAACGGTTACTTATAATGTCAGTTCGACCGCAGCTTTCTTAACCGCAAACTTTTCACTTATTAACAAAACATCTGGAAATCCCTCCAGGCCGCCAGTATCTTACAGATCGCAATTTCGACTGGCTAAAATTAAACATTGTTGATTGGACTGCAGTAGGGATGGCAAAATTGGCACCGGGTATTTTTTTATCACATAATTTTCTTATGTCAATGGACGACATATTCTCTGGCTTAAATTTATTTAATTTTATTATGTCTGTCCCCAAACATCTTATGTGCTAAATACATTTAAAACAATACATTTATGATATAATAAAGCTAGGTTTACACATAAAACAATTAAATGGGAACTTGAGACAAAATATAGACACAATAAGATGTGAAAGAGAAGAAATTGGAAGAGATAGAGATTTACAATGTTATTTATAGCGGAAAGGTCATTAACTGACGATTTCTCTAAACATTGGAACGTATGAAACATATTATAAAATTATTACTGCTACGAGAAGTTACAAAGTGAAAAACTGAGTTTACATTAATTTATCTGTTTAATAACGGCAATTTGTTATATGTAACTAGATCTCCGTGTTGTTTTTTCGTAACTTAACTTTTGAACGTATCATCCAATCGTCTGCCAAATTCCGTCGATCTTTCTGTTATATCGATCAAGATCGACTCGAGCAGCTGTTTTTTTTATCAAGTGGTTTGAGGAAATGTGCTCGTAATATTCTAATGCTAATAATAATGCAATTTTGTTTTATATAGGGTATGTATAGTTGGGCTTATTTACTTACAAAAAGCTAAGTTTAATGATTTATTTTAACTCAAAACCCACGATGAAAGGTGAAAGCTAATGAGGGCAGTTTATGACAAATTAAGTTTTTCTAATAGGTCGAGCGGTTAATTGTTTTATTGTTTTTATAAAAAGCCTAACTTTTATCCGTAAGTAAATTGAAGTTATCTTAGCTAAAAGGTTTTGCATTTTTGAACAAAGCCGTTCAGAAGTGTTTGAATTCATTATAATTTATAATTATTTATATTCCATATAATTGTGAGGACAATGTTGTTTTTGTCAAATTAATTGCTTTTTGTTTAACCACTAATGTTAAATCTCCATTCCATGTTACACGATTTAGCGGCATGTGTACATAATTAAACTGAGGTTCGTTTGAGCATACAAACGCAATATGCAAAGTCAACTCTCCAACGTTGAGCGGAAAAATTTGTCACAACCGATACGGTTAAAAATGTTCTTGTGTATGCCGTATTGGCTTCAGCCCTATATAATATATAAATAAATAAACAATAAACCAACATGTTCTCCTCTTGCCAGGTGGAGAACATCGTCGATGTCCGTGAAAATGCGAATCGACACAAAGGCCATTTTGCATAAAAGGTTATCGCTAATATTATCTTGGAGTGAATTCGCCACCGAGATCATCCGGTATCACTTGCAGCAATTCCTTATGGGATTTACTTAAGTATCCGTACCTTAAGGTAATAAAACAAAAACAAATACAACGCAATTCCTGATCTAGCCGGATTCAGCAGTTATTGGAAATTTTACCTAATACCATGGCACCGAACTACGGACGGACTGGTAAACGTTATATAAGGACATAAAAAGCTCCTTCATAAGATAATATCTACACACAACTTGTAATTTTAAAATGCAAATTTTTATTATCGACCCGTTCTTACAGAACGACAATATTTTTAAAAACATGCTAATAAGCATGTTTTTGGTAGAACATTCTTTATAATATCTTGACTTATGATCCTAATTCCTATGTCCCCTGAATAGGACAGAAAGCATCCACAGCAATTCTCTTACTGTATATGTTTTCTTAAATCGTTTTCAATATATCTTATATAGTAGAATATCTCAGATAATATTATATATATAGATGTGGAGTAAATACAACCACGTATTCCCTGAAATAAAGGCTGGAATCTAGAAAAAAAAAATTGTTTTAACATTAATATAATCATATGATTTTTAAAATTTTAAACCAAATCATCATAATCGTATTGTGTAGTAAAAAAACACATTTTAGGAATTACAATTTAAGTGATGTATGTCTGTAAATTATTGATCCAACACGGAAATGCAATTTAAAAGGTTGCAAACACACTTCCTTTTATTACATATCTCGATTGATTTTATGTATATCAATAAGAGCTTTTCGAATTATCCAGGCCAAGTGCTAATGTTTTAAAATTGCTATTTTAAGAGATCTGCATTTGGTTAAAGGAGCCAGGATACGGAGTTTCAGTTGAAACACTGGGATGTTTTAAAAATATGGTAATCCGGTATTTGTACAACTATTATCATAATTGTGTTAGTGTAAAATCAGTACATAGTTTGCCATTGCCGATAAGTCTCGATTTAATTCCTGGTACTGTCAAGAGTTGTGATGAACTACCATACTCGTCTTTCTCGTATTTTCAGTTAAGAAAAGGCTTGCTAATCTATACTAATAATAAGACAGTAAAAATCGAAAATCTGTACATTAAATATTTTTCCAAAAAACTGAAAGTAGGCAATTAAAGAAGAGTCATAGAAACCAAAAAAACAATTTTTGGAATTCTTGTCTGTCTGTCTGTCTGTCTGTCTGTCTGTCTGTCTGTCTGGTACGTTATAACTTGAAAACTACTGAACGGATTTGATCGCGGTTTTCACAGTTGGATTACATATAATTGGGAGCGTTGTCAAAAGTTTATTTTGTCAAAATCGGTTAAGAGAAAAAGAAGTTATGGTCAATTGAAAATTTACTTCAACCACTGCTTCAAAATTTTTAAACACTTATATTGATTGATTAGTTATATATTGTTAAATATGTTCTAATATAAGTTAATCTTAATATTAAAACTTATGAGAGGTAACAAAAATAACAAATAACGCAGTGCGCGCGGGCGCGGTTGAAGTGTTGAACAATGTGCTCGATAGATGGCGTTGATAAAGTTCGTCATCAACCTAGATTTATTTATTTTTTTTATTTTTCAAACCTATACAGCTTATCAAAAAAAGTTTACACAATAAAAATAGATTAAAAATAAAGCCAAAATAAGGTTAAAATATAGACCCGGAAATAGAATCTAAGATCAGAATAAACAATAACAAAAAAAAACACGAACAGAAAAAAATAAATAAAAATATATATACACAAGAACAAGTGGAACTATGTGTAGTACGAACATTTTAGTGTGTGAGTGTGTATCAGTGTGTGCAATAGTGTTGCTGTGTGAGTGAGTGTGCGAGGTTGAGTCTTAGTTTTTTTTTAAAGAACTTCTACTTAGACCAAATATATCCATCGCGGTATTAAGATGCTTCATTGTGTAATGACTGCCATGCAGTTCAAACTTTCATTAACGTTTTACCCTATGATTATTTCAAACTAATAACCTTACAAGTACGTATGTCGTACTCATAACTTCGTAAGAATTTTCTTTTAACGCTGAGGAGTTTTACCTTCTATCATCAGCTCATCCACATAAGAAGATGACTATCAGAATATAAAATTGTCAGGAAAATAATTGCCTGTAAGTTAATTTTAAAGTTTCCTTCGATTTCCCTGAATCATCGGATCCTGACTACGGGACTAAAAAAATAGTCATTATCCCTCCTTTTTTATGTAATTAAAATACATCTTTGTAAAAAAGAAACGTTTTTCAACATTAGTCTATACGATGGCTAAGAAGCAACAAAGTTTTTATATGAACTTAAGCCGACTTAAAAACGCTTTAACTTACAAGAGACAGATGACAGATGACAGATGACAGATGACAGATGACATGTGACAGGTGACAGGTGACAGGTGACAGTTGACAGGTGACAGGTGACAGGTGACAGGTGACAGGTGACAGATGACAGGTGACAGGTGACAGGTGACAGGTGACAGGTGACAGTTGACGGGTGACGGGTGACAGGTGAGAGGAGGCAAATGACAGGATACAAATGACAGCCGACATGAGACAAATGACAGATGACAGATGACAGAACGGATTTGAACGCGGTTTTCACAGTTGGATTACATATAATTGGGAGCGTTGTCAAAATCGGTTAAGAGAAAAAGAAGTTATGGTCAATTGAAAATTTACTTCAGGCACTGCTTCAAAATTTTTAAACACTTATATTGATTGATTAGTTATATATTGTTAAATATGTTCTAATATAAGTTAATCTTAATATTAAAACTTATGAGAGGTAACAAAAATAACAAATAACGCAGTGCGCACGGGCGCGGTGTTGTACAATGTGCTCCATAGATGGCGTTGCTAAAATTCGACATCAACCTAGATTTATTTTATTTTTTTATTTCTTAAACCTAAAAAAGTTTACACAATAAAACATACTTACATAACAAAAAAAAAACACGAACAGAAAAAAAAAAATAAAAATATATATATACACATGAACAAGTGGAGTATATTATGTGAAGTACGAGCATTTAAGTGTGAGTGTGTGTATTTGTGTGTGCAATGGTGTTGCTGTGTAAGTGAGTGTGCGAGGTTGAGTCTTAGTTTTTTTTTAAAAGAATTTCTACTTAGGCCAAATATAGTCAATAGATCGCGGTATTTCGATGCTCTATTGTGTAATGACTACCATGCAGTTCAAACTTTCATTAACGTTTTACCCTATGATTATTTTGAGTTAACACTACCCATACAAACAAGTAAAAGGAAACGAGTGAAGAGACGTTTGTCATTTGTCCGCATCCATTTTTCTACCTACATCCTTAATCTAATGAGGTTTACCTTTTATTATTCGGTCAAACTAATTCTCTTCTCTTATATCGTCAGCTCATCCACATAAGAAGATCACTATCAGAATATAAAATTTGCAGAAAAGTAATTGCCTGTAAGTTAATTTGAAATTTATCTCGATTTCCCTGAATCATCGGATCCTGTAAAGCTACATCATCCCTGAGTAACACATAATTTTATATAATTCCAATTGTAACAAGTTTTAGCCCGTGAAAGAAAGTCGAGATCATTAAGAAACGCTATATACTTAACCAAATCACACGTGGGCGAAGCCGCGGGCGGAAAGCTAGTATCTTAATATATATGAATGTCCTGTCACGATGTTTGTCACCGATGGATTCCTAAACTACATAACCGATTTTAAATTTAATTGGCATACCGTGAGCAGTCTGGTCCAAATTGAGATATAGGATAGCTTAGATCTTTAATTATAGTCGCAATTTTATGTTATTGCAAATTAATTGACAGTCACAATTATCTGTTAACTCCAAAAGATTCTAACAGATGTCGATACTTTTCGACTGAATTGAGTAAATAATCAATATATGGCACTGCTATGGTAAACCGACAAACGTGTCCTATAAGCTACAATTCAATAGCATGACTACCACGTGTTATTGAGGTATATAAATAATTTGTATGGCAAAGCAACGTTTGCCGGTTTAGCTAGTGTTCTTATAAAAATTATGTGTGTAGTGTAAAAGTTGTGTAAGCACACACAAACAAGCTATAAATTTAGCTTTGTGTGAAATACGTCGCATAAAGGTGTATTAAAAAAACATACATGTAATTACGTAATTTATTACTAAAAGCATTAAATAGGGTGACAATAAACTCTATTAATAATAACAAAAGATATTTTCTCAAATTTTTGGCATCACAGTACATTCAGAATAAGTCAATTCATTTTTAGGTACTTTTAATTACATAAAAATCTAATCAAACAAATAACACTTTAAGACACAATAACTCCACCTCAATAAACCGGTTCCTACAAAATATTATCAAGTGTTTTCCTTTTCAATATGGATCACATAACTCACCTGACTTTACCTAGAAATAGGAACCGGACACATTAAAACAATATAGGTTTTAAACCTATAAATATATAATTTATTATTCCAACATAGAAAACATCCATTAGTATTAATACATCTTGTACAAGATTCAAGAGACAAGTGATTTTTTAAAATTCTCGACTTTTTATATCGATACCGGGAAAAAGCGAAAAACCCCGATATTTAAACATTTATTTAAATGATTATATCTAATTAAAGGTAAAATTTTAAGATTCAATCTATCATCTGATATTTGTATAGTTTTTATATATCTACAATACTATAACACGCTGTTGACATTACATTTTTTTTTTCAGGCTATGAGAAACTGTTCATGATTTTACCTTACGTATATTTACGACAAACTTAGATAAACACTTTGTACCATATACATATGTTATAAGCAAAAATATGGTTGTGCTAAAAAAAACAGTTCGTTATAAATTGCCAATATTTTACAATTTAATATATAGGCAATTTATAAATAAAATTTCAAACATTGCTTTATCACTCTAGAAACTAAACTATTAATTTCTATGGAATACACAAATAAATTATTAATAAAAATAGAACTGAGAATTATTGAAGTAATTGTAATTGAAATTATTCGTTTAAATCTAGATTTCATAGTAACATATCAAAATATAAAATAAAATGTATTTACAAATATTAAAGACTTAACACTAACATTATTTTAGGGGGCATAGCACTGAATCGTATTAATATATTGCGATTATGTACCTTACGGGTTATTCGTATTAATTTTGGAAGAATCATATTCAATTAAATATTAAAAGCTAGGTGGGTTTAATTAATTGATTACGATCACCGTTGCTCAGTGGTTGCGACGCAGTTTTGAGAAAAACCTGTAACATTTAAGATTTAGTTGAAACAATTTTTTTATAGTTCACACAATAAAATTTTTTTTTACCGATATTCTTGTGATCTGAAATAAACAAAATCTAAATAAAACGAACAATAAGCAATACTTAGGGAAGATGAGCAAACCAACTTACCGAAGCGAGTGCAATGCAGTGAAAAAGGTCCTTGACATCGAAAAAGTGACATTGACAATTGTGACACATGACAGATATACAAACGTCACACGATTGGCAGGTTGATATCTAAAGTGCATGTTTGAATATTATATGCAAATACCAAATGTGTAACGTTAGTAATAAGTTTGGTGAAGCGACACAATGAGTGTGTGTGTTTGTGAAATGTGTGGCTTTTACCTGTAATGATTGCTATACCTTTCACGAATAGCAATGTAGGTTACGCTATAATAAAATTCAACAACAATCAACATTAATTTAAAGCATTGTTTTATCGCAAATAAAGAGTCTAGGCTAGAAAAACAACAAAACGAGTTTTTTTTAATGTTTATTTTTTAAATATTTAAGCACATTTTGTGACATTTAAATACATACATCTATCAAGAGAAGGTCAAAATACGGTATAAAAAATAAATAACCTAGCAGATCTAAATAAAAGCTATAGCTACTTATCACTTCCACTTTACACTATGTTAAAGTGTCAAAGTGAAAATACACAATTCCTGATTAAAAATACTGTACAAGAAACATAGACTTTTTTTTTAATATGAACACCGATAAAATAATATAAATTATGCAACGTAAAATAATAAGTAAATAATATTTGTCCATATATTAAAATAATTAATATAATTCGTCAATTAATCAAACAGCAGGCAAGAAAAGAGACATGATTTTTTTTTTATGAAAATATAAAAATGTTAAAGTGCTAAACATGAAAAACGAGATGTTCGTTCGTTATGTTCTTGATTCTTGACAATAATTGTTGTACACGTAAATGGCTCAATAAGAATCACCTTAACAATAGAAAACGATAAAATACAACTCTAAGAGTCGTTAGTGCACCTATGCCTATTCTGTGACTCTATTATTTAAAAAAAAATGGAAATTTGATTATAAAGACAATCTAATAAATGTCATAGAATTTTAAAATGTCAAACACTTTGTCGATTGTCACAAAATTGACATAAAATCACGATACACTTGTTGTAACAATTAAAAAGGTTAATGCAAGTGTATCGTATAAAATAACAACAATAAATATTACATCTAGATTATTAATCATACATTCGTTCGGTGGCCATCGGTCGGTCGTCGCTTATTTCTTCTTTTTCTTAAGCTTCGGTATTCTGCAAGGCGGTGCGAGTGTTAGCAGGCAGAGTGTAACACATTACAATGCAATTCTCGACATATTCAAAATATATCTTTTCTCATTCAAGTAAGTCAACTAGGCACTTTTATAACAGTAACTGAAGTGCTAAATTGCTTAGCAATATCTTTTTATATTAAGTAATTATGTAAAATTAAGTTTCGTGAATTGTATTGTAACAAATATAATGCAATCATTGATTTCTCTTGTATATAAAAATCATGTGATTTAGTTATGTGCCCATAATTGTTATATTATAGATATTATGTTTTTATAAATTGAAATTTCGTTAAATCTTACCCCGAACTCTTTTTATGTGGTGATGATTGTGATTTTTCCGAAGCAAGTAATTTTTTACTTGAATCTTTCATGAAACCTGCCAAATTGATGTACATTAATTATTATACATAAGAAAGAAAAACAATTTTTTTAAGCATATTGGTAACTTACACTTTCAAAAAAAAGAGACTTAAATAATAAATTTTATTACATACCTTTACCAGATATTCCAAACACAGAGTTGCCCAGGTCATTAAGATTACTTGCGAATTTATCCGTTTCTGACTTTGCACTTTCAGCCACAACCGCTCCAGTTGATTTGACTTCGTCGACAATTGCATTCTCAGCCTTTTCAATCATTTGCCCAGCCTCATCTATCCTGTCGTTAGCCGCACCTTTAACATCCTCTAATTTGTTGCCCGCTGTGATTGTAAAACCTTCGAAAGAATCGTTAGCAGACCCGAAGAGCTCTTTAGAACTCTCCTGAGCTTTAAGTGCCGAATTTTGTGCATCACCAATAACTTCCCGTGTGGAATCGTCCAAACTGTCAAACGTGTTTCCAGCTGAGCTTTGCAAGCTGTGTAACGTGTCCTGACCGGAACTTTCTAATTCACGGAATTCATCTTTTACGACTGCGTACGTATCCTGCGTGCTGCTCTGAAGATCTTCCCATGTCTCTATGGTGTCGTTTACTTTACCCTTGGCTGCGTCTTCGACTATGTCGAAAGCGCTCAAGGATGAGTCTTTAACGTAATCGAACACCTGTTCCGATGATTCTCTCATTTCCTTTGCTTTAGAATGTGCAGTTTGATTAACATTATCTAAATGCGTCTTTCCAGAATCTTGTATATCACTTATTTTATTATTAAAATTAGCTTCGATTTCTGTTGTTTTGTTTGAAGCAGCATTTAATGTTTCTTCTGCTGCTCGTTTAATATCTTCTGTTGTATTCTCCGCCTCTTTACGTATCCTGTCCATATGGTCGACAGCCGCGTTTTGAATAAACGTCTCGGCATCTTGTATACCATCCTTCTTCTTTTGTACTATCTGTTCTACCACTGCCTTAGTATTGGAAAGACCTTCAGCGGCTGCATTTGTTTTGTCCAAGATCGCTGTTGTATACTCGTCTTCTTTATTTTTTACGTCCTCAATAATTTCATCACTTTTTGATTGAGTGTCACTTATAGCCTTTTCCGTTTTTTCGTTAATATTTAGCACAATTTGACTAGTTTTATCCTTCAAATCTTTTATTGCATGATCTGTTGCTTCTTCTGTACTCTGTAATAAATTATTTTTTGTACTTTGAATATTTTCTATTAGATTATGTTCGCTTTGCGTGAGATCATCTTTTTTCTGTTGGATCACTTCCATCATATTATTTGTTTTATCCTCTACAAAATGGACTACTCTGTCTTGTGTGTCCTTAATATTTGTTGCTTTTTCTTCATACTGGCTCTGAACATCATTTATTAATTCCTCAGCTTGATTATTTGCCGTTGCGACAATTTGCTCCTTTTTCCTCTCAATTTCGTTAACAGCACTGTTTGTA
Source organism: Leptophobia aripa (assembly GCA_951799465.1). Taxonomy (NCBI): domain Eukaryota; kingdom Metazoa; phylum Arthropoda; class Insecta; order Lepidoptera; family Pieridae; genus Leptophobia; species Leptophobia aripa. The sequence goes on along the minus strand of OX637272.1, from coordinate 3,982,858 downwards.
GATTCTTGTACACTTTGTATTGCGTTATCCTTAATATTTTCTATTTCTTGACTCATATCTCTTTTCTTATCTTCAACATTTTGCAACAACTGTGTCGTCTTGTCTAGTGCACCTTGTACAACTTTGTTTTTAGAATCTGCAGCATCGTTTACTACATCCTGTACTGTTGTTGCTACGGCACTTTTTGTATTCTGAACTGCATCTTTGAGTTCCTCGGTTTTGTTTTGCATATTTTCAATTATCTTATTACCATCGTTTACGAACTGTTCTTGACGATCATTAAGTTTTTTGGTTTCATTGTTAAGAAAGTCTGTACACTGTTCTTGTTTCTTGACCATTGTCTCCTCGGCATCTTCTTTTATTTGGGATGCTTGTTTAGATAATTTGTTTGCAGATTTTTTGCCTTCGGAGACCTTTGCTTTCACTTCTTCCTCAACTTTTTCTTTTTCACCAAAGATATTATGGACCAGACCAGTGAAGAAATTCTTTCCTTCTTTTGATTTTTTCTTACCTTCAGCTTTGACATTTTCTTTGGCTCCTTTAGCCTTATTCTTTAAGTTTTCAGCACTTTTTCCGGTTTTTTCTTGAGCGATGTCGATAGCATCACCTAAATCACTTAGTTTTTCGTTGGTGGCATCTTTAATATCTTCAATTTTACTTTTAGTTCCCTTCTTAATGTTGTTGGTCTGCTTAACTATGTTTTCTTCTAAATCAGATACTATTTCTTTACTAGCATCTTTAGCAATTACCACAGAATCTTTAACATTATTTTTGAGGTCTTTAGATTTTTGGCTTATTTCATTATTTATATCATGTACGGTTTCTTTTAATTCAGCTAAGCTGTCTTGTGCGTTTTCTTGCTTTTTTATCTTGATTTCTTCAAGATGTTTAGATGCTTCCAATTGTTCGGCAGCTAAGAAATCCATTACGAGAGATTTCTGATCGGATTTAGCAGTGTTTACTTGATTTAGAATGTTGTTAACAATATCTTGTGCTGCCGCTTGAATATTTTCAACCTCAGCAACTGCTTTTGTTCTTACTTCTGAGTTTATATTTTCGAAATCGGGTGTACTATTACGAGAGGATTCTAAATCGTGAGTAAGAGAACTTTCTAATTGGTTAACTCCATTCTGGACATTGTCTTTAAAAGTTTCTTCAACAATAACAAGGTCACTTTTATAATTTTCCAAGTCTTTCTTGGCATTTTTAGTAATTTGTGACGCATCTTTCTCTGTGTCAAGTTTATCTAAAACATCTTTAGATTCATTATCAGCTCGTTCAGCTATTTCCTGAATAGTTTCATGAACTGTAAAGTTAACTTGTTCTATTCTATCTGCGAGGTTAGATGTCTCATCGTGGCAATGTTTTTCACCATGTTTGTACGTGCCCTCGCAACAGCCTGTGTAAAACTGGAACGGATCAGACTTTTGACAATGCAATGGAGTGTCCACAGGTTGCATATGCTCATACTGATGGTACACATTTTCACTCTTTTCCTTGAGGCTCGCTTGGTCTTCATCAACAATTAATTTTGTCAAGTAAACTTTATTGTTAGCTTCATCATCTATCTTTACATGTGGTTTTACTTTAAGATCTTTGAACATATCATCAACTTTTTCCAATAGATCCTCGTTTATAATTCTTGGTGCGGGTTTGGGCGGCGACTTGTCCTTAGACTCGCGAGGCTTTGGCTGTGGCTTAGGTGAAGATTCTTTACTATCATCTTTTTCTTCGCTGCCCCCAAACACGTTCTTAACTTTGCCAGCAAGGCCACCGAAGAAACCATCTTGTTTCTTTTTACCTTTCTCGAGTGTGTTCATCGGTGTCTTGTCTTCATCAGAATCGAACGTTGCTTTTACTTTGTTAGAGTCAACATGTATTGAATCGCCGTTAACTGAAAAATTTAATCAATAAATATATGCGAAAATAAAATGCTGAAAATATAAAAAAGGTATAAGTTTACCTTGTGGTTTGTGCTTCACGTCATCAGATTCAGTATCCTTCGAAGACAATTTCACATTACCATTTGCAATGTTTTTGTCCTAGAAAATGAAGGATTTTAATGCATTTGATGAGATATGATTGCAAGCTTGTGAACATTACCATGTTGTATGGTCTATGAAATTGGGGCGGGTCATCTAGTCTATAATTTTCAATACTACTAATGAGCAAGCATGGTATGAGTAAATCTAGACAACAAAATGTGTAGAATATAGGCATTACCCTTGCATATATATATACTAATCTATTTATTTAGACTCACGTGTCCGTTGAGTTTCGGAGAAGTCTCACGATGAGTGGGAAGAGATGGCGGTCCAACGCTGTGGTTGTGATCATTCCAGTGGAAGCTCAGTTCATCATTTAACGCATCAAAACCTGTTATTACAAATACAAATTAAAATAGCTTATCACTTTGAAGTCTTTAAAATCGCCTTTATAATGTCTCTACATTTATATTTAGTACAAGTAGACGAAGTAAGACCGACTTTCCATTGTATATAATAAAACAGTTGCAATGCAATGCTGAAAAGGCTTTAAGGTGTGTTGTCGGCTCTTAAAGGAGATGTTTTAAAGGTTATTACTTTAAATTTAAAATACCTGATTGATCAAGGTTCAAACAGTCCATCTGACTCTTGGCGGCGCGCGGCGCAATACGTTCAGGTAGGTTCACGTCGAGTACGCACGCTGGTGTTTGAGATTGTTCACCTTTTGCTACCTGCGTATTCATTGCATTACATTAATAATCTTATTAAACACTAGATAAACAACAACAAGCAATTTAAGGTGTTCAAAATTCCCTAACGCGTGTGTCGTCTGTGACCTTTCGACTGCATACTGGGATTTTCAAACAGAAAGATGTTTCAACAAAAATCAAAAAAAGACGTATGAACATAGATATATATATATATATATTTATAAACCTATAAATATATAAATATATATATAAACCTATAAATATATATATATATATATCTATAAATTTGTGAATCTAATAAACAGAAAAATTTGATCTTTAAGTTTTTATTTGTTAACTTACTTTAGGCTCGTTCATGAAGTAAATCCTTCCAGACGGGCTTTCTTCGTGATGTTTCACACGTACTGTAAACTCGACGCGGTTGTCTTTAAATGCCTGTAATGTATATGACAATAAAAGTTAAATCTAAAAATGGGGTATACAATCTAGGAATTGGGAGGCTGAACCAAATGGACAAATAGAAATATGCAAATCCTATTTTTCTTCCTCAATAAAAGTTGTGGCAGGTGTAAATGAGCAGCCATCATTTATTTATATTTTTTATTATATAGGTTTAATAAAATAGACTATATTAATATGTTTACCTCAAAAGTGAATAATGGTTGGCTTCCGGATTTCGTGACGGGAATGAGATTGCCAGAAAATTCCAGAAAAACTTCTTTGCCGTCCAAGAAACGGACGGACGTCGAATGGGCTATCTCTGTGTAGTGCTCCTGAAGAAAAAAAACCAATTTAACTACAAACAATCTTTATTCTGTCTTTTGCGTAGAAAAGCTATAAACAATATTCTACTCATCGTTGTTTCTAAGTAAAACAATACCTACCTGGATTTTTCCTTTTTTTAGGAAATATTAAATAGGAATAAAATTCTAGAACCTATGAGACTATTATAAAAATCAATAAAAACATTTAGGAATATTTGTTTACCTGTTGGAGAAGAGTTTCATATGCGTATCTATCGGTGATGTACAGAACAAGCAAGCGGCCTTCAAGCGCGTCCAAACGTTTGCCCAAAACCACAATCCGCACTTCAAATGGCACCACCAACATTTGTCTGTGAATCAAAGTAATACATACATAAATAATATAAACTGGATATTTATATTTCTGGGTTATCTTCTTCTATTTATATGGATTATTATGATAATCTGGATTTTATGTTATTAATTCAACAACGAACGATTGAGACAAGATTTGGTTTTAAAAATGCATGGAACGGAATGTAGAAAATGAAGTACCTGTAAAGTTCGGTAGCCAACTTCGTAGCGTCGCTGACATTTTGACAGTTCATAAGCCAGAATCTGAAAAGGATATTAAAATAATTATAACTGTTTTGTGTTCATTAATTTATTAAGTACACTAGCTTTCTGCCCGCGGCTTCGCCCACGTGTAATTTGGTTAAGTATATAGCGTTAAAAAATAATCTCGACAGGGCATTCTTTCACAGGCTAAAATCTTGTTACAATTGGAATTATATATAGCCTGTGTTACTCAGGGATGATATAGCTTTACAGGATCCGATGATTCAGGGAAATCGAGGGCAACTTTCAAATTAACTTACAGGCAATTACTTTTCTGACAATTTTATATTCTGATAGTCATCTTCTTATGTGGATGAGCTGATGATGGAAGGTAAAACTTCTCAGCGGTTAAGAGTTGTAAGAATATTCTTACGAAGTTATGAGTACGAAACACGTACTTGTGAGGTTATTACTTATTAGCTTGACCAAATAATAAAAGGTAAACCTCATTAACGTTAAGGATGTAGGTGGAAAAATGGATGCGGACAATGCGGTAGTGATAACTCAAAATAATCATAGGGTAAAACGTTAATGAAAGTTTGAACTGCATGGTAGTCATTACACAATGAAGCATCTTAATACCGCGATGGATATATTTGGCCTAAGTAGAAGTTCTTTAAAAAAAAACTAAAGCTTGACCAAATAATATAAGGTTAACTTATTAACGTTAAGGATGTAGGTGGAAGAATGGATGCAGACAAACGATAAACGTCCCATCAATCGTTTCCTTTTACTTGTTTGTATGGATAGTATTAACTCAAATAATCATAGAATTAAACATTAATGAAAGTTTTAACTGCACGGTAGTCATTACACAATGGAGCATCTTAATACCGCGATCTTGGTTGATGAACGAAATTTATCATTATTTTATCTATCGAGCACATTGTTTAACACTTCAAGCGCGCCCGCGCGCACTGCGTTCTTTGTTATTTTTTTTACCTCTCATAAGTTTTAATATTAAGATTAACTTATATTAGAACATATTTAACAATATATAACTAATCAATCAATATAAGTGTTTAAAAATGTTGAAGCAGTGGTTGAAGTAAATTTTTAATTGACCATAACTTTCCCTTAACCGATTTTGACGAAATAAACTTTTGACAACGCTCCCAATTATATGTAATCTAACTGTGAAATTCGTTCAGTAGTTTTAAAGTTATAAGGTACCAGACAGACAGACAGACAAGAATTCCAAAAAATGTCTTTTTGGTTTCTATGACTCTTCTTTAATTGCCTTCTTTCAGTTTTTTGGAAAAATATTTAATGTACAGACATTCGATTTTTACTGTCTTATTATAAGTATAGATAGATAAGAGAAGAATGAAAATAAAAGAAAAACTGCCAAAAATAGTAATTTTTTTGTTATTTTTTTTTGGGTTGCCTGTAAGATAGATCGTTGGCGAAAATGCCGCTTGTAACACTATATATAGTATATGTGTTTTGCTGTAAATTTTAGTATTATCAAAGAGTGAAAAAAAATAGTAAAAAATATTTTTTTCTAAAGGAATATATATATAAATATTCAAAGTTAGCCTTCATATTTGTCATTCAATTCTCTATATATTTTAAATATACAAAATAACTAAGTACCTGGCAGATACGGTCGTAGTAAAGGAAGCACAGTCGTCTGTGATTGTAAGCGGAGTAGATCCAGTAACGTCTTCCCACACTGCTTTTGCCTGCCCACCCATTATGGAGCATAGGAGTCTCAGATTTGCTGTTGATGGCTTTTCACCTGGCTGGAAAAACGGAAAGTTTTCAATGACTATATGCTCCACATATTTGTTGATTTCATAATGAGAAGAATATCTTTAAACTAACCTTCTGATCAGCCGGATGCGGCAGAGGCACAGTTAGTGTGATGCTCCTATGGAATTTCCTTCTCCGAGGCTCGACGGTGAGTACAGGAGAAACAGCCGCGTGACGTGGAAGGACTCTGCGGCTGACGATGCCATTCGCTCCGTGCGCTTGGAGCCCGACGCGGATACGCTTTGTGAGCGCTTGTGGGGGGAACAGTGCTTGGACCTACAAGTTTAATAACCGTTAAAAATGTGTCTCTTAAATCTTACATTTATTACTATTTACATAATTTTACCGGAATTAACTTAGTTTCTGATTGTTTATTCACGTTCTCGTGACGTTTTAACAGAGTAACCATTTATCTTATTATTATTATATGTTATTATATGATATATAATATCAAGGTATTTTCGAGTCAATACTTGGTACTTATTTAAATTTAAGATAATGTATTGACCTGTGGTATATGCGCAGAGGAGACGGTGCCTCCCTCAGGGCCAATGATATGAACTTCTTGTCTGACCCTGGAGACCACAGCCAAGTAGTGTGGGAAGTCACACGTGATGATACGCGTCACTCTCTCTCCGTTCTCTCCTAACGTCTCCCCGCTATTGCCGTGATCTTGTCTCTCTCTTGTCAACGCCTCCTGTAATTTAAATATTGTTTATATAGGTATAGGTTTAATTGCTAACACAATAGTAGTATGGGAATGCCGAAATAATTAAATTTTATTTATTTTGTTAAAATATAATGTTTATGTAGGTCATCTAAGAAATTACAACAAAATATACAATTAGATAGAATTAGTGGCCTTATCACTAATAAGTAATCTCTTCCCGGCAAACCTAAAAAAGAAATAGTGGAAAAAGTTATATATAGTAAAAAAATAATTATTACCTATTTAGGTACATGTTTTTTGTCTCTATATTAACAACAGCGTTAGACATTATTAGGATATGTATAAGACAATTAACAATACATACAGGAATACAATATAATAAAAAAAAAATTACAAGTTAAAAATAAAAAAAATGTAATAAAGAAATATTATAATTATTATATAATATTATTAATATTATATATTTTATTATAATTAATTAAAATATTATTTCCCTTACCTGTACCATTGCATTGTCGTTGTTATGCAAATAGTGGTCCTGCCACGTCTCACCCGTGTCTGAGCGAAGGATCACGATTTCGCGTTCGGGACACGATGCCGTGAATATCGGGACTTCGATTATAACAGGCCTGAAATAATTTATTAAATAACCTTATTTTCTACTATAACAGCATAATAAGGTAAAACAAAAAATATTACAATTTAATGTTCTATTGTAACTTACATATACCATTGCAATGTGCAACTAATTTCACAACCTATTTTAAAAAAACGTAAGATTATACGACAAAAATAATTTACGCTAAAAACTTGGCTCCCTGTGGCTGCAGTTCTAGAAGTCTGGACGCTAAAGCTTCTCCCTCCATAAGTGGTGGGGGGGCCGCAACTGGTGCCCGCCGTGTCGCTGCCCTGTAAGTTGAGTATTCTTTTAAAAGGGTATGTATTTTTCTTGTTAGCTTAAGTTCGACTCGTTATGAAGCCAGTGTATTTAAGCGAAATCAATGTCGAAATAGACTTAAGGAATATTTTCAGTTTGTAAGGCTTTTTTATATCCATAAAAAATAACAGTAAAGTTTTTTTTATTTTCAGTAAGGTACCACTTTGAATCGTCTTAAATCTAAATGACTACGTCTATTCGTACGCGACCAATATTTATAAGAAGCAGATAGTTAAGGAAACTTGCTTGTTCTTATGGTAACAATACTAAAACATCCTAATAGGTCATCTAAAATTACATTCGAAAAAATAGTAAACGTTAAAACCATTCGTGTGTATAATAAGTGCAATGTATTTTAATTGTATTAATCGGTAAATCCTATTATAGAACAAAGAATTCTATTTTCGCAATTGAGGTGACACAAGCAGACATAACAATACAACGAAGAATCATCCAATGTATGAAAATATAGATGACCCAAGGATGAGGTCATCTGGTGATTTGAGTCCCATATAGATTTAAAAGATTCATCGCTTTGAATCACGTGTAATTTTCTTATAACATAACATCATCATTTCGTATTTCACCAATTGGGATATATATTATTTATTTTAATGAAGTGTTAAGTTTGTTTCTAAATATATATATCACAGTTGGACAAACATAATTTTATCTTCTCTCTAAGATTTTATGTTCTAATGTTATTGGTGTGTATGTGTATAAAACTCGTATTTCTTTAAACGTCTCAGTATTAGGGAAAATAAAATGGGTATTAAATGTACATCATAATAGAAATAATAAACCTTTTTAGTTATGGGGTGAAAGGTTCAATCCGAAACAGTGAGTGCCTAGTGGCTTATTTCATGTCATGCAAAGATACGTTATCACATTTTATTAATTTTAACCGTTAATAACTCGCACCATAGTAAACACCACCTTGTATACAGTGAAGGTCGCCTTATCATACTGTTTACATTAAAAACATTCTTGGCACGAGCTGTTAATCTTATTTGCGGCAGATACATTGGGAAAGTACTTAGTAAACGGTTTTTTTTAACCTTTCATATCTAAGTTATTTTTAGTCTTGCTTACACATCGAGTTAAAAGATGATAACACATTCAAAGTTAAAAGATGAAAAACAACTCAAATACAAACATCAAAGAGTTTGAAATTGACCTAAGATTTTATACAATCCATCCAACTTTGGAAATGTCAGTGCTCAGAGGCGTAAATGTATTAGAACAACTTGCTTAAAGGTACAAAAATGAAAAAAAGGTAAGTTGACCTGACATTTTAAAATAAGAAAATCAATTACTTGATGACTAATTCACACAATAACAACAAGGTCATATCAGCAACGTGACGAACAAACCTTAGACGAGCAAACGGTTCGAGTCATATTACACACAGGGCTATCATTGATTAGTTTTTAGATCCACATCGTCGAAATCAATTTCGAAGTCTAGAAAGACTATCAACAAGGTGTCTTGAAGAATGCTCTAATTTGTCATTGAAGTATCTTATTATAACAGCCCTAAGGGTCTTTAAATATTTTATATAACTGCAAGAACTGTATTAGCCAAGTGCTTAATGCGGGTACTCTGATCGCAACATATCGCAACTTCTACGACCCCCAAATTGCGTCAGTTGCAAAAGCGTGTCTAATTGTGTCAAAATATTTACTAAATTGTTATTGATACACAGGTTAACAACCCTATTGTATAAGTAGCGACCTTCACTTGTACAGATTAGATAATTTCGCGTGGGATATATTTCCCTATTAATCCGTTATCTACGTCGTACCGCATCTCCATCGAATAAAACATAAATCTCTACTGAATCTTAACGACATAGCTATTAAATCTTGGAAAATTATAGATATGTTTTAGTATTATTTTTTTCGCTAATTCTGCTTAAAAGATTTGAAATATTTAACTAATACCTTTTATATGTGCGTGAAAAGTGTCTTGATATTATAATTGAGATGCACAATAATGCGTTAAATAAATGTCAAAAATAAAGCTTCTATATAGATTTTTTTTGTTATTCATCAACATTACTAATATATCCTCTATTTTATGAATCTTGTCTTAATGGCTACCCGTGATTTTACCTGCATGTAACTCTAGTGGGTGCTGCACAGGCCGCTGGTGGTACGATAATTCTGACACCACCACGTCGCTTCGCTTTCATGGCACCGCCTCGAGCATCAACAACGAATGACACTAAGAAACTGAAAATTCCAAATACATGTTATTTGGTTTCACTTATTAGAAATCTGGCGTTATTTTAATATATTGAAGCTTTGTATAGCGTATTTGAAAAGCAAAAAAAAAAATACTTCAGGTACAATTGGAAGCTTACCCGATGTCAAGCGGCTGACGCTCGATGGTCGCAACCCTGCTGTCATTGTTGCTTGGCCATAGATGTCCATCAGTGACACTATCTTCGAGTGGTTTCGCACGGTTCAGGGTTCCCGCCTCGCTGTTCATGTAGCGGTATTGCTGCTGCTGTTGTATTGGACACTCCACCTCACCTAGTTATAGATTGTTTAACTAAATGAGTTACGAAAAAGTACGCAACAAACCGACAATTGTGAGTCTCATTGGAGCCAAGGATCGACCTGACTGCTTCAATAATGAGGTTAAAAAAGGCGAAAATCGGCTGAGGATTATCGGTATAATTGAAATGTTAGTCACAAATGTAATTACGGGATTTCGATGGCTATTTTAAGAAACTTTTAATATATTCAAAATCAACAACTCTCATTATGGATGATGGAATTAAACAGTTACGCACCTCCTTCGTCTTCTGAATCACTCATGAATGTATCTTGCATCAACTCGGGCGCAGCTACTCTATATTTTCCTTCCAGACCACCTGTAACAAAAGAAGATAACTTTTAGTTATACCATAATCAATTCGATATATTTTAACCAAAACAGTCATAATATAAGTCTTACATATATTAATGTTTTCATATAATATATACATTCCGTTTTTGCATACAAACATACACAATGTAATAAAAGAGACATACTATATTTTCAGGCATACTCTTCCATAAAAAAAATAATGCATATATGTAAATATATCCTTCGAATAAGTTCATTGGCACTATGTTATATATATTAATATATTATGCAATACATGCTGTGCACTCATGGACGGAGTTTATGGTTACGTTTACTAAGTTGACTCTTTCTCAGGCACAATTTTTAATTATAAGTTAGTTTTAATATTGTGATTGGCTATTGGTCATTTTATTGGCCGCCGTTGGCCACTTAAAAAAATAGTAAAGCTTTGCGTAGAATACGCAATTGTTACAATTAATGATGTAACAATTAATCATTATCAATGTCTAATGAATATGGCGTGTTCCACGATGCAGGCCACGTGTGACTAACGAACAATTATTACGTATAAGATTGACTTACATAACAATGAGGTCACTGTGTAGGTGTTAATTGACTAAAAAATTTACCCTTTGACACATTTTTATCAATGGTAGATAATTGACGGTAAATTAATAACATGCCATCATCAAAAGGAATTTTTACACTTTGAGACGAAATGTTGGGTTAAAATATCGTTCTTCACTCCTACACTTTTACATAAGTGGTGTTCAACCACTATAATTTCACGAACTATTGGGCTAAGGTGTTGAGCCAATATGTTGGTTCAATCTTCAGCAAGCTAAGGTGGAACCTTGTGAAAAATATTAACCGGTGTATTCTTTAATGCTGAAGGTATAATTGAACTTTATGGTTTCATTTCGCATGTGGAGACGTATCAATCGATGTCGCTATTTAAATGATATAGGTTTTGTATTTGATGTTTGTCGATATAATAAACTCATTAAGTTGTCTGTCATAATTAGCTGTATCATTAGGTCTACGTACTTGTCGCTAGGTCATCACATTTATCGATGTAAGTCTTCATATAAGTAGCATTAATGACCTATATATAGTTCAATATACGCAAAGTATAAAGCTCGTTACATAAATCTTGCCTGCGGTAGAGGAAGGTTGTGGTTAATACGACTATAAGATCATACTATAATAACGAGACCCTATAAAACTCTTCATATAAATGAAAACGCCTTTTATAGAGATGATGTGAGTCTACAGACATAAATGACTAAGATATACGTAAGACACGAAAAAGAGGGACGAACGAGCCAACGGGTTACCAAAAGACACAGACCATGGTCCACTAATCAACGGGTGCGTTGCTGGCCCTTAAAAAACTCTCCTACTCCTTACGAATATTTTTCGCTGGGTCTTTTTTTAATTTAGTTGATCAGTATTAATTATTAAAACTCACTATTATCGCTGTCTTATATTGTACGTATACATTAACATCTAATCTAACTATACATGTACTCTTGCAAGTATTATAGTATTTTTTGATAGAATTGGTCATGACTGTCGTCAACTACGAGTGGAATAATTATGTAAAATCATCTGTTTATCTAATTACAATGCACCACATAATTATGTCGTAACTACGAAATAGGATGTTCATCAAAGAGTTCTTTGTGACTTGCTGTAATGTAACCGAGTGAAGAGAGAAAAACCAATGGAAACGCTATGTTAATTTAATCTGGGCTATTCCAGTTATTCAACCAATGTTAATACCACTTAGTGTTAGTGTTAACACTTATGTATTAATTTATTTTTAGGTATGTTTTATTTATTAGAATTATCATTTAGTATATAAATAATACTAATAAAATACATTTTTGTATAAGACGTAAACTTTATTATTAGTGTCAAATATTTATGAGAACACAGATACAATTTATAAGGGATCCCCAGTAATCACCACATCATCAGCTACTTAAGTAGGTTAATTAGTTGCAATAGTTTGTTGGAAGAGATACAATAATAATATAGAGTATCGTTTCTGTGTGCTATGCATCATTTTTTATTAAAAACCTTTGAAAAGTGGCTTATTTTTTTATTAACCTATTATACATTCAATGATCAACAAACAAAATTGGCAAAAACATTAATGTAGGTGCAGTCACCCAACTCGTCAGCGAGGTCATCTTTTAAAAATAAATGAATGTCAAGGAAAATGTATATTATGAATCATGTTGTGATTTTATCGCAACGAAAAAAATGAGCAAGACTATTGTACTGATTTGGATGTGACTCGATGTCTGAGGGAATATCGACTATATGTAGATAAGTGCGGATTATCTCACAAATCTAGTCAGAATGGTAATTTGTCTGATTTTCTTTTCGACTTGTCAAACCAATGTTTTCATCAATAAGATGACAAACATTTTTCCATATAACAAAATCGCAATGGTGAAAAGTTGTCAATTGTAGAATGGTAAAAATTTTGGGTTGTATGTATTTTTGAATGCTAAAATTAAATTAGAATTTTAATGAACAGTTGACCGATTCTCAGACCTACTTGATATACAAAAATCATGATTATTAGATACATAATTTATAGATTGTGTGTAAAAATCAACAACACAAGTCTATATCATCGTTAGTGTTATTTATATGCATTGCATACATATCTAATTATTTAACATAAATTCATTATTGTCTTAAGTTCCTATATATTTTGCAAATGAGAACAGGTTTAACCGTACACGTAAGCTCTTATTATTTTTCACAATAATCAATTTCAAAAACATACTAAATTCTATAGTACTGATTATAAAATATTCGTGCTTGTGAGTAGTAATTTATGCTAGCTAGTCTCCGCGATCATACCAAAATGCCAGATTAATAAAAAAAATAAAATTAACGCGTTTTAAACTCCGTAAATCTTTTACTTCCATACATTAAATATATTTATTACGCATTACGCGATATGAAGCAGTATCAAAAATAGATTTCTCTCTTGCAATTGATTTGAAAAACCTTGCGATAATTTGTTATAGTTATGGGCTTTTAACGATAACATTGAAGCGATTCTAAATTTGTATTAATGCGTATAGTGTAGTATTTATTTCTATAAATTGCATTGATTTACCTTCAGAAAAATTATAACAGTCGGCCCAAATTTAACGAAACATGGTAGTATCCATTTCTGTTGCATCGTTAAAATAATATATTAATTTATTTTTAACTATGACTATATTTTTTAACTAAGAAATGGAACAGTTTAAAAAAAAACGTTGATATTGCAAATAACAACTTACAATGGTATTTTTTCAGTTACGTACCTATACAACCTAAGCGTGTAATAAGAAGTGGTTTTAAATAAATTATTTTAAGCATATTCTACACTTTATTGTGGGCATTGTTTTATTTACGTTAGATTAGTCATTGTTATTTCGGTTTCAATGAATAATTTTGGCGCAATCTCACTACTAATCTGGGCTACAGTATTGTGGCTATCCACTTAATTAATGAGGTAGTGTGGTAAATTTTACTTGACAGGAGATATAGTTTTGCTTTTATTATAAAGTAGGGCCATAAACGCAATTTTAACTCAAAGACGCCATTAAGGAATATATATTTAATCAAATTTGATTACGTTGAATGTATGATTTTCTTTATATCCATAAGCATTATAATAAACGAGTTCAAAGACAATTCTTTAGGGCTACGATCACAAGTCGTTCGGACCACAGAAGTCTTTACTAATAGCCTGTAGATGTAGATATTAAGTTTGATTTATATTAAGATAAGAACAAATAGTCCAAAGGCCAATAAATATAAATAAAAATTCATGTACATACTTTTGCACTCATAACACCCACATTAAATGCACGAACATTCAACGATAACCTAAATTCTCTATGCTTTAAACGCATTTCGCCTCTAAAAACTACCCACATAATGACTGACATCACCACTGAATCTTGTTTTGACTTGCATATGAATTTTAAAAATACACATAAGGTATTTCAACTTATAATATAAGTGTGCTTTAATCCAGCTAACGAGTAAATCAAACTTTGAGCTTTAAGTACGGGAATAAATAAAACGGATTTAATGTATAAGGAATTATCACATTCCGGACTTAGCCGTCAGAAACAAAACAATAACCGCCTATGACCTATTCCATATTGAACAACGCTTATTTGAACCTCTTAATTAATACATCCTTTAACCCAAATAGACCCATTAGCTCACCTCGATTTCAATTTACGCATATCTCTTATCAATGGCTCATATCATAAACGGATTTATTGCCTTAGATTGAATTAAGCTTCTTTTAGCTAGTGTATCTAGATTTTTGTAGGGAGATCATTTTATAAACTATCGGATATTTCGAAGATTATCTCGTACTAGAGTTTCAAAAAAATGTAAAATCATTATAGTTATCGTAAATAATTTCTCATGGGGGTAAAATTGTTACGGACTTACAAATAATTAAAAATAAATTCCACAAAAATAAAACGTTGTTAAGAAACGTTTACACCATATTAAAATAGAAAACTTAGTTCTGACAATAACAATTTTCTTATCACTCCATTTTGTAAATAGAATGTTAACATCCCATGTGACAGGTGACAGGCTTGTATATAATCACGTACTCCACACGTCATTTAGGTTGTTCATGCCCTTGAAATGAGCATAGAGGTGTATTAATATGTATTCACTATGATTAATTTAGCCAAGCGTGAAGTTCCCACGTGTTTCCTGTACTTTACTTTATACCTATTAAATATCATTTGTAACATTAAAAACTGTAGATAAATTAAATAATAATTCAGAATCTAAAGAATTTTATAAACAATACACGATTCCAACAGTCATTTGTATCTATATTTTGAATAAAAATAAAAATGAACGTCTCAAAAAATTTACTCCAAAACTCTTCACCAATCCTTTAAATCGCCAAGTATTCTGTTTAAAATAAAATGATGTAAGAAAAAAACCAATATAGCAGGTAAATATGACCGCTAAAAATAAAGTTTAATTACTCTGTGCGAAATAATGACACATACCTATAATTCAAATTTAATTACAATAAGACTTGGTAGCTCACAATAAATGGTCTGAAAAGTGAGTTTAAAGGTGATAATAGTTTAATTATATTTCTCTAATAAACATACCATTGACACAAAATAAACATTCAGATAGCCAAGGTCAAAATCATTTACAGCCTTTAGTTGTCAAGTTTATTCCATTTGTTATGATTTGCTTCCGATATTAGATCAGCTAATGCTTTTACGCAATGGTTTGTTCTTAGTTAGATCATCATTGATTTATGACGATGGTATAGATAATTTTATTTATACTAAAACATAGTTATAAATATTTAATTAAGAATATTGAACGGGTTTTAATCGTATAAACGAATATTTTGACTGGGTATTTCTTTTAAAAAATATAGTATTTAGTTTTTAATGGATGCGTTAAGAATGTTTAAATTCTTCTTCAGCTTTATGGTTCATTAATAAGATCATGATATTAGCCAATTATAATATAATTAGTAAATACTTCTTGACACAGTATGCAGTTCACTTGTTCAATCACGTAACATTAATAAGCCAATTTAAAAACACGTATTGTATATCATATAATTTCTAATATATATACAATATATTTATGAGGCATTTGCCAACATACTTGGAGATTTAAAGGAGAGGCGGAGTATTTCATCTCGTCCGCTCTACGTCCTTAATTTGGGAACTGGCACTAAAAGCAACTGTTGTGTCAAAGAGATGAGTAAATCCAGAGTATTTCCATGCCATAATCTATTGTACTGTGAAATTAAAATAGCACTGCGGAAATCCCACGAAAACAAGCTTATCAACTTCGTAAATAACATTAAAACTTTAAACAAATTGAGATCAGCAATCGGAAAAGATCCGACTAAATGTGTTATATAAAAGCAGGGTTTTAATGATACGGTTTTTATCGGAAATTTTCCTTATTTACCAACTTTTGACAACGTTGTTAATAGAAACCCCTGAGGGTTGTCCCCGATAGATTTATTACATTTAATATAAAAGAAATAGGAAACAAGCTGCTTTTGTAAGATCGATGGTATTTTTTTATCAATAAACACCAAAGGGGCTGAAGAAGATTTACCAACTAAAATTGTAATACAAATGAATGCGTCTGCCTAAGAAAACTTTTAGTTTTTAATAAAGCAGATGTAGGGAAAGCTAATGATTATCTGTATTCTAGTAAAAACATGTTTTTCGCCGAGACTTCAATCAACGGCATCCAAGGTTAATAAATAAACCATGGAGATGTTCGTTATAATAACTTCTCGTATAGTTAACATAAAATAAATTCTTTTACAAATTTCTCAAGCATTTTCAAGCGTATCTACGAATCTATGATAACGCGAATCTTTCAGTGTTTCTAAGTGATTCTTGATTGGAGGTCAGGTGTCCAAAGGCCGTATTTATTGACACAAGACAACGATGTTATTGTATGGCAAATGATCTCATGTCCAGTATACATGTAAATTGCTACCTACTTAATTGCGCATCCAACGATCTATGAATATTGATTTATACGTTTCTATATTAAGTGATGAAATTGAAAGAAATTTTCTACAAAATTTGAATGCGTTGTCTGTCAGTAATTGTTTCTTTAATGGAAAATATTGACCGATCATTGTGATCATTTTGTAAAATAAATTTAAAGGATGAAAGATTTTTTATTTGTTAAATATTAATTTAGGTTATTTTTTGTTTCGTTTCGTAAATAATATACAAAACCAAATACAATAATCTAAAAATCATTAAAAATTAATATTTCACAATAGCTTCTATATTTAATTTGCAACAGGTTCGTAAGCGGAACTTTGTCAAAATTCATGTTTATTTTGGACCGACATAATCTCCTAAATGAATTCGGAAACACGGAGTGACTTAAGCATACGAAAATGCCTGTTCTCATTTCCTTATTTTCGTTTATCAAACACAACATGTATACAAAAATATATAATGTTTTCTATGTATGAATATATAGGATAATATAGGTATTTGTACCGTCATTATTACATATGGCACAAAATCATATCTCACAAATGCGATAGTTATATGTCGTGCACCAACAAACCCACAGACTTTTTGTTGACAAATCTTTGTTTTCTGTCGTAGTGTCCAAAAGCGGTAATGATGATGCAAATCAAACAGGGCTGACCTTGAATTGTGTGCGTCACTTGTCGTAACACCGCGATCGCGGAATTACGAAACCGAACGCTATTCGGGACGTAAACATGGGATATAGGTCGATGTTCGGGATGATCATTTCATATAAAACATGCAATGGGATGTTATAGCACTATTTTGATGTACCATGTTTCAACTTCAGATGATAT
The DNA here is from genome assembly GCA_951799465.1 of Leptophobia aripa. NCBI lineage: Eukaryota > Metazoa > Arthropoda > Insecta > Lepidoptera > Pieridae > Leptophobia > Leptophobia aripa. Next base: position 3,965,176 of record OX637272.1, on the reverse strand, counting down.
CTATGGGATTATAACTAGGAGAACTATTATTACTTTTATTTAAAATTTATTAACGAATTTAAATTATAGAACCTGCTTATAATTATGGATACGATACGAGAATACGAAAGAGCCATGTATGAATTCTGTGTGAGTTATGGGGACTTGCGGGGTTCAAACAAGAGACGGGATGAGATCTTTTGTGATTTTACACACTTTAAATTGGTTTTGTCATCAAGATATCTTAAAAATAAACCTAATTGTCAAAAAAAATGTTCGGTGCGGTGCAGCACATTTGTTGACAAAATTAGAAGGTGTTTTATCACGGACTGCATCAAATCATTCACCCTAGGTAGATGAAACCGCTGCATAGGTGTGTCATATGTAATAGGTCAGTTGGTCATACATTTTATACTATCCTAAAACTAACAAGCTTCACAAGAATGTGTAATTGCTTTGATAAAAAAAAAGTAACCAAATCATTCAGCAATAAACAAAACACTTTTTATATAGTTACTCGAAACATTTAGAATTATTACGATTTCTAGACGTAAATTCCATTCGCAACCGTAATTTTTAGTATACACGAAAAAAGCTAGTATCTGAAAATAAAATCTTTATGGCATTGCTACAAAAGGGAAAACAGGGCACGTGCAGAGGCGATACTTTCAGTAATGAAGTGTCAACACAGAACAAAGTTTGATTGATCTATTGCTAGCAACGAAACACGTGTAAACAGAAAAGATGTAATTAAAATTTAATTTGTAAACGATTTTTTGATTGAGATTTTAATTACGATTTCAGGCCATCTTTTAGGAATAACATTAATTTTTTGGTTCATCGATGTATGTACCAATAAAATTTTGAAAGACCACCTATACCTCTTTTATGTTTATTACAATTTTAATTATTAAATATTTTAAGTTACGTTCCAGGAGAATGAAACTAAATGAACTGGAATGAAATAAACAGTTTGATATTTACATTAACCAGTTAACTAAATAACTAATATATTTTATATAAACATTTATACAAACGAACTAATTTCCTGGTGAACAAAAAGTGAGTTCCGCTAACGGGAACATAATGGAACTTCATTTCCGATGACACTATCGCGTGTACAGAAAGCCCACAAAATAATATTACCATCGTCTGGCGACTTGAAGCACTGCAAACACGACACTTTTTTCTTTTTCTTCTTCCCCTCATCCTTCTTGACTTTCTGATCATTCACTGCGTTGCCTTTTGTTTTTTTACTATTCCTTTTCACAACACCCATTTTGTTTTGACAGATAGAGCGCGCGAAGTTCTTTTCGCGGCGAAGGCGCCTGCTTCGGACGTACGTTCGGAAACTAGTGCCGGACTAGCGTTGGCTGAAGGATGCCAACAATGAAGTATGTACTCTGTGGCCAGAGGCGCGGCGCGTGAGCTCACTCCACCAAAGCGGGACGCCAGTTTGGGAATGAAGGCCATACCACGGATTAATATTCCATTCGCAACTACTTCCTAAACATAATGTTAATTTCTCCTAATTATTATTTCGGGAAGTTGTTCTAATTTGAAATTATATACACAGTTACGCGACATTGTCTAGTAGTTGGTTACCTTTATTTGCATATACGTATTTGCCTTTTATCCTCTATTTTTTTAATTTCCGTTTATTATTCGTATATATTGTTAGTTTTTATTATTATTTTTTTGTGTGACAATAAAGAGGTTTTCTTGTTTTTATTACATCAATGACTAAATAAGGTTTTAAAACAGATACTCTGACATATTTTAATAAAAATAACGCTTAAATATACCGTTAAGTTATAGCCATGTGTGTTGTAAACGAAAATCAATACCCCATATCTGATAGTGACAGTAGCAAAACAGTAACTGAAATATTTAAATAACGCAGCTAAAGAGGTTCATTTATATTTGAAGTGCTTCGAAAGTGTCTATATCGGGATGTTGGGATGATAATGATTTATTTATGTTACCAAGTGCCATAGGTAAATATATTAATAGAAATTTAACATAAAATATGTCGATTAAGATTGTCCTTTACGTATTTTTTGGCTACTACCATGGTTACGGTGTCTTTAAGGCAATCTTCGCCTCATCAGCAAAAATACGTCACGTCTGTATGGGACGACCCCGCCACACTTGATACCAATCAAGAAGGTTTTATGAATCAAAAACATGTTAATAATAATAATACGGATTATGATTAATTACGTGTAAATGTGTATTTTTAAGAGGGTACTTTAAGATGTCTGTCAGATTCAATATTAATAAAGGATAATGTTAAAGTCAAGTATTTTTTTAAATAGAATTAATACATGTTTTTGATATCTAGTATATAATTGTATTACACAAAAAACTTTTTTAGTAGTACCAACGTCGACATCATCAGAAGTTGGTGACCCAGTTAGACTCTTTTGACCTAACTCAAAAACGCGGTTATAAAAGGGATTGGCTTAGTATTCTTTAGGACTAGCCCAGTTTCTAATACTTTATTGTATACTAAGTGTACTGTTTATTTACGGGACTCTACACGCGTTACTTGACTTGTGCAGCAAAGGGCCTCTCCACTGATTCAGGTTACGAACGTGTTACGCGTAGACACGTAGGCAAGTTGAGGCAAACAAATATGTGAAATATTTCTTTGATACGAAGACCAAACATAGAACACTCCAAAAAACATAAAAGGCATAATACTTTAATACCAAAATGCTATTTTTGATATCAAGTGATGTAAATCTTTACGATTCTCATCATCAATTTGATTATAATGAAAACAACATTTTCAACAGAACATTCATTTTATGAAACTTTTGAATGACATTTCCTATGATAGCTAAAGTTTTATTTGGAACTTTTTATCACTATCTATTCAAGGACGGCCTAATGTATTGTATAACGAAAATATAAGTCAAGGGAAAGCGTGACTTAAGTTCATTTATCTTCGATTCTATTGTCTGTTGATATATACAGTTAGAGCAAAATAGACTGTTTCTATGAAGTCGTATATGGTGCAAAAATATGTTAACATTTAAAAGAAATGTTGATCTAGAGAGATGATTTCGGTATATTACGTAAATCGAAAACTCAAACGCAAAATATATTGTTAGACCACTCTAACAGGGGTCAGGCGCTAATGTCCGCGACCTAGATGTAAACGAAGGCTAAGAATTAATGCAGACGTTATGAGGTTTCCCACTTTTAAAATAGCATCAACGCTATTAAACCAGTACTGACTTATTTGATGCTCCGTTTATATGACGTTACATCGTTTGATTTTACGAACACAGTAGTCACACTACACTATACATTAAACGTACGTTTAACAATTAATACATAATATTAAATAGACACATAATACGAATATAATTTGTTACCTAAAAACATTATTAATAAACATATAACGTAAAACACGAATAATCTAAATAAAAAATTGCTTTATCTTTATCTTATCTATCTTTTTCCATTTCCAGCCTTTACAGTACGTAATGTACAGGACAGGTTGAGCTTAGAAACAGTCGAACTGGTTAGCGTTTTAAAGGATCGGTTGTGCGAAATCTTTAGATTCATTCAGTCATACAAAACGTTTTTTTCATATCACTCGTAAGTACTAAGTAAGTTACTTAAGTAAATAAACATTAACTAACAACTTAAAGTTGTCGAGCATTTTCACTAATAACGCGTTTATATCGTAAATTAATATTTTTTAACTTTAAAACATCGATCTTAATTGAAGAGTAGGTACGATATTTTAAGAGTTGCATGTTACAATTTAAAAGTAAAGCGTATTAGTATGTTTCAATGTTGTTTTGCTTGACTTGTATATAAATTATAATTTGGCAGTTTATTCTGTCTAGACGGAAGTCTAGCGTTAGGTAAATAGGCAGAAAGGATATTTTTTTGAACAACGGCCAATACATAAGAAATGCGTGAAGGCTGAATAAATGTCGATATCCTATTTTCTTAAGTGGAATTAATAAATAAAATAGATGAAAACTTATTTTGTTGATAATGTTCTAAATAGATCATAATGGAATTTTAATAAAAGTTAATTAAATTCAAATTATTGAGCTATTAGAGTCATTAAGAACAAAGATAAGTCTAAGTCTAACGTTTTATTGTTTGTTTTTAGATCGTCATTCCTAAGCAATCCCACATATTTACTAATACATACTTTCTTCGCCATCTTGAAAGCTTTAAATAAGGCGTACCGAGTGCATAACTTCCACAAGTTCCAAGTAACGTTCATAAGTATGCATATCGGTAACGACATGTCGACTTACCATAATAGTTTGAAGCCGACTCTGAGAAAGTCTGACATGTCTAAAATTATAACATATTTATTGCATGATTGCATCGCAAGAAGCATGAAATTATTCTATTATGTAATAAGGGAAATAGAGACGATAATTGTCTATTTTCGATTTATTTAATAACAATATTAATAAAAAATCATTATATGGAAAGTTCAAAAAAGCGTCATCTATGCAATCACGTTTGAACTTCTCTTAATATTAGTTCATATCAACAGGTTATATCATCTTCACTAGATGGCGCTGTTACCATACACAAACTGAAATTGAGTTGTTAATATCTACACTCAGTATCAACATTTAGTAACAAACTCGTAAAAGGAAGAAAAAACACTCTGTCTCACCTTCCTTTAAAACCACAAAGATATCCTTACTGCGGTTTCAATAACACAAAACACATCCTCTTGCTACAAAACGGCTTCCTTAGTACTCAATTTACACTTTCATTTTATAAGTTATTTATTATAACTACTAATACTGTGGAACAGGTGTGTACTGAAATCGTACGTTAAATAAAATCTTACCAAATCCGAACAAACTTTTGCATCTAGAATGCAATGTAAATTAGATTAGCTACACTATTAATAGTGAAACTGCGTAGATATTTACTATTGCATATTTTCCTGCTCGTATCTCCATATGTAAACCAATAAAAAATCGCTTGGCACCGTATACACATATTAGAACACTCCTATACCAAACCTTCTAAAACCAGATGAAGCAAAAGGGATATTAAAAAATCCTGTTTTTATGTTTATCTTTATGTTCATTGCGAAATCATGACCGAGGTTTAAAAATATATATTCGACATACAGTAGGTGTTTAAGGCAACATTGAACTTCACGATATTTTTTTACGATCATAAATACAAACCCTACGAATGTAGTTTTAAAAACATTTTCAAACTACTATTAATAATAATCGTTCCTTACGCTTCAAGAGTTATCAACAATACGTGACTTTGAAAGTAAAATATACCTTCACACACAAAAACAATGTTATAATAACTAGATGACCAGATGCAAATTGCAGACTATTATTTAATAGTAGTAATACCTATTTATACCTATTTTTATTTTAGCTTGTATTCGATATTAAGGGTCGGAATATAGAAAGATCGCTTATTAAAAACCTCTTCTACTAGTCCAATATGTACTCTTTTTTTTTGTGGGTTACATCTTGGATCGCTTATTAGGGATAACGCCACCCGTTGCTCTAAAATCTACTAATATCTAATGACGTTATTTACTGTGTGGATTAAGTGTGAATAAATAAATAAAATAAAATGAAAAACGGAAATTATATTTACCTATTTGTTTTGTTTTGTTGCTTATGTGAAACAAATCACACGTCATTTAGCGAATATAACGTTTTTTACATACAACAGTGAATAGAAAATAATAATTATAATACTTAAACATAGTTTAAATCGCCTCTCCCTCTTATGTCACCTTAATGTCTATGAAAAGCACTTCAAAACTGAATAGAAATTAAATCAATCAATTGGATGATGTCATCAAAACTTTTAAATACATAATATTATGTTGGTTTTGATGACTCATAAATAGCTCTGCCCGTATCCCTTTAAGACCTTAGTTATATTAACCATCCAGCATTCCACATCAATTTCTAGTAATTAGTTCGATAATTGATCAATAGTCTAAATAGGAAGAATAGTATTTGTGAGTCACTGTGTGTTACGAATATATTGATATTGATACAATATACATATTTCAGTTAATAAGTTGATATACATGTTAAAGGTTTTACGTAATTTTAATTGGTTTGTAAGCTATTATTATATTTTATGGCGTTGCAGCTCCTGAGAGTTATTTTGTAAAACTAAATGCTTGGCCGGAGTGGCGAAGTGGCGGAGTTTTTTTGATAACTACAACCGCATTACGACCTTGATTTGGGCAGTAAATATAATTATAGTCATTTAATCTTTTTTTGAATTAATTCTTGGTGTGTGTGTATTTATACAATGTATTAAAAACAATATAGAAATAATTAATAATGTCTATAAGAATATTTATTTCTAATATAACATTTCCAAACGCTAAATGCAATGCAAGGCTGTTTAATTAAGTAAATTAAAAAAATATATATATACATTTCTTTCATTTGCATATACATAACGAAAAAAGTAAAATTTTAAGTTTATAATATTTCTACAATTTTAGTATATTAGTGTAAAACTATTCGGTTAAGATGCGAAGTCATTTGCACTGTCTGTTTCGATTTTTATATACTATTTATTTAATCTCAAGTAACACTCTAGTAACGGATGCAATGAGCATCCATTTTAACATCTGAGATCTGTGGGAAAATACTTTTTAGTGGTCTTAACTTATAACTTTTATTTAAAATTTGAATGTGCATGGTTGCATTCGCCACATGAAAATCAGCACTCGTAAATCGTAAATTTTATGGACAAAATCATTGAACACAAATGTCAAAACTATCATACGTGTGTATTATAAATACCCCGACTGAACAAAAAAACGTGACTTCTTATTTAGCAAGTATATAGCTTATATATCATCTAACTAAACTCATATACGACCTTCACATATATGCGTCATTCATATTAAATCATTGTTGTAATTGTAAGTTTTAGAACGATTATTTATTAGGCTATTATTGATCACTTCCGTATCCTTGAAGGGAAAAATGTTTGAATGTTTGATGATTTAAATTTTGTATTAGAATTGTTGCTGGTGAATTAAGTGTATAAATATTTACTTCGCGGAACAATATCACGTTAAGAAAAGAGGTTGCTTTTAACTTATCTACACATAAACAATAAAGCTTCAATTGAATTTCTCAACAATTTCACGCAATGGAAGAATATGAATGGAACAATCATTTTATGTTTTTCTTATTCGATCTGTTGGAAAATAGTTAAGGCACTTATAGAGACCAAAAGCTTATCTTTCGAAAAGTACTGTTAACAACGCAAAATAATATTGTTCATTTTATGATATCATTACCCAAAACGTGTAGGTATATTATTACACACGTGTTTTGTGCGACCTTTTGTGAACTGTAAAATTAATTTTGGATAACCTTTCAAACGTTTTCATAATAAAACTCCCACGAATTTAGCACTTATATACATTTCAATAAATATTAATTTTGAGTTAATAATTCTAATCGTAAGGTCGTTCTGTTATCTGTTGACACAGGAACCTGTTTCAATGTAGGTTGTAGCAAACATATCGTTAAGCTAAAATAGAATTTTCCTTCATACAAGACACAGGTTTCGGTACATAGCACAAGTTGGAGCCTGTGACGTTGCTTATGTTTTGATATATTGATATTTTTGTAAAGAAATGATGCAGCTCAGATCGGTTTGCCGAAAAAGAGCAGTTTATTTTTGTACTCTGCTAAATATGTATACTTGTATTTTTACTACGAACAGAAATATAATTAAAAACATAAAACAGAATTTTGCATTATGACAAAATCATTATAAATACTCGCATGCTATTTTTGCATTTCCTATCTTTAGAATTTCAATGAAATCTACGTAGTGATTTCATAGCTTTAAAGTTTAAGGTTAACATATATTCACAGAAGTAGTGGTAGGGCTATCCATTTTTTCAGGAGCTTCCCTTACAATAAAATAAACTTGAAATAAAAAAAATCAACGTATGTTTTAATGACAATATTATTTCGCAATGAATACTCTACACATTGAATAAATAATATCAGTTTGAATGACATATTATGTATTGTACGTTTTATCGTATCAGTGGTTACGAAATTGAAAACTTTGGCAATGAACTAAATATTTGGTTATATATATCCCTACATATAATGATAAGTTACAAATCTATAGTAATAAAAACTGTCGCCTCGACTAAATGCATATGTTTGAATTTTTGTAGGTAATTAAGTTTCTGTAAAACACAGAAGAAGAAGGCTGGTCTATTTAAGAATAAAACCTAGGAGTATAGGACAAAGGATTTGGTACGATACCCTTAATCCAAGCAAATCGTATATGCGCATAAAATTTTAAGAAAGATGTTTGTTTCGATCAGTCTATGATATCTAAACCAGACAAAGGACCAACCTCCAGAACGTTGTTCTGGTCAACTATCGTCCAGGTCAATCGTTCAGGTCCGTCCATTAGTTAGTTTACGGAAAAGAACGTCAGTATTTTATATGAATTAAGTGGGAAACGACCTGGAGACGTCCTGTTGCGGACGAGGCAAAAAATGCCGGAAAGATGCGATCTAGCCCCTCGAGGAGAGATAGTATATGAAGTATAAGTGGGAAATGGAATCTACTATTGGTTTGTACCCACAGACATTAAATGGAACCAATCAATATAATTTCTATATATAACTTTTATTTCGCATTTTTTTAATTTGGAAAATGGTGGAGCAGTGGGTTACCAATACACAGTAGAGTAAAGTGGAATAAGGCAAGACAAGTTGTATCAATAGATCACAACTCAGCGAAACAAGTTTTGCGAAAATAGCTTTATACACGCTTTTTAAATCCAGTTATAAAGTTTGGCGGAATGCCATTAAGACAAACAATCTGAGAGTTTTCAGACTTAGGTTCACTAGGGCTATATAAAATATTTTTTAGATATGTTATTACTTTGAACAAAGTACTTCAGTTTTATTAACTAGAAATAAACTTATTCTAGGACCAGTATTGGCTAGACCGTTTCGCTATTAATATGTGTATCTTTAAAGTTAATGACGAAACATTATAATAATGTTTTAGGCTTGCTCTATCTGTCACAGTTCAGCTTGACAAATATTTTTAAATAATCGTTTTACATGTCTTAACCGATTCATACCATAAACACGTCAAAAACTTACCAATATAATATCCGTAATCCCTTTCCGTATCACCAAATCACATCACTTATTATCACATATAAGAACACTTTTAAAACCGGTTATATGGCAACACTTGATTTTGGTATGGACGTGAAACGCCGTGAGCGGTTGATTCGCGACTGGGTATCAGCCGGTTTGGTTGCAAAAAGTTTAAACATAGAATTCATAACATACAATAATTGAAAATATAATACGATGATTCAGACACATGTGGCAATTGTGTTTTGTTTGTGTCTGCAAATGAGCAATCATTTGAATATTGTTTCATTATTTTTTTTCTATTACAATTGCATAAAATACGTATCAAATATATCTAAGTTGAGAAATTATAACACTCATTTCTGGAGATAAAACATTCCAAAGCGTGAACATTAAAAAACTCTATCCTATGACAAATCGAGTGTCTGTTTACTATAATTCCAATTCTTTCCCGAAATTAACCGCTAAGCCGCTTTAATACCGCTCTACTATAGCTCTAATTAAGTTTATCTACGTAATTAATTTGTGTACACAATTGTGTGTTCTTATCTATAGATAGTGATTATAATTCGCATTTTTAACCTTGTACATGGTTAGAACATACAGCACAAATGCCACGTTCTTTTTTTTATTCTACATATTTATTTTCTCAAAGTGTTTATCTTTTAAGTATCGAATGAACGATGTTACTATTTAGGGTTTAATATTATATAAAACAATTCTTAATTATTTTATTGTTATGGATAAACAGTTTCCAATAATAAGATAATTATACCAGTCATAAATAACAACCAGACACTTGGCCTTACTACTTAGTCTCAGACCTTGGATTCGGTTGAATAGAAATCTATTTATTTATTTAATTACTTAATTAACGCTTCGTATACAATAAATATAGACGTGGAACGTGTTTACTAATTTAATTTTTCAAATGATTCCAAAAGGAATGACATCGTCAAAAATGACGACGCTTTCACAGAGGTTATAGAGTGTAATTTTAGTTTTATTATTCCTATTAAAATATAAGTTTTGAGACATAGGCGTATATGAAATCACTGTAATAGAATTTCAACTCTATGGAATCAAGTGAAATAGGCATTACGAGTTTGGAATCGCTATATTCAGGCATGACGTCATCGCCTACCCGCTTTTATTTATAAACACATTTGTATCTTTAAGATAAAAGTTCAAATTAAGAATTATTTGTATTTGTGTAAAAGTTTGAATCCTGCGATTTGAAGGCGTATATCATAACACTGTATACAGAAATATCCAATGTCATCATCGGACCAAGGAAGTCGTAAAGTTACTGAGTGTCAAGTGTTTAATAAAGTAAGGGTGTGCCGGATCCGATTACAAAAAAGGTTATATTCAACATAGAATTAATTAAAAATGTCTAACGATATACATTATGTAGTTAAATAATTAAAAAGACAGAGAATCAGAGAGTAACAGCGTAAAGGGTATTTTGGTTGAAAAGGCATACTATACCGTAAACGAATATATAGAGGACAAAGATCCCTTTAATGTGTCGGCAATTGGCTCAGCATCGGGAAAGTTCAATTCTTGAGTAGCCTTACAATGCTTTGTTATTTTAATTGTCAGTAGCACAATTTTGTATTAATTGTTAATTTTAAAAGAGCAGCTATCGAGTTTCTTACCGGTTCTTCTCGTTAGATGACTGCCTTCCGAACCGGTGGTAGTGTTAAAATTGTCGATTCAAAAGTGTCTTTAACCTACTTGAATAAAGATATTTTGAGTTTGAACACGTTTGTTAATACGAAGAAGTTACTACTTCTCCCATTCATTTATTTTAGTCTTGTCAAGGTTTTAAACTATTAGTAGTTTCTTTATGCACTAAGTGATACTGGGGAGATAGGTCAACGCTATATAACATATTACAAAATCGTTTACTCATAAAAGCCAGAGACAGACAATAGCATCATAGAATGAGATTAGATAATGACCATACATCGAACATGTAATGAAAAGTAGTTGATGACATTGTGATAGAAGGTGACCATAATTTTAAGGGACTTATAAGAGATGGTTCCTTCAAATGAAAATTAAATTAAATTAATTCAATTTATACAGCCCATTTTAGATCTGTTTCTACTTAAAAATGCCATAGCACAATGATAATATTTTGTTTTTTATGGCAATTCAGGCAGATTTGTTAAAAAAGGGTTAAAAGTTAACTTTGTAATTAAATTACGTTGCTTGTGTATAGTTCAGTAATCCGTTCGTTGGACAATTTCCACTTAAAGAAAATACATATTATAATGAAAAATAATATTCGTAACATAGCGTATAACTTGCAAACCATAAAACCAATTTCTTACACAGTTAAATCCAAGCAGATACAATATTCTCGTCACCCTACTCATATGGAAAACAATAATTCGTAGTCAATTTACAAGTTATGAACGAATACGTGGTATTGTCATACTTTTATGAATTATGTAACTAATGATGCATTGTTGGGGGCCGAACATTTGCTTACAATGCACAATCTCATGTAGGTATTGTATTTGTTATGTTCACTGTTTTAACAATATGACGTAACGCATACGTTATTAAAGGTTTCGATTTGATGACGCATGTTTATCACTCGATCGTATATAGGGCAGACACAATTCTCAATATTTTTCATTGATTTATACAGAGTAAACAAATTTTCGTTTAACAATCATTCGTACTTATTCACACGCGTTTTCTATCTCTATCAATCGGGGCACATATCTCACAAACAATCATTAGGCATATGTATCAAAGAGTATGACAAATTTAAATAGAGATGCGTAACGCTAACAAACAATTCGACGTAAAAGCCGCGGTTTTATCTAATATATAAAATTCTCGTGTCAAAATGTTTGTTCCTTTACTCCTCCGAAACGGCTTGGCCGATTCTCATGAAGTTGTGAGCTAATTGAGTAGGTCTGAGAATGGGCTAACATCTACTTTTCCAGACATTTTTTTTGGCAGAACAACGGTTGTCAGGATCAGCTAGTTATTAATAAAATATCGGTTATGGTAATTATATATATTATTAAAATTAAATACGGATAAACTCTTAATACAACGTTACGGAGCATTGGGTTATAACTTTAACTTAACATTATATATAAATTAATTGTAATTTTAGTTTAAAGAGTATCTTAATCCGTTTCTCTAGTTCCATTAGCCATTACTGGAATGCAATTATCCCATATAATGAAGAGATCGACTACTCAATACAGAATCTATACAATTTCAACCTTACTTAGTTTAGTTAAGGTTTATTTTAACATAAAAATATCATAAAACATGATTGATTATACGGTCAGTTGTACCTAGTTGGCCAGTATCCAGTTTTCAATTTATGCACGGTTGGCGGATACTATTAAATTTAGTTGTGCTTTATTTAGATCAAAGATATGCGCAGACGCAATAGCTCACACCGTTGTTTTTCACCAAAGTATGAATTTTGACGGGTTTAGGATGTTTGAAAGAATCTTGTTACACATAATCAAAATTCATCTGACATCATTTGAGAGATTTTAAAGGTAGAGTTTTAAATAATAGTCACGGACCAGAGTATTAAAATAAATAAATAAAAACAACAGTGGACCATATAACTAACAGCTGTATCATATTTTGCACATACAGTATTTAATAAACGGACATTTTATTTTTATTCAGAATTATAATTGACCAATTGTTTTTAGTTTAAAACTCGCAGCGTCGTTCGTGTAAGCGGAGTTTAAACCACGTAGGACCATAAAAATATAATTTTTCAATAAAAAGAATTTGATTTTTTTTTTATTTCTGTAGTTCACAAGTATTTGTTGCAACACATAAGTTACAAGTATAATTTTATTCATCTGCCTTAACTTATATGAAGAATCGAGTTGTATGTACTTACCGGTATCACCCACAGCTTGACTCAGTGTGTTTTCGGTAAGAGGGCGCAGAGCCTCCACAGCGCTGATGTATCCCAAACGATCTGCTATCGCGCAAGCTGTCTGCCCATTCTGTATTCATATTAAATCATTATAAAAACAAAACATAAACTAAGATTAAAACTAGATTAGATTGAAACTAACTCAGATTGAGGAAGTGGTGTGTTATTCTTGTTTCATAATGCCTTTACCATTCCACCACATACGAGATATCTATATACACACAACACTATGAAAATATGGTTTTTTCTTCTATGTTATATTATATTAAATTACATTATTACTATTAGTTATTATATTGTTAGGTTATATTTTTTTTAAATTGTAGAAAGAAAATGAATACAGTAACAATTATATTTATACTCAGTTAACGCAATGGTCACAATGGCGAACTGTTAAAAGGAGGTCCCAGGTTTGACAACATTTGTGTCAGGTGTATATTCGTTTGCTATTCTAAAAAAAGTAAAGCTCACCGCAGACAGCGCATTGGGATCAGCATTACCCTTGAGTAGAAGTTGTATGATGAGAGTATGGCCTTGTTGTGCCGCTTGATGTAAAGGTGTGAAACTGTTTAATGTTAAAAAAACAATTAGTTAACGAGGCGTCATAGACATTTTGTATATAAAATATTCATTCAACAATTTTGTTATATCCTTCATGTAAAAATTCATCTTATTTTGTATGTGGACGATAGATAAAAAGAGCTTCAATTTAACTTTTGTTATGTAAATATATCCCATATATCTTAAGACTAGTTTGCTTTATAAGATTTTTTAAAGGTTACCTATGAGCAGCAGTGGCAGTAACATCAGCACCACCTTCAAGCAGAGTCTTAGCGGCAGCATGGTGACCATGGTGTGCAGCCGCGTGTAATGGAGTGTATCTGAAAACATAAATAATACAATTACGCTAGGTAAAATGCAATTAAATTGGCACACCGTGAGCAGTCTGGTCCAACTTGAGATATAGGATAGCTTAGATCTTTAATTACAGTCGCAATTTTATTTTATTGCAAATTCGTCTATATAATTAATTGACAGTCACAATTATCTGTTAACTTCAAAAGATTCTAACAGATTTCGATACTATTCGACTGGATTGAGTAAGTAATCAATAGATGGCACTGCTATGGTAAACCGACAAACGTGTCATATTAGCTACAATTCAATAGCATGCCTACCACGTGTTATTGAGGCTAAAGTATAAATTAATTTATCTTGTAGTTTTGTAATTCAATTATTTCTAGTTTTTTTTATAATTTATATGGCAAAACAACGTTTGCCGGTTCAGCTAGTAGATATATAAATATATACTTAGTTTAAATAGTAAAAATAATTCCCTACCCGTCTCGTGTTCGTGCAGCGCAGCGCCCTCCCGCCGCCAATAGGGACTTAAGTACTGCGGTCCTTCCTTCGGATGCTGCTAAATGCACTGGGGTCAGACCTGAAGATAAAACAACTGCCATTAGTAACACGAAATGACAACAACAGAGCTATATTTAAAGCTAAAATGTTGATTTATTGCTTCAAAAACCGAATGTATCCATTATGAATATGGACAGAAAATATAATTTACATGAAAAATTATGATATGATTAAAACTTCAAGTACTCACCGTTACTTGCTGGTATATTGACATCGGCTCCTCTCTCAATAAGCATTTCTACACAATCTTCGTGACCCTCCTGCGCAGCCATGTGGAGTGGTGTGAAGCCAGCCTTTGACTTTACACTTGGGTCTGCGTCTGTCAATATTGTCAATTTTAATTGTTAAGATTTTTTTTACAGTTATAAAAATACTTGTGTTCATAATATAACTGTACGTATTCTAAACTGTTATATGTACGTGTATTCGTACGAATTCACCAGGTTTTCAAACGCTCCGAGAGCCCCCACTTTCACAAACTTTTACAGTACTTCGTTATTTAAAAAAAAAATCCGGATCTAAATCTCTAAATACACGTACGTTATTTAACGAGCACGCAGTAAAACGCATACCTTATAGCAATGGCCCAAAATGTCAAAAGTAAAAATAGTTACAAAATGTTTGATGTATACAAACTGATACCGAACTGTTTTTTATGATATAAGAAAATGCAAAATGAACGAAATGATGGTAAAATGTCTAATGTCTAAACACTATAGCAATACGTACCATGTTCGAGGAGCGCAAATGCGATGTCTGGATGGTTGTGCCTACACGCGATGTGGAGGGCAGAGTGGCCGTTCTTAGCTAGCGAGTGAGGGGAGGCACCTGTTCACAAATGGGACTAGATACTGGGGGCTAATGGTAAATGGGATCTAGCAATGGGTACTGTAACATCTGATAATCGAACGAATAACATTCATATATAAATACTAGTCGAATACTAGATGTTTTGTTTGGTTCAGAATTTTAAATATAATAATTGACATATATATAATCACTTTCTATCAGCGATTATCTTGGGCCGGGTTGCGAGATCAGTTCTACCTTGTTATCTTCACTTGTTTAAAAATGTAGGGTTGCATCTTTACGCTTATATGACCTCTTACAAATAAAATCTTTTATAAAACATATTCGCTTATTAAATTTTTGGTTAAATTCTAACATTAAAGTAATTATAATAAATCGAATATTTGAGATACAGCAGTATTGAATGATTCTAACGTATAATTGACATCAAAATGAGAGAGTGAAAGCTGACCTTTGTCCAAAAGTAATAATGCTATATCGGGATGGCCATAATATGTTGCCATGTGTAAAGGTGTAATGTGGCTTTTGCCTGGGGCATCCGGTTGCGCTCCTCTTGCGAGTAACAGTCTGGCAACACCGATGTCTCCATATTTAGCCGCTAGATGGAGTGGAGTAAAACCCTTTCGTGTATCTGCTTCTATTGGTGCTTGGTTGTCTATTAGGATAGCTGCTACTTCTTCTTTACCTATTGTAAAATATCTGGTTAAACTGGTTTCTAAAGAAATATATTTGCATTTATCATAGCAAATGTATTGCACAGATATTGTTAAATCTAAAATATGTATGTAATAAATACATACCCTCTTTAGCAGCAATATGCAGTGGTGTATATTTATCCTTAGTGGTAGCAGCAACATCAGCACCATGCTGCAATAACAGCGATGCAATGTCCGCGTGTCCCAATCTCGCTGCAACGTGCAGCGGTGTTTGTTCCTCACGGGCACGTGCTTCCACCTGTAAAGTGAATATTTTTATATCAATTAATTTATAACATTAAAAAGCGTATTTAATATTAACGCACAGCCGAAACTGGTCGTAAAAAGCTGAAATTTGGCATGTAAGGTTCCTTGAGATATATATCTCGTGCTATATAAGGGAGCTTATAAAAGGGAGCACTAAGAAAGGAATTTTGTGGAAATTCAACCCCCAAGAACAGGGAAGAACAGGTAAGAAAAGAGAAGAACAGGGTAGAACAGGTAAGAACAGGTAAGAAAAGATAATCACAGGTAAGAAAGAACAGGGAAGAAAAGAGAAGAACAGGGAAGAACAGGTAAGAAAAGATAAGAACAGGTAAGAAAAGAGAAGAACAGGTAAGAAAGAGAAGAACATTTAAGAAAAGAGAAGAACAGGTAAGAACAGAGAAGAACAGGTAAGAAAGAACAGAGAAGAACAGGTAAGAAATAACAGAGAAGAACATGTAAGAAAAGATAAGAACAGGTAAGAAAGAACAGGAAAGAAAAGAGAAGAACAGGTAAGAAATAACAGGTAAGAACAGAGAAGAACAGAGAAGAACAGGTAAGAACAGAGAAGAACAGGTAAGAACAGGGAAGAAAAGAGAAGAACAGGTAAGAAATAACATGTAGGAACAGAGAAGAACAGGTAAGAAAGAATAGGGAAGAACAGGTAAGAAAAGAGAAGAACAGGTAAGAAAGAACAGGGAAGAAAAAGAAAAACAGGAAAGAAAAGAGAAGAACAGGTAAGAATGAATAGGGAAGAACAGGTAAGAAAAGAGAAAAAACAGGAAAGAAAAGAGAAGAACAGGTAAGGAAAGAGAAGAACAGGGAAGTAAAGAGAAGAACAGAGAAGAAAGAGGAGAACAGGGAAGAACAGGTAAGAAAAGAGAAGAACATGTAAGAACAGGTAAGAAAAGAGAAGAACAGAGAAGAACAGGGAATAACAGGGAAGAACAGTGAAGAAAAGAGAGGAACAGGTAAGAAAGAACAGGGAAGAAAAGAGAAGAACAGGTAAGAAAGAACAGAGAAGAACGGGTAAGAAAAGAGAAGAACAGGTAAGAAATAACAGGTAAGAACAGAGAAGAACAAGTAGGACCAGGGAAGAAAAGAGAAGAACAGGTAAGAACAGAGAAGAACAGGTAAGAACAGAAAAGAACAGGTAAGAAAAGAGAAGAACAGGTAAGAAATAACAGGTAAGAACAGAGAAGAACAGGTAAGAACAGAGAAGAACAGAGAAGAACAGGTAAGAAAGAATAGGGAAGAACAGGTAAGAAAGAACAGAGAAGAAGAGGTAAGAAAAGAGAAGAACAGGAAAGAAAAAGAAAAACAGGAAAGAAAAGAGAAGAACAGGAAAGAAAAAGAAAAACAGGAAAGAAAAGAGAAGAACAGGAAAGAAAAGATAAGAACAGGTAAGAAATAACATGTAAGAACAGGTAAGAAAAAACAGGAAAGAAAAGAGAAGAACAGGTAAGAAATAACAGGTAAGAACAGGTAAGAACAGAGAAGAACAAGTAAGACCAGGGAAGAAAAGAGAAGAACAGGTAAGAACCGAGAAGAACAGGTAAGAAAAGAGAAGAACAGGTAAGAAAAAGAAAAACAGGAAAGAACAGAGAAGAACAGGTAAGAACAGAGAAGAACAGGTAAGAAAAGAGAAGAACAGGTAAGAAAGAATAGGGAAGAACAGGGAAGAAAAGAGAAGAACAGGTAAGAAAGAACAGGTAAGAACAGGTAAGAAAAGAAAGGAACAGGAAAGAAAAAGAAAAACAGGAAAGAAAAGAGAAGAACAGGAAAGAAAAAGAAAAACAGGAAAGAAAAGAGAAGAACAGGTAAGAACAGAGAAGAACAGGTAAGAACAGAGAAGAACAGAGAAGAACAGGTAAGAAAAAACAGGAAAGAAAAGAGAAGAACAGGTAAGAAATAACAGGTAAGAACAGAGAAGAACAAGTAAGACCAGGGAAGAAAAGAGAAGAACAGGTAAGAACAGAGAAGAACAGGTAAGAAAAGAGAAGAACAGGTAAGAAAAAGAAAAACAGGAAAGAAAAGAGAAGAACAGAGAAGAACAGGTAAGAAAGAACAGGGAAGAACAGGTAAGAAAAAGAAAAACAGGAAAGAAAAGAGAAGAACAGGTAAGAATGAATAGGGAAGAACAGGTAAGAAATAGCATGTAGGAACAGAGAAGAACAGGTAAGAAAGAATAGGGAAGAACAGGTAAGAAAAGAGAAGAACAGGTAAGAAAGAACAGGGAAGAACAGGTAAGAAAAAGAAAAACAGGAAAGAAAAGAGAAGAACAGGTAAGAATGAATAGGGAAGAACAGGTAAGAAAAGAGAAAAACAGGAAAGAAAAGAGAAGAACAGGTAAGGAAAGAGAAGAACAGGGAAGTAAAGAGAAGAACAGAGAAGAAAGAGAAGAACAGGGAAGAACAGGTAAGAAAAGAGAAGAACATGTAAGAACAGGTAAGAAAAGAGAAGAACAGAGAAGAACAGGGAATAACAGGGAAGAACAGTGAAGAAAAGAGAGGAACAGGTAAGAAAGAACAGGGAAGAAAAGAGAAGAACAGGTAAGAAAGAACAGAGAAGAACAGGTAAGAAATAACAGGTAAGAACAGAGAAGAACAAGTAAGACCAGGGAAGAAAAGAGAAGAACAGGTAAGAACAGAGAAGAACAGGTAAGAACAGAAAAGAACAGGTAAGAAAAGAGAAGAACAGGTAAGAAATAACAGGTAAGAACAGAGAAGAACAGGTAAGAACAGAGAAGAACAGGTAAGAAAAGAGAAGAACAGGTAAGAAAGAATAGGGAAGAACAGGTAAGAAAGAACAGAGAAGAAGAGGTAAGAAAGAACAGAGAACAGGTAAGAAAAGAGAAGAACAGGTAAGAAAAAGAAAAACAGGAAAGAAAAGATTAGAACAGATAAGAAATAACATGTAAGAACAGGTAAAAACAGGTAAGAAAAGAGAAGAACAGGTAAGAAAAGAGAAGAACAGGTAAGAAATAGAAAAACAGGAAAGAAAAGATAAGAACAGGTAAGAAATAACATGTAAGAACAGGTAAGAACAGAGAAGAACAGGTAAGAACAGAGAAGAACAGGTAAGAAAAGAGAAGAACAGGTAAGAACAGAGAAGAACAGGTAAGAACAGAGAAGAACAGAGAAGAACAGGTAAGAAAAAACAGGAAAGAAAAGAGAAGAACAGGTAAGAACAGGTAAGAACAGAGAAGAACAAGTAAGACCAGGGAAGAAAAGAGAAGAACAGGTAAGAACAGAGAAGAACAGGTAAGAAAAGAGAAGAACAGGTAAGAAAACGAAAGACAGGAAAGAAAAGAGAAGAACAGAGAAGAACAGGTAAGAAAGAACAGGGAAGAACAGGTAAGAAAAAGAAAAACAGGAAAGAAAAGAGAAGAACAGGTAAGAAAAGAGAAAAACAGGGAAGAAAAGAGAAGAACAGGTAAGAAAAGAGAAGAACAGGGAAGTAAAGAGAAGAACAGATAAGAAAGAGAAGAACAGGGAAGAACAGGTAAGAAAAGAGAAGAACATGTAAGAACAGATAAGAACCGAAGAACAGTGAAGAAAAGAGGAACAGGTAGGAAAGAACAGGGAAGAAAAGAGAATAACAGGTAAGAAAGAACAGGGATGAAAAGAGAAGAACAGGTAAGAGCAGGTAAGAAAGAACAGGGAAGAACAGGGAAGAACAGTGAAGAAAAGAGAGGAACAGGTAAGAAAGAACAGGGAAGAAAAGAGAAGAACAGGTAAGAAAGAACAGAGAAGAACAAGTAAGAAAAGAGAAGAACAGGTAAGAAAAGAGAAGAACAGGTAAGAAAAGAGAAGAACAGGTAAGAAAAAACAGGAAAGAAAAGAGAAGAACAGGTAAGAAATAACAGGTAAGAACAGAGAAGAACAGGTAAGAACAGAGAAGAACAGGTAAGAAAAGAGAAGAACAGGTAAGAAAGAATAGGGAAGAACAGGTAAGAAAGAACAGAGAAGAAGAGGTAAGAAAGAACAGAGAACAGGTAAGAAAAGAGAAGAACAGGTAAGAAAAAGAAAAACAGGAAAGAAAAGATTAGAACAGATAAGAAATAACATGTAAGAACAGGTAAGAACAGGTAAAAACAGGTAAGAAAAGAGAAGAACAGGTAAGAAAAGAGAAGAACAGGTAAGAAATAGAAAAACAGGAAAGAAAAGATAAGAACAGGTAAGAAATAACATGTAAGAACAGGTAAGAACAGAGAAGAACAGGTAAGAACAGGTAAGAACAGAGAAGAACAGGTAAGAAAAGAGAAGAACAGGTAAGAAAGAACAGGGAAGAAAAGAGAAGAACAGGTAAGAACAGGTAAGAAAAGAGAAGAACAGGAAAGAAAAAGAAAAACAGGAAAGAAAAGAGAAGAACAGGAAAGAAAAGATAAGAACAGGTAAGAAATAACATGTAAGAACAGGTAAGAAAAGAGAAGAACAGGTAAGAACAGAGAAGAACAGGTAAGAACAGAGAAGAACAGAGAAGAACAGGTAAGAAAAAACAGGAAAGAAAAGAGAAGAACAGGTAAGAACAGGTAAGAACAGAGAAGAACAAGTAAGACCAGGGAAGAAAAGAGAAGAACAGGTAAGAACAGAGAAGAACAGGTAAGAAAAGAGAAGAACAGGTAAGAAAACGAAAAACAGGAAAGAAAAGAGAAGAACAGAGAAGAACAGGTAAGAAAGAACAGGGAAGAACAGGTAAGAAAAAGAAAAACAGGAAAGAAAAGAGAAGAACAGGTAAGAATGAATAGGGAAGAACAGGTAAGAAAAGAGAAAAACAGGGAAGAAAAGAGAAGAACAGGTAAGAAAAGAGAAGAACAGGGAAGTAAAGAGAAGAACAGATAAGAAAGAGAAGAACAGGGAAGAACAGGTAAGAAAAGAGAAGAACATGTAAGAACAGATAAGAACCGAAGAACAGTGAAGAAAAGAGGAACAGGTAGGAAAGAACAGGGAAGAAAAGAGAATAACAGGTAAGAAAGAACAGGGATGAAAAGAGAAGAACAGGTAAGAGCAGGTAAGAAAGAACAGGGAAGAACAGGGAAGAACAGTGAAGAAAAGAGAGGAACAGGTAAGAAAGAACAGGGAAGAAAAGAGAAGAACAGGTAAGAAAGAACAGAGAAGAACAAGTAAGAAAAGAGAAGAACAGGTAAGAAAAGAGAAGAACAGGTAAGAAAAAAACAGGAAAGAAAAGAGAAGAACAGGTAAGAAATAACAGGTAAGAACAGAGAAGAACAAGTAAGACCAGGGAAGAAAAGAGAAGAACAGAGAAGAACAGGTAAGAAAAGAGAAGAACAGGTAAGAAAAAGCTTTAAGTATGAAGCTCTAAGCAATTATTAGACGTATAAAAGTTCAAGGAAAGCTTTCATTCATGGAAAATTAAAGAAATTCAACGGAGACTTCAATAGTTGGTGCGGTAGGGTAGGAGTTGGGCTGGTGCGGTTTTAACAATAGCTTTAAGTCGAATCAAGTGAATTAATTCGGTCACATCAGACCACTTAGTTGCAATTTGCGTTTATATTCATTCGCTTTATGTGATCCTGGTGACGGAACCAAATTGTTTAACTACTAGTTTGACTATAAAATCAAACATATTACGTATTATTTAAAGATATCTGATTTTAATAATAATATACGAGTATGTAATGTAATTTTGAAGACTTGCTATTGATCTTAAACTTAACCCAGCTAAATATGACCTTAGATATTAAAACATGAACCTTTTATTCATATACGAGTATTTGATTGATCAGACACAGTAGCAGACACAATCAGATTCTTTGTTACTCCATTTACAATAAGTAATATAAGAAATTCACCTTAGCATTATTTCTCAATAGCACTCTAACTAAATCCGTCTGGTGTGCTCTAGCAGCGAGATGCAATGGAGTCTCTCCTCTAGCAGTCGCAGCATCTGCATCAGCACCACCGCCGACAAGCACCAACGCGATATTCATGCAACCCATGAATGAAGCCACGTGCAACGGTGTTAGACCAGATTCCGTTGTCGCTGATTTACCTGAAGTTAAGTATAGACTATAGATAAAAAATAAAGATATTAAAAATATAACACTAAACTAGGTTCTTTTTTTATTTTTCATAACCCAAAAAGCATTTTAATATACTTAGTCTGGCCATAAATACTGTTAATATTCAAAAAAAGAAAATATTACGTTTGAATTTGGAATCTGTCATTTTTATATGATTGCTTGATGTGTTTTCTTATTTTCGCGCCATTATATTGTTAAATATTTTGTTATATTAAAATGGAGTGGGGTGATAAAGAGAACCGAATCGCTGTGATTGCCTTACATAAAGTAGGTATGGAGAAAAGTGCAATTTTTAAAACCCTCCACCCGCTTGGTATTAGTCAAATGTTTGTTTACCGGGCTATTGATAGGTACAATGATACCTCCTCTGTTTGTGACAGAAAAAGATCTGGCCGTCCACGTACCGTTCGTGTGAAAAAGGTGATTAAAGCAGTTAGGGAAAGAATTCGAAGAAATCCTGTCCGTAAGCAAAAGATTTTATCTCGGGAGATGAAGATAGCTCCTAGAACCATGTCGCGTATATTAAAAGATGACTTAGGACTTGCAGCCTATAAGAGACGTACTGGTCACTTCTTAACTGATAATTTAAAGAAGAATAGGGTGGTAAAATCCAAACAACTACTTAAGCGGTACGCAAAGGGAGGTCACAAAAAAATTTTGTTTACGGATGAGAAAATTTTTACAATTGAGCAGTATTTTAATAAACAAAATGACCGTATTTATGCTGGAAGCTCTAAAGAAGCTTCGCAATTAGTAAACAGAGTACAACGTGGGCATTATCCCACTTCAGTGATGGTTTGGTGGGGTGTTAGCTATGAAGGGGTGACTGAGCCATATTTTTGTGAAAAAGGTATTAAAACGTCGGCACAAGTTTATCAAAATACCATTCTTGAGACGGTAGTTAAGCCTTTAACTAACACCATGTTCAATAACAAAGAATGGTGCTTTCAACAAGACTCGGCACCGGGTCATAGAGCTCGATCCACCCAATCTTGGTTGAAAACTAACGTTCCGGACTTTATCAGCACTGAAAACTGGCCGTCGTCAAGTCCTGACCTAAATCCATTGGATTATGATTTATGGTCAGTTTTAGAGAGTAAGGCTTGCTCTAAACGCCATGATAATTTGGAGTCCCTAAAACGATCCATTCGGTTGGCAGTGAAGAATTTTCCTCTAGAAAGAGTTCGTGCTGCTATTGATAACTGGCCTCAACGTTTAAAAGACTGTATTGCAGCCAATGGAGACCACTTCGAATAAACATTGTATATTTTTAATAGTTATATATTGATGTATTAAACTAACTCACTATGAAAGGAATAAATGTTACGTATAAAAAAAAAATCGTGCTTTTCTTTATAACAATATTTATGGCAAGACTAAGTATATATAAACACAAATGTAGCAAGTTACAAAATAATATAAAACATTTTTTTTTATAGAAGAGGGGGCAAACGAGCAGGAGTCCCACCATAAAGGTGAAGTCGCCGCCCATGGACACTCATGTGGCTGGGAGCTCATGAGTGCGTTGCCGGTCTTGTCGTAGTGGTTCAGAAATACCGTGGCGGGCAGTTTGTTTGTTTGTTTGTTAGCTGCAGGTATTAATCCGAACACACCCCATGGTAAATGCGATAGAAGATGCTGAGAGATCCACATCTCTACGCAGCGCCAAAGGATCAAGCCGGTCGGAGAGTAACTGGTCAACGACTATTCGAACCGCTCTACGTTGAATGCGAATAAGGAAGGAGCTGGTACTGGGGGGCTCCCGCCCAGAGGTGAAACAATATTCCATGTGGGGCTGAATTTGCGCTTTATAAAGTTGCAAGCGGCGGCCCGGAGTGAAGTATCGTCTGGCTCTACTGAGCACACCAAACTTTTTAGAGGCAAGTTTTGCCTTTTCTTCCAAATGACCGCGATACTGAACATTGTCCGATATGTCGACGCCCAGTATTCTGATGCTGGCTGAGGCTTTAAGGAGGGTGTCTTCAAAGAGAGGAGTAGCGACAAAGGGTGTTTTTTTAGTGGAAAACGCGCAAACTTGTGTTTTTTTGGGGTTGAATTGGACTAGGTTAAGTCGTCCCCAGTCCGAGGCTACACTTAGTTGGGTCTCGACTTCAGACACAAGTTTGTTCCGGAACTGATCGACATCAGCCCGAGAAATATTTGCGCGGCCTGTGTATAATGATCTCCAGTACTATCGTCCGCATAGCAATGAATACTGCTATGCTGCAGCAGATCATTGATATGCAGAAGAAAGAGGGTCGGAGATAAGACACAGCCTTGTGGGACCCCGGCATTCACAGGTTTGAGGTCGGAACATGCTCCGTCGATAACGACCTTAATGCTCCTATCAGCCAGGAAGCCAGAAATCCAATTGCACAAATCTCGGGCAACCCATACGCAGGAAGCTTTGAAAAAAGCGCTCTATGCCACACCCGGTCAAAGGCTAACTTTCGCTATGTCAAGACTAACTGCCAGTGCCTCTCCCTTGGCTTCTATTGCCTCTGAACATCTAAGAGTTAGGTATACTAGAAGGTCACCCGCCGACCGACCACGCCGGAAGCCATACTGGCTATCGCTAATCAAGTGGTGGCCGGACCGCTCGGATCCGGAATGCAATTTCCGGCATAGAAGTATCACACCGCGGGATTAACGGCACCACCGTTACCGTGTACCATGGTCATCCAAAGTCGAGTTTGACGCAAAGAGTGTGCCTAAAAGATCGGCCTTCTCTTTCGCAGTATGGGCCAGCGAGTCACCCCTCCCACGCTAAGATGGAATGGACGGCTGACAGAAATTTCCTTGGACAGCTTTGGCCAGAGACCAGAACGCACGAGTCCCAGATGGAAGGCGAGCTAGTCTCTCACCAAAACTGGCAATGTGCTCTGACTTTGACTTAGCAATCTCTCGTTTTAAAAACCCCCGACGCTGAGTTATATGCTTTTTTAAGTTCGGCGGATTCTAAGCCGCGAGATGACACCGCGTCTGCCCAGGCTCGAAAGCATTCTCGTTTTTGACGTGAAGCCGCCATGCAAGAGCGTTTAAACCAGGGCTGAGACTTGCCACCGATCGGCACTGCAGAGAATTGAATATAGAGTTCCATGCCTTGCAGCACCACCTCGGCGACAGAGTCAGCAGTGACATCTGGAGAATCCGACGAAAAGCATAACAGCCCCCAAGGGTAGGATGCATAGAAGGACCGCATCCCATCCCAATCTGCTGACTTGTAATGCCACACGCGACGACAGCCCGCAAAGCGAGGCCGTGGAGGGCGCGTGGTTGGCACTCTGGACCACGTAATGGTCCGACGAACCCAAAGGAGGGTCGATGGAGACTGGGTAGTTCTCCGGATGTGAAGTCAGCAAAAGGTCCAACTAAGAAGGTTTATGACCCTCCACAATCTGGTATTCGCGTAATCGCAGGGACCATTTGTGTCAGATCATATGCCAAGGCTAAGTCGTGAAAGGATCTGCCCGCGTGATCGGTGGTTTCAGAGCCAAGCCTCTCGGCATGGTGGGCATTGAAGTCGCCAAGTATCACGATTTCAGCGGTTGGAACCCTTTCGAGCAAGGAATCTGTCGCCATTTGAATGTGCTCGATGAGTCGGTCAGTTTCGGAATTTCCACTATGGGACCTATACAAGCAGGCGTAAAAAACGCGGATGGTCATCGCAGTCTACGCGTAACCATAGGCTAGATAGGTCCACGCCTTCAAGCGTCCCGAGGCGCCGAGAGCAGACATCCTCCCTGACGTACATGCTACTCCCGCCGGCGGCACAAAGGAATGTTCCAATTTATACCCCGGGTAGGAGAGGTAGAAAGTATCAGCAGGAGAGGATATCAGGGTCTCGGTAAGGAAGAGCAAGGTCGGTTTCGCAGTCTCTAGGTGGTGGTGGACTGCGTTGATGTTGGAGTTGAGCCCCCTAATGTTTGAGAAATCACACACAAAATCACAAATCACAGTGAGTGAGATGGGGGACGCCTTGGAAATTTTGCCCTGTTTGCCCCGAGAACGATGTATTTTATGTAGCGCAGAGTTGCCGCCCCCCGAGGACGAAGGGCAGCCTGTGCGGCCATGAGCGGGTGTTGAACTTCCCGTTGGTGGACGCCCAGAGGAAGATTCTCCACTACTAGCACGAGTGGTACCTCCCTGGGGTAGTTTCTTTTTGTTCTGCACCTTCATTATTTAATTTGGGCAGGGGAAGAGGGATGGGCTCCGGGAATCTCAATCACCGGACGAAACGCGAATACAACAGGTGAAGCCCATTGTACCGCTTCACGCCGGTCTTCATTGAAACAGTGGTACTGCCCCGGTCGTGCCTGCCCATTCGACAGAAGCCTGAAGGCAACAGTTTGAGACTCCCACTAGGAAACATGAAAACCTAAAACATGAATATTTAGGAGCCCTAATGCAAGCGAATTTTAGCTTGTGATATAACTGAAAATCTATATTACCTTATTTTAATACATATTATACTACAGCCTCCAAATATGTTCATCGTAAGTGTTGATCGTACCGGTAATCGCACCTGGGGCCTTGTTTGCCAGCCCTGTATCATTGCGACAGCAATATTGTTTTATTCTGAACCCCGAACTCAAAAATAGCCTAATGAATTTCTAAATGATACACTTACTAGCACCGTATTTGAGCAAAAGTTCAACAACTTTGAGCCTGTTCTTCTTACAGGCGATGTGTAGAGGCGTAAATCCATTCAGCGCACGTGCGTTTGCATCCGCATTTCTATCAAGCAAAAGTTTGGCAACCTGCAACGAAATTTTTTATTGAATTTAAGTATAAAAATATATCACAAATAAATGAAAGATACCTATGTTTTTGTATTATATTTAAGGCTTTTCTTTTTTTAGTTAAAAAAAAAACTTTTAAATCGTTTTCTCTCTTTGCAAATATCATAAGCACAACATTTTAAAGGGATATTGTTTTAACTTCTAAAGCTTAATAGATTTAGTAGTTCAGAAGTATCTTAGTCAGGCGAGATAGATTTATTTTGATGTTTACCTTGACATGTCCACAATGTGCGGCGACGTGTAACGCCGTGAGATAATCAACAGTGACGTCATCGATGGGCGCACCCTCCGAGAGTAAAACCTTTGCCGTTTCCACGTGTTCACCTTGTACTGACATATGGAGGGGGGTGAGACCATTCTGGAATAGTACAAAGTGTTTTTAATTATCACGAACAACAATCAAAACGGAATATTTCTATAACACAAGATTTATTGGTTTAAAAACATATTTTATTCTTGCCGAGACTCCCAAAATGGTATGTGGGACTCGCGCTGGTTTTTTTAATATACGGGGTGGGTAATACCCACTAGACACCTCGAAACAATCTCAGTGCGTCTATGGTTATTCAAAAATTAACATTTACATATTCGACCACAGATCGAAATGCATTTTCAGGATGTTCCAATTATTTGTACCATTACTTTATATGGCATAATCTGTTGAATGAAACTTACTTTAGTTTTACTGGTGATAGGTGCTCCATGTTGTAACAACCTGGAGACCACATTACTGTGGCCCGACCGCGCCGCACAGTGTAACGGGGTCAGGCCATCACGAGTCACAGCTGCTATGTTTGCACCTATAATTGAGAAACTTTATCAATGTTTCCCGTAGGCAGTTTCTTGCACGTCTACACTCTCTTAATAATCACCATACGTAAAATAAAATGATCATAGTAATCCCTAATGAAATGTTTCGATTTAATATGATTCTCGTCAATTGAAATAAAGGTATAAACGCATTTTTCAATGCATTATCTTATCATTTTATTCGGTACTGAACACAAGATGGACAAACATTTTTGTAGCTCTTAGTTTTCATTTGATTTCTAAACAAATCACCACGTTAGTAATTTAACTGGTTGTTTATGTAATTAAGTATTACAAATATCTAAATTCAATTACTTATAATATTCTAAAAAGATGAGCCGTTAATCGATGACAATAATTTTTATTATGTATATCGATTATATTACAAAAAAGGTTTCTTTTCTTAAGTTACATTTAGCAACCTACAGAAATAGGTCACAATAGACTAAGACATTCTGTTTCTATAGACATATTATTTTTTAAAAGTATTATATCGTAAAGTTATTATTATGATATGATATTGTTTATGGATGACCCTTTTTAATATTGGACTCACCGTTTTCAACAAGCAAATCGACCATAGCCAACTGGCCCCACTTGCTGGCCACATGTAAAGGTGTGATGTTATGTTTAGCCGCTCTGCCCGAATCGGCTCCAGCTACTAACAGAGCTTTGGCCACTCCCACGTTCCCATAGTGCGCTGCTATGTGGAGTGGAGTGAAACCAGATTTCGAGCAAGCATCGGGATTATGTTCGTTCTGAAAATCACGAGAAAATTACAATTGCTACGAACTCGTATTCTAGTATGTTTTGACGTTTGAAATTACTTCATATAAATATCGAAACGAAATTTCGTTCACATCCCTTAAAGGCGTCCATTAAAGTTTTTTTTAAGTTATCCATACCTCTAATAAAAGCGTTGCAGCTTTAACGTCATTCTTCTTAGCGGCGATATGCAGTGCCGGCAGCCGCACCTTTCCCCTTGTGTCGGACTCTAGTAATTCCGCTACCACTCGGTCGTGACCTTGTTGCATAGCCACGGCTAATGGTGTGAATCCATCCTGGAATTTAAATTCAACAAAGTCTTACTTTACTGTAGTTTCATTTATTTTTGATGTATAGTAAAAAGCTCATCTGCATGATAAGGTTTTTCTTATGAGTTTATTATAATTATGTCTTCTATAATTATTGTGTTTGTTAAAACTCTATGTATGATGTGATTTTATTTATTTCTTAAACAAGTTGCATAAATATCGACAATAGAAAAAGCAAATAATAACAAACGTGCCTAGTTTCATTTTATATTTAAAAATTGTACCAAAAAAAACCCGTTGACAAAAAAATAATCAGTTACCTTGAAAGTAACCTTACCAAATTTACAAATCTGGTTCACACAATTACCGGCTAATTAAGTTTACCTCCGTTGCAAGTGTCTGACTAGCCCCAGCAGCCAGGAGCATTTTCACGCAGCCCGCGTGGTTTTCCTGTGCAGCCATATACAATGGCGTAAATCCTGCCGCTGATTGCGCATCTGCTCTTGCACCAGCTGCTAGCAGTGCGCGCGCCACTGACTCCTGCCCAGCGAGACATGCTATGTGTAGTGCGGTGTTTCCTGAAAAATATAAGTTAAGGGTTCAGACTAATCTATTAGAGTTAGACATTTCTAGTGATAGATAGTTCTGGGTAAATAACTTTTATTTGTAGAAACACAAAAATTACCGCCAACCTTGAATTTGTTCCCATTGGACTAAAGATTTTTGGGCGTTTAAGTGCACAGGCGCTTATAAAGAATTACCACTTCTTACATTTAATTAAGAAGTGGTAATCAATACCGGTTACCCAAGAGCTGGTGTTTTTCTCGCTCAGCTTATAAGCATTGCGTTACAGCGAGGAATTCTGCCAGCATTATACCCATAATGCTGTTTGCCACAAGGCCCAATTCATTTGTGTATGTTTTAAATTAAGTTATTCATAATTATGTTATATGAAAATTATAACCTTTTTTTGTAGATGCGTCGACGGTAGCACCGCGCTTCAGAAGCTCATCTACGACTGAAATATGGCCGTCTTTGGCGGCTAAGTGAAGCGCATTCAGTCCATTCTGAAATAATACAATATACCAGATTAATTTCGCAAAATTGCGTATACCTAGATGTCAATTACCTATTTCTATTATTCTATGAGTTAAAAGTCTGCTTATCTTATTGAAAAGAACGGATGAATGTATATTATATATAAAACATTGGGACAACTACTGATACGTTGTAAAAAACAACAACAACAACAAACAACATTGCTTTGATATTTTAAACGTTGGCTATTTTTAGATTTGTAACACCGGGAAGCGATCGTAAGGGGATCCGACGCTTATCACGTAAACGGAAGAAAACGTTCCAGCCAAGGACTTGCCCATCTGTGAAATGAAAAGTATTCGGTAACATATACTTAAAATATATATAGTAACTAGAATAAAATTAATTTTAGCTTTAGAAAACTAACGCAAATATCATTCTAAGTTAAATTGGTATTATGTGACTTTTGTATATAATAGTATTTATTCGCTTATAATTACTACAACGATCAATTAATAAAATATCTTATATGTTTAATTGAACCTCATATGTTGCTCAACGTATTATGGCAAAAAAATTCAATGCTTCACAAAGGAAATTACAACAATCGATTTAAACTTCTCCGAAATCAATATTATATGAAACAGCATAATTTGTGAGTAATAATAAAGGATAACTATTGAAACATTTTTATTAATTACATATTATTCTGGACTATTTCATGCACCATTTCATTTTTGTAATGTGTACCACTAAATATAATTATAACGTCAAATATTTTTATTCAGTAAGGTATATGACTCTTTTGAATTGTAATAATTTTATTACTACGCCTGTTCGTAGGTGATCAAGCTTGAGCAGGTAATTAAATTAACTTAGCTTCATTATTTTTTGAATTTTAAACATTAATAATCTAACACTATTAATTAAACCGTAGATTATCTCTACTTTTTCTATAAAAAATGTTACGCACGCCTTATAAAGGTTGATGAAATCAGCAACCTATTTAAATAATAAATTTGTTAAACCACTTTAACTCATACAAATGCATTGCGATACTATCTGAACTAAAGCACGTTACGGAAGTTCTATCAGCTGAATTCATCTAATCATCATGTGGTCATCCAATGTAACAGCATTCACTACATCTGAAGCTATATACATACACAACGAACGAATACATTTTCTCTAAAAAATAGAATAGAAAAATACAAGCAGTTTCGAAGTACAATCTTGCTTTAGTAATGATGACATGATGTCAGAGGGATATTACGGTGACCCACTTGTCAAGGCTGTCATGCATTAGTGTACTCTATAACCCGGGAAAAGCCGGGTTATGGTATAATAAATTATAAAACTGAGACAGCATTATTGCTGTATTCTTTCGGCCATTGCATACTCCACACATCCCACAATGCATATGAAAAATATTAATTATTAAAAACATATCATTGATCTGCTGACAGAGATTCTAATAGTACTTACTGAATTGCATGTGTTTATATCTTTAACTGCACCAGAGTCCAATAAATCGATGACTGAATCTAACTGCCCGGCTCGCGCAGCTCGGAGAAATGCTGTGTTGGGATCTATCTGTTGACAATAAATAAAAGTATTATTGTAAGTATTTTTTTATATACGTTTTAATCATGAATGTATGTAATGTAATGGAATCATGAAGTACTTCACGGACATTATGATAAAGCAACAATATTTCGTGTTTTTAACAAAATCTTCATATGTTTCTCGGTAATCTTTGATAAATAATATTTAAAAAAACTAAAATTGAATTTTGAATCAGTGGTAATTAGTTAGGTACTGCAAAGTAGTTTATTACTGTGATAAGATTACCAAAAAAAATTACTGGCAAATAATATTAAAATTTGTTCAATGGCACTCAAGGGAAGTTCATTCGCATTGCGGGCGTGTTCGGAATTTTCACGGTCATTCTAAAACCTTTTTGCTCACAAACTTGATCACTGAACTAAGTGATTTAGTTACAATAACTTTTCTGCTACCAAACAATATGCGTTGAGTTTTTAATAACTAATTTCCTTTTAAAGTATAATGATATTTTCATTCTAAATTCTATTTAAACTGATGATGATCTGTGGCAGCTGGTTAAATACATAAATTAACAAATCTAAGTAATAAATATCGCCTAGTGTAAAACAAACCCAGCATACATAAAGCTAATATAAAATCCTTATCAAAATATTATCGTATCTTTACGCTGCAATGCTTATGCGATACGATAGAAAATTCTCAAGCAAGTTATAACTGTGCACGCTTGAAAATTTACTTTCTGGTTCAAAGCATTTGAAAAGCTCATATCTTAATTGTATTTTAACCCCTTTTCTCATCAATATCAGCGTTGAAAAACAAATCTCCAAATCTAAACAACCTTGAACCCAAGAGAGACAACATGGCGGATATGGCAAATTTCATCAAGTGCAATTTGAAGCAAATAATATAATAATAATAGATATTTTATGAAAGTTAATGTTGTGTTACTAAAATTTTGTCGTATCACAAAACGTTTTGAGGTAGAGAGCTGTAGTAGATGTGTATAAGAAAATAACCTTATAACCTTGAAACATTACCGAGACTGCAGTACAATTTGGCATCGCACAGGCCAAGGAGATATTTTCGAAGGCTTCTATGACTCCCTCATTGCATAAGCGAAAAGCGTTATTTTAAACCTAGCTGGACACAATATATTTAAAAGGCACGTAACTAAATCAAGTATAATGCGATTGATAACAAGATAAATCTATTCAAAAGTCTGAAAGCAATTTCATCCTCACTTATCTGATAGATAGTACTTGTCCAATTAGTTAGAGTTGACAAGTTTGAGAAAGCTGAAAGCTTAGATTTCATTAGCACTAGAAACTTGGCTTTGAAATATTTCATCAGGACTAAATATTAGCTTAACAACGTACTAGATATATTCTCGGGCGGTTCATCCGAATAGCTCTCTTACCAAAGTTTCCTTGTTTGGTTTCTAAGTGTTGTATGTTTGTTATTATTTCGTATTTATAGATTTTTTTATACGCGCCGTCCGCCTACCAAGCCTTAGTTCTAGCCAAGCTAAATAATTTTACCTATCAAAATCGTCTGTTAATGTCGTTAATGTTAGAACATTTTTCCCTATTAAGATAGTAGGATAGGAAATAGACATTTTATTTATTTATACATACTTTATAGTAATTGTTTATCACGAATTCACTTTGTTTTCTTAAAACCGCTGATGTGGAACCTATTTAAAATAGCTTTATAAAATAGCCTTTATCATAAGATTCTGTCAGATAAATCATTCGTTAGTTGACAATTAGAAAAACATTTGTCTGAACGGAAAGTTTAACTCGAGAATGCACACAAAACGTACAATGGACCAATTTATAAAAAATATAAATACTTTTTTTTTCAAATACACTTAACACTCAAAATATGTAAATACACTTATATTCCTTTTTAAATAAAAAAATCAACGCACCACAAGTGTGATGGAGTACACCCGCCTCTCGAGCGGCAAAATGCGAGCACCACACCACACAGACATAGCGGCACTGCGCCGGCGCAACCGTCACGCCAGTGATCGTTGGAGGTCTAATAATTACTAAGAATTTGCACCCGAAATGATACAAATGCGACAACCGAGATTGTCTAAAAGAACACCCGTTTTTAAAAATTCGATTCCTTTATTCTATATAAAATATGGTAAGGTATCTATCTATCTATAGATACAACTACAAACGGTGGCTGATTTAACAGTCCAGGCTATCATTCGAATACACAAAACCAACCGTAGGTTCAGCCAGTAATAAAACTCTACAAACATTTCATACAGCTAGATTCCAGGCAATATTTATACATAATATTATAGCTGCATGCACACACTTTTAGTTAACTTTAATGTTCGTATCACACATGAACATTAAACTTAACTTAAGCTAGACTTATTTGATATGACGAGTTCAGTTTTTCAGGTATCAAATGCCCAAAGACCGTTTGCAATTGGACAAATATAATAAATTACGATATAAAATTAGTTATATAAATAATTATTTTAATAGTTGGATTTTTGTATGTCAATTTGAATAATAACATTTTCAGAAAATCAACTTTCTAGGCTACATCGTCGTAGCTATTACTAAATTAAAGATTTTTATTATAATCAAAACTTCCGTACCATTTAGGTTAATAAAAATTATACGCATTCCTTTAAGTCATGATGACCGATTATTCTCGCATCAAAGAAATGGTCGATCGGTATGCTACCGTGAAGGGACATTCGTTACTAAGAAAATAATTCCTTCTTGCTAACACACTACCACATAAAAATAAGCTATACGTTTATGTAAACTTCATTATTTCGTCACAATGATTAAATATTACAAATTGGCTGTTACCACATAGACATAGTATGAAAATAGTCTCTTCCTATGCCCCGACGTGGGGCCTTAGGACTCTAGTAAGTAAGTAGTATGTATAGTCTGCATATACAGCTATCTGTCTAGGATAAGCAAATAAAACGAGAAGTGCCGTAAAAATGAGACACATGTTAACGAAAAAGCAGCCTGTTCAGGCCAGCACCTCATTATAGGAATTAATAGTATGACGGACAAAAAGCGAACATCATTATGTACAGATATTATACACCGTTAGGAGATATATTACGGAAATAGGGCTTCATTGCATGACACATTCAGGTTAATCTCACACTACATAAAATAATATGCTTATGTCATATGGAAAAGTGACGAAAAATAGTATTATATGATTTAATTATATAAGATATGATGTTGAAGTCTGGATTGATATTTATATTTTTTGTAATAAAGCGCAGAATAATCGGTAATGTGTAGTTTTTTTGTACTAATTTTACTACCTTTCACGAAATTTGATAAAAAACCTAGACCCAAAACACAATCATTTCGATAATCTATATAATAAGAGTGAAATTAGTTGGCTATTGCAGTCGTGCCTTCTTTATCACGCCTTGATCTTCTATTGCATTTTGTGAATCAATCATTTTTGAATAGAAGTAATAACTTTAGTAGTAGTAAGTTTCACCTTGTGACAGAATAGTTTTTATTATATACTATTCCGTTCTTTACAAAGAATTTTCATAATTAAATAATTATGAAATTATTAATTGTTTACTTATAACTGCTTATAAAAAAATATAATTTATCTATTGATAATCGCAACATAGACATTTTAATATGAAATAGTATATTATATGTAACCGGCTTATAAAATTGATAATTTCATATAAACAACTCTGACATCGATTACCGCAAAGACTACAAACATTAGCGTTATTATATGTGAAAGTTTAATTAAATATAGGTACCTTCTATCTATTAATCTACCTAGTATAAAATCTGTACAATAAGAACAATATAAGTAATTTTTAAGCCCGTTACTCGTCCCTTTGTAGGGCATGCTAACCACAGAATGAAAGATACAGTACACAACAATGCAAAAAAAAGTACAAAACGAATCAATTTACTGCTGGCAATAAAATGTATTTGAAATTTCACTACTATACTATGAACAAACTAAATATTATAGTAGGATTGTTTGTATTAAACTGTTTAGCTATTAAGTGTCCTACTGTAAACACTGTGTAAGAAGAACGCTTCGTCACGGTCGTGAAAGTTACGATACTATCTATTACTTGTGTTTAAAGGGATAATTTTTTTTTAATAGATCTTTCTTATACCTCTTACACAAGCAAGTAAACTTCAACTATGGCAAGCTAATACATATAGTATACTTACAGTAACGAAAATGATTTATTGGAATACTAGTTACTAGTACAGTATTAGATAAACCTTTACTTTATAATACTATATTAGTAGTAAAACAATCACAGTATCCAATGGTGTCGATAATTCCTTAACATTCAAGTCACGACCAATCAATGATGTCAATTAAAGCTATTATTAGGTACAGCCCACATTCAAACACACTACGTCAGAAGTACATAGTTCAAGGTGTTAGCAATTGAACACGCGACGATTACAAATGTAGCCCATATCAGGTAGAACATAATTATATAATTGGATATGGACTTCCGAAACGGACTGGGACTACCTCAATTTGTTACGACACTTCTATATTGGCACAATATCGTAAGGTTTACGTTATTTCTGCCACAAGTGTAATACACGTATTGCAATCTGGCAAAACTAAAGAGAAGTAAGGAGCAAATGGATGGTTTGAGAGAGAGTAGAGTGGGGCATATGTTTCCCTCCAACCAGTATCCACTTGGTGATTGGATGTAGGTTGGAACTGAAAAATGAACTAGGACTAAGTAAAGATTGCTCCTCTCTAACCTAAGCTCGTGTTAGAATCGGGCCGCGAACTTGCACATAAGGTTGATCAGCTACGAGTCTATAAATAAATAAATATGATCAAACAAAGAGGTGAAGTTCCACCAGGAAACAGGGTTGTAGCGGCACTCTCTACAATGTGTTAAAGATAATTTCTGTATACAATGAATATTAACTTCCGGTGAGGTTGGCACCGCTATAATGACCGCGCGATGTCTCATGGGTATCAATTGTCACCTGCAAAGATCCGATGACACTTGCACTCTAGTAGATATTAATAGTAGACGTTATATTATTTATAACATTTGTCAAAAATTAATAAACTAAAACCTGTTTATAACTTTTATACCACGAAGTAGTACTGAGGCGAACGGTCCAAAGAAGTTAGGCACGGACAAAATAAAGTAAGTGACAAAATAACACGACCTCGTCATTTATTTTATGTAGGTTGAATGAAAAAATACTTCTATTTTCGATGTTTAGTGTGTTTGAATTATTCACACAGCTTTACGTTATTTCCAGACTCATCACGGAAAATATTCAATTAAATCAACAAATACATCGAAAGCAAAATAATTTTTATTCTTACCTTTACAAAACTTTAAATTGTCAAGATTATGTATGTATATGTATTCCTAGTCTACACATAATATAATTTTTAAACAATGTTTCCAGTTAATGACCAAGAGCCCTTACAACAAAAATGTTGAAGAGCCGTCTTTAATCATATTTGCTACACAATTTTCACAAGGCGTTTAACTTTGTTGCATGCCGCTCTGCGGAGTATGCAAACTGTTTCTCTGAAGTCAGCATAGTTTACAAGATTCCTCTAAAACAGAAAGCATTTAACAATGTCTTTTGAAACAGACTATAAGACTACTATAGTTATATCATAAATATATAAAAATAGATAAAATAAATAGTTTCGATGATTGAGTTATATTCAAGAGTTATATTCAATACTTTCTTGTAAATGTATAATATGTTTATTAAGTACTTACTGCAATAACTGATAAAATCTCGCGTATCTGATAAAATTTAATCAGGATCAGATGATTAAAATCAAGGGCAGGATGTTTTGCGGTACCAACAATTTAAATCTAATCGGGCAATGATCTCATATTACTCACATACATCATGAATAAAAGGTTTAATAATATGTGCATATAGAAGAATTGCCTTACTGTATAATTATAATACTTATTAATATTCATAACATATTAAATAAGACGAATATATGTATAGAGCTCTGCAGTTGCAGGTTCGCTAGTGCTATTGCGGATCGATAGCAGAAAATTTCATTACTGCAACGACGTTACTAGGTAGCTAAAGTTCACTCACAACTCCTATTAAATATACTACATGACAATACCATAATTTTATTTTATTATACACCAACACAAAAGTATCTGAATGATAGCTGACAAACTAATTAAGTACCTCAAATGTAATATTCAAACTTGTACATAAAAATCGTAAAGCCGAAGTGTTTTGTATGTTTAATTACAAAAAAAGTAATCACGTTTATTACACTGATTTAATTAAATTTTCACTAGTCATTTATTTATTTACTTGTTTAATATCTTTTCCACATATAATCTTGAGTACGGCAAGAAATTATCGGAAAGAGTCTATTGATATGTTATAAATTATATTTGGTATAAAATGTTGAATTTTTCACATAAACACAACCACAACACACTCAGCTGGTTTCTTTA
The DNA here is from genome assembly GCA_951799465.1 of Leptophobia aripa. Lineage (NCBI taxonomy): Eukaryota > Metazoa > Arthropoda > Insecta > Lepidoptera > Pieridae > Leptophobia > Leptophobia aripa. The sequence continues at coordinate 3,927,108 of OX637272.1, read as the reverse complement.
TCATGTGAGACTTAACGTTTGAGATAATTAAAATATACTAACTAATTAATATACATAATTGTGTTCTAGTCAATATATTTTTATCAAATTTAAATATACTCAAAATAAATGTATATTTATCAAAAACTCACGCAAGTAATAATAATCTGTATGTTACAGAACTAATTCCTAATTCTCATTGGAGAACATGAGTCTAAAATAATCCTTTTCTCAATATTCCACGCACGATCAATCCTGATTTATTGCTATTTAATATCTGATCGTTCTCGTTTCAAATGTATGAATTATAATGCACTTGAGAAGTTAATCGGTTTAATTCGTTATTCCAATAGATTTATAAAAACTAAGTTAGAATGCATGTAGTAGTTAGTATAATAAATCCTATATTTTAACAGAATGCATGTAAATTATATTAACGTTCGTTACTTCGAAATTTAAGTCTATATATTTCTTTTGCTATGCAATTTAAAACCATACGCGGTTTTCACCAATGCCTCATAAAATTAAGCCATCGTTAGACTTTATAGGTAGCGGGAAAAACACCGGTATTTTATAGACAGTTAATAAATCAAACCAACAAGGCGCCAAGTGCTGCAAAAACTTGGCACAACCAAGACCGGTAGTCTTGGGTTCTTCGCAGTACTTTGATGACTACTAGCGAATCGGCCCGGCGTTGCTGGTAGCAAAATGTTTATAACAAAACCTTATAATACTGCCTCATATGATAACCGGCATCAAATATTCAAATAACCACAAAAAAGTTTAAATATAAACTGTGAGAAGTGTCTTAAGAAATGAGTTTTCTGGGTTTCAAGGCAGTGAAAGATAAAATATTTTTGCCTTTTACGTGTATATGGTTCAGAATTTAATAAACATCGCCCCCTAACCATTTTATTATATATATTTAACTGCAGGTTAAGTGTCTATTTAGGTATTTTATGGGTACTTGAACTTTAATGGGTTTAAGATTGTACTCGGAATAAGTTATAAAGTTTATGATTCCAAATAAAGAGTTTTTTAGATAAAGCATGAAGCAAATTACCGCCAAGCTGCATTGATGCGTTAGTATAAACCGTTATATACATAGTGTATTTAAATTCATAAAATTCCATACATTTTAATACAAACAATTTACCGCCACCACAATTATATAATACGATGTAATTACAGCGTTATGTAACATTATGTATTCATTGTTTCCGCAAACAGACCTTGACAGTGAAATATCGTGTGATCGATTTAGCTCTGACACTGTTCAGACTTAGGGTTACTAATTTACTTAGCCGTATGCCGTATTCTTGTTGTGTCTCCTTGTTAAAAACAAAGGAAATAAAAATATGTTTATTACTAAGTAGTCCTAATCTTAGAGACGTAAATGTTTTTAGTTTTATTATATTATTAATTAATATATCTGATATATGTAAAGATTAATGAGGGAAGTATCTATGACAAGATTCTTGGGCAAGTGTGGTGGTTTCTGTTAATTCCACACCTTAGTGAGATATTCGTAAATGAAGTTTTCGCATCTGTGATGTAGTTAGTGGGTACTGCCGTTAATACGGAAAACATTTTAAGTTTTGCTTGCTAATCTTTTTTTTTTAAATCGGAAACGTTCAATGGAGAGTTGCATGCATAATTCATGCTATGCAATCTTCATTGCATTCTTATGCATTCTGCTTTAATTAACCACTTGGTATATACAACTCTTCCTTCACACGTATGAATACTTCTATTATTGTAGTTAATGTTTTATATTGAACAAAACGCTAAAACCAACATTCAACAAATAACCGACCGGAGACATTGAACCAATTTTATTCTAAAAAAGTTTAATGTTGGTTCAATATTACAGCGAAATAATCTTATTTTTTGTTGTCAGTCATTAGTTCCTAACACCCGCCTGTCACTATAAAGCCAAGGTGTAATCAAAACAAACCATTATTAATTTTATTAATTTAAGCATGTGAATCGACCTTATACTTAACAGGATAATATAACTTTATTTAAATGAGGCGTGGGGGGACCGCCTAGACATCATGACTCACACTGTTTAGCAGAGGTCAATTTAGGCGTTGACACTACAGTGCCAATTGTAATTCCATCGTCTTTGGCTAGATAATGTTATAATATATTAAGATCACCGGCAAAAAACATGTTTATTGTATTAAAGAGTCCAGAGTAGTAAGACACTGTAAAGAAGACCCGTCTGCTCGTAAGTCTTAAATTTCATAAATAACCAGAAAGTGAAGAAGACAATAATCATACAAAAATAATAAAATGGATTTTCTAAAAACAACGTACAAAAAAAACAGGCCTCTGTATGAAAAACCCATTGATTAAATTATAATTGAACGTCACGTTACGTTAGCTCCTACTCGTAGTTAAAAAGTGATAAAGTACTGCGAAGTTTAATGATGTATTATATTACAAATAAATTATAAAGAAACTGTTGTTGTAAATCCTTAACTTTCCCCGCCTTACATTTTATTAGTGGTAGTCTTATAGGATTCATACTAAACTTACAGAGCGCTTAGACTTCCTAAATCCGGTTATGGTGTAAAATTTCTTCGTTTGACATATTGCGGTTTCATCTCCTTTATATATTTGATTAATGGTTTTTGATATATAACTAAGGAATTTAACATTGCGTTTGTATAATACTTTTATTAAGATGAAACCTAGATTTTCTAGAAGCATGCCTTACCCCTGACCTTCAGAACGGAACTAATTCATCAACACATCAATAAAACAGTCATAGCTGTGAGTTGAACGGGTTCAGCGGGAACCGGTCCCCGGGGTGAGCACTGATTATAGCCTTTGGGATAAGATGTAAGACGTTGCGGAAATATTTTATATGTAATCTTAAGTATAGAAAAAATGGCACTTAATAGAATATATAATACGTACACCCAGTAATATAAGAGGGCCATTTATCGTACAGACTTTCCGCTACAGCCAAATTATAAAGGCAACTTATACTGTGATATGTATATTCTTTAAACTAAGTACTTCCAGCTAATAGCTTGTACTAAAACAGAACTAATGCTTAATCGTAGGCATAACTATACAATGCAACGAATAGTAATGAAATAGATTAAATGCACATAGAGCTAAATAGATTCGCCTTTAACTTGAACCAAAACATTACATTTAACGTCCCTGTGATTAACGTTTGCGCGACGGTACGTGACGTTTTTGTCTTCGTTCGTTGATCTTTCACTGTTACATCAGTCTCGCAATCTCTTCTCGTCTCGACTTACAAGAAGAAAGGACAATGCAGTATCTCAATTCCGCAAGCGAGCCTATAGAAACTCCTAAACAAAAACGTCATTCGTCAAGAGATCCAAAGTAAATCGTTAAACACCTTTAACGATAGAATAAGGCCTAGTTGTTTTAGAAGAAAATCTACTAGAATATTGACGAGCGCAGCTACAATTCCGACAATTAACATACACTATAGAACGTAGTTGTTAAATGTTTTTAACTGTTAGCTTAAAATGTGCATTTTTAGCGTTTAAAGCACTTTATGTGGATGGCTGAAAAACCGTGAAATGGTAGCGTAAAAAAAAGCTCAGTATAAAATGTAATAAAACCCGAGTAATTAACTTAATTACTTTGCTTAAAGTCACAATGACCTTTGCCCTGAACAAGCTATATTTCTGAAGGGTAAAATCTCACGTTATAATTGTATCGCCCACATAGCGTGGGTTAAGCATTTTAACAAAAGAATGCACCCTCGGGTCTTTAATACTTTCGGATCGGTTACTGAGACAATACGTTTAACTTTTGAAAACGTGTTTCTTTTGTTTAATAATTTGTTTGTTATGTAAATACTGTGCGTATATGTCTTATACAAATGTCAAAATGTCTATTGTTCAAATTTAGTATATTATTTAGAAATCTCTTGGTTTGTTTACAGCGATCATTTTCAGAAATTCTTTACTAAAATAATTTATTTGCGTCTTCGATATAATAACAAAAGTACTTTCAAATCCTCTATGTTCAACATTCAAACCGCTTTTACATAACAATGGTAACTGGACGCGTCGTTTTTGCTTGTGCTGAATTCAAGTACATAAATCCATTTTTTGTAACATTGAAGTTCGCGTGTTTAAGCATTCACTTGAAATTGTATAAAGTGCAATTTATGTTTGTATATTTTTTACAGTGTATACTATTGCAATTAGACAATAGTATCTATATGAGGTAACAGGTAAGAAAACCTGCCTTAAAGTTGATGTATTCTAGATTATAAAATCATGAAAAAGCAAATTACTTTGATAAATACCAAAGTGTCATAACACAATGTAATAAATAGCACATTATGTCAGGATTATGATGAAATTAAATTACCCTTGGCCCATTTAAGGAGTCATGTGTGAATATGATTCACGGTTTATTCATTAGGCACGCGTGTTGAATTAAAATTCCTACCATCAAACTGTTCTATAAACGTGTGTAAAAATCTAATAATAAACACATTTAAAAACAAGTGCTTCGCCTACTCGTTCCTTTAATTCTATGAAATTTTACGTTATATTCGTCAAGCGATCAATCTAAAAATTTAACAATCAATTGTCAAAACAAAGCTCAAGTGTAGATTGAGTTGCTAAAAGCATATTTATTGGCATAATTTGATTGCCTGCTAATAGACTTGTCAATTTGAAAACCAAAATAAAACCGCTTTTTTTTAATATTTCAGCGAATGGAATATTATCACAACTTGAATTGATTGGACATATAAGTTGAACGTATGTGTTCCAAAGCAATTTTGACTGTATTTTTTTTGCCGTGTGATTCCCAACGGAAGTGCTATATCATCGAAGACAATTACTTAACGTTAGTTACTTTAGACTATTATACAGTGAGATATTAAGCTGTTCAAGCCAGAATCAACAGACAGACTTTAAGTACCTACAATAGGTTAAAGAAGCAAATCAATTTTTACAACCTTAGTTTCCATGACCTAAAAGGCTGGTTTTTAATATAATATTTTATTTCGTATGAATGTTATCGTCTAGCTGGGGACGTGCATTATTTACTTACAGGATTCCCAGATCTAACTTCTGTTTATATTTAAACCAATAAAAACACATGACCGATGATACACAAAATAACAATTAAATGTATTATCCAATCTGTACCATTCACAAAACAAAAGTACACAGCCTTAATAAAGATTTAAAGCTTCAACTTTCTCGTGGCCTTAATTTATGTAACAAAAGCCTAACAAGCTTATCATAAAACTAATTTGAACACATGTCAAAACAGTTTCGAACAGTATACCGTAGGAATCGCGACTTGAATATTAAGTTTATACTACCTTACTGGAATAATTAAACCTGGTATGACACCTTATATGTACTAAACATTGCCCATAATCAAGATATTAGAATATAATTAAACATATGTACATGTTGCCAATGTAAATTGACTTATCAAAATACTTGATTTAATAAAAATTGTTGCACTAAGGTTTAATCAAAAATATCTTTATTCACATAGGTAACACATGGATCGTCAAAAAAACAAAAAGTTATAAAACATTTTGACTCTTCCTTTAGAGCAGATGAGAAGATCTGGCAAAAACTCTCCGCCACTCCTTTAAATAATAGTATATAATTCTAGTTCATAATAATAATTAATACGTTTGGAATAGTGATTCGTCATTTGGCATGGTGAGGGCAATTTGCACCTTGCTTCATGACAGTGATATGCACAAATTAATAATTGGATAAGGCTTATTTATTTTTTATAGCAGAGGGGGCAAACGAGCAGCAGCGACACACAAGGCAAAGTCGCCGCCCATAGACACTCACATGTCTTAGAGATCGTGTGTGCGTGATGAAAACTTCTTGAAGAACATTTATTTCCAAATGTTAAATTTTTAAACTCACTTAGGTTCAATACACTTATAAAAAAAGGACGTCTTCTTATTTTTATGACGCTAGAAAACCATATGTTACTATTACGTAATTACGAACAAAGAAATGAGATACCATAACTAAGCTCACATGTGACAGATGTCGCTAAATATGGTTATACATACATTTCCTTTTGATGCAATTGGAGGGGTTATAAACTCATTAACTGCCACTGTCGAATAAAAAGATACATCGATACAAGTGGACAATTAGAACGAAGCTTGGTGTTGGTCATAATTTGCGTGTGTGGTGTCAAAAAAGTGTTGCCAATAAATAAATATTGAAAAGGAAATGCCTCAGACGTGTCAATTGATCCAGGGCACCCTACGGTTAGCTGTCATCGCCTGTCCCTTTAGCACCTAACTGTAAATGATCGCTTGAACTTGTTTGTTACATACAAGGTTAGATTGCTGTATAATTTCGCAATTTGCACTTAATTATCAGCAATTATCTGCGGATATTTAATGATTTATTTATCTGCGTATGAGTCGCATTTTAAAGACAGTGGTAGAGCTGCTGCAGGTGTTTTTTGTGAAAGCATGCAATGATTATATGTACCTTAAGCATGTTTCTAATGGTACGACTTCGCTGTCAATGTAAGAAATAATTTTAAAGTTGAGTAAATCTATTCTATCTATCTATTTATAGTTTAATATTGAGATCATGTAAGTTAAATAAAGACTGAAGGAAAAAACAATTGAAATACGAATATTGTTTGATTGTATAACATCGCATGTACGAGTATAACCTATTTACTATATAACGGTTATCCCTTCACCTAATTACAGCAACTTGGAGGGGGCAATATTGGCCTTTCATGACGTGCGTGTCTATAAGCTAAAAACTTTCGCTGTGAAAGACTTTCGCTCAAAAACGAAGTTTTAATCACGGGAATCGAATACCTTGAAATGACAACTGTTTTGTAGCAATCTAAACTATTTTTCAATTTACAAAAATACCAATATCCAACAAATAATCTCAATATTAGGTTTAAATTAAATTAAATTTCTGTAAGGGTCTAGAATATTTGAATGACCAAAAAATCCTACTTATGCTTTCTTGTACATTATACAAAGTTTCATATCACGGATGCTTGTAAAAAAATAGTGTAGAAAACCTCCGATTACTCAATTGTCCGATAAATAAATTCAATTGTAATAAGATAAACTCACTACATAAGTACCTATAGATGCTTCAATAGAAGTTCACTTTTTACCTGAAACAAAAATAATAGATATTTACTTATAGATTTTAGCAATTTGATTTATTAGACGTACAATATTATGATAAAATAGCATCATGGACATTTAGTACAGTAAGCCTTGTTGAAATTATCAAGTGAAATACTGCTGAGGAAATAAAACCTCACAAACGTCACCTTTTTAACCTTTTATTTTTATACACAGACGAAAAGTAGTAGGCACATGTACGTATGTAAAATATCTTAAACTGTACATAACCATATAAATATAATTGCTTCGACATTAGATTTAGTTATAAATAAAGCCATTTCACAAAATTATATTGAATTGTACCTCTCGAAGCAGTGAAGCTTCAAAACGCTCCAATAAAGTGAAGGCGTGTCAATTGCTTTTCAGAAAGCGCTGATGCATAGCTATTGTTTATTGAGAGGCCTAGATTTACTTATTATCTACATTCTAAACACAATTTTATTCATAAACATTCTTCTAGACGATGTTATAAATGGTGTTAAATGTAAATACTGGCATATAAACCTTCCTTCTATATCGTATGTTTGGACAGCTGTGGATTTTTTAGAATATTGATAACAGAAATAAAAGCAAATCCCCGAGGTTTGTACGCGATGACCACGAAAATATCACCATCAACCTCTGGTCCATATTTGTAATTTATAAGAATCCCAAGACTTTATATTTATTTATTTAAATACTACTGAAGATTTAAATCATATGTCATAAAAACTGTTACGTGTTACAGCTACCATTTTTATAAATAAAATATACATTAGGATAATTAATATATTGTTACAGATAGACCAATACAGTAACAGGCAATTTTGTAAGATTATGTTTGTATTTATTATGTGTTATATCATGTAATAGAAACTAAAAGACAAAATCTTTCTATAAAGGCTATACAAAATGTCTACACTCTACAGACTAGAGCTATGCCATATTCTATGTAGGTTAACGATACCGGCCGGTCTACATTTGTTTTACGATTCTTTTTAACGTTTTCCTTTGTAGGTTTTCGTCAGACATTTTATGGACTGAATGATAGCGACAACAAAAAAACAGGAAATACTTATTGATTACCGTGAAACAACTCTCTATCATCGTTTTTCAAAAGCCAAATTATATTGTTTCCAATTTACAACGATATAATGAATATCTATATGTATGACTGAAACTTTACTATAAAAACATTCAACTCATTACACATACAATTTACACAATAACAATCATTTTCGTTACTATTGTCAAACTTTATTAAAAAATAGAAATATGTAGCATTCAATTCAACTATCTTAAATTCTGGATATCTTTTATCAGCCAGAAGTCAGATATATTCAAAGAGTCGGTCGAGTCACCTATTAACGCACTTACAATACTAACACAGTTTTTTTTGTGAAAATTTATCTGGTTTCATGAGATATTTAATATCAATAAGTACAAGGTTGCTATTAAAGGTCCAAAGTCATATTAAAATTTATGTAAAAGTTACTCCATCAATTTCCTATAGGTATCCTTAATAATAGAAAGTAAGGATTTCTAGGTCGTACGCTGTGCTGGGACTACTAAACAAACATGCTATTCATATAAACTATTATTACTCTGTTCTCCGTACTTCAATCGTCTATTGAAAGTTTTAAATGAATGAAAAACCTAGTTCAGTATGAAGTCATACTTCAGTAGGTACGCTTGCATGAATCTAACGTATTTACACAATGAAAAACAAACTGACACAATCACGATTAAAGTCATTTTAGTAATATTAAAGATGGCATTTTGTTTTAGGATTATACAAAAATATTATTATGTGAAACTCTATTAACGTGTTTACGTTTACGAAACAAGTCGAAATAGTTCAAATAAAAGCACTTTGGATATATTAGTACTGAGACGTTCGGTGCGTATAGAGATTAAAGAAATAAGCTTTTTAAGTACATCGAAAAGCAGGCAACCTGATGTAGGTCGGTAGACTTGCGCATGCGCGTCGCTCAGACAATACGTTCCCACGCCCGTTTCTACGCTCTCAACAATTATACCTGTGGTTTGATTCTCTACATAACTACATCCATATTACCTTAAACTTGCATGTTTCTCTGAAATAACACGCACTCTTGTAATTTTAGATACTAAACAAATGTTAATAATTGAATACGAAGACGGCAAATAGAACTTGATTGCTTTTGGATGTTTTAATTAAATAGTTTTTCCTACATAAACATCATTAAATGATTACAATTTCATTGTTTCAAGTGCCGCTAATTGTATTTAAAACATTGTTACGGTTTCATTAGAGGTCTAAATAAATCGTGGCTAGTGTCACTGACAAGCTAATTTATTAAGGCCGATACAACAGATAATGTCATTCACAATTAATGTAACCTTTAACTAGTGCTAAATGCGACCGGCACTATGGCAGTGACCGCGTACAACCGGTTCTGCGTTACATCAGCGACCCAAAATATCCTCACAGTAGCAGTTGCGTATTACAAAAATATTTGCAAAAGGTAACTGTACACTATGCACAAATGATGACAAATAAAAATAAAATATTTATAGGCAATTAAGTGATCATTGACAATAGGACGGCGCTCGACTACTTTTATAACGCTCTCCTTAAAAGGATATGCCCACAACGCGAAGCATTACATTTTGAACTATATCAAATAATATTAAACGAAAAAACCAAGCCAATAGGTGCACATATAACGTGTCCTTGCGATTTTATCTTAATGTATTCAAATCATCATGTCTACAATAACACGCGTTCCCATTCATTTGAATTGTAAATAGTTGTTAACAATACTCCAGAAATAATATACAAGGAAGATTAGAGAATGTGAGAACATAGGTGCCAATGGTGTTCCAGTATTTACAACTTTTGATTGGAGCCGATAGAACATTTATTCTTTTTTGGTCTTTCATTAAATTGTCGATGTCACAACAATAAGAATTATATCATCATTGGCTACTCTGTTGACGCAATAGTTATATTCCGGAATGCCGAACGAAGGGTCCCGGATAAATTGGTGATTAACCAGTACGGTCAATATTTGTATAAAAAGCACTATAGGTGCCTCTACCTACCAAAGTGCGTGTACGCTGCGTTGAAAATATACTTTATATAAAACGAAGAAAGCTGACAAAGTTTTTATTATATAAGGGACTAAAAATATGTACGTAACTACGACGTATACAATTTAATTAAAACTAATGAATTAAATTTTTTAATATACACCGATGTAGGAGTGTTATAACACTCAGGAATTTCAATCAAATTAGCCTACAAGGTTAAGCTATGAATCGCGTGTCAGCTTTCGTATTTTTCTATAAAATTTGCGATTTTCATACAAACAATCATGATGCCATACGAAATATATTGAATCATGTTTATTTGTGGACTTTCGAAGTCACAGCTTCGGACTGGCAATGACATCACTATGACATGAATGTTCTGACCTCGTCGTAACACAAATGGTACTTAAGTGTTTTACGAACATGTCCTTGCTATTAAGTATTTTTAAGTTTAAGTTTACGCATTTAAATGCGTTTATCGCATATACAAAATAAAAGTGCCGACGCCGAGTTTAATCATTTTTTCAGGAAAAAGGGATTTAAGGAAACATTTAAACCATATTTTTGATTCATGTTATACTGAACCTAGTGAACCACCCTGGTAAAATGAAACTGTTCTTGAAGTTTTAACGTAACATGCCTGGCGCTAGTTGATTAGCTGAGCCACACAGCTGGTATACACAGACACATACAATCGTCATCTAACAACAACTCCAACCTACATCAACGTCGCTATAATATTTGTATAACATTCTTCCAAGAGCATGACGAGGACACTCCACGAAATACGTAAATGAAATATGAATCAATCACGAGATTTAAATCTTTCCGTCACGTCAACAACTTTATCGGTATTCCGAGTTCTCTCTTCAAATAAATATTAAAACATTTTAGCCGTGAAAATCTAACTTTGGCATACATATGCCAGGCTTAATACATATGAAGCCTGTGCAGCATCTACCAAGTTGCAGCCAAACGTCTAACGCGATTTAAACATATTGTTTAACATTTGTTAATAATTCCGAAACCCTTAAACGTGAAATAGTATGTACCATTTAAATCTAGAAATTAAATATAAAACGTAACGAATATGAAATATAAGGTATAGTAGCAATAGGATATATTTTGTTGATTATCTAACGAAAGCATATATAAATTAGTAAATTGTTTCACAAATGACTCAGGATGTTATAACTTCAATACTGGACGCGGTGTTTGTTCGCCCACATTTTTGGTCAATTTCCGTTCGTTCATATCAATTTATTACCTCATGCCCGCTTCAACGTGAATGCTTCCATTGTTCGACGAAGGCTTATTGAAAAGCTGGGTAATCGGGGATTTTAATTAAAGCCGCGATATAAATAGCCAATTCCGAAAAAAAACATAATGGAGTACTAAATATGTACAAGGATAGAAAAATCACAAAAACCTTTTGATTTTATATAGGAATATTGAGTTTGGAGCATTCCTCACCACTTAAAACTATAACATCAATTTGAGCTTACTATACGTCGGAGAGTATTAGTAAATTAAATTTTAGTCAAAGATTGACTCAAAGATTTGAGGATTATTTTCACAGTAAAAACGTTAACTCATTCTCAGCTAATTAGATAAAAGTGATATAACTAAGACAAAGATCCATTCAAAAAATAAGGTCAAATCCGAAATGAATGATGTCTTATATATTCGTTCTTATAAGTAACATTTATTGTAGCTTTAAATTTTGGCTGTGAATGTATTAGGTATATATGTAAAAGATTCCAGATCACTGTAGATACGATAATTGACCTAAAAGATTTTTAATTAAATTATTGTCAACACGCGAAGGGCGGCTTCCCTTTAATATAATTGACATTACAACAGCTGAAATATTACGAAATAACCAAGTGAAAAGGCGAATCTATTACAAATGTGTTTTTAATTGTACAGTACTCACGTATACCATTGACAATGACTTTTATTTTCATCGCTAACACTTAGCCGCTTAACCTTAACACTGTCCTGCTTAAATTTATTTGCTATAGCATTTTATTTTATTGATTTGTTATTATAAGAGATATAACGTTTTTTTTTTAAATGTATATGTTCCACATTTTCGATATCTGTCATTCACACATACATTCAAGTTGACGACTATATCTATGATTTTACTTCCAATTAACCATACCCGAACACTATATTTAAGACATGTTTAAAGCTACAACTAGGAACTATGGCATAACACTGCAATAATTGCGCAGTGCACGCATTCAAGTGCGTAATGCATCGTGGAGAGGCTGAATGGACCTTAATGCCTTCCGGCAACGCTAATAGAACTTACTGTTTATAAGTTGCTTTTATGTTTTTGTTTTAAGTATCCCACTATGAAGGTGTTGTATTAGAATCTTGCCACCATTACCGTGCGCTGACACCTGAACAAAGATATGCCTATGCATGGCGTATAGCCGAAGAAACGGTCTCACACGTCGTTCTGGAATGCGAGGGAGTAGTCGATTAACGGGAAAGAATCCTCCGTAAGTTAACTTCATTGTGGAATAAGGAAGCATACAACCAAAGCAAGGCTAGGGATTTTTTATTGCGTTGTTTTGTCAAATATAAAATCTTTGTCAGGTAGCTTGAAGGACATAAAACTGTATATCACCGTACTGTATACGGTTACACTATTATTTAAAATATACATACATAGTTAATAAGTAACGAATTTATACGCGCTCAGGAAAAGAACCCGACTTTGTTTTTCGTAGATTAAGATTATAATATGATGTAAACGACACAGTTTTCATCTGATATCCGTAAAATTTACTTTTAGTAGTATGTGTTAGTACCCATAGGGCCCCATATTTCCACGTGGTTGATCACATGACGTCACGCGTGTGCACTTACGATCTAAATCCCTACTATATGCTCAACGAAGAAGAAAATTACTACATAATACTTGAATCGTGACTATCTGTTTATGGTATAAGCTGTTTATTTTACGATTGTTTTAGTATCAAACGATGTGACTACTTCCTTTGCTAATCGACTTTCGTATTAAGTACAGTTATCAAAGCGAAAAATATTAAATAAATCCTATTTCAAACAAAGCTGAAAGATATTGTATGCAATACTTAATTACACTTTGTAAGAATATTAGCGTATACAACGATTATATACTTAGTCTTGCCATAAATATTGTTATAAAGAAAAGCACGATTTTTTTTTTATACGTAACATTTATTCCTTTCATAGTGAGTTAGTTTAATACATCAATATATAACTATTAAAAATATACAATGTTTATTCGAAGTGGTCTCCATTGGCTGCAATACAGTCTTTTAAACGTTGAGGCCAGTTATCAATAGCAGCACGAACTCTTTCTAGAGGAAAATTCTTCACTGCCAACCGAATGGATCGTTTTAGGGACTCCAAATTATCATGGCGTTTAGAGCAAGCCTTACTCTCTAAAACTGACCATAAATCATAATCCAATGGATTTAGGTCAGGACTTGACGACGGCCAGTTTTCAGTGCTGATAAAGTCCGGAACGTTAGTTTTCAACCAAGATTGGGTGGATCGAGCTCTATGACCCGGTGCCGAGTCTTGTTGAAAGCACCATTCTTTGTTATTGAACATGGTGTTAGTTAAAGGCTTAACTACCGTCTCAAGAATGGTATTTTGATAAACTTGTGCCGACATTTTAATACCTTTTTCACAAAAATATGGCTCAGTCACCCCTTCATAGCTAACACCCCACCAAACCATCACTGAAGTGGGATAATGCCCACGTTGTACTCTGTTTACTAATTGCGAAGCTTCTTTAGAGCTTCCAGCATAAATACGGTCATTTTGTTTATTAAAATACTGCTCAATTGTAAAAATTTTCTCATCCGTAAACAAATTTTTTTTGTGACCTCCCTTTGCGTACCGCTTAAGTAGTTGTTTGGATTTTACCACCCTATTCTTCTTTAAATTATCAGTTAAGAAGTGACCAGTACGTCTCTTATAGGCTGCAAGTCCTAAGTCATCTTTTAATATACGCGACAAGGTTCTAGGAGCTATCTTCATCTCCCGAGATAAAATCTTTTGCTTACGGACAGGATTTCTTCGAATTCTTTCCCTAACTGCTTTAATCACCTTTTTCACACGAACGGTACGTGGACGGCCAGATCTTTTTCTGTCACAAACAGAGGAGGTATCATTGTACCTATCAATAGCCCGGTAAACAAACATTTGACTAATACCAAGCGGGTGGAGGGTTTTAAAAATTGCACTTTTCTCCATACCTACTTTATGTAAGGCAATCACAGCGATTCGGTTCTCTTTATCACCCCACTCCATTTTAATATAACAAAATATTTAACAATATAATGGCGCGAAAATAAGAAAACACATCAAGCAATCATATAAAAATGACAGATTCCAAATTCAAACGTAATATTTTCTTTTTTTGAATAGTAACAGTATTTATGGCCAGACTAAGTATAACGAAGATATATTTTAAGCACAGAACAATAGCCATAGTTCATCATTTATTCATAGAAAAATATTTCTAGAACTAAATAGTAGATAATTAATACATATGTAGAAATATAAACAAAGACCCACTATGAGCAAAGCCGTTACACGATTGAAGTTTGACTGAGTTGGACTGAGACAAAATAAATGATTTTCAATAACTCCGCAGTACACAATATTTGTATTTAACGACGAAGGTCAATAACCTTGGATGCAAGATTTTTTTTTGAATCGTATTCAAGTTTATCCTTTAAATTCTCAAAAGCGAAGCTATGTACTGGAATGATGTTAAGACTTTAAATTACATTTGCAGTTACGAAAATTCGTTTTTATTTAAGACCCTTTAAGAAAGCACAATCAATGCAGACCTATTTATATGTTATTTGATTTTTGTGAATTAGCAACTATAAGGTTAACTATAACTATAGGGTAATTAGCAACTTAGTATAAACAAATTGTTAGCAATTAATCTAGAATACAAAAAAATACATTTTACGACTACTTATATAGTCTTTAAACAGCGCAATAGCTTTGATTCAGCGAAAATCACGTTCTTAATCAAGTGTTTAGTCAGCTGGCGGTTGTGATACAGTTTAAGAACCAGATAACCAGCTAAAACATGGTTCTTGCGTCATCGTAAAGTTTGAAAAAAATCGTAAAGTAGAAGCTAGAATAGTTTTTTTAATTGAATGGCCTTTTAAGGCCGGTTCATTTGTATACGTAAAGCGGTTAACTAATAATTTTCAAAATGTATTTACATAAAATTCCATCCAATCCAATGTCATTAAAGCAGACAAACCATATCAGCCAGCACAGAATTACTTTCATAATAGTATATTTTAAAATCGCACTATTCATTTTAAAAAAAGAGAAAAGAGATTAAATGCGTGAACTTGTACGTCCAAGTCCTTGTAAAGATGTTTTTTTTTTACTTTTAATACAATGAAAGCTTAACAACAATGTTAAAAAAAACAACACAACGGTTTGTTTACATTCCAATTTAGTTTCGCTTCTGTTCTGTGTTACACGTAACCTGTTATTAGGGCATTTTTATACAAAATTAGAGCAATGTTATTTTAGAAAATTGTTTTGAAATTAATTTTGTACAGCGCTTTTCGGCACTCATCAGAGACATTGATACGATAAATGACATACAATATTAAACTTACCGATAGTTTTAACACTATTATACGAAGGTTAGAGTAAGATTTTAATGATGCGAAATACACGTTAATACACCATTAAAAACTTAATCTAAAATGTATCTTCCGCATTTCAATTAATTGATACATTTAGTATTATTTCATGGTTTCCGATTATTCATGAGAATTAATACGATGCAGTTAGGCATACAAGTTTTTCAGACGGTTGCGTAAAACGCATTAAACATTCCGGATGGTCTTTAGATTTCGCAATAAAAATG
This sequence comes from Leptophobia aripa, assembly GCA_951799465.1. NCBI lineage: Eukaryota > Metazoa > Arthropoda > Insecta > Lepidoptera > Pieridae > Leptophobia > Leptophobia aripa. The sequence continues at coordinate 3,910,978 of OX637272.1, read as the reverse complement.
TGAACAGCCATAAAACACGAATCCAATCAGTTTTGAGAATCATAAAATAAGAATAGCAAAGTCAACAGGAAAATTCTTACTTTATCTTTCGCCGTGTATTTGTGGAAGTATTTATAAAATGTTTCTCGTGTATTTTTGAAGTCCTGGTTATATACAGGTATATTAAGAGTTAACATCTGTTTTTAATAAGTAACCAAAGAAAGTCGCGAATAAATTGCAAGCTGAAAAAATGCGTAAGATGTAAGAAAGAATCTTACATTTATAAGATTTATTTGTATCTACAAATAATAATAAAAATATATATGAAACGACAAACCATAACCAACTGATTCCCAGCGTTGCATAATCCATTTCAAAACTCGGTCCAAAACTAAACTCAATGCTACATCAGATTCATTATAGTAGACAGGAACTAATTTTAATACGGAGCCGAGCCAACTAGGCCAACGTGAAGCGAAAACAAAAAAATATTTGCGTAGCCAGAGTGATATGTAACAATTTTGTCACGCAGGGCGTTGCGCCCGTTGTTATAGTCACGCGTTTAATAAATTAACCTAACGATGTTTACGTGACAGCAACGTGTTTTTTAAACGGCCTTGTTTGGATTTTGGAACACGTTATCCTTGCCTATAAAACTATAATCGTTTGGCATCTTTGCATGTACTATACGAATATTTTGTATTTTGTGTGCAGGCAAAAGTGGTTTTTGTTATAACCTTGCAAAAACATATATTTAATAGTATAAGTATATTGGTCTCGGGCAGAATAGACGACTACTGGAAATCATAAACTTTCTGGTTCCCGCATATCACACTCGTAGTCGTGCCTTGTTCCATGTCCATCATGCAAGCACGAGTTACGGACAAAACTCAGTATTGTTTCGCGCAGCCAGAACTTATAATGAGTCCTTGGTCGTATGTAGTCTAAACAGAAATTCTTTAAAAAAAACTAATCAAAGAGTTAAACTCGCACACTCACTCACACAGCAACAACACACACTAATACACTCACATTAAATGCTCGTTCCTGACTTGTTCATATTATTATTGTTTTTGATCTTAGATTTACTTTCTGGTTCTATGTTTTAACACTATTTTGGCTTTGTTTTTTATCTTTTATTTATTATATAAACTGTTTATTATGCTGTATGGGTTAAAAAAAATAGACACTAAAACAATTGGCAATTTCATCTAAAATTGACAAAAGTATAAAAGAAATAAACAACATTTTTTGTAAGTAAACGAGACTCTCCTCTACGACTTATTAGCTGTATCTCATCTGTCATAAACATCTATGGTATTGTTTTTCACCGCGTCCTTCGCTACCTGCTACCCAGAAAATCAACTGGCCGGGGAACTAGCCACAACACGTTATAATGTTCACAGTCGCTAATCCACCGCAAGGGATTGTGGAATTGTCTAAACTAAATAGCCAATAAGGTTCTACAGTCATCTATATTCCATTCACGAATTATTAACTCAAACTTAAACTCGAAATATCTTTTTTCAAGTAGGTCTTTATAAAGACAGTTTTGAATCGTCAATTTCTACACTACCAAAGTTCGGAAGGCAGTCATCTGCCGAGAAGAACCGGCAAGAAACTCGATAGCTACTCTTTTAAAATAAACAAATTAATACAAAATTGTGCTACTGACAATTAAAATAACAAAGCATTGTAAGGCTACTCAAGAATTGAACTGTCCAGATGTTGACCAATTCCCGACACATTAAAGGGATTGTTGTCGTCTAAAACTCAATTATCTCAATCTCACCAACGTTCATTTGATCTAAGCCTTCATTTAATATTTAACACAATTAATTGTGTATGTATGGACATATATTAAAAAAACTCTCAGTTAATAATTGTTCCGTTGATTACTTAAAAGAAATAAACGTATACGTCCGTAAGTAGAATATTACAACAACAATAAAAATGTGAACAACAAAATGAAACCCAGTTATCTTAAAAAAACATCTCGATTTCTTTAAAAATAAACGAATCATATTTCCATTAACATTACGAGCAGATTTAATTTAATTTTCTTGAACGGATATTGCCTCCAGAATGTTTGGGATAAAATAAACATATCTGACCTTACATTAGCAAAACACATTAAACTTATATTGAATGCCATTTAACGTCAAGGTGACCGAGAATATAATAAAATATGATGCATTCTGTGTTGCAATGTAAAATAAAAATAGATTCGCATTTCTCATAGCTATAATCTATTTATACACTATATCGGTTATGATGAAAAAGGGCTCTTGAAAGATAATCGCTAAGTAGATTTTAATGACTGCAAAACGTGTGGAAGTCCGGAATCTATCCATCACTATGTTTAGAAAACTTTTATATATCCTGTGAGGGTCGTGATCGTTTAGACTTTAGGTGAAGCTACCACATGCGTCAAGGTATGTATGGGTAAAACGATCCAACTTCAACGTTTTAAATTTGATGATAAACACAGGGTTTATATAATAGTAAACATAATAATATACGGTATACATAATATACTGTAAGTACTTTAAATATAAAACTTTTAATAAGTATAAAGTATTAACTATGTTAAAATTTTAATATACCGTAACTTACACAACAGTTCTTATTGTAAAATATTTATTTGTGTGTTTATTTCTTTATGTAAACTGTATTTGTATTGCTGTTATATCCTATTTGTATTTATCTATTTTATTACCGATATTGTCTTAAAGTTTTAAAGATAATGAATTCGCTAAAGCTAACCATTTTCCAATGTAACATTAAAGTTGGCTCAAAATACTATCGAATGCCGGTATTCAAGTCGGAGCCAAAAGCTAATTAATGTAAACGACTAGCGTTTTGCAATAAACAAACTAAAAGCGATGCAAATGCTAACTAAAAAGAAAATTGGGGCATAACTCTGGACTTTAAATGAAAGTACTGGAAATACAATGAATGGAACTCTGGCTGATCCTTAGAACGAAATTCAAATTAATTTAAATTAAAACATACTTTATATGGACTGTACAATAAAGTTATTTCATTAACATAAGCTATTTTACATATATTGTAGAAAGTATTGATAAGGTAGGAAGGGACCAAATTGAGCAGGTGGACCACTGAAAGAAATGTGTTGAGTGGCGTCCGTAGACATTCAAAATGTTATATTTTAAAGAGACGTAAAGTGATAGAGAAGACGAGAGGATATAACGGACTCATCCTACGAAAACAGAGTCTAACAGGATTATTGCACTTTATCCCGGTTTTATAAAAGAGAGATATTGCCCATCTTGAGGGGCTGTACATTTGGCAGAAGCGCGAACACAACAGCATGAATAATGATAATATAGTATTGTATATTTATTTTTTTAAGTTTTTTCACTGGTTTAGGTGATAAATGGAGTCGGGGTAATGAAACATTTCAAATACGCGAGAAAATCCTTATATAAAAAAATACAGATATACTATTAAGTAATGATTCTATAGACTATGGTCAAAAAAAATGTTTATAGAAAACGCTTTAAAAATAACATCATAGATACAAAATTCCCACGTTTCTATCAATTGAAAATTTAAGATTGTTATTCAACAATGCCCTACAATTGATTAGTTTGCTTCCACAATATCATGGCTACCAATTGATATTATTGCTCTATTTGAATGCTTTTCATTGATTTAAATTCAAGGCTATACGCATGACTTGAAGAACACGTTGGGAATGTATACTTAAAATCATAAGTCTATAGATTTTTAAATCCTTTATAAGTTTACTTTATTACCTTTATTAGTTATACGCTGCGGTTAATCTATTTCCTTTCAGAAAGCTGTTATTAATGTTTTATTTGCTCCATTTATTGTATATTTGATAAATTAAAACTACAATGATATATGTATATGAACCCCATACTGTTTTTTTTTATAAAACATTAGACAAACTAGCAGGCAGGTCACTTTAAATGAAGAGTGAACCATAATTAACTTTTACAACTATTACTGAAACGTGTTAATGCGCATGTATTGCACTTCCCAGTCATTAAATCGAAATCTAATTCATTCCCTAGGGCTGTAAAACTTTCATTAATAACACACTGTATCACAGTATGGTAATGAAAAAAATGTGTTTAATTTATTGTATATTACGCAATAAATTTGATAATTAATACAGTTAATTCTTACTAACAACCACACTTCTTATGATATTAAAGTTTGAATCGAGCCGGTAATACTCTTTTAGTAAATTCTAAATAGTTCATGACTTTTCAAGGATTAACATACGAAAACAAAAAAGCATCAGACTATTATTCTTATACATTTCCTATTTATCTTTATATGAAGCTACAATACAATAAACTAAAAGCTTCCTCGTAACCAATGGTAATTTACGTGTTTTATTACGTAATTTGAATTAAATGATCCTTGGAAAAATTATACATAATATTTTTAAAGAAACAATATGTCAAGGATTAAATAAGAATATCAGAAGCCTAACTTGGAAAAGCAATTCCAATTTCAAAATTGAGTTTTCAAATAACATTATTTACTATTGGAGTACGAATCTTACGAGAAAATATAAACTTAGTTTCGTCCTTTAATTATTTGGATTTTTCGTTTCTTAACAAGCGACAATGTTAAGTTTTATAAAATAATAAAACAGTCAACTGTAAACAAACAACTACATATAGATTCTTACTACAACTACTCAAAAGGTCTTCTAGGTTAATGGTATGGTAGTTTGGTGTCTCCACGGGGCCTGGAGGGTGGACAAAGTATCTCAATATAATTTGCAGTGGGCTGCTACAAGGTGAAGGTCGTCAGTAATTATGGAGGTGGCCTCACCTCGAATGATAGATACATATATGACAGATTTGTGTACACATCAGCAATTCATTATATATTTTGTAGAGAAAACGCACATAAGATACGAAAATTGAAGTATCTCGCCTGAAAACTATACTATTACATATAAATTTAGCCTCCGGAGTCCTTACTAATGACGTGAACGAAGAGGGTCCGGCCCTCTCTCAGCGATTAAATAGGATTGTATTAATCTCTAATAAATCCATTTAGAAGGAAAATCCTTGTACATAGGTATCGCATAGCATCTGCTTAGACTTTATTACAACTGACGTTTGGTAACTAAGTGGATCCTTAAAATATTTTTTTACAAATAAAGCAAATACCTAAAAAAAAGTTAATGCATCAGCTAAGTAAACATTAGTAAATAACGAATCTTTTGCCATATTGTGTATAACATGCCCCATGTTAGTCGAGCCATCCAATTAATTTGAAGCCACTGCAGTGCTGTCTGAAGCGAACAAATTTCCGACTTTTCGTAAAGCCCTCGACTATCTGTCGCATGGGATTGTGTTTACCTTTGCAGGATAAATAAACATTATCATTTATAATAGTAACTACTTTTGTTTGGCCAGTTATTTTATATATCTATTAACTTTATGCTATAAACTTATCAAAATATCAAAAGAACATATCTTACGTGTGACATTATGTTGTGAGAACCGAAAAAACTAAACACTTGGTAGCTGATATTATACTAACTTTAATATGATATTATGACTAAAAATTAGAACTATCTGTTATAAGATACAGTAGTAACATTGGATATTACGAAAGCTTTGAATTTCTTTTATGGTCGTGACGTAAATACGAATGAGAGAGATGATGCCTTCACCCTCTAGGGACCTTTTATATGAGGGTGAAATATGAAATATTTAAAACTGCTTGACGACAATCGAACAAAGGCAAGTATTGTATCTTAGAGTGACTCAATCAACAGACTAGCTCCCTCATCTAGCAACTTCAGTTCGATGGGCAGGATGCTTAATTTATATAAAGTGCCGTTGTCGACACTCACACTTCTAGAAAGCCCGCCTTGCCCGCGTTTCATAGATCTGCTACGCTCTTTTTTAAAACTAAACTCAATCGAATTAGACCGGAAATAACGTGCCAATTCCAGATGGTACGTACGTCTCAACAATCTGAATTCGTGTCATGTACCAAGAAAGTCAAAAAAGAATGTATACAAAAATTAAGTCTAGCTAACAAGTATATAAGAGTTGCATAATAAATCAGCGAGCTGCCCTTGAGTATTGAATGTCTTGGTCTCACATGTCCGAGGTATTTGCGACTGATTATGATTGACTTAATTGCTAATGGATAATATTGCGTGGTCAGATTTTATATACACTTAAGGCCATTCTGGCAACACATTGGCTCAAAAAGTACTAACTTGCGGTCAATTTAAGGGGTTCGCGATATTTTGGTAGGTAGCGACCGGTAGTTTTTAACGTTTAATCAGGCAAATTAGCTTGGATTAACTGTTGTCCCGGCAACTTAGCTCAATGTGTACAATGCAAAGTTTAAGTATTTTACAGGTTACTTTTAAGTATGTTTCTCCAAATGCATTGGCGTAGGAATTCACTCGTTTTAAAGGTGAATAAAAAGCTTCGTTGAAATAGTGGCAAAGAAAATTAAGCACTTGGGGATTTTTTTATTCATAAATACATTGAATGATGATAAAACATGTCAAAAGCACTTCAAAATCCATGCCAGTGAGGTTAACACTTTTATATTAATGAATGCAAACATAATTTAATTCAAAAAACATATTGAGATTTTTATAGCTCTTAAGGTCTAATTAGTGATTTCATTTTTTTTGCACTCGTTTGCATTTTGATCAGATTTATAAACCATTAAATAGAGACACATTAATAATATGTATATAATAAAACAAATACAAAGAATCTCTAGAAATTATCGAATTGAATTAATAACCGCCACTACCATCTTCTTAACGATGCCTACGCAAATATAGGGGAAATTATTTTTTTAAATTAATATACATATTACAATTCCGACTTTTTAATATATTAGAAAAATATTGTACTGTGTTGTTATTTTATATTAGGCTAGGGTCAATGATAGGACCTTACGAAACGGAAATCTGGATCATTAACGAAAATCAAATTAATTCATAGAGATTCCCACAAGTAGCACGTTGCGGCACCTATTCAATAATCCTAGCTATTGTACTTTTGTGCAACAATGGGGCAGCTGTTAGGCGCCCTAAATAGTACGAATCAAAAAAAATCTATTATAATAAATATAACGTGATAATAATAATTGTATCGTTTGTAAAGGAAAATAGAAATATTATTGGCAAATTCAGAGTGCATCGAATGTTTTAGCAATATTAGCGAAAATAAAAATTAAGAATATTATAGTTGGTCTGGATAAATACTGTTTTAATTAAAAATAAACAACATATTATTTTTGAAATTAGAAATACATTTTTTTAAAATCCTCCATATACTTTGGTATTAGTTAAATGGGTACAATAAAACCTCCTCTGTTTGTGAGGTAGTGATCTGACTAAAAAGGTAATCAAAGCAGTGCGAGAAAGAAATCATAATTATAATGGATTAAGTTTTATGGATAGTTTCAAAAAGTTAGGCTTGATCTAAAGTGAATACCACTTTGAATATGCATAAATAATCTAAGCAAAAGATATACGAGGTCAATTTTAAAATATAATGCATAGTAGTGAACAGTTAACAGAAATACAAATTTTTATTTTATGTGTAACATACAGTGGGGCACAAATGTCAAAACTCATAATGAAAATTACATAACCATTGCTGTCAATAATTAAGTTAATGTTATAATTCCTTAGAAAAACTTCACATGTTTGTTAGTATGTGTGCTTTCACATAGACATTACACTTGAAAGCATTAAAATTGGTTTATCAAACATTCAGCAACTACGTAAAGATAAAAGTTTTAGTTCATAGTTCTGGTCAGAAGTTAAGAACTTAACATTATATAATTTTTAGATAGATACATCAAACTTAAAGATCCCATGAGTCTTATAAGAACACTAGTTCAAGTCAATTGGGCCACAGCAATTGGCATGTTAAAATGGTTAATACACTACAATAAGAGTAAGGACAGAAACTCAGTCTGAAAATATGGTAACTATCTCTTAATGAGAAAATAGTTTATTTGGCAGTAGTTTACATTATAGTGCTGTAATAATAAAATAATATTTGGTTTTAATTGTAAAAAGCTGTATATGCAATGGAAAAGGACTTAATATTTTTCAGAAATATATGAATTGGGTCATACAGCTTACTGATTCTTATTGACACCTATCCTAAACTACGGTCGAACCCCGCAATACAGCAACTACGACGACTGCGCAAAATTACTTCTTTAGCGATCACGATGTTTTATATTTTACTACATAACAACAATTGCAAACCTAGCTATATATGTTACATAAGACCAGCCATATAAGATTTTCATAGATATCCTGACAATATTTAACAAAATAATTTTTTTAACCTGTTTACTCCTGTTGTCGACACCATTCGTCTTGCCCTCTTGCACATTCGCATTACTTTCCTCACTTTTTTCACTTTTCACACCCTCTAACGCCATTATCAATAGATAATAATATAAACTACCATGCGCGGCAAAATTTTATTTATACAAGTTTACTGCGCTACATATAAAAGAACTGTCGATAGCACACTCCCAGGCGATATTTTATTTACACAACATAACACACCAGATAAATCGACGCATCGAGCGCGAATGACAATGTTGCTGGTAGGCTGTGTTGCCATCTTAGATTTGTTAAATTACAGTGATTTGAAAATAAAAAAACAGTACTTTACGACAGTCAAACTTTCTCATCTTACAGTCATTTAAGGATGATATATTTCAGAAAATGAGAAACATAAAGAGTTTTATCGTCTGAAAATATAAATATTACTACCCGTAAATAAATAATTGTCTTCATGGTATAGTATTATATTCTTATTTATTCTTACAAATAGGATTTTTAGGGAAGAATACTAACGAATCGATAGTAATCAAGCTGCATAATTTTCTCCATCGACCAAATACTGATGCTCTCTTTCTGCTGTAATTTCAGTAGCAGTCGTGACTATTCGTCAAATATTAAATGCATTTATTTATCCTGTTTTACTGTATATTTGTAATACTGTATACAGTGAGAGCAACTGCTCTATAGCATATTTATTTATTTAAATTACAGTATATCTGCTATATTTATAATGCATCTGGCAACAACTTAAGTGTCAATTTTGAAGTTGAAAACAATAGAATAAAGTGATGTGACAAATGACATTAAACAATATAGAAATTGACATAAGTAATAGGTTATTTAAGGCAACATATAATGCAGTGTTGTCAAGTCGTTAAAGAATAAGTACATTAACAAACTAGGATGCATAATTAAAGACAATTTCGTCACCATGAATAAATTACCATAAGAAGGCTTATCATAATTAATTCGTGGTTCCTTTTGAAGGGCAAAAATATCTATGAAATTATTAAATGCCCGGCATCTACTATAGTTTTATGCCCCTCTAAGAAGCACCAAAGTTTGCTGAAACGAACGCATCCAGTCCAATATTATATCATTTACTCTGTGCGACAGGTACGAAATTTTAGCAGGAAGTTTAGTGATGATTTTAAAACTTGTCAAACGATGTCAATCTGCCATTGTTAGTCTTAATATTTGATACTGTTGTGAAGTATTAACTATTAAAAAATAAATTGAATTTTAAATTCAAATATTAAAATTTTACTTTTATTAAAAATTAAAAATATACCAAATAAGTTAGTACAGATAGGTAGATAGATTATAGTAATTCTTATTGAAACTTATAAAATAATTTCAAGCTTATATAATGCAAAAGAATTTCAATATTTATTTAATGTTAATGGAAATATACATCTTCAAGTTCATTTAATAACACCTTAATCAAACTCGGTACACAGTTATGGCTATTGAACTTCATGAAAATGTTGTTCTGAGATCTTCATTGAATGCTTATATAAATAGGTAACATGATTTACTCTAGGAAAAACTAGGAGTCCTATCCTGAATACTCATGCATCAGCGTTTGCTGCTAGTGTATTTAAGTATCTGTTCAACATAAAAACTTCTGAAACAATTTTTAATAAAACCTAATTAAACGTACTTAAATGTTCAAAAGGATGTAGAAATGTATATCGTCCATCGTTATAATTTGGGTTGTAATAAGTTATAATTTCCAATGTTACTTGTACTGAACAATTGGTATCTACTACTTGAGATAAACCACTAAGTTGTTGAATTACTTCTTTTTATAGAAGTTATCGTTACAATTTTATATATTGTATCGTTTCAACTACCTCACAGCATTTTAACTTACATTTGTAGTACTAAGTTTGTACCTTTTAATTTTTTTTCTAGAGTTATTGGTGCTATAATTGTTTTCTAGAGCTAGTTAGCTGACTCCGCAGTGATTTGTGCTGTGTGGTGGGCAACAACCTCAACATGCCTGATGTTGTCCAAAGGATGCTCAGTAGTGAGGAGGAGTGGAGTGCAGTGGCATCCTTCTGCCAGACGGTTATTTTATTGAAGGAGGCGGCTGAACAGGAGAAAGAGTTCCACCACCAATGCACTGCACTTTGGGAGACATGGAGAGCGCAGGAGAAGGTATGCCAACCTTCTTCCTCCGTTGTAGACAACTACATTAGCAGCCGCTGGGTGCCTGGTTGAGTGCGAACACGATCTTTTCAATGCGGTCTTGTAGGCTTACCCGAGGTGGTTTTAGTGGGTATTGCCCACCTCGTCTCTGAAAAGCAGAGACACCAGCGTGGGTTGAGTCCCACATATCCCTTATCCTTTGGGACCAGGGAATGCGAAAATGCATTTCCACCTCAAAAAAAAAAAAGAGCTAGTTAGCTAGTGATAGGTGACAATCAATTTTAAGTTCCCATATAATTGTTTTGTGTGTATACCTTGTTTTATTATCTTATTAGTTTCTTGTTTGTTAATATATTTATCACAGAAGATGTTTGGGGACTTTTTAAATAAAAAAAATAACAATGTTTATATCAGTCAGATGCAACAATTATACTTAATTTCCAATTGATTTATACAGTATACTGTATAAATATAATTCAAGGAATTAATACAGAAATTAATAAATATCGGATAGAACAATGTTTCTAGCATGTTTCTATGAAAATATGTTAAATATTTGATAGCCAAATTATTTTAATTATATATTTATTTTCATGTTATACGAGAAAATTCTTATGAAAATGTACATATATTGGCAGCATTTTATTTCCGTTTTTTTACGCTGATTGTAATATTTAATAAAATAATATAGCTTAAATAAATTTAATCATAATAACGGAAATACCAAAAGAATTAAATTTATCAAACAATAATACTAGGATTATCATAGTAATCTTTATAATATGTGATATATTTCCTTTAGAAATGTTAATGATAATATGCATTATAATTTTTAAAAATATGAGTATTTTCATAAATGAAGTCAAAGGATGGCCATTGTCATTACATACGATAATTATTATAAATTAATTTCTATTAAAATTATAATTTACATGCTACTGAGACATTTATATAATAGGCGAAACCGTGTGTGTGATTTTTGTGATGAATTTGTAATTTTGGTGCTCTTTACCGCAGTTCTGAAAACTGTGTATAGTTGTCGATGACGCTAGTTCTAAATGCTATAAAACAGTGGCCAATCATCAAGGCTATCCATACTACTAATCTCCTTAATGTAATTTAGTTGACATGTTACCGAGCGAATAATTATTATTACACACCTTATCAGTATATATAATAAGTTTACATCATAAATGGAATCGTTCAGTTACTACTAATTTTGTCCTTATCAATTGCCTATCTATTAAAATATTTGTCCAATGATTTGTAAAACAAACCATGTGTATGTACAAGTTGCATGTTAATAATTTTTGAATTTTTAAAAATCCCTATTTATTATTAAAACCATACAATTCTTTCTTCACACTCTTCTCACAGAATGAGAAGTTAAAAATCCGTTTTATCTACCTTATTTAAATAGGTGTTATTAATTAAACTCTGTTGTCTCTTTGCTTTTTTTATTTTGGTTCAAACACAACAAATTTTAACAATGCAACGTAGAATCCGAGCCAAGCTACCCAGTAATTAGCGGCAAGGTTTATTAATAGAATAAGCGGATAAGTTCCTTTATCCATAATAGAAAATATAAAAAAAAAGTTATGAAAAATGGATGCCTCATGATTTGACTTGTTCACCAGGGATAGGGGAAAGGAATATTTCACATTTAATAAAAAGTGGATTCTTTACGATAACGAAAAGCGAAAAATTCAATGGCTGACCCCAGTTCAAACCCCACAAGAGTTTCCTGAATCAAGCTTACCTTATAAAAAGGTAACTGTTTGGTTCTCCGATCTGGTCAAGCAATTACGGCAACGTGTTCGCCAGACCTTGCCACAATGGACTACCATTTGTTTCGTGATTTGGATAATTCTCTACGTGATAAAAACCTCTCAGGAGGCGGTACGAAATGCTTTCACACAGTTTATCGAATCTACTCACCAGAATTCTATCGCAACGGCTTAAATGACCTTCCTATTAAATGTCAGCAAAAGTATAGGTAATATTGATCAATGTTTTGATTAAATAAAAATGTTAAAGGCAATTACTTGAACTCTATTTAGAGAAGAAATATATAAACAACAAGACCATAATATAAATAATGTTCTGAAATAGGAGTGGTAAATTTCAGAATATATGTGTAATTGACTTGACTTAAAATATAATTTACTAACGAGCATAATGGAGTTCACATCTCAATGTCCACATATTAAACTGATAACATTTATTATGAGTGATTTCTAACAAATATTATTAATCAATGTACTGGTAGACCAGAAGTCGAACATAACTTTTATAAACAAAACATGTGATGAATTGGAAAAAAGTTTAGTAAGAGTTTTTGATCTTAATCAAATATAACGCAAATTAAGGTACGATTTCTATTGCATTTTCTTGTGCACATTCAATATCAACGTTTTAAGTAATTTTTTCACAATTAATCATCATGTTTTTATAAATATATTATGTCACATACGTTTTATTAATACAGTTTATTATCATTGGTTTTCCTCAAATGACTGTTTTTTCTGACGCTACTACTAATAGAAGTACCAATGGGAGGAAACTGGACTCTAACGCGTTGTAACTACCATCGCGCACGTATAATTACGATGCATTCATTGTGTTTATTATCTACATATATTTATAAATTATAAAATATATATAACAAATTTAATAATCTTCGATCCGCCTTACAATTGTTGTGGGTGTAGTGATTTAGTGTTGTGTTACAAATTGCGTTAAATAACAAAATGCTGAAATGTAAGTAATTTTATTAAAAAGCTTATACATAGTGAACTTGAATCTTTTAACATTTAAAAAAAATAAGTAGGCGCCTGGTAGTCAGTATCTGTGACCCAAAAGCTGGTGCATTCCCCCCTAGCGTATAAGCTTCGCGTTACGGCGGGGAAATTCTGACAAGGAGCAAACTTTTTGAATTTGTTGTAAAAAATAGTTTTGCAAAAACAATAGGAATACTAGTACTATATACTAATGTATACTAGTGTTTATGTTGGTGCATGAAATAAATAATGTAGTTTGTTTATTATATTTATATTCAAAGATAAATATTATGTCAGGTAGGACTTGTCGTCCTTGAATACAATAATTATGTTACTTGTTATATGTAATAGTATTTGTAAATATCGTTAATAGAAGTCGTTCTACATAACATATTCCACAATGCAGGACGTGCAAGTGTTTATTTGATAAAATTGTCAGAGCACAACAAATTAGCGTTGAATTTTTTTTTTCTCGGCCTCAATATTTTCGTCAACACCATTTCAGTAGTTAAGCATAAGCTTAAGCACGAAGGCTTGTTGGGTTTTGAAATGCTGCATAAATATATTATTAATAAGAACATTGTAAAAAATAAAAAATATAAGATGCCCTAAGATCCTGAACGACATATTGGTAGTCGAATTGGAATGTACACATAAAATCGAACGTAATGTGGATAACGACTCAATACTGACAAGGCTTTTTAGGTCTGCCCGTGGTAGTATTTACTATTATACTACTGTATAGTAATGAATGGTATGAAAGTGGAATTTTCAGTCATTTTTGCATATTTATATTTATGCTACAAAGCATATATGTAACACGATATAAATTGACCGCAAGGTTGCAATGATATATCAATAAACCGTAATTAAAACAGACAGCGATGTTACACAACCTACAACTGAAATTTTGTTACATAATATTTTTTGTTATGATATTTCTTTCGTACGAAATCAAGCCAATCTTATTATTATACAATAAAAAACTTATTGAAATTATGATGAACCATACGTTCGCTTAAAAGAACCATCATAGTCAGAACCATTCATGATTTTTATCATTTAAAGCATCTTTAATGTACATTAATTACGTATTGTCAATTGTTTCTGATAAGCTGATAACCTCGTGATGAGCTCTCAGTCGCCAAGTACACATACTTTGGGAAACTCGTCAGCTGCCTAAAAATACCATTGAAATTTGTGTGAGTTTGTGTTAAATATGTTGGGTCAATATAGATTTTGTTTTGTAAAATTCTCCCTAAAATATGTGCCAAACTGTATATATAATTTATAATAACAATGTAATACAAAATAATCCTAAAAACACTATAAATGTTTTTAGACCATTCTTGAAATTAAGGATACATTTTTTTTAAATTTATCACAATGTATTTTCACGTTTTGTATGTAGCTTTTGGAGTCGGTTAAATGAAACCAATAAAATTTGTATACCACTATAATAGAAATCTCGCCAGATAAAAATATTATCACGTACTGCGTATCTATAATAATTACAATGTATGTTTTAATTAAAATTAAGTGCTAAGTAAATATTGCCACATACAGTTTTCATTAGATACATTTTGAAGATAAATATATCTTATAAATTACATCCATGATATTCTAAAAATATGCTTTAGATTTTTTTCGGAATGAAAATCTGATACCTTCTACTGATAGTATATGTCAGAAAACTTGTATGTTTCGTTAATGAAATAAATAAATACATTTTATTTTCAGTATCAGTACAAGAAGCCATGAAGATCGGTTTTATTGGTGGTGGCAGATTGGCCTTTGCATTAGCAAATGGGTTTATTTCTGCTGGTGAGTCTGTTTTTGTTAAAGCTTACGTGTTAAGTTCTACATTTTCTGAGGTAAACATAATGTGAATCGTGTTATCGGATATAGACAGATCCCTACAGAATGCTGTTTGTTATTTATTCTTTAAGTGATTAGATAAGTTATCGACATTGGTACTTGTCGGTGTCATAGGCCGCTTTAATTCACAAGATTATTTAAATGTTTCTTGTTAAGTATGCAATAAAACTATACAAGTTGCGATATAAGCAATATAATCATTATCTTTACAGTTTACTTAGCTTAAAGGTAAAGGTCAGATGTAAAGGTTAGGTATAAAATAAAGGTAAAGTTTCCAAGAATCGTCGACAGTTCACAGAAGTTTATAAAATATTTTAAACCAATATAAATGCGGTAGATCTGCATTTTTATGTAATCCTAAAGTTCGTTTCTTTGAGTGTTGATAATTAATGTTTGTATTTTTTATTGATAAAGTGTAATAAGGAAGTTATGTTACATTTAAACAAACTAGATGGCGCTTAATATGTATTTTTAAATAGACTGCTTTTTAAACTCGAAATTCGTGATGAAGGTGTGACCGCGGTTTCAGAGCCATTGGGTCGTAACCAACAGAGATATTAGATTAATTTAAATATTATTAATTTTAGGCTTGGTGAAACCTGACGAAATCACCGCTAGTGTCCATCCTGCAGATGTAGGGAGTGCTGAAGCGTTTAAGGTAATAAAATATTATTTACATTTTGGATATTAATTACGATTACAATTACTCTTTTATTGGTATATTCGAGTACTCTATTTCTTTCCGTTGAAGTAGGTATATCTTCCATATCTCCAGGTTTATTTGCCTGCCTTCTAACGGATATTGATCTCTAGGGAGATTAATCTTCTCCTGACCGTCTCATTTAATGTAGATCTATCTTTTAAAAGTGTATTTTTTATATTAAGGATAACACATATAGTGTTCCCCTGGATTAGGAAGTAGGTAGAATCATATCCGATTGAATTGCAGGATCCTTATCATGTTACCGGACCAATGCTGAACTTCAAAAAAGTTACCATTTTAATATTGTGAATAACATAAAAAATTAATATTTCAGTCTTTAGGAGCGACCACTATTTTTGAGAACAAGTCAGTTGTGCAAAGATCTGAGGTAGTCATAGTGTCAGTCAAGCCTGATGTCGTTGGTCCAGCATTACGCGAAGTTAAAGATCTTCAAGAGTCGAAAAACAAATTGTTTATATCCGTCGCAATGGGAGTATCTATTTCAAGCATAGAAAAGGTTAAAATTTATTTTACATATTTAAGCTGGAAACAAAAATAGAATTGAATTCACATAAAGATTAATTAAGAAATTGTAAAGGAAGTTAGCTTTTTTATAACTTTACAAAGCAATTATCTAAAGAACAATATTAGTCATAAGTATTCAATTAGCAATTATCACACTGTATACGCGACCACGATATAGACATTTAAATTTACAGGTGCTCCCACCGGAAGCCAGGGTAATAAGAGTAATGCCAAACACACCAGCACTTGTAAAGCAAGGTGCTGCAGCTTTCAGTCGGGGTTCCAGAGCTACAGCCGAAGACGCTAACGTGACCAAAGAGCTTTTCAAAGCTGTTGGCACCTGTGATGAAGTACCCGAGTATCAAATGGACGCGGTTACCGCTTTGAGTGGAAGTGGCCCTGCATACGTATGTTTGTTTATTCTGATGCGTTGTTTGATTGTTGTGCAGGAGTCGCACTTAGAACTTTCTAGTTTTAATACAATATGATAATGTTATCAAAACTATAACGAGCAGTATACTTATAGCTTGAGAGTAACTCTTTAAAGTAACTCTTGAGTAGGTGTTCTACATTTAAATAGTAAAATCTGTGAAATGTCAAATACCTTGTTTATAGGTAAAACAAACAAACAATTTAAGGTAAATTCCTATAATAAACCACACTTGTCCAGGTATACATGCTGATAGAATCTCTAGCTGATGGTGGAGTCAGATGTGGTCTACCAAGGGATTTGGCTCTTCGTCTTGCTTCACAAACAACTTTAGGAGCTGCATCTATGCTGGTTGATGGAAGCCACCCAGCCGCATTAAAAGATAATGTGACTTCACCTGGCGGTTCAACCGCAGAAGGAACTTATCATTTAGAACAAAGTGGTAATATTTTATAAACCGTCGTTAAACAATCTATTAAACCTTGTCGGCCTCCGAATCGGACTGATGAGATTAAAAATACTTTAATACAATTAAACTCCAATTGCAATACTTAAGAATAGGATCCGAAAAAAAATTTTTTTAGAGCTTAAGAATATCTATCTAGACTTACTGTGAAATAAAATATTTAAGGTTTCCGATCAGCTGTTATCGGAGCAGTCATGGCAGCATCTAACCGATGTGCGGTTGTAAATGAAACATTGAACAAGTGATCAACACAAAGAAAAATCTAAACTCCCTGGGAAAACACATCAGATATATAATTGAACCTATGTTTAATATGGTTTTAAACAAACTACTTTTATTTTATATAATTTTACAGTGTTTAGTTTGATACCAAATGAATAAATTAACTCAAACAGACTTTTATTATCATTATATCAACTACTTTAATAAATATAAACAATACTTTATTCTTTACAAATAGTATAAGTACATTTTCACAATTATACATTCAAAATGGTGAAAATATAGTGTGATTTAAACAGTTCGTATATGAGAGAGCAATTTACAATTGGTATTTATAGAAATTTGACAGCTCACCCAAGGCCAACGTGACTAGTGTTTTAATTTCCATACTTGGTAAAGGAAAAGTCTATATATTTTAATGTTTTCCTTTAGGATACTCCGCATAACAGCCGTCAATGCACAGATTCACATTGTAAGTTCTGCACCCGAACATAGTTGATTTTTGCAACTTTATGCTATAGCATAACTTGCAAACAGATCTAAAAAAAATTTAAAAAGAAACATATATTAGAATATTAATTAAAACAAAAAATATATATATGCATATTATAAATGTGTAAGTGGGTTTGTATAAGAATAGTGTTTTTTTAGGTTAGTAGTTCTGAATAGAAGGCTTTATTATTAAATAAATAAAAACTGCACGTCATTAATGTTTTTGTTAATTTCTATTAGTGGGGAATTGGGATCACTATCTGCCACAATTTGAGGAATACCGCTTTGATTTTTAGGGAATTGCAAAAATGGACATTAGCAACACTACTAATGGTGTAATCTGTATTCTTGTTGTTAGCACTTAGCTGTATATTGTAGTCTCTTTAGTTAGGGCTTACTGCTTAGTAGTCTGTGCATTTAGTGTTGTAACTTGTAAATGTTTAATGGGAATGTTTGAATTAAAACCTTTCTTAAAATGAAAAATTTGTTTCTCGCAAATGTAGAATTATTGTGATTTGTTCGCTTATTCACAAGCCAGGTAAACCATTTAAGTCCAAACTCAAATCCGGCAGAAAGGCGGTTTGCGGCCTTGTGATTTGTGATGCTACTACGTCTACTTTTGTGTGTGTTTGTTGTTACGCCCGGTTTTTTGCTAGTCAAGTGTTGAACAAGTTGCTACGAAGTGCTGTACAACGTAATCGGAAATCTTAATAAATGATATAATCATATATAGTTGGAAGTTCTCTCCGTACCTATTTGGTCGCATCTGACCTTACTTTTAAGTAAGAATCTGCGACCCACGCCGTATAATAAAACTCCTACGCGCCACCAAGAAATTAACTGCGCCGTGTCTATAAACGATAGAATGTTAAGAAAACTAGTCGTTTTAAATTAACTTTACTAATTTCACGTGAAGATATATTATTTACAAGTGTTAGTGTTAACATGTTCAAGTGTTGTTTAATGGTAATTACATGATTCCATGACTAACTAGAATATTTTTATAAACTTGTCAAGGTTGTAACTCATATTTGAGGACTAAACTCATTAATGGAACAGATGGTATAAATTGTAGTTAATTACTATTCAACAACCTCCTATTTAATTTTACTTATTCTTTATAATTGTTTTGTTTTTTTTTTATTGAGAGTGATCATTTTAAAATCATTAAAGTTGATCATCCGATGTATTTGGTTTGACCTAGCCACTGATTTAATACGATGTATTTTTTTGCAGATAATGATTAGTATGAAAGTGGGTTTGAGTATTCTACCTAATATTGTAGATCCAAAATAATGAAATAACTATATATTTCAAAGTGATAATGGATGAAAATGATATCATTATTTCTTCCACGGAGGTAATTAAAGGTAAGGTAATTACTATATAATTTATTTAACATACTTTGTTATAAATATCTTGACTCTAACACATATACAGGTCTTGCAATAATTGGGGTTCAAGTCCTTTGGAAATTATAATACCGACATTATAATATATCTTTGTGTAGTAAAAAATATTTTACATAAAAGTTTTCAAATAATAATTATAAATTACTTATATCAGTAGTTTTCAATTTTACTTTCCACTTATGGTTCAGCACATATAAATATGACTGATTGAAAATGCAAAAAAATTAATGTTACACTGTAAACAAAGTAAAATTTAAGTCGGGGAAATTCTTTAACTTTCCTTTATTTTTGTATACAAAAATGAAAAATCACTTATTGGCAGATATAATTTAAAATGTCCTACACATTTACACAGTTATAAACTATTAAAGTCACACCATGACATCAACATCAACAAAGGGAATTACATCAGATGACAGTTACAAAGCTTCTGACTGACCTTCAGTTTTATGTAATCTGTTACAAATTGTTTGTCAAGGTTTCTCTAAGTCTCATATTATGTGTGGAAATTGAGGGTTACTCTAGTTTAGATATAAATGGGATATTCCTTTATTATAATATAATATCTTATTGGAGTAAGGGTATCTTATACCCTTTTATGTTATCTTTCACAACTCAGTGAACCTGAGTAAATTAATGTATTATATATGCTAGAAATTAGTATTAACATAAAAAAAACAGTGAATTTCATGGAACTAAGTTAAAATCTAGCAAATCCAGTTTTCAACCACTTCAACAACTGACCATTTAAAACAGATTTTTCAATTTTCTCTGATAACTTTGTGACAGGTTTTAATACTGATTTCTCTACTATGACTTTATAAAGTAGAAACACTTGGAAACTTGTAAATACATATAACATAACCTAGTACAAGTGAGAATATAATGTATTCATATACTATGGTACCACCATAAAATATTTTTTTTTTCTTAAATATATATCTTTTTTTAATATAGAGATACTTACATTATTTGCATATTTACAAAGTGCTTCAAAAATTTTACTGGCAAAGTTGTTCATAATGTTTATTACAAAACTTTCTTCTTTATTATATCATAAGTATAACTTCACATGCAACTATTTAACCCTTTTTTCAGTTTCTTACACGGATGGTTAGTGATCTAACCTAAGGGTTGTACATTTAAGCACCAATATTTTTTTACTGTATTAACATTTTTTAACATTGTGAGGTGTATGATCTGTATCTACAACCTTACGCAAAATGGTTAACGATTAGACAGAATGTTTTATTAAAATGTCTGTCTCATTTAATGAATGACTTATATATTCGAAAAAAGAACTTGCAACCAAATACCCAAATTAGGGCAAAAACTATGTTTTGTATTAGTGTCATGAAGCTGCCTACTTATTTAATTTTAAATAAAGTTAATTTTCTAATTCATGATCCCCGAACAAGTTAGTTCGACTAGACATGAGCGTTTTGCAAGACATTTTGCTTATCATCCTGTATGTATTGTGTCATACATTTTTAAAGTTATCTATTGTACAGCCTGAAGAACGCATGTTTCTATTTTTAAGTACAATATGATATTCAAAGCTTGCTAACTTCTAACAATTACCGTATCTCTTCTGTTGTAAGTAAGATTGTGGTGTATTAGTATTGGTGTGTGACCAAGCCGAATAATTAGAAGTCTTCTAATTTTTTGCGTTCTTAACTGCATGTTCTAAAACCATAACTTTTTATGTATATAAATTATGCAAACTACATAGCATTTCCCATTACATTGTAGCGCTAATTTGCATACATTATGCACGGCCTTTTTGAAAGATAAGAAAGTAGAATCACTAAAATGCTATTGTTACTTAAAAGTACTGGTGATGGGCCTCAAATGGTGCATGCAACAAAATTATCTGTGTATTTAAGATGGGTACTGTCGGAGTATTGTATTACTTATTATTGAAAAAAAAAATGCATTTAAATGCCATATAAGGTTGACGAACTACATTACTTAAATTAAAACGTTCAGTGTCGTTGGCCTTGTCGTTGTGACAGGTAGAATAATAGTTAAAAATATATTTAAATAAATAGTGAATTAAAAGTAAATTGTCATTTCTTAAAGCCTTTATATACAAACTATTGTACCTATAAATTAAGTCATTAAAAGAAAAATATCTATCATAATGTGTCTTATACGGAGTTCATACATTATGTTATTATATCGTCGTATTTGTATGTATTATAAAGGTTTGGTACATTTTGCATTCGTTTATATTTATTCTTTTATTTTTGAAAACATAGCATAATTCCCAGTAAAGTCTTATTCGTTTTTTATAACGTTTAAACTCTCAACTTTCCTTTGAAATAATAATAATGTATATATAACTTAACACTTTTTGTATTTAAATATTCAAATTGACCTGCATATTAACAATTTAAATTAAGCCCCCGCATTTAATATATTCAGAAATAGCCATCGCTTCCTACCCTACACATGCAATGATGTAGGGTGCAAGTGTTAGAGTGCCCTTGAAGTTATGTAATGTGTGGCCCAAGGACGGGCGGGAAATATTTACATTCGGATATCTTTGAATATCTAATATGGATTCGTATCTCGTGATTTTTCGTAACTGAATTCGTAATGAAGACTTATTGCTCTGTATTGAAATCAGTATATATAATCTCAACAAATAATATGGAAATGTATAAAGGCGGAAAAACCAACCTTTTTTATTGCGATTGACTGAGGGTGGTTTCGAAGGGTAAATAAATAAATATTTTATTTATTTACCTTTTAAATAAATATTTCCTTTGAATTCAATAGTTTAAAGTCTAATCGAGGTATAATTAGTTTGGTATAATAAATTTGTTACTACGTGTTCTGAAGTTTTGACGGATTAAATGCGCCACTACTAAGAAATAAAATAATTGCAAATATATATGTTGAACAATGGAAGAATTCTATTTATTTCCGGAAAATGAGTAAGGGCATTTTTTATAACGCTTATGCCGTTATTCTATGGTCTATGTCGAATCAATTTTGCTTGTTACGTCGCATGCAAATAATCGCTTGCAAAATTACATCTTAACTAGTGCAGGGTTACCTGTTAAGGGTTGAAACTCCCATTCTAGCGTTAATTTGAATTTGATCAATTACATCGTTCACCTTGAAATGTAGGCTAGTGTGCTTATTTTGGGATCGATTAATTTTTTCAAGGTTTTTGTTGTGGTCGGTACTGGTACGAAAATGCAAAAAAATACTGGCTTGTATAAAGCTTAAGCAATTTTTAAGAACGTTCTTCATAAATATTTACTTGTGGATTTAGAAAAGCTCTATTGATATACAAAAAAATGCATTGCTTTAATTTTTGATGACGCAATACAATTGTAGAAAAATCAACAGAGCGTTGTAATTGGCAGTTTAATAATAAATCATGCAATGTCGTGTATTTTTTATGCATGTCCCGATTAACGTGGTCGGCGAATATTGATTCGAGCAGAGATCACTTCAATTAGTAATGTCAATAGCCGGTTTTTTTTGAATAAAATAAAATTGTTTTACGTAGCGTTAATACCACTATCTAATCTTATTTATACTTATATTGAACTGAAGAGTTTGCTTTCGTTGCAAGAGTGTAGTAGTGCCATGATTATAATGGAAACGTTCTGAAATACCTATTATCAAGTTGTATCTATGTACGTAAAGTGATTTTCTATAATTCTTTATATTATTTTTTTTACAACTGTAATTAGTTCGTAAAAGCACCGCATTATTTGATTGTTTTTAATTCAGACTTAAATAAATCTATGTCTTGGAAACTATTAAGTGTTATTTCGTGTAGGTGAATCTAGACAGAATTACCTAGAAGCATGCGAATTCAATTTTAGATTTTATTTTGTTGCATCAGTATTTAAGTTTGATTAAATCGAAGTGAAGCTTTCAAATCGGTCTTTGTTGATTTTTTTTATTTTTATTTACACTAATTCTGATTACAACTTTTTTTTCAGATAGATTATATTTCGCAACACTAAAAACTGGCTATAAGCCGAAGCCTACGCGCAACAGTAAATATTTTCACATCGAAGATGAAATTGTGTATGAAAACTTCTACTACGATTTTGGACCCTATCACCTGTGCCATTTGTACCAATTTTGCAATAGACTCAATGAGGAATTGGAGAAGAATCCGAAGAAAAAAATCGTTTTCTACACTAGCAATAGTGAAACACTTAGGCTTAACGCAGCCTATCTTATTGGGAGTTATGAGGTTAGAAATTTTAGATATTTGAATTGTATTTGGTCTGTGAATATGAAAGGTTAGAAGTTTAACATTTTATCAGGTCATTGAACTGATCAGATTTGTCATAGCTTCTGTATATATAAATAACAAATAACAATAATACTTTATATCCACGTAATAAATAGTTAACTTTATACGTTTAAGTTGTGAGCTACTTTCTAGTATGGGTGACATACAAAACGCGTCCTTTTATAGCTCATAGATATATTTTTTATACAATAAATTGTGCAGGTCGGACTACAGTATTTTTACGCTTGATTGGTTAACAACTCGCGTGGGCGTACCTACTTTATTTATATACAAATTTATATATACAGATTTTAATACTATTTACACATTAAAATTATAAATGAAACGATATGATAATTATGAAAGAAATGTTACAAAATCATATATAACAAAGCTGTATTAAGCGTAGAATTAGGATTTTAACTTAAGTAAAAGATTTAAAAGAACAATACAAAATGCACTCGATTCTTTTAATAATCCTTTAGGTTTATGGCCGTGGTGTTCAGATTTTAATTATATTATTATTATTTACACAGATAATATATCTCGGCTCCTCGCCGGGAGTGGTCTACAAGCAGCTAACAGAAGGCGCGTGGTCCTTATTAAACTTCCGTGATGCTTCTGGTGGACCTGCGCTGTTCGACATATCACTGCTGGATGTGCTGCAGGGTATCAAAGTGGCTCATGATGCGAAATTCTTCGACTTTGACCATTTTGATGCGGAACAGTACTTGTATTACGAGGTAATTCCTTCGTATTAGATATTAAACATTATTTGAAGTTGTTTATTTATTAAGGGGTTTTAAGTTTTCTCTACTTGTTGGCAAATAATAATAAATTTTTGTATTATTTATTTTATCGCACCGTCCTAATTATTTTTATTATATTACATTTATACTTACGAAATCAGGGCATAGGAATCATTTCGTTTAACGATGTGATTCCACCACTTTTCCTGCTGGGTCTATCAGTGTTGACAGCTCGATTTGTATTATGAAAGTAAATAAATATGTTTCTAGAAAGTCGAAAACGGCGATCTCAACTGGATTATTCCGGGGAAAATGCTTGCGTTCTCCGGGCCCCACCATCGCTCGCGTTTGGATCGGGGCTACCCTCTCCACAGCCCGGAACACTACCACGAATATTTCAAGAAACATCACGTGACCACGATAGTGCGGCTCAACAAGAAGTCGTATGACGCAAGGCAGTTCACGGCGCATGGGTTCGAGCATAGGGAGTTGTTCTTTGTGGACGGTTCCGTGCCTTCGGATCTGATAGTCAATAGGTTCATAAGGATCTCTGAGGTAGCTAAGGGCGCTGTTGCTGTGCACTGTAAAGGTACATAGTTTTCATCGCATAGGACTAGACTATATTGCATTATAATTATTCTTTTATAAATTTTGGTCTGGCTTGATTCTAGTTAAATTTATAAATTAAATTGCTAAATATGAAATATATATGTTATTAACTATGTGCTTAAATGTTTTCAGCTGGTCTTGGCCGAACTGGAACTCTGATTGGGTGTTATATGATGAAGCACCACGCTTTCACAGCTCGAGAAGCTATAGCATGGCTGCGGATCTGCAGACCTGGATCTGTTATTGGACACCAGCAATGGTTCCTCGAGAAGTTAGTTTCAATCTGATTTTTTAGCTAAGAGCATGACTTGTCTATCAATATATCAATATGTTTCAACTTTCTGAAGTTGCACACAAATTATTTTAAGAAATGTATAAAATATTAGTATATTAACTCTCTAATTAACCCTCAAAGTTAAGGCTGGGAAGTCGATTTTAGATCTGGGTGAAAATCACTGTCGAAGTGAGGTCACCGTTCCCCTAATAGTTCTTCAGGCTATTGAGGGTTAATCGCCTGCTTATCTTAATTCAATTCAAAAAACTGGACCGATGTTTTACACCATAAATAGAGCTCGATACAGCATAGCTGTATGCCCTTTGTCCCACCGAGGCCACATAAGTCTCAAAATTCCAAATCGCATTTGATAAATTAAATACCTTGTTTGTTTTATATCAAAATTGTATCTGTGGTTTAAATCCCAATATCTAGTTAAGACTTCAAGTCAATTTTAAGCGTAGTACAATGTTAAAAATTATTTGCATCCGAGTTAAAAGTTTTTCAAAGGTTAAAAACTAACCGTACCAAAACAATCAATATAGTTATATTTTTCAGTATCCAACCTCGGATGCTTGCCGAAGGAGAAGCGTATCGTCGTAGGCATAATATCACGTGTTTGCCCGTCTTCGTGCGAGGGATATACAGCGATTTGGCCCCGGAACCGGTGCTGGCACAAGAAAAACCAGTTTCGCTTCAAACCATATTGCACGCCAAAAACGCTAATACCAATAAGGTACTATTTGATAAATTTCTTTTGAGTTGTGTTTCATGCGTTTTTTTGTGGTTACGTAAACAAATTTCTTACAATTCTCAACTTGACATTCAAATATTTAATGTCAGATTGTAGTTGAAATAAAAATATGGCAAATTTTAATTGATTTATTACAAATTATCTTATTTACTTTCAAAAGTATCTGAGGACTTAGTAGTATTTTTTTCTTTCAGCTGGATAATGCGAACGCACTCAACGCGAATGAGACAGACCGAGAAAACAATATAACACCGGTTATTGGCAAGTACAAGACTACCGCTTCTCCAATGTTGCCAGCAAAAGTGTTTACACCGAAAATGAACTATATGCTACCCACAAACAATTTAAAGAATGCAAATAACACCAATCTCAAACCACAGCCGAGGTCGATAAACACCACGATAAAATCTCACTACGCTGCCAAAACGTCCACTTTCCCCCCCACAAGAGGTGCCAACTCACAAGCCAAATTGACTGGGGTCAAAGCTCAGTTTACGGGGAAAAACAGCTTCCACGGCCGCGCCAATCTTGCGCGACCCGCAAACTACACTCACGGCGCTAGCCCCATCAAGACATTCACTAGGAAGGGTGTCAGTGTCACAAAAATCACCTCAAACGAGACAAACGCCGTCACAAACGTCAGCAACGTCACTACAACGCTCACAACGCTGACGGAAAACTGTAATTTAAATGGGAAAAATCGTCTTGCATCCGAGCCAAATCTCAAAGCGACGCCAAAAATTCCAACAATAAATAGCGCTCGGAAGAAAATTATTGTTCGTTCGAATTCCAGTTCGCGTAAGAAACTTCCTAAAAGTGGTACCATGAATCTTGAAGCCAGCCAGGAGCTATCGTCGAGCGATACCAATATAACCAACATCTCTGCCGATTCCCTGGACACGCCGTTTCGTTTCAGACGAAAACGGGATAAGTCAAAGAGTCCTGAACCGATGGACACGATATCTAACTCAATCATAACCGCGGACGTGACCCCGGAAAACTACGAGGAGACAAACAATTCCCAAGGGAATAAGTTGTACAAAATTAAGGCTTTGCGAAAGAAATGTCCCACATTTGGTGTGAGCTTGTTGAAGAAAGAGGGCGTTCAAACGCGATCGAGTAGTTGCGCCAGCGGGTCAACCGCGAAGAAAAAATGATCTCCACTCAGCGAGTTATGTTGCATAGCACATTTTAAACTCGATGGAGAATTTTCATAGAATATCGAGAAAAAAAATTATCTATTTACCATAACATTTTATTGATGTTCCAAAATACATCGATTTTCGATTATGTTGTTTGAAGGTCCTTCGAGCCGGATTGGTAGGTTTGTTTAGATTCGTGCCGACTGACTCGTTTCCATATCACGTATGTTTCCTAATAAAAAAGATTTTCTAAACAAAACTATCAATAAAATCGCTTTATAGATATATAAGCTTAAAATGCGCAAATGCTTTTTGAATGGACCTTGGAGTTATTTAAAATAGACTGGTTCTAAGTTAGACATAAACTTTAGTGTATTCACGGCCTTAGTAAAACAGTATAATGAATCTTATATATCTCGAAAGAGGTATTTTAGTAAAACGAGCCTAAATGTATATTATATGTCATATAGAGACATGTGAGTGGTTGTATGTCCAATAATTGTTTAGTTGTGTTAAGTTTCAAAAATGTTTTGCTATTTTTTCCCACCTTTATCTTTTAATTATTATTTTTTTATTCATTTAAAACTTATACTCCATTTGTGAAGGTTATGTTTTGTCAATTGAAAAAAAATTATGTTGCTTATATATTTTTCTTTTCGATGTTTCTTTAAAAATAATATTTTTAGTTAATAAACAAAAAAAAAACTAAGTTTAAAATGATATAAAATTATGTTATTGGAATTTTAAATTAGTTGTTAAAAGAAAATGTAAGATTTATTTTCATTATGAGTTTGTAAAACGCAATTCTAAAGCTTTTCCTTTTATACAAAATATGTTTTGATATATTTATTATTATTTGCAATATTTTTTAGTTTATAGTAATTTTATATATTTTTTATTCATACATTTAGTATATTACTGCGTGATTGCATTAAAAAAAGTAATAGAGTCATTTTATATACGACTCGTACAACACAGTCATATCAATTGGATTTTTCTGAGAAAATATATTATGTTGAAATTAAATGCGATATTCTTATATAAGTGAATATACTTTTATGTTATACATAATACATATTATTTTTTTATGAATGCAGCATATGACGTCAAAGTAGGTAAGAAAGTATAAATTGTCCCCAAAACTAGAATATATGAAAAAAAAATTTATGTTGTATTTATAAGACTGTTATTTATTCCATTTTTAATACTTTATCTCTAGTGTAGTACTTACAATATTAAAAATCTGAAATGCACCTGTACGGTGTTGGTTTTATATACTCATTTTAATAATATTCTATCTATAAAACATAGAAATTGGTCCTTCGGCACGGATTTTTTTTAAAATTTTTAAATATTGTAAGTACAGCCCAGACATAGTATTCAGCCAGCTGATGAGTCGTTCTGAACGCATTTTATACTTTTGTGTCTAACTTGTGTTTTGTTGTCATTTAGATTGTATTAAAACCGGGTATAATCATACCCGGTTTTGTGATAATATTATTGAAGAATTAAAAAAAATACTGTTAACGAAACAGCTGTTTGAGCTATGGTTACTTTTATCTATATACATATTATTTATTTATAAGTAAATAAAAAATCGTCGAAATATTGTATTGTTGTAAAACCGGGGAAAAACACATCCTATACCAACAGATTGGTGCGTTGTTTTGTTACGTTTTCATTGCTTTTGATTTCAATTGTGTAATTACATGAGCTATGATCTTGCTTGACATTTATAGACTTCATTATTTTTTACAATGGAACTAGGCTGAATTTCAATTTTTTTTATAATATGGCAGCTTTGTGAGCCTAATGTAAAAAAGTATTTTTAAAATGTTATCGTGTTAATAATGTTTTTATTGCGTGATTACATACTTCATAGCTTGTGTCTAATATCAAACAAATTCATGAGTACGATGTAAAAATTAGCTTAATTTGTGTTATTTTTGTTTTAATTGAAATTTGGCCTAGTCAATAACCATGACGAAAGAGATTGTAAGGCTGATTTTTTAATCGTTTATTCAATTCTTAAAGTTGACGATTATAAAATTTGCCATAAGGAAGCCGTTCAGATACACTCAGTACATTAGGAATTATTCAAAGCATCTATTGAGATGTACATAACAAAAAGTTATGATAGTGTATATATATTTATATTATAGTAATGCCCTTATTTTTATATCATTATGCTCTGTTAACAATTTTACGGCGATATTTGATATACATTAAAGTTTCTTTATTGTATTGTATTCAAATTTGTGTCTGAATGGCTTCTATTAGGCGTGATAGACATGGATTAGGGACCAGATTAACCCAATATGTATAGATAATTTAATTTTATATATGTTGTGATCAATCTAATCAGTTACTAATGCATTGTTACATGTTAGGTGTATTCGAGTAACACCGTAGGGTGTATAATCTTGCTTAATAAAAGATATATTACTATTTATATGATTGTTTGTTTTAGCTCGGTTCCTTTGAAATTCAACTTGGCTAGAGATGTTTTTATTAATGTTTTATGATCTTTTGTATCCTGTTTGTTGTCTGCTTCTTTTCAGCTTGCTCGTTGAACACACATTTATATTTAAGACGATTCGAATATGTGATATGTATTTTACACTACTAAAGTAAACTTTATTTTTCTTTGTTAAATTGTTAATGTGAAAATATAAAAATGTATGAAAGTCGCTACTTTCATACATACTAAGAATTATTGATATTTTTGGTATAGAAAAATGCTATAGACATATGGCCCTTGCACTACTAAATACAATTTTAAGACACTTTCCTAAATAGAGAAATATAGCCACGGAGACGTCGCCTTTGTTTTAAAATTAAAAAAAACTTGTGAATTATATGTATTAACTTGGTTTATAAATGTATTTAGAATTTTGTGGGAAACTAACTTGTCGTTATCTCAGTTTCATTAAGATCTGTGGGTCTTGGTCTTGTCTGTGGTGATGGTACTTGTTGTATAACTAATTGGTACACACCACCCCGAAGTATCCCTGGTGAATCCAGATATACAATCACATTGGTAACCACCTGGTCGGTTCTTACAAATTTCTAGCATACCGCAAATATGGCGGCCTTCTTCACATTCGTTAATATCTGAGTAAAAATAACTTTATTTTATTTTTTATTTCTTAAACCTATACAGCTTATCAAAAAAGTTTACACAATAAAAATAGATTAAAAATAAAGCCATAAGGTTAAAACATAAAACCGGAAATAGAATCAAAGATCAGAAAAATCAAGAACAAAAAAACACGAACAGAAAAAAATAAATATAAATATATATACATATGAACAAGTGGAGTATAATATGTGAAGAACAAGCATTTAAATGTGTGCAATGGTGTTGCTGTGTGAGTGAGTGTGCGAGGTTGAGTCTTAGTTTTTTTTTAAAAGAATTTCTACTTAGGCCAAATATATCCAATGCCAGATAGGACTCATTATAGGTTCTTGCTGCGCGACACAAGACTGAGTTTTGTATTTATGAAGCTATGTAATATATAGGAATTAGATTTTTCAGTATTATTAATCTTACCTATACATTACCCCCTCTCGTTCTTTTCAAATCCATTTAAACACTGAACAAATATGGAATTCAAGACCGTCGTTGATGTTTGTGTTGTCGTTGCACGGGGTGTTGTCGTTGCACGGGATGTTGTCGTTGCACGGGGTGTTGTTGTAGTTGAAGTTGTCGTCGTTGCACGGGGTCTTGTTGTAGTTGAAGTTGTCGCCGTTGGTGTTGTTGGTTGGGTATCCGTTACATTTTCAGCTTCACTTTAGTAAAAATAATCGGAATTGTAAATTATAACATACTGTACCGTGTACGTGAATGAATGAAAATTGCATCGTACTTACATTTTTAAAGCATTTTGAACCATACTATTAAGTTGGTTAGGTAAAGTTGCATCTAATCACAATACACAATACTCAGTATAATTATACGTTGTATAAGGGTGATATAAGCTTGTTATAGTGATTTTTTATTAGTAGCAACCTAAAAGCATAAAGACATAAAATACTTACACCAAATAATAATATTCGTAGTCATGATTAGGACGTGGGGTGGTGCTTGTGATACCACGACGACTGCACGTAAAAGTACCCTGCACATTGAGACAGGTCATACCTCTTTCACAATTGTCTAATTTCAGTGCACATTCATCTATATCTGAAACAATTCCTAACATGTCATCTTTATACATTTTGCATCTAAATAGTTTCAAATAACTAGTTAATTGTTACTTTGTAGTCCCTTACTAATCAACAGACTAATACGTAGAAGTTCACCAATCAATTGATAATTTTGAAAGTGCTGTGTATTTGAATACTTACCAATACAAGCACCTGTGGAGGAATCTGGTTTAAACCCATTCTTGCACTGACATTTGTAGGCTCCAAACGTATTAATGCAATTCTGAAACTGGTCACAGAGATGAGTTTCATCTAGGCATTCGTCTACATCTGTAAAGAAGACGAATTTTAAGGAGATCATCACTCTTATAATTTCCATTCTGAATTGGACTGTACGTACAATAGTATGTAAATTACAAAACGGGTTGATGCTCTTTCTATTATATATATTTAGTGTTAATTATATATATTTTTATTTTAATAAGTATTCACATGCTGAAGAAAATGCAAAAAAACTTAAACACCAGGTATACGCATGAAACAATTCTTTAGGAACTAATAGGAGAAATAATCTTTTATCGTAAGTAATAATAGTACCTTCACAAAAAATAGAATATGGTATATTCTTGAATCCCGGACCACATAGCTTAAACACGTCGCTTAGACAAAAGTAACTGCCATACGTGTTAATACAGAGTTTGGAAAAATGCCGACAGTCGTCCAATCTTTCCGCGCACTCATTAATATCTAATAAAAAACGAGGGGTTTAATTTAAACTGATAAGTAATTACATTGTAAAATTATAATGTTGCTAAAAACATTTTTAAATACGTCCAACTACTAAATATATATATTTTTTTTACATTTCTAAATAGTATGGGGTCTCCATTTAGGCAATGAGTTGTTTGTATTTGGAGAACATCATCATCACCGGTTCTAAAGCCAGTAGCACAGATAACATTCGCCACAGCTAGTGTTACATAAATAAATTTAAGTACCTTTACAAGATTTATTATCTGGTTGTAGCCTGAATCCTCTACGACATTCGCAGTGTATTCGACCACGGTCTTCTTTACAAATGTGATCACAAGCGTTTGGATTACATGTCTCTTTAATCTCTGGCCTTGATGTTGTGATTATTGCTTCTGTGGTAGTTTTTGGGATCTCAAATGCCACCTTAATTTTATTTTTTTACAAAAAGTATATTTCATCCTTTCATAATATAGTATCGAATTAATTTAATCGTCTAACAAACGTGACTGTTAACGCATGAATGCGTTGCGAATATTATGATCTGACTATTTTGATGTTAATTGATTTTGGTTAGAAATTATTAACTTTAGAAAGCCTATTTAAAAATTAAACGGGCCATACAACATTTGTAGTGAGAGTTCTTAAGTAATGTCAGCATGGGACTTTTAAAGTCTGCTGTACGATTTCCACACTCAAACTTCTCTTGAGAATTATTATTCCTATAGTCTTAGATGTGTTGAATGTTCTAGATTATTATTAGTTTTAGATTCTATATGTTCTATATAAGTGGTGTTGCGTCGACGAAAATTATTGTTATTACATGTTAAATTTGTAAGGGACTAGTCTATCTTAGATGAGAAGTTATGTAGTGTGTTTGACATTATATTGTTAGCCGAAATATTCTTACTTTTCCTATATCACTATGTGGGCTGTTGCATTGTATTGATCCTGCAATTTTTTTGCCAAGAGCACATTTCTTTTTTTGTCTGTGAACAAAGGACAATTAATATAAGTTATCCTATATCGCGTAATTCATTAAATAGTAATTATCTACTATATTTAAAATAGAATCTGGGTTTACTTGACAAAACATTATGCAATATGAAAGTTTTAAATCAATGAATTATTTGTAAATAAATAGCTTTGAAATTAATTTTCTTACTGTAAATGGTCTTCGCAGCAACTTCTCAAGGCACTAATACAGTTGTCTTTTTCTTCATCTTCTATATTTTCTGGTGGGCCGGCGCCTGCGCAGGTATCTTGTTTTTGAGCGTATGTCTGTCCGTGTATGCAACATATATCCGTTACGTTCCATATTTCTTAAAAATGTAATGTGAAGGTAATATTTAAATATATTAATTTGATTTGAATTGAAAGTAGGAATACAACTACAGACAATGAAATAAATTAATGACGTACACTGAGTTGATTTATCGGAAATGGAATGGAATAATTACACCTAAAAAATAAAAAATATCTGATTTTTATGAAGATAATTTATTTTAAATTTTATAATTTAATTATATATTAATTATATAATTTAAAATAATTTATATTTGTAAATAATAAGTTTTATTCGCATTGTTTTCAGTTTAAGCTTTCAATAAATTTACTGTGTCCTGTGTATACGCCAAAAAGATACAGGAAAGAGATGAAAACATTTTTTACCCAATATCTCAAAAACGCGTCTACGAGTATATAGGGTTTAATGAACAAAATAGATTTGGCACCTTTTAGGACTTCTTCTTTTATCAAAATAAGAATTAGTATTAAATGTTTTTCGTGGCTCGGTTTTAAATGATTTCTCAACTAAGTTAATTGCGTCAGATGTTTGTTGTAAATATGTATATTTTATGGCAGTATTTTTTATAAACATCCTATTTCCTATTTAAAAAATAGGAAAGTTGAACTGGCTCAATAATTAAAAATTCACCTTTAATGACCTGACATTTATTAATGTTTTTTTCGAAAGATCTGATATTTAACAGTTACTCTATATTATACCACAACTTCTTACCGAAAGATAACTTTTGGGTAAGAAACACCACAAAATATATCACAATAAAAAAAATCATTATAATATTTTACTGAGAAGCCAAACGTCTTCACATTACCCGGCTGATGTCAGAGTGATACTGATAAAGTTCCGTGACTAAGAAGGAACGCAATGAAATATAAAACAATTTTTCTACAAAAATACTATCGCGGTAGAGTGGAGTATTTTCATATACTGATACTTTATATATGACGGCACGTTCGAATAGATGAGCGACAGAGGGGATGTCAACTCTGTCACTGATTGGTGATTGAGGTAGCAGAGAAGTAGCAAATAAATTAAAGTAGTACACAAAGTGTATGAATCGAAAATGAAAAAATAATATCCTGTCGTACAGTAGATACATTCTTTAAAATAAATGTTTTTTAATTTTTATATTTGTTAACCTTATTATACACACGCACCAAAAATAAACAGAAAACCTTGATTTGTCACATTTTAAATTTCTAGCAATGGGGATTTTTGCAAGATAAAAAAGGAGGAAAATAATTTTATAACAGGATAATGTATGGGATAATGTATAGGATAACAAAACAAATGCATAATATAGCATTTGTTTTGTTAAGAAGATAATCTTTGTTGACCTCAAAGAAGCTATTTACTGATATTTTTTCAAATAAAAAACAATGAGAAATTATAGTCAAGCCACAGAGTTTTTTTGGCCACGATATGAAACTTCTCATTTTATACTTAAGCCACGGCAGAATAAGATAGATTCCAAAAAAAGCGTCAAGTAAGCTTCAAAAATTATTTTAACTTGTCCGCTGATTTATCTAGTGCCACCTAATTTACTAAATCAGCCAGAGACTTTTTACATTATAAAGCTTCAACATAAGCTCCTCATAAAAAAGTAGTTCAAGCTTCAATAAACAACATCAAATATTACAACTTAGCCCGTAAATTAATACATCAAATTCTTTTATCCTGTATGTGTATCCTAAAAAGCCAAAGACAGCCACCAAGAATTTAGGAAGAGACTGATACATTGCAATCAGCTACATCTCATAAGGTGTGTTCTGCTGCTTTGAAGAAATAGAAAGATCAGAAGTAGTTGGTAACATATTTAAAAATATAATGCCTTATTAAGAACAAGTAAGACCAATATTTCTAGAGACGAACAACACACTCGAGTCATTTAACGAATGTATTCAGGAGCACAACACCCTTCACTACTGTTTAGGTGGTGGTAGGGGAAATGGCTAATAGCTGGCCGGATCAGGCAACAGAAGAAAATATTTTTTAAGAATCGCTGTTCTGATCAGATTAGACAACATGATATCAATGGGCCAAAGCTGGTACTGATATTGCTAAAGTTGTAAATAATAGATAGTATTTCAAAGTACACATTTTTATTTTAAATAAATAGTAGTTTTATTTCGTTTCCCTTCAATATGGGTATTTTGCGAGCGTTGTCCAGTTCTGCAATTGTTTAGAATGCAAGGCTAAGTTAGCCTCCAAAAAGCTTGGTGGGCTCAGCAGGGCGCGTCAGTAATTCACATCGGGCCATCCCTTACGACTCTATAAAGAACAAATTCAGCTTCATATAGAGTACTCTTCCCACCTCTGGGGAACCCCCCAATACCAGCTCCTTCTATACGATCGCATCCAACGCAGAGCGGCTAGTATCGTCGACGACCCAATTATTTTCAATCGGCTTGATCATTTGGCTCTGCGTAGAGACGTAGGTTCCCTCTGCATATGAATTCTAACCTGAAATTCTATCACCGGACGTTAAGACTGAATACGAAATTGCATTTGTATCATTTTGACGTCTGGCGCTCCACAACTGTGCATTTTTTAAGGTAGTTTCTGCCGCGCACCACCTCTTTCTGAAACCAACTGCCAGCGCAGTTATTTCCGAACCCCTATGACTTGGGAACCATCAAGAAAAGAGCGTTCCACTTCCTTAAAGGCCAGCAACTCACTAGTAAGCCTCTTGGCGTTGCAGGTCTATAGGCGGCGGTTAGCACATCACTCGAAGTGACCACCCTGCTTGTTTGCCTTCATAAAAAAAAATTGTGGCCACAATTTACTATTCGATGATAATTCTATATCAATTTTAATGATTAATTAATGTAGGACGAGTTAAATTATGAACATACTCAGTTATAAAATTAGAAGCTAATTTAATTACTATTTGGTACCATTTATCAGTATTTTAGAAATTTCCACTTTACATTTTCCCATTTGAATGCATATTACAAATTTAAATGTTAAAAAATACCCACGATGCAGATTTGTATTGAGTGTCTTAAATAGAAGATAACTAGCGGCTAAGATAAGTTTATTTAGACGCGTGTTATTTGTGGCTGAATTAGTAATGTAGAGGGCAATGAAATTTTTTTGGGGGCATTAGAATTATACGCCTTAAAAAGTCGGTTTAATTACCACCCAAATCAATGTTCGTATTATTTATCAAAATATACATTTAAAAAGTTTGGTCTTAGAGTGCTCATAAAGCTGGCATTATTTCCTCGATATATCGCGGTGATAATATATTGAGAGAGAAAAGCATAACTCACTTACCGACAAGAAGGCCACATGTATTGCTCTACTTTATTTCAAAAAACAGAAATTATAGTTACAAATACATTAGGATATTTCCCGTGTGTGGGCATACAGTGTCTTCCAAGGTGTACGTGTATGGGTGTGTGTTCACACTTAAATAAGACGCTTCAATAAGGAAACTTAACTTCGCTTTTTATCATTATGATAGAATGGTCAGAAGGTCCTCCGTGGACCAAAAGTCGAATTGTCGTATTAACATTTGTTTAATTTGTATCTCGATAGTTTAGTTATCCAGGTTCCCGCCATTTGCATTATTCTATTATAAAGGAAAGACTCTAAAATATAAACCTCCGTTTAAAGGTGTGCCTTTTTGGTGGAAAAGTCCGGTGTCAACCTTAGATGTGGGTTGTCCTTACCGAGCAAGTTTGCCTGTGGGATACGTGAAAGGCATCCGAGTAACCACCTTGTTGATGATGTGACTGTGTGACTAGGGTGCTTCCTCCCCAGGCGATCACACAGTATTTTAGCAGTGATTGATAGGAGCCAGATTTACAGATTTTCCTTACTTACTTATGAGCAGTGGCTGTTATTAATCGATTACAGCTAGTTAGTGAACTTTAAAATAAAAATCATAATATACTTGTAATTGTACTACCATATCAATAACGTAGCGAGGCCATTTAAACTAGGTTGGTATACCACTTTTATTCAAAAACTTAATTAAAACTCAAATTCAGAGACAATAACAACAAGTCTGGCCACGGCGCTGCCCGCAAATTGCGCTCGTTGGTACAGTGACATTGTGAGTTCCAGTTCTGCAACTTGAGGCCCCGGAAGTGAGCATAGCAAAGATACGACACACGTGTTTCCGGTTGGGCGCATACTGCAAACAAATCAGTTCAATAAAGATGATTACTAAAAAATTTTGACAAATAAGGCTCTTCAACTTACTCGAAACAAGACAGATCAGTAGGTTTGACTCCCGGCGATGCTTGCACGTCAATCAAACGCATCTCAAAGCTGACCACTGAATCGCGCCAGGCTGGACCGTGCATTGTAAATAAGTCCACCTACAAACAGAACAATAATATCTAACCATTCAACTGTTGATAAAGCTGGGCAACCGAATAAAATTGAGGGTGCGTTTTAAACGCATCGACATTAGATTCGTAACATTAGTGTAAGTACTTCACGTACGGAAGGGGATCAACGGATGACCAGCTTTGATAAATAATTAGCCGAAACAAAGGCTATATACGAATAAAAAACATATTCAAAGAAACGTACTCATTCCAAAAAAACAATCATTAAGTTTAGAAAATGTGTAGTTATAGATTTTGATTTATATAATTTTAATCACATTGTATTATATAAAGGAATACATACCCTTCCCAAAGGGAGAAATATATTCGATACAAAAGTGATAAAATTGTAACTATATGTGCTGGGCCGTTGCAGACAACTCCAATCCGATATTAGACATGAGCGTTGTATTCGGCTGCATTTACTGAAAAGAGATGTTTAAATAAAACTTCTGTCGATGTTTCCCTATATATATGGGAGACGACGCTTATTTTAAGAATTATGTATCAATTTAATGTTAATATTTTTATTTGTAGTGGTAATTCTATTTTAATCAGTTGTCTTATAATGACTTTGTTTATTAAATATCCAATTAAATGAAGGCAATCGCCTAGAGTGGGATTTAAGCCCAGTACAGTACAGCCGAGGAGAGCTAACTTTAGTGGTAAATAACAAATCACAGGTCAGATTATATTTTAGGAATTTGTATTAAATTAAGATTAGACAATTTAATCGAGGAGTATATATGAGTGCCCTTACTGTTTTCCCTCTAGTTTGTATCCTGGTGGGCATCGTATGTTATGGCAATGATGTCCACCGCGGGTATTTTGGCACACAGAGCCAGGCTCGCGACCGCATTGGGCTAGTCCGTTTTCACACTCGTCAACATCTGTTCACAATGGAATAGTATAGAATTGGATTTGTTTATAAGATTAGGTTTGCCTTTTTAATAAGTAAGACATCCATTTAAGACAACGGCCAATATTTTAAATTTATTTTTCTTTAGCAAAGCATATTCTATAGAATACATATTAATAATTCTTACCAATACAGCTCCTAGCATCGTCAGCTAGACGATAGCCGGCGGGACACGCACATTTATAGCTACCCGGAGTATTGACACATCGCCCTCCGCAAAGACGACGACTTACGGCACTGCCTCCTTCATTACATTCATCTATATCTTCACAAGTCCTACGGAAATTAAAAGAAATTTGCCTCTACTTGTAATTTTTATCCCACTTTAGTAATATTATTGGTAGAATAAAGAGCCTGGTATAAAAGCTTAAATGCTCTCTCACAAGTTCTACAAGGTTGTTTTTACAATAACTGTACTGCAGTGATTCGCATCAACCCTCTAATTATTGTTAGAACATTATTTCTAAATTATGATGGGATGTCTTTATCATTAAGTTGACAAATACCTGTTGTCACTCCGTAGTCGGTATCCCCTATTACAATAGCATCGGTACCCACCCCATGCGTTTGCGCAGGAGTGCTCACATAGAGATGATGACTCCCCACATTCATCTATGTCAACGCACACCTTCTCATTGGAAGGTGCATTACGGAATCCGTCACCACATTTGCAACGGTAGGAACCCACTGTATTTATGCATCGGGAGTTGTAGGAACACGGCTGTAACAATACATTATTTAAAAATTTATTAAGCTTGACTCTTGAAGGAGGAGTAGTTTTAGTTACTTTCTGATGTGATTAGGTCAGCTATGAAACTTACATTTCCATATTTACATTCATCAATATCCTCACATCGTTTCCCGACTAAACGATGGCCAGCCGGACATTGACATGAGTAGCCACCGTAAAAGTTTTCACATTTTTGTTCTGGACCGCAATCTGATACGTTATTCTCACATTCGTCTATGTCTGAAAACAAATTAATACTCACTGTATTAGAACGAATAATCTTGGATGTTGGCAGTTTTTATTGACTACTAAAAGAACACAGTAAATGAGAATATTTCAGATGTTTGGATTGTATGGTAGAATTAAACTTAAAACGGGTATCTTTTTAAATATTTTATAACAAAATATATAATGTAATATTCGCATACCAACCTACGCAGTGTTTATCGAGCGTCAGCTTGTATCCCCACAGGCATGTGGCTACAACAGATCCCGTGTCTGGCAGGCGCGTGTATACAGGCCTCATGTATCTAGACCCTCGTTTTCCATATTGAGCACCGACCGTTATGATATTGGTCTCGGGTATCGGTTCTGGGTCGTTGGGAACTTAAAATAAAAATTAACTTAGAATTAATAACATACGGGATGTATTATTTCTATAATTGTTCGTTTAATTTATGTAGAATTAAGTAAATATAATTTTAAATGTTCTGGCTTTACAAATTACTACAGAACTACATACCATAACTAGGTGTAAAGTCCCCTCTACAACTCCGTCCGCATTCGCACCGATAGCCTCCATCTGTATTGATACAGTCCTCTTTCGGTAAACAATTCGCTCTGTTTGAGGCACACTCATCGACATCTGAAAATATTTTTAACTTATAAGAAAACGCCCCTTTTATTGATGGCAAATATTTGTTAATATTCATTTGCATTTGCATAGGCTAAAAGAAAGCCATATTATTTTTGGTGTAGCTTTTAATACTAATGCAAATATGTCACATCGTTCAATAAGACAAGTGGCCTATGTGTGGTTTATTGTTTCATACAATGCTATGACATTGTCCTAAATAAATTATTTGTGTTTTTCAAAAGTGCAGGTACAATTTTATATGAAAATATTTCTTACCTACGCATCTTCTCTCTGGGACACTATAATGGTAGCCTTGATTACATGATGCCCGTGTCCAGTCACCTTCGTTTGGCTGATAATGCCATACCGGTGTTGTTGAGGCTAAAATAAAAATTCGGTTGTGAAGCGTTGAGCTTTATAAATAATCAATTTAAATGTATTCAAAATTTTGTGGGAAACTAACTTGTCGTTATCTCAGTTTCATAAAGAAATGTGGGTCTCGAGGTGGTGGTACTTGTTGTACTAGTTGTACTAGGAGTGGTGCTTGTGGTGGTGCGAGCAGTTGTAATTGGTACACACCACCCTGAATTATCCCTGGTGAATCCAGATATACAATCACATTGGTAACCACCTGGTCGGTTTTTACAAATTTCTAGCGTACTGCAAATATGGCGGCCTTCTTCACATTCATTGATATCTGAGTGAAGATAACTATATTTATGAACAAAGCTATTAGATATTATTATTTTCCCAAATATATATTTGTTGTTATAATTTACTTACTGATTGTGATATTAAGAAAAATATCATATGATACTCAAAAATCTTACCTATACATTCCCCTCTATCGTTCCTTTCAAATCCATTCAAACAATGAACAAGTGTTGGATTAAATTCCGGCTCCACAGGATCTTTTCCTATAATATTTGTCCATTTATCTTTCGGAATGTCACCAGTATCTATACCATAAACTCCATCAGGAGTCCTGTCGCTTTCCATTGTATTAATATCTGATGGGGCTGCAACTGTAACTTCTGTGAGAGTTGTAGGTCGTCTTCGGGGTATTGATGTAGGTACTTCTGTTGTAACAGTATTTGGTCTTGGTCTCCTAGTTGGCCTATCGTTTGGGTTTCTTTCAACTGGTAATGTGGTAGGTTTGTTGGAATCATCTGGCCTTCTATTATTACCAGGGTAAGGTATATAAGGGTATTTAGGTTTGTCTTCTGGTTTTGAGGGAATGTTGTCTGTATTTGTTTCGTCTGGAATTTCAGTGGTACTTGTTGATCTTGTAGGATAGTATGGGTTTCTTGGAGGTTGTGAATTTGTCGGCCTTCGGGGATAATATGGATAACGTCTCGAGGGTTGATATGGATATCTTCGAGTCGTTGTTGATAGCGGTGTTGTTGATGTGGAGGTTGTAGTAGGTCGCGGAGTTGTTGTTGTTGTCGATGAACGAGGTGTTGTCGATGTTGTCGTCGTCGTTGGACGGGGTGTTGTTGTGGTAGAAGTTGTCGTCGATGAAGTTGATTCTGGTCGTGTGTCCGTTACATTTTCTTCTTCACTTTATTAAAAATAGTCATTGAAAAAAATGGGAATTGCATTGGCACATTGTGTTATTTACAAACTGTACGTACATGACTGAAGATTTCATTATACTCACATTTGCAAAGTATTTTTATATTATTCAGTATAAATATAGTTTTAAATGCTATTAAGTTGATTAGGTGAAGTTGCGGCATAAAACATAAAGACATAAAATACGTACTCCAAATCATAATATTCGTAGTCATAAATAGGAGGTGGGGTGGTGCTTGTAGTTGTGATACCACGACGACTGCACGTAAAAGTACCCTGCACATTGAGACAGGTCATACCGCTTTCACAATTGTCTAATTTCAGTGCACATTCATCTATATCTGAAAATATTCATAACATCCAATCATCATACATTTTGTTTATGGTACTGTATAACAATCATTATATACAGCAAACTATTCCACCTATCCTTTCTTAAAAACCGACCAATACTTTGAAGTTCACCACTCAATTGATAATTTGAATGGAAAAAATCTCTGAAGTATATAATACTAACCAATACAAGCACCTGACGAGGAATCTAATTCAAAACCATTCTTGCAGCGACATTCATGTCCACCAAATGTATTGATGCAATTTTGAAACTGGTCACAGAGATGAGTTCCTTCTCGGCATTCGTCTATATCTGTAAAGACAAATTTTAATATCAACAATTTTATTATTTTCATACTGAAGCTGAAGCGTATGTACACGCAATACACTATGTAAATTACAAAACGAGTAATGGTTCGGTAGTACCGTTTCAATAATAATTATTATTTATGTTATTTTTAGAAAGGTAAAAATATACCTTCGCAAATTGTTCCTCCAGGTCTAACGCGCGTTCCTTCTCGACATTTCTTTGTTGCTAACCTGAATAATGTAAATGTATGATAATATATAATAATGTACCATAAAAATATATTTATTAAACGTT
Organism: Leptophobia aripa; assembly: GCA_951799465.1. NCBI lineage: Eukaryota > Metazoa > Arthropoda > Insecta > Lepidoptera > Pieridae > Leptophobia > Leptophobia aripa. Next base: position 3,868,203 of record OX637272.1, on the reverse strand, counting down.
TTAGCAGTCAGCCAATATAATAGATATATTTATTTTATTAAAATGGTCAGTTTAACTCAATACTGTTGGTTAAAGATTTATGTATAAATACACTTGATAAAACAGTAATTTTTATATACGTTAGTGAGTTTAAATCTTAGATAAGAAGGAACGACAGCTTCCAAGATCCGTTAAAAGCGAAGATGAGTCTTCGATAAGACAGAATTGGAACATAATATAGTATCTGTCAGATTCAGAATTTAATTCCAATAAACGAATAATTATTTAATTTATGCAATTATAAAAATAAACATTACACTAAATACCATGCTTTAAAATCAAATATGCCTATTAATGAAACTATAGTAAGATAACCGATATGAAGCAGCTAAAATATTACTTTGGTAAAGTGGATATCTTTGATTTGCAATTGTAAGCCCCTGGTAGATTGACGCACACCTCGCTGCGTTTGCACACCTCCAAGCTTTCCTCGCACTCGTCTATATCTGTAACATAGAACATTAAAACACCAACATTTAAATACCAACAAACCTATAAATTATATGTGTATTATTAGTTTTTTCAGATAAAAACACAAGCCTTCACTTTTTTTCCTAATAACCTTTTATGTTAAGTATATATATAATAATACCTTCACAAATACCAGAAGCTGGATTCACTTTGAATCCCGGAGCACATCGCTTGGACACGTGGTCCTGACAAAAGTAACTGCCATGCGTGTTAATACAGTGCTGGGATAAATGCTGACAGTCATCCAATCTTTCTGCGCACTCATCAATATCTAATAAACAACGATGGTTTTTAATACATATATAACTGTTATTTAAATTAAATTATTATAACACACATTAAAAAACTAAAACACCTTTAAATACGTGTAAGTGTGATAATGAGTACAAAATATAAAATACAAATTCCTCCCTGTATAGTGTGTTAACAAATTGAATATTATAGAATGTATCTGAAGCCTTAAATATCATATTAATCAATATACTATACGATTATATATAATTATTATTAAAGCCGAATCATTTATTAACATCTTAATACATATTATACTAATTTACACAAAAAATAATTAAATAACACTAAAATAAATTTAAAAATAATTAATTAATTAAAATTTTCCCCTTTTATGCGTTAAAGACAAGGCTAAAAAGCTTACCCAAACACTCATCATCATCACCGGCTCTAAAACCAGGAGGGCAGATATCATTACTCTCAGCTCGTGTGATCACAGCCTCTGTTGTGACGCCTGGTACTTCTTTTACGGTGGGTTTCCCAAGTTTACCAGAACATTTGTAGGCACCGATTGTATTTACACATAGATATTTCGGACATGGTGGCCTTGGCAGTTGGCATTCGTTGATATCTTAACAAAAATATAAACATTATTAAACGAAAAACGAACTTCACCAAATTAATATGAATAATTTGTTTAATGAAAAAACGCAAGTCTCTACAACAGCTAAACAAATTGTGAATTATATATTCATAAATATATATAACGAGGAGAGAGAGTTCCTCTATAGGGCTACCGCCAACCTCACTACTCTGTAGGGTTATTTTTGAAAGGCAGGTAGGTAGCATTGCCAACATCACGATTGAGTCGGCCATAATAACCACTTATTTAAATAAACACTTCACTGATAGTTTCCAAGGCTTATATTTCACTATTTGAAGAGAGGTCCGTTCCGTACAACGGCCTGAGCGCGACTGTGTCGTGCGGTTACAATGCGACCCTATTTATAGTGTTCCAGCACTTGTTTACAAAGACGTCGTATTGACATAATAAAGATGACATTTCACAGAATAACAAACGTAAAGTATTCAACTTATGTGTTTAAACTTATTTTTAGGACAATTAAATGATGAACTTAATTATTGTAGTTAATTTAAGACTAATTGTTGTAGTTGCGCCGATATATATATTCAATTTTAGCTGTTCTTGTTACATGCTCATGATACACATTAAAAAGTAAGATGAATAGAGCTTTTACTAGTATTAAATTGAATTGTCGTGCGGTTACAATGCGTCCCTATTTATATTGCTCAAGCACAAAGACGTCGTATTGAAATAATAAAGATGACATTTCACAAACTTTAAGTATTCAACTTATGTTTTTAAACTTATTTTAAGACAATTAAATGATGTTTGAACTTAATTATTTTAGTTAATTTAAGACTAATTGTTGTAGTTGCGCCGATATATATGTTTATCCTAGGCCATACATATAAGGAATTATCAAAGGACTGTCTTAGCGTTAAATAAAACAGGCTTACCATCACAAACTTGGTTAACAACATTTCGCTTAAAGCCGGCCGGGCAGCCTAGACCCACCTCCCTTTTCTTCAATGGCACACATCTGAAGGAGCCTTCTGTGTTATGACATACGGTGTCCGCCGCAAGACATAGATCGTCGACTGCTTCAGCGCATTCATTTATGTCTGAAAATAAAATTATAATCGTTTTCATTTGATACATTTGGAATTAAATGTTACCAACATTAGTATATTTTTTCTACTACAAATTGTATTAAAAAAAATTTGTATCATAGTTAAAATATTAAATAATTTTAAGTACCTTTGCAAGATTTATTATCTGGTTGTAGCCTAAATCCATCACGACATTCGCAGTGTATTCGACCACGGTCTTCTTTACAAATGTGTTCACAAGAGTTTGATTTACATGTCTCTTTAATCTCTGGCTTTGATGTTGTTGTTTTTGACTCTGTGGTAGTTTCTGGATTTTCAGCTGCCGCCTAAATGTTTAACGATAAAATATTATATACAATAACATAGTGTTAAATTTATTCAATCGTCTATGAAACTTTACTGTTAACGCATGAATGCGTGGCTAGATATATATGTCGATCGACTATCGAGCGACTATTTCGATATTAAGTGACCTTAGTGGTAAATGACAGTCAAACTATATTTTGTAATTTAACGTACCATACAGCATTGGTAGTAAGCGTTCTTTCGTAATGTCGCCGTGGGACTATAAAAGTCTTCTGAGGGTTCTCCACAGCCAAGCTTCCCTTGAGACTCTCCGGAGAGCTCACCGAACGCGCATTCATTGCAACATATCTGTTGATTTAAAATTAGTTTATATTATAGTCTTAGATATGACAAAAAAAATTGATCATATTTGTCTATATAAATGATAAATATTGTAATTACATGTTTTTGAATTTCTAAGGGACTAGTCTATCTTAGATGAGAAGATGTGTAGTGTGTTTGACATTATATTGTTAGACGAAATATTCTTACTTTTCCTATGTCACTATGTGGGCTGTTGCATTGTTTTGATGCTGCTAATTTCATGCCAAGAGCGCATTCCTTCTTTTGCCTGTGAACAACGTACAATTAATAGAATATATATGGCGTTATTAATTACAAATTATGTAATATATTAAATATATATTATGAGAAAACATTATGCAACATGAATGTTTTGAATTAATTACTTTTTCAATTAAATTTCTTACTGTAACTGGTCTTCACAACAACTTTTCATGGCACTAATACAGATGTCTTTTTCTTCATCTCCTATGTCTTCTGGTTGGCCGGCGCCTGCGCATTTATCTGTTTTTTGAGCGTATGTCTGTCCGTGCGTGCAACATACATCTGTTACGTCCAGTATTTCTTCAGAAGTTAATGCTACAAATATAATGTAAAGATAATATCAATATGATAAAGTAGGAAATATATTAATGTCGTATACTAACAAAAAGTTTACAATATTTTCCAACATATTTAGTGACCTACGACCCGCCTACGTCTTAACAAATGTGGAACAATGTCAAGTAGCGATAAAGGCGTCAAAGCAACAAGTAAATTGCTACGATGATGAGGATGATGCATTTTAGATTGCACCTAGTTGATTAATTAGAAACGGAATAATAATATCCTGTCCTATATACTTTCTATAGAAAAAATATATGATGTTCTTTTTAAACACAATTTGTTTATAAGGTTAAAGGGAATTGTTATCCGTTTTAGATTTCGAGTTTTGTATGATAGGCACCATAAAGAAACCGGAAATCTTGGTTTGATACGTCTTCTTTTAGCAATGGGGATTTTTCAATGCTATCTTATGCTATGCATATGCTATGCTATTTTCGTAAGAAGATAACAACAAGGAAAATAATTTCTAAACATGGTTATGTAATTTGTTTTATTTTGCAATAAGATAATCTTTGACCTCAAAGATGCACTATTTATGATAATTGTATGTACAGTTCAACCATTTGCCGATAAATATATTTACTCCTTATATATTTTTTTACATAATTCATAAACAAAAAACAATTAATGTTTCATATTATTTACTAAGCGATACATAAAGAAAAGTTAATAGTGCTAGTTTGGTTGATATCCATATTTCCTCGCTATATCGCGACGCGACGCTAATACGTTTAGCGAGAAAATCACCAGCTGATCACCAGAGTACCGTAAGTGTGGTAGTAGATTGTCATCATGTCAACATCATTACAATTAAGATTATAACACAAACATTGACAACAAATCAGTATATTGAAGAGGGTTTAATGAACAATGTAAAAGTGGCACTAATTCAATAAGGACTTCGTCTGTTATCAAAATAAGAAATAGTACTTAATGATTTTCTTTGTTTTAAATGATTATCTGTTACATCTGTATGATATTTTTGCCTGTGTAAAATGAAAAACGTCTTAGCTAGACGATGTCGCTGTTCCTCATATTTGAACTAGTTTTCTTTATCCTATTATTTATATATCTAGTCAAGATATAGAGCAAATCCACGGGATTAGATATATGATATCCATGTAATCCTATACAGGTCTGGACTTATCAGAAGGACTTATGAAAGGGCCCCGTTATAAAGACGCTTTAAAGGGAAACGTACTATTCATACTATAAATTAAAATTAGTTTACATTTATTTAGACAACTCACCGTATGTGTATAGTTTTATAGATATTGTTATGTATTCTATACAATAATCTTTTTTAAATAAATTATTTTACAAATTAGATTTTAAATTAAAAAAAAAAATTTTTTCTTCACAGTATATTTTAACCACCTTAGTGTGGGCTCTGGTATTTCTTGCTGGCCAGTATGTTTTATTATATACATACCTAACCCAGTGGCGTGCCTAGGGTTATATTATAGGGCAAGCCCAAAATTTTGAACTACAAAAATTTGTATAAGCACTTCATTTTAAACTAAAGTAATTCATATAATTCAATAAAAACATAGTTATATTTTTTTTACCTAAGCTGTGTTTGTCGTCGTTTCAAGACGTTTCATATTTTAAGCGACGTTAGTTATGATCCAAACAGAAATATCCCTTAGACAGATGTATGGCTATGGCCTTGAAAAAAGGCGTTTGATTATAAACTTTAACCAACAAAACAATTTATTGATATGTGACACCAACAACAAAGTTATCATCTAAACTGGTCAGAACTGATTGAAATATCTTTTTTTAATTTTCACCAATAGTTTGAAAAATATAAAATGAAAAATAAGTCGGGAATTGGCTTGGACGACGTTATTAGTTATTTACTTCGTAAACGTTTTTACCTTTTATTCCCTTTATTCAATGAGTTCTTAGATTCATTACGACCAAACAATATCAATAAATCTTTGAAAAACATTACGGTTATGCTCAACGCGTGAATTATGATTTGATATTTCATTTAAAAGTTGTTAAATTACAATAAGAAATAACATTTAAATGTTTTTGTGCATTTTTGCAATCATTAAAACCCAAAGAATTCCAAATTCTTCATTCTTATCATTACAAAAAAACATGCAGCACCAACAATACAATTTATTGGTATGTGAACACCCAATAACCCAATTACTATTATAGTTTGAGAAATACACAAGTCAGGAGTTGACTTAAGCGATATTATTAAATTCTTTTTTTCTTCAAAAGTTAAAGTTTTTACCTTTTCTTGTGCAATTAAAAAGTCCACACACCTCAATCCTTCACATGAAACACATTTCACCAAGTGAGATGCCATTATAGATAATACTTAATTAAATAATTCAAGATAATTAAGAGAAAAATTAACAATAACGCGCGGCCATTTGCTCAATTATACCAACAAACAAACCGTTAACGTCGAAAAAATCGTTTTGTGATACTATATTTAGAATTCGGAAAGCACCGAACCGAAGATAGCCGAAGATACCAAAATTCCGGCTTTTTTACAACTTCTATTGCGACAAGTGACAAAATTTTTGACGAATTTTATTTTGGTTATATGAAGCAAGGCATGCCTATGTGTGAAAGAGACGGAGCGAGAGGTTCCAGTGTAAGTGTGAAGAGATGGGACGACAGAGTGTTGCGTTGGCGGTTGGTAATTTCAAAAAGTTCACAGGTTAGGCGATAGATGGCATAGAGGTCAGCGTTCATCAGTGGCAAGGTCAATATGAATTATCGAATGCGCGGAAGTATTTTCGCACTTTTTATTTACGCGTTGTGGGAATTATGTGCTAATTAAGATTTATGCATTTTACTCCTTAGTAGGGCAAGCCGGGCTTTTGGGCTTGTATGGTAGTACCGCCACTGACCTAACCTACCTAGCCTCTTATATCTACTTGAAATATTAATTGACTAGAAATCAAACCTGTATAGTTTGTACAATAAAATGTAAAATGTACCTTTGTTTCACGAAGGCTTTACCAACTGGTTTATGAAGGTGTAATAGATTTGACAATGGGGCCTTAATAGACCCCAGGGCCTCAGCGTAGTAAAATACGACCGCGTGAATATATATCGATGCTGATAGGTGGGTCAGCGTTTATTCCAATTAATGAACCCCTTACGTTATTAGTCGATTAATTTCTTATGAAATTAAATAGCTTTTCACGCTTTCTTTTTCTATGCTTCCTTTCAAGTAGAGAATAAAAGTTTTCCTATAATTTTAGACTATTTAATGATTGGTTTAAACATTTTTAAGACTCAATGATAACATTCAGCCGAAAATACAATACATAATAAGATACGTCACATGAGACATGAATTTAGTCGATAAATTGATTTGGAACACATTTCATATACTTGCTTAGTACACAACATACCACAATTATTGACCGAGAATCGAATCTGGAACCCTCGGTTCGGCATTTACATAAACTATACACACAAATACATTTCACTTCAAATTAATGTAAAATATTTCGATTTGTCGTGTATGTACATCTGTTCAAACAGAATTAATGTAATTCGCTCATTAGAAGGTCAAATTCAGATGTAAACAGATTGAAGTCTTAAAAGGTCTCTAGGCTAACACCATTCAATGGTATTCGATTTAAAAACTTCCGGTTTAATGTATTTAAATGAGGAAAACTATAATTTATAATTTTACTATTAAAATTATATAGATAAATATTCGAACTATTAATGAAATCGAGTTTATAACGTTGTGTCCTATATATCGTTGTTTTAAGAAGCTCTAAATACGTTTCAGTTATACGGATAATGTCGTAAATTCGAATTGTAGGTATTTTTATTTAATTAATAAAATAATATAAGAATCATCTGTACGCTCCAGAAACAATGTTTCTCTCTTACGATAAACTGTTCTAACATCTAATTATAAAGATTTATAATAATATTTGTAATTTCATATTCATTCAAGAATCATAATTGAAGATAAGACAAATATAATGTTATTGTGTTTAATCAGAATATAGTAAGTTGCCGAATTATTTTTAACATAATAAATGTTGATAACACTAGTGACATTGTTTTAAATATATTTTATTCACGAATGGGATATTTTATTTTTGTACTAATTGTATGAGTTTAGATGTAAAGTTGCGATACGTAAGAATCGTAAGAAAGTGAATAAGAAAGGAAGCTAAAGTACTTACATGAAATCTAATATGTCTGACATCTTAAAAAAAATATGCATGTCGGCTAAGCAATTTAAAAATTAATTTCTATATATTTATTAATGATCATAAAAAATATTTTTCGGAAGACTCAAGTTACTACTTTTTATCTCAATTTCTTACTTACCGAAAGATAATTTTTGAGTAACACACAGCACGAATATCACAATAAAAAATTTCATTATAATAAATAACTTAATTAGGAAGATAAACGTCTTCACTCTACCCCGGCCGGTAGCGTTATGGGTCAAAGTGATACAGATAACGTTCTGCGACTTACAACGAACGCAAAGAAATATAGAACAGTATACCTATAGTAATGTTATAAGCATATCGAGTAATTTCATATACTGATACTTCTTTGTATTATATTTTAGGTGGCAAATAAAGAGAAAGAATTTAGGTCAGAGGCTAGGTTTATATAAAAGATGGGATCAACGAGCATGAGACACCAAAATGGTGAAAAGATTCATCACAGATTCACTTGTGAACTGAACGACCGGCGTCTATTGTTTTAATTTGAAAAGCTTGGAATGTGACAGTTGAAATGGTTTTAAATATGACGCAATTGATTTTACTAACGATTACGTCTTAATACACCTAGTTTGGAAATGGAAAAACACAAGATAGTTGCCTTAACACAGTACTCTCGTGAAAATGTAATATAAAAATCTATCTACTCCGGTCTTGTTACAGTTCCATGTAGTAACCTTGTTTATTTTAAAACGATTAACATTTTATTGTCAGTTATTTTAAGTTAAAAAAAAACCTAACTTAGCGACACCTGTCGCTCAACAGACTGTACCCTCTGAACGAATAAAAAGTGCACATACAGTAGTACACTTAAAAATAACAAGATAGCGCTAAATAACTTATTCAATAGGGTAGTTGTGGAGGAGACGCTGAATCTTAGAGAAATATTGATAAACAATATAGGTCCATAATATAAAATCTATTTGTAAGGAAAATCAATGTTTATATGTATATATAACACACATTTCTTAACATCATTGCGAAACATATATCGCATCTGCTTTTAAGGTAAAGTGACTTTAAGACGTTAACAGTTTTAAAAAAGAAAGTGAAGTCAAAATGTTTTCTAGGTGCTACACTGTTACATAAAGCGATCAAGATCTCGACTATGCGTACAATTTCGATATATGTAGTTATTTTTATATCCGTAGCATTAATGTTCTTAACTTTACTACGCCGTAGCACCGGCTCTTTCCTTTTTGGTTCAGCAATAATCTCTGTACATTTTTTCAAATTTTATAAGTTAAATAAATACTTTGCTTATAAATTTTTATAAGATTTTGATTATTGTCTCTAACAGGCGATTGTAAAAAAATCCAAATTTGACTGAGTCTTACCTAGATCTATACATCTATGGTCTAACTAACTAACGATTTGTAAACTGCAGCTCGCTTGTCAAACCAAGTGAATAATATTTAAACATTCTTTTGTACGCGTAACATATCGTTAAAAAGGCCACGGTCGGATTAAGTAAATGCAAAAACATTTACTTTTTTCTCAGGTGTTCAATCTTTTAACGCTTATAATGAGATATGTGATAATAATGTAGATTGTAGATACTTTGTATATTACAAACTGTAGAAGTTAAATCTTATACATATTAAAGGAATTTAAGGAATTAAAGGAATTGAATTATTGTCATAGTTATCACGTAATTACTTTAGAGTGACCGCTAATTTGATGTCATTGCTATGGTCTTTAACTAGTATCTTCCCCATCATCACCGGGATACCCAATCATAATTCTAGGCTGTATGACAAAAAAGGTCTACATACAGGTCTTACAAAATTTTTATACATAAATATATAGTTGATTGTAGTATAAGCTGTTATAGCAGTATAATAAAAATATGATAAGAAAATATAATAAACAGTATTATTAAAATGTATAAAAGCGTTTTAATTATCACCGTTCCATGTTAAAAAAACAATTTGAATCTTGATTTAATCACAAAACGTCACGAACAATGAGCACTTTAAAACCAAAGTTAAATATTACTGTATCTTGGCGTAGTAACAACTTGTTCAAAGGAAATATTGCAATTTTAAAACAGCAGGAGAAACGTTTGCAAAGGAGTTGCTTTCTTGAATTTAAAGTTATTGTTTTAAAGAAAATTGTATGTTGATTATTTTCTACAAATAATAAACTTACTAGTTTTTCTCTACTTCTCGTGTTTATAACACGAAAAATATATCTAAATATATACTTGGTTGTTAAAAAATACGGAAAGAAAGAAAGATTTTTTGTTATTACATATAGTTTCGAAATATAAAACTGAAATAATTAAAAAAATGGTTCACTTTGTAACAAATTAAAATAAAGGGGTCATGCCACCAAATTTGTTAAAGACCAATCGAGCAGTGGTTTGCGTGCGATACAGTGTATAGGGTAACTATGAATAATATTCAGCCGCGGTTTTGTGTAAAAACAAGACTATCAATGTAATATATAATTATGAATAAAATAAACATTAACAACAAAAAACATACAATGAAAATAATTTGGCACAATGTATACTTTGTAAATTAAATCCATGACCATAATGGAGTCAAAACTTCAAAAGTAATGAACCATTAAATAAATATCGAATCTTTATAACGAGGAGAGTACCTCTACAGGGCTACCGCCGACCCCACTACTCTGTTTTGAAAGGTGTAGGTAGCATCAGCATTGCCAACATCACGAATGAGTCGGTCATAATAACCACTTATTTATTTAAAGAAATACTTCACTGATATTTTCCAAGATTTATATTTCACTATTTGAAGAGACATCCGTTCCGTACAACGGCCTGAGCGCGAATGTGTCGCGCGACGTAGATCTTGTAGGCTCGCCCCGAGGGGGGAGCTTTGCCATACCTGGGCACATGCCCTTACTGGCGGAGTGTGCCGCGCCCTGCTCATAAGGGCGGTATCAGGTTCAGGCCCAGGGCCCTCAGGTCGTGCTGCGGAGCGTTGCGCGGCGGTCCGTTGTAAAGGACGGTCGTTCGTCACGGCTCAGTCGCGTCTCGCAGCGGTCGTGTGGAGGCCGAAGAGTTGCTCGATTCGGAACCGTTGTTATGTCATGGTGTTGGTGGGTGGACGTGCGGTGCGCGGTCTCATCCCGCCGTCTAGCGAGGCGACCAGCGAGCAGGCTACAATGCGTCCCTATTTATAGTGCTCAAGCACGTGTTTACACAGTCGTCGTATTGAAATAATAAAGATGACATTTCATACTTGAAAGTATTCAACCTATGTATTTAACATTTAGAACAATTAAATGATGTTTGAACTTAATTATTCTAGTTAATTTAAGACTAATTGTTGTAGTTGCGCCGATCATAGTTATATATATATATATAACTATGATACAACATCTAAGCGCGTTTTAAGGGTCTATCATTATATGATAGTCAAGGTCTTAGGTTTAAGGACAATGGCTAATGCCAATGATATATATCAATGATAATGACAATGATATATATCAAAACAAGCACGACCTTCATCAATGAAGAACAAGACTAGAAGAAGAAAAATATGACTTCGTTTTGCCTAGTATCAACTTGCTACGTATTTGTCTTATCATCTTGTTACCGAAATTCGATATTAAATAAGGTACTCCGAATTTTGAAACTTATAGTCATCCTATTCGACCCAGACAGCAACCTGACCTGTTTCTAGTCCTAAGAACAAACCAGGTGCTATGACTGACCAAGGTTGCATGGTTATCGAGTATTTGCTTTCGAATTGTTATTTTTTTTATAAAATTAGATGAAATTCAAAAAGTGTTTTATTTCACTATTTTTAAATTTCATATTAGTTATTTTGTTTAGTAAAGATTTTATTTTTTTTAATTATTTCATATCTCAAGTTCCCATTTAATTGTCTTATGTGTAAACCTAGTTTTGTTATCTCATAAGTTTATTGTTTTAAATATATTTAGCACATAAGATGTCTGGGGGCAGATATAATGAAATAAAAAAAAAATGCATTCACTGGAGCACCGTGGTAACCGTTCTGTGTAACATACTTGCTGATTTAAAGGAGTGGCGGAGAGATTCCTACCAATCCGCTCTACGCAATTGATTTTGGGAATTGACTGTACGTGTTATGTAATTTTAAGGTCAACTTCTTTTTTAATTTACGAAATAAATTATTTGATTTGTTTGAACCTTGCCTTGATGGTAAATTGTATTAAGAAATAATAAGAATAACATAATGACTGACTGAAATAATTATTTAACTCATAGAACAGCAATGTAAATCAGTTCTATTAGAACTCTCAAAAACCCGATATTTTTATAAGCACAGAGCTACAATAAAGTACTTACTCCAACGCTCGTTCTAATTTCTGGATTGGTTTGCAAATACTCGAGTTGAATCTCAAATAGGACCGGAAAAATTTGAGATATATAAAGTTTTAATTGAATTGCAATGTTCGACTTAAAAGCAATGAAGACGTTATTGATTCGTTGTTTTTCGAATCAATAATGACTTTTGCTAAGCTTATACAAAATATTCTGAAATTTGGTATAGGATTTGGATAAAGTTGCGATCCGTATAAAGAAAGAAAAGTTTGAAACCATATCTTAACTATGAAAAGAGTTGTTCTAAGTTCCTACCGCAACTCGCAAATGAAGAAGAAAATTCATGAATTATTAAGTCATTTTTCTTAAAGATAGAATGCAACCACTTTGTCAAGTAAATGCACATCTTATTGTTCTCATTTGACAAAATCTACGCTCGCATTCATAAACGTCTCTTGGTGTTAAATTTCGATTTTTCATATTCATAAGGACATGTGAAAATATCAACTCTCTGACACGGTAGGTAAGGTTCATAATTACGAATCACATTAAAGTTTTGGAATAGCTAATATGAAGAGTGGAAAGCTAAAAGCATTCAGAGAAGATCTCCTTGATTTACAAATATACACTTTATAATTATGTCCATACAGACCATTGTTACAATTATAACATAATCGAATTCGGACATTCGTTTTCAGTTCGACCCGTACATTTACAATTTTTACTCACGTTTCAGATGAGTTTTACCGAAAATGAACCTTAAGTACAATGATTAGAGCTAAATTTCAACGTTGTGTAGTCCTCTTGTAGTGACTTGTGAGACTGTGGGGCGCATTCGCTTTTCCGGCACACAGTTAGTGTTAGAAAATCAAACGTATTAACGTACGACTTTCAACTTAATATAAATAATATTAGAGCTCAACTTTGTTTGATTTTAAGGTTGCATTTATATCATTTTGGAGGTCGAAAGGTAGCCACGGTCGAGGGCTCAAAGGGGTTTATCGGGGTGAGGGGTGACTCGTTCGTCTACTACGTTAGTAGAATCTTGGCTGTTGCGGTGGTCGTACGGCGCGTTATGAAACACGCGTACATTTTCGATTTTTTTTAAACGTAATTCATTTGTTTGATTGTATAACCTCCTTTGTATAGTGCTGTGAATATTCTGTGCCTTGGATTAAATTATGAGACAAAGCCTGCAATTCATCTCGTCAAACGTATGACCTAGTTATAAAGATTGAACGTGCTTAAATTTAAACTTGCCGAATATTTAAATTAACTTAAATATATAATGAAACGAGTTAGACAATCAATTATGACATATATCTATCGATATGCGCTGACTCAATATTATGTAACATGAAGCTTAGATTGCCTTACTTATTGGCCTGTGAATCAAATTTAGGTTTAATCACATAGTATCCATTATAGTTAATATTATAAAAGCTACGAAAAACTAAAAACAATTTGATGCCATGTTATATTGAAAAAGGATTATGTAATTTTCTTGAAATTATTTTCAAAGAGGTAGATTTAGAGGTGGCGGAAGTGAGAACCGCTCTTATTTAAAAATGAATCTTTCTTCTGGAAAAGCGCGCGAATCACGAGCTGTTAATGGCGGGAACTGGGTATAGTCAGTTTTCCCCTGTTACCTAGCATTCGTTATAAATGTGTAAGCAATAAATACGATACCTCGCATCCCGATTTAGGTTGTATCAAGCCAGGATTTTTATTTATATTTGAACAATTGTAATCCTTTTATTTTAACTTGTTTGATTATTTTAAAAATATAACATATAAAAAGTTAGTTATCAACATTTTTATGTATAATTTCACGATTTTACACATAAAAATAATGTTACATTTACGAATCATCTGCAATTTTGCCATAGCAATATTTGCAAATTATGCTAAACGCGGTATTGAAGTGTTGACCTTTACATTTGCCCTTTCATATGCGAAAATATCAGCATGTAGGAATAACAAGAGTTTAAAAGAAATAATCAATAACCAAGATTGCCCTTAATAAGACCTAGCATGAACTTTCTACCCCTCTCAATCGGTCAAAGTGTCCTCTTATACCTTGTTGCGAGAAAGAAAGCTTTGGTTTTGATTTAAAATTTTGCTAAAACTCATGTAGCATACAGAAATTTAAGATCAAAAATATGAATTGTAGACCACGAATTGGAGGTATTAATAATATATGGTTACTACTTTATGGTTTTTTTATCACTGACACTCTTAATTAAAACGAATCGAGTGAACAATTATTTCTTTAGTAATTGATTCTTTCGGTAAGTTTATGACCTACGGTTAATTTTGTAGAGCACTGTGCTAGTAAATGAGCGCTACGGCGCCACGTAGACGGTGCTACGACGTAGACCGTTGTAGGCTATAAATGGTTACCAACAGGCTGGTTTTAATTAGTTTGTGCAACTTTTCTTGTACAATTGTCAAATGTAAATTAAATATTTCTCAACTGTCTGGAAGTGAAATGAAATGACATTCCCAACAGGACATTTTGAGGCGTACAATATATAAAATGTTTTATATTTTAGGTTACATTCGTATATCTTATTAAAGTTTGTGAAAGAAATAGAAAATTATAAACCAAAGGAATGCCTTAATAATACCTTAAGCGGCAAGTCGACATTTGTTATTTACGCGTGATATGGAAAATAACAGTTCAGAGTTTATCGATTTTTTATTTATAATGCCTTGTTTTATTGGTTCGTAATACAAATGTTTCAATAACAGCTAAATGTCACCGTTTGATACGCAGTTATATATACAATTTACATATATACGTAGGTATATATATATATATATATATACCTATATATATATATATATATATATATACATGTATTTACTTTTGATTTCATTGTATTTAAAACGCTTTACGATTTTTACTTATTAAGTAAATCATCACTAAGACTAGAAATACTAAAGAACAGAAATAACATATAAACAAAAATACATTAAATTTTATGTCTTGTCTAAATTTAGTATTGTTATTGGATCATAACAACACTAAACTGAAATACTATTTAACTATCAGAATTGGTTCGAGCTGGATTAATTTAAAGAACAAAAATTTCAAGTTAATATAGCACCACAGTGATATTTTTATAAAAGAAATATTCGTACGACCTAATCAAATCTTACTTAAATAAAAGTTTGAAAGAAAAGCAATATGCGCCGAGTTCTCAAGTTTAATAGCATATTAAGAATTCATAATGTCCCAGATTTAAATTAAAACATACAAATTATTTTGATTCGACGCATTTACAAAAAAAATGATTTTACTTTGTTAACTATGGTAATCGTATTTTATCAAATAAATGTTAATAATAATTTATTATATTGAATACTCGTGTTAGGAAATTAATTGACCCAAGGCACAGAATAACTTTCTTATCGTTATTTGATAGTAAATACTTAAATACAAAGAATAAAACAGTTATATTTCTTTACAGATTTAAACATCAAACGCAGTCCATCAAAATATGTAAGAGAGAAGTTATGATATATTGACAGATGAATCAACGATATGGCACTAGAATTACGGGGGTTTCTAAGCGGGGGGATAATACAGGGGGGTTAAACTACTACAGAGGGGGGGATTTAAAAAATGGAGGACTTCTTTGGACGTTGGTTACTAAGCAGTTGACGGTGTATAATGGACAGGGCTTAGTGACAATGTGTATGTGGTTATGTGTTTTGGTTGGGATTACAAGTGTTGGCGCCAGTGAGTTTCCTGAAAGAGAATGCTGCGATCCTGTGTATCCTCCAGTTACGGTGACTACGTCATCGCCACCAGTCACCCACCCCGTCGGGAAGATTTCAGGTTAGTTGCTTAGTTTATTAGAATAAAAGTCTTTTAAATAACAGTTTTAAGGCTTAACATAATGAGAAGCAATATCTTGTGCTTGGAGGATGAAGTTAAATAATTTGACACTGATAAAAATTAGTAAAAAACCTGCTGAAATGTCAAAATAGTTCTATATTATATTTTAATATGTTTCTTGTAGAAAAAAGATGACGATACAGGTACTGCATGAAATTTTTAAATTTCCCATTCATACATTTTCAGCAAATCAAATCAATATGTGATTTGATGTATTGAATATAAAATATAAATTTTGTTTATGAAGTTCGTAAGTATTTTATGCAGTCCAAAAAAAAGTTTAAATAAATTGAATACCTGCGGAATATAATAAAAATAGTTCAAACCATATGCTATAAGAATCATTGAACTTTGTAAAACTTAAAAATACCTGCAACGTCACTGTATAACTTCAGTGTTGTCACTGTTAGTAATAAACTGTCACCAGGCGTAATTAATAATGTCACGCTACGGATATCCAATGTTTACTTACTGTCAGTTGTGAAATACCGAGTTCATTGTTTACAAAATGGGTGTCCATCAAAACAGTTCAACTCTGTTAAATAAATTTTTACTTACACAATTTACTTGACAGTGATATATGTAATCGTCGTCATGAGTGATAGTTTCTTCTTGCATCATACAAATTTGTTTATACCTAACATTAACAAACTTTAGACGCCAATAGAAGCTTCGATTTAGTAGCGAGTTAGTAGTATTATGTATTTGATGTAGCACTCAGATTAATCGAGGCAGATTACCTCCTCTTAAGTATATTGAATGTATTTAAAGATAAAGAATTATAATTTTGTTAGGTCTCTTTAGATACTACAAAAATAGCCGTTGTGTTTCACATAAGAAAATAAACCACTGAATTTGCTATTTACTGTGGTAACAACACACGTCGCCAATGATGAATTGCAAGTTGAAAGGCTTGCTTCTATTATTGTGAAAAACGAGGTCAAGTCACGGCTATTATTCTCACAAGTTTTGTTACCCTCGTGCAGCGATAATTAATTTACATTATGCAATACAATTAACGTGAAAACAAAGTGCGATTTGAGGTTAATTTTTGACTTAGGTTCATTATACTTTTGGGGAATTATTTTTGCTTAGTGCCTGACTTTTGTATACCCTTTATTATGTAAACACATATACAATTCAGTAAGACATAATGCCCCGAATTGGGACTTAGAACAGGTCGACAGCTCGAACCGTTCTTCACATACATGTTTCATTAATTTCTAATATATTTTACTTCTCGTAATTCGAACTAGAACACGTATGTATAAATTTTGTTTGTTGAATTTTAATAACAATTTACACACATATTACTAGTAGAGCTACCTTCTCATGATGGAAGAATATGTTTGGATTCTCGGCAAAACTGTAAATGTTTGGGGATTGAACATCCGTTTAAAACCTTACCATGCAAAAACATAATAAAAGTAACAAACGTGATAATGTCTCAGCTCCATAATTAATATTTAGCCTGTTATTTGCTAGTAATTCCTGGGTAGCCATGACTGAGTTCTAATTTTTTAACCATGGTAGTTAATTTTTACTGTTATAGGTGAGAAATATTCAGGGGTCATTAACTTTTAACCCTTCACTCGAGAGCCATTTTCACATAAACCTTAACACCGACCATTTACCAACATCATTACCTAATGGAGGCTAATCTTTTAAACTATACAGTGAAATGTGTGTAGCATTCGTTGAAGGTTTCTTTACTTATTTGTCAAGTCTGTCCTAATAATAGTTACTTCATTTGTGTCGTATAAGCACATGGCAGCAAATTGTCTATCCTCAAATAAATTAAATGTAATAAAAAATACGAGTAGTTTTAGTAAAAACCAATATTTTACGCAGACATAAGAACAAATCGTGTAGAAAGACTTTTGATTTCACAAGTACAGAGATCTGAGACGAGTCTAAAAGAGAGACAAAGACCTAGGAATGAGACAGCTCACAAGTTAATATTTGGAACGTAACATAATCTGCTAGTACGAGGAAATAGCCGAAGTAATTTATATAGCATTAAATTACTTTTAGCATATAAAATCGATAAACGAAGTCTATATAACAATGGTAGGTGCACGGTCCAAATGAACACCCCACTTTCATGGATAATAGATAAGCTTTTCATTGGCAAAGCTTTTTTACGACAGGTAATAGTTACATTTTATATATTTACATTTTATAAAGTTAAGAAATGATTTAATGAAAATTTACTAATAATGTAATTTAAGAGTTGATTAATATTGAACAATTTTGTAAATAAAAAAAAATCTTCACGCAATAAATATGAAACCAAACGAAATCTGAAAAACATACTATATTTATTTTGGGAAGAGGCATTAAATGACAGAATCCTTTTAACCATTTTAATTGTTGTATATGAAAGTTAAATAGTTCAATATTGTTTTTATTAGATTTTGATTGAAATGAATTTAATAATATCGTTATCGTTTTATGAATTATATAAATAAAATCTATTTGCAAAGTACTAGAAATAACCTATTGCAGAAAAATTGTATCTTTAAAAATAACTGAGTGTAACTAGTGAGCGACAAACCTTTTAACATCTCCGACTTGATAATTTAAAAATATTTTCTAGTGTAGATTTTATTAATTTTAAAGTTGGGAACTGTTCGCCAAATTTTTTCTCTTTGTTTCTCATTATGCGGGGATTAATTGCTGTTTCTTGACCTTTCGCGGTCCAATTAGTGACCTAGTCTAGATATTTAAATATTGTAATAATAATGTCTATGCCAATTTATATTCTATAGATATTGAAAATGGTTTATGTGTGTAAACTATGTTTTTAGTTTATAACATTGGCGCACACTATATTTTTTTTTTGCCTCTGAAACAATTTACAATATACGAGTACTCATGTATGAACTTTAGAACTATTTGTGTAACACAATGCGGTCTTAATGTGTTTCACCGAAGTCATGTGCAATAATCGACACGCAAAACCCAATTTCACTTGTATCTAACAAAACATAACTCTGGGAAATACTGTCATTAAATGCTCGTTTCGCCTATTAAATGAGTAGCGGTGACATTGCAAGAGATTTCACACAAAACACTTAGGTTTTCCGTGAGTTTCTTCAATGGAATTGACTATATTTTATAATGACTGATATAGCAAATATAATTATGATGAACGTTCATAAAACAAGAAAATTAATCTTATCACATATAACTTTCTTTATTGTCCACACCAATATTGTAATATTGTATGTGTTATAACAATATTTAAAAAAAATCAATAAACGGTTTTAAATAGGAATACAGTTTAAATTACTCGGTACCTAATAATGCAACTAATCCCAATGCTAACTGTAATAGCTAAACTAAAGCTTATCATCGCTTATAGCGTTTTATAAAACGATATACCGAACCGAGTTCAATTATATCACTAAAACGTAGACGTGAAGAGTAGAAGTGGTTTATAGTAATTATTATTATTTTCCTGGAAAATTAATTAAAAATTTAAATAATGCAAAAAACTCGCTGTCACCAGCGCCGCGCCCGAACCTATTCAGCACATACCGATATGAATATAAATGAATCTCCAAATTTGTTTATCGAAGCATTCTGTAATAGTAGCATACCCCGATTTCACGCGAAAATAGCAGCTATGAAACATATTTCTATAAATATTTAATTTAAAAATAACCCTTATCCCTTTCTAAAATGGGGGATGTATAGAACAAATTGGTGCTTAATATTTTAATCTATAATAATTAATTATTAGATAAACTTAAAATAATAAACAAATCTAACCACAAAATACATACAAAAAGTTCTTATGTTCGAATTTCCTCGTTGTATCGCGATGCTTATACGTTGAGCAAGAAAATCACCAGTTCTTGGATCAGCAGTACTGACTACCAGGCGCCTACTTAATTCCTTAACAAGCGCCTGTGCACTTGTACCCCAAGACCCAATTACCAAGTTAACATTATTATCTAATTGTGTGATTTGAAAAGAATATATAATAATTGATTTATGGTATACCCGTATATACCTCACGTGGCCTATAAAGCATACAAACGGACAGTTTGAAGCTAGTGAATTGTATTGGCGTTGTAAGTACTCAATTCTGAGATTAAAATAACTTTAAATCAGTCGTAGACTCTGGTTTCGACTCTGGTTCGTATTATCGAGTTCAAGGTGGGTGTGACACAAAAGTCCAATAATTATTCCTAAAATAACCGTTCGCTGAACAACGTTAATACATCACTTTATATTCATAACGACGACAAAGCGCCACTTAAGTTTGTTTGAAAACGATAATCATATAATACTTGAATATATTTATACCCTATTAAATTGAATTCATTTTAATAACAAGGTATTTTAAGGGTTTTACGACGTTACAGTATGTTAATTTAATCGTCAATTATGTCAATTAATATTTTTTGTATGCTTACAAACACATTGTTTCGTATTTTTATATTTATTTTAAAAATGCCATTAGACAATTGTCGATATGCTATTTAAAACTTTCTTACTTCACAAGGGATCGCGATTCGTACTTTAAATTGTGGTTTGACTACGGACCACTTAAACAAGGTGATAGTTCCGATTTACAAGTCTCATGTTTACAAAAAAAAAACATGGCTTGTTTACGCAAAAATCCTTTTTATTCAATTTTTAAATGCTGAGCAATAGCGTCTTAAGAGGGCTGGAGAGAACTTAGATATACAAGAAAAATTGCTAAACATGTTGGCGTTATATACTAGTAAAAAAATTCACAAATCTTACTCAAGTGATTGCAATATTACAAAGCGTAACATGAAATTTGAAACCAAGAACCACAATATACATGATATTTGAATGCTAAAGCTTTCAAACGAAACCTTCAGTATTATTTGCATGAGTTACACAGTCTAGACGTTTTATATCTGTAAAATAATGGAATATTTGAAATTTTCATGATTTTAGTAATATTAAGCACAATAATCTTTTGTATTAATGAATCGTTTACATTTTGTGCTGTTTGGATCTCATAATCAATTCTCTAGTTCCTAAATGCTGGAAAAGCCTTAATTAGGAATATTAAGAATTTACTTTTATATGTTATATATACCCATTAAACCTAGAGAATTTGTTCAGAAAATCTCAACAAAGGAGTCTGTCACCATGTACCACAGTAGATTCTGGCTGTACGAAAACTGATAACTGTATTACAACCTAGAAAATTATTTCTTCACATGAGAGCTTATGAAAAGTATAAAAAATGACCCATTTTGAACAAAAGGGGTTGAGTATAGAAATAAAAATAAAGTTATATAACAGAGTGTATTTTTATTGGGGTTTGTGACATATTGAAAAGGGTAGTTTATTTATGAATAAAACGCATGCTTTAAGTTATTAACATTTTACATGCGAGCCATATAAAATGTATTTTGATGTAATTTCGTATATGGCTGGTATTGGCTTTTAATTAGAATTTTGAAATAAGTTTCATTATTCAATTTCCTTTTCTGGCCTTTCGCCAATTTGTAGCAACATGTATGCATTTCACATAAAAGGTTCATAAATTTGTAGAGATCCATTAAAAATTACGTATTTTAAAGATTCAGTATTCCAATAGAAATTATTTACTTATGTGTTATTGTTTTACTTAATCAAGGCTTAATGATTTCAAATGCTTCTAAAATTAAATTAAAATAGCGATATCTACACAATAGTTATTTGTTTCATATGTAAATTGGCAAATTAAAAGGTGAAAATCATGAGATACATTACAGACGCTTACACTAAGAGCTTATTACATTAATTAATTTTGCCGGAAGCCATTGGCACACCGCCAGATATCTCTTCGTGTGCTTTCTGTGTATTTAATCTAACCGGTACTGCTATATGAAGAATAATTACAAGACGTATATTAATTATAAATAAATCACAGTGGATTCATTTTTTTAAATAGAGCCCTCTATTGAAAGGAGTATATTTAGTTACGTGAGTTACCATTTGACCTACTTCATTATAGCAAAAGGCAACTTTCAGTCAACATTCCATTGTACTAATATTTCTGACCGTTACCGCTTTAAAGTTTTAATTAAATTAAAAATTGTCATTATTTTATTATTGTCAACGCCAACGCTTTGTTGTGATTATTTATAATTGAAATTTTGCTTTTAAAACTCTACATAATTATGTGTAATGTCACATACACGGCAAGGAAAAATAGGTCGATTTCCTCTAAGGTATTACGTAGTGAAAACGGCTTAGAAGTTCAACAAGAATTTGCCCAGGTTATAATTCTATACTCTAAAGCAACATTTTCTTGAAACTTTACTACAAAGTAATTAAAAGGAATTAAATCATATATTGAAATCATTCATATTATACTACTTCTAAATACCATAATTTTTTTGTTATAAATAATTACTCTCATTAATCCATATCATTTAATAAGTAGATAGTATCAAGCGTAATAAATACAGTCCAATACAAATGAAGTAATTATTCTGTTTCGGTATGAAGTATATAAATAGAATCGATAATAGAAAATCAGGGATAACAAGAACGTTTGTATGAAAATTATAATTCGTAAATAGATTGTACAATGTATTAAAGTCTGACACCCACAGATATAACAGCGCGATTTTGCCTCATAGACTTTATGGAGTGAGTAGGTGTTCATCTATTAATCTTAATAATAAAGAAGCAGAATTGTATTATTATTAAAATAATATAAAATAACAGTTAACACTGTTTAATGGTCGCCTTCTTTTCCAATATGTGTGATTGTGATTTCATATATTAACATAGAAATGCATTATTCACTAATTAGATAAAGATCATGAATTGAGAAACATGAGGGTGAATTGCTTGCTCAGTTGCTGAACGAATATTTTTTAAAGCTTTATAAGAAATGGAACAAAAATATATCTTTCGTTAACGTTATTCAACTCTCCTTTAGACTATTCGCCTTCATACAAAGTGAAGTTAAAAACGGAACTAAATCTTGAGAAAATATTCCTGACGTCACTCGCTGAGCAAAATGGCTTCGTGAACTTTTAATATCTTGATTATGTAGTTGAAATATTTGATACTTTTGCACAAGTGAAGTTAATATTCCTATTGGATTTGCGTTATAAGGCCAAGATAAAACTATGTTCTATAAAACCAGTGAAACGCATTATTTTTAATTATCTTTTTATTGTGAAATTTGACAAATGTACAAAACAACTATTGTCCCGTATTCATGGAACCAAAAAACAATAAATAAATCAATTAAAATAAATAAAAATATGTCATATTGATATATAGCAGTCAAGATTTCATCGTAAACTAAACATCCCTCCAATATTAGCATTATTACCCAAAGGTATTCAAATATAACAAAGTCTATTATGTGATCAGGTTGGAATTGACACCTATTCGATTACAAAGGCACCGTCCCCAAAACCGATTACCAGACTTACCCACAAAGGTTCCATAGACATTATAGTGAATAGATTTGTTCTAAGAAAACCTTTTCCATTTAGTTTTATAAGTCGTAGTTGATATGGAGTTTTGTGTATATTATAATTTTTTGATCTTTTCCTCTCTTGTTTGCATACAGTTTCTTTGTATATGAGTTAATTGTGAGGTGCACACCGATTAACCATTTTCTTTCGCACGTCTTTTAATACACGTAAAATATACATTCTTTTCGTATATTAGTATCGTAGTATATTTTTGAAATATTAGTGATATGGTCCTTTATGCTATACTTAATTTCATTATATAATATTTAGTGCAATTCTATTAGGTCTTCGTGTGTATGTTCATTTAATTTCGTATTAGTTACACGAATAATACATTTAAAAAAAAAACATATTCGTTTTGGATTACGGGACTTAACAGATGTATTGTGTTAATACAGGTTCTTGAGCACGTCGTTCGGTCAAATTAAAGTCTAAAATGCCGAGTCAGGTAATCAGTCGGCTGTGTCAGTTCAATGTCATACCGCTTGCGTGCCTCCGAGCCGTTACCGACCAATTCATTTGGTTGCCCCTGACTTTCCCCGAGAGTTCCCGATATGCCAAATATACGGGTCACGAGGGTTGCCACATTTGATATAAAAATCTCACATACTGGTTAATTAATCTTATTTCAAGTTCTAATCGGCGTTTTTTTTTGTATATGTCCTGTAACTAATCCTTTTCAAATGCAGTCAACAACTGGCCCCGACTATATGTAATAAATTAACTTTAATAATTGAATAATAATTGAAAATATAACAACAACAGATCATCTAACCTTACGCGATTACTCTTATGAGTTTATGAATACGATAAAATGTCTCATCACTGGCACAGTATCCTTTTTTTCAAGGAAGCCTTTTCAGACTTACTTTAAGTTCAGTTACACTTATGTGTTACAAGCAGTATAAATCTGTAGAAAGTGAAAGTAAAATATCTTAAAACCGAAGATGGCGCTACCCTATCCTACCCTATCCCTCATATAAATGCTTTTTTTTTCAATTTGCATGTCTTTATTACACGCTTCGATACATTTTGAGAATAGAATTATATTTCGTTGTCGTACCTTTCCATCGATTTAGGTGAATAGTATAATTTATACTTAATGATGAAAATACATGCATTCGTTTTGTTCTAGGAATAATTACGCTTTAAAGCTCCTAGTCAGGCAGCAGACGTACGTTATGTAACTGAGACATGACTTGGATTAAGCCTGGGATACATTCATACATAATAATAAATAAAATAGCTGTTAATGATATACTATACCGATAACAGATATTCTTCAGCATACCTGGACTGTATTATAAATAATTTCTGTAACTTTACGTTGCCAGTTGTTAAGTGTGTACTGAAGTGAAAATTATGAGATCTGAGCAACCAATTCAGCCCATATACGATTACGTGCAATCAATACGAACAAGAGTAACCCTTCAATAGCTTTCAGGCTGATTCTATTTACTGAGACCCCCTTAGTTGGGGGGAGGGGGGTTAACAACGCAGATCTAATGGTTACAAATTGCCGCGCAAAGTTTAACGGAATTACTTCTATTTTAGAATTTAGAGAGACATTTTATCTTAACGATTGTGATTGATCGTAATAGTTTGAGGGGTTTAGATAAATAGACAATTGTGGTAATGTGGTACATAGTGTGTTTGTGTTAGTGTGTGTTTTGGATATACAATGCAATTACGTAACTATTATATAAGAATTGTTTTTGTGTTACAGTATCCAAGGATTGGATTGAAGATTGCTTTAATCGGATTTATAAAGGTTGGGTATCCAGTGCTCTCGGTATTATTGTATAGCCACCATGAAATTCCAAAAAAATAATTTATTCAATCAGTCAATAAGTCCATATTAAGGCCGAGTTAGAGAATATTTGTCACATTTAGATAAGTAGGTGTTACTTAGTGATAATAAATGAGCCTTTCGTCTGTTCTTTTTTTATACGAAAATGCTACTTATTGTCAAAACGTGTTTGTATACGGCTAGCTGCATTCGCGTGGAATTGGAAGAACACTGTAGAAAAATATACATTAATCACAATTAAATACGTTATGTTATTGATGTAGTCGAGCGTTTATAATTGGTAACATTCAATTAATATATATATAATCTAAGAAATAAACAAAATAAATATTAATAAAAAATATATAAGAATGTTTTCAACGTCCGTACATCACTGAGGTTGAGATGATTTTCCCGCGGTGAAAAAATTAAAATTTTCACATGCTAATGAAGCTTCCGGTAAAGGCTAGTGGAGTATTATTTTAATTATTTGCATATTAACGAAGTAATTACAGTGTGAAATTAGATTGTTTTGCACAGTGCTTTAATGCCCCTGAGCTAATGCATCTCAAATATACACTTAATAGGTCATAAACAAAATTACCGTGTTAGATTATTATAAATCTTAATGCATACATATTAGTTTCGCTACATTTTTTGTAGATTATTATTATATTATGTTATTAATATTAAGAAGAAAAAATACCATATTGATTGCTTGACTTACTTGATTTAAGGTCATTTATGCCTTAAGGTGGCCATGTCTCTCTCGTTCTAATACATAATCTTGATCTAAGTCTTTAGTCTTTTTCGGCTCTCTTTGCCACATGCTATGTACTGTTTACGACGCACTTTCCTTCCCCTTGAGGATTCCAATTAGGCATCTTGGGATTGGGATCTGTTGGAAGTGTGCGGTTTTGTCAATTTCGGTTTGTGTCGACGCTCGTCTTGCTCGTCTATGTTGAATTATGTGTTAATTTAAAACATTCATATTATATTAACATTATCATTTCTTGATAAGAAGCATGATTTTATAAAAGTATAATAGTTCAGTCCCAACGCGATTATCAGAAAACCTTTTCCATAACCGCGAGGGAATAATAAATTTTTACGATTTCGAAAATTAGTGTAATATTTCTTAACGATGAAACCTTTTCTAAAGTCGTTAAAAGAATATTAGGCAGCGTTATTCTATAATGAATTAGCTTTTGTTCATGTGTAGGTACTGACTGATATAATATTAGTTTAAGTCTTAATACTGATAAAAGATTTGCTTCCTCTGGATATATTGTACCGAAATAAAAAAGAG
This sequence comes from Leptophobia aripa, assembly GCA_951799465.1. Taxonomy (NCBI): domain Eukaryota; kingdom Metazoa; phylum Arthropoda; class Insecta; order Lepidoptera; family Pieridae; genus Leptophobia; species Leptophobia aripa. The sequence goes on along the minus strand of OX637272.1, from coordinate 3,841,507 downwards.
TCTGTTTTTCTTATTATTTAGTTATAGGGTTATATAAAAATCCCATCATTGAATGATACGTATACAATTAGCTAAGAAATTAAAGCACAAAATGTACTTTTTTAAACGAGCCTTGAAATCATATCAGTATAAATAAAAGTGATAAAAAATTTAACAAACCCTGTAAATGTTTAATATCGTGAATGTATGAAAAGGCGTAGAAAAATATTATTCTTTATCCATATAAGCAACGTGTAGATCACACATTTGTAACTTTCCGAAAGAATTGTTCGAAAAGCTTTAGAAAGCTTTCGATCAACATCCTTAATGGGCTATGGCAGACTTTTTGCAAAATATAAAAGTTGATGATAAGATTTTATCAACCGAATTGTTTTTCTTAAACTGAACCCGACTTAATTAAATGTGGTCAGTCGTAAGTCACGTAACGATTTGTATTATTAAAACTATGTAATAGTTATAACGATATAAAAGAATGAAATATATTTATTTTCCACTAGCTTCGGCCCACTGGCGCCGAAAGCTTATCGATCATAGTGTAATTACCTTCTTGTCCGGTTTATTTTGTTTGCGACAAACGTAATTTTCTAGGCCCCTTTTATGGGCCAAAATTAGTGGGATGTTTTAGAAAATTGTATCATATTTTGACCTATATATTTCTTTACTGATTTCTTTTATTATTAGAGTGTTTTTAGTCTCTTTTAAAGTATTTATGTTACGACTTCTGTGTTTAGCAATGCGATCAAATTAAGCTTTTTCTAAAAAATAAAACAACCACAATATAAACATTACGTTAATCACTAATCCATTAAATACATGTAATGTGTACAAAAGATAGCTTTTGTATATATAGATATATACCATTATTAAACACAACCAACTAACAAAGGTAAGTGGAACTATAGTTCCACGTATACGTATACAAATGAAATTGTGTTTTAGCAATTAAGAAGCGTATGACTATAAAGTAAAGTTCTTGCAAAGACTTACATTTAAATCCTCCACAAACCAACTTGTTCGACTTAAGTCTTTCAAGATTCTATACGACTTAAAGAAGTAAGTCTGAATTGAGAGCTTCTAAGAACATTTTCTTCGTCAAAGAATGAAAATGATAATACAACTTGTTCACATAAACTCCACATGTAAGACAATACTGAATAAGTAATAGATATTTTATTTTTGCCTGCCTTAATTATGTTATAGGTAACTTAGAGCATGTTAATTATATTTTGCTTTTATAGTGTTAAAGGCTAGTGCTAAAGCTGAATTCGATAAGTTTATAAATAAATTGATTCTATTAACTTGTAGTGTCGGTGATCGGATGACTAATTTGATAGGGTCGAATACTGCTGTGCGGTTTAAGTTATGAGTGGTAATCGGTTTAATAGGAATTACAAACCATGACCGAGTTGACTACAGATCAGGTGTATAAATGTATAATTCACGAACAATAGGAAATTAGGTCACTCTTCACTTAAATTGTACCATGTTATATTTTTATTAATGATAAAACCATTTCTTAGTTTCATGAGAAACTTTAGACATTATCTAAATACATAAGGCATACTGTGACAAATAAGTTTATAAATGTTATAAACCATTTTCAAATTTATTTTTCAGTTACCAATCGCTTCAACCTATATTTTAAACCAGCCATTAGGTATATACGCAAAAAATTCCAGACCGACCTTTTGCATGTTGTTAACAACCGTGAGGGGTTTTGCAAACCTAATGTGATTGTACAACCCATAAAATATGACGTACAATTAAAAATAAAAATTTCGTAGCACTTACGCGTTTTATGTTTATACGCAAGTATATAATTAGTAGTATGCGTTAATATTGTCAAGATGAAATGAAAAAACGTTTATTTCATCAACAATACAAAAACAAACAATATTGAGACTGGGTCTACCTAGTAGGTACTCGTGGTACCCGTGGCAGGTGACCCCGCTCTTCTAAACTGTATAAACATATGCAATTAATCCAGTTTGAGCAAACCCAAATACAATAACAATCAATGCCATTGCGACCCTCATTTTACAATCATAATAATTTAATTTATAAATATTGTGAAGCTTGTGTAACTTATCATACAGAAGGGCAGCTTGTATAAAAAACAATATATTTCTTTATACATATTTTCAATCAAAACTCTGTTTAATCAGTTTTATCGTAGTTTAAATAACTGTGAAATTGATGAGTCATTCGTTAATACTTAATATATTTGGAATTATGTTCTATGCTGATTGCTGTCGCTTTGTTGCATCGATCTAGTCATGTTATTTAAAAATGTTCAAATGGTTCCATTTTTTTATGGAATGTGCTGTTTTTTTTAAATTTGTTCAGTATTATAACTTGAAGCCACATTAAAAGTTTGAATAATAGAAAATTAAGAAATCACATTATGTTTGTTAAATAAGTCTTATTTAAATGTTTAATACATTATTTCAATTATTCTAAGTGAAATCAGTCTGAGTTTTTATAACATTCGCGGGTTCGCATTGGGAAAACCTGTTACGATAATATCGGCATTACGTTGTAAAGTTCACATGTTCACGCGAACTTCCATTAGATTGAATGAGTTTCTTTGCAACCACTGCAGTTGTGTTTAAATATAGAATTGACCTTAACTTAATCGGCTTACTGACTCATGGTGAAAGCTGTCAAGCTTGATAGACATAGATATACATTTCTAAATTTAGAAAAAAATAAAATACATTTGTAAATTTAACTATCGTAAAAATAATGTGTTTTTCTGTAGTTAAGTAATGTCTATAGGTGAGTGAAAGTAGACTGATTGAGTGAGTCAATTTGTCAAAAATCTCGTTAATTTCGAGATGGTTTCCACTATTTTACTCCTATTTTAATAGTACACAAAAAATCACATTCATACGAACATGAAAAAATAAATTGGTTTCGGTTACTCAAATAAATTAAACAATTCAATTAATATTCTGTCATTATCACTAGCATATTGTTGATTTATAAATTGTGTTCTTTTTAGCATGAATATTAGAATATTATAACTCTTGTTAACACAATGTTAAATCCACACAAATAATAAGTTTAAGACATTAATTATTGGTGTCTAAACATCACACCCGCCGATGATGTTGCGCGTGACAACATTTCGATTGTTTTCGCGCATTTTTTCTGTGAACATCGTTTATTTTAACTGTGAACACGATCGCGCGCAATATTGTTTGTTCCTAAAATATAATTACGGAAAAAAAAATTATACTTATTTCTTGGGTTACGTTAAAATACACATACACAAAGTATCATATAGATAGTAAATAACAATTATGTCACATTGAAAATTTCAAAGTTATAATGCTTGACTTCAAGTGTAGTTTTCTGTTCGCTTAGATTAAAAATAAACGTACATTATTTTTGTTGTGATAAATAAAATTCATTTGTGAATGTTGTGATGCACGTTTTTTCGTTTCGTTCTTTGAAATATATGTGTGGACAACGGGGACGAATGTTTCGATGCGTTTTTTATATTTCCATATAATACATAAATATCTATTTGTTTCACGCTATTTGAACAATGAATTATCCTTTTTTTATTAATATTCAGTACAGTATCGTTTTATGTATGTTGCGTTTATATAGCTTATAATTTTACAACAGATAAATATTACAACATTAACTGGCAAAAAAAGAATTGTCCACAGATGTTTATTTATGCCGTGTGTTTTTCCCAAGACCAAACCAATTAGTATAACGACACTGACAATTTTAAATCTTTACAAAGAAACCTCATTTTCTCCGCACACTTTTGTCGCTGAATAAATAAAAATGTTGTAAGCTGTTGTAACTTGAGAGAATTAAATAATGAGTCACGCTGTGACTTTTCTAGCTTATATAAGGATGAAGAAAAAAAGGAAAATGAATCCAAATTGGTTCTCGGATTGAGGCTAAATACTTACTTACTATAGCCCCAAGGCCACAAGTCGAGGCAAACGGCAGATATGCTTCTCTATTCGTCTCTGTCTGCCTTTCGCTTAGTTCGTTCCAAGTAATATAGATACTTAATTACTAATATAGATTGAAAGAAATTATTTTTACTAATATATTAATGTATGGTTTTTTAGTAGGCGATTTACACATAATATTCAGATCTATAATACTTACATAGGTTTGTATGTGATTTTTATTTACTTTCTTTGTATATGAACCGAATTCGTCTTATAATAATTATAATTACTTAATGGATAGATAAATAAAAACAACATTTCCTTATTTGTGTTTCTTTTTCGTATATGCCAAAGCTTTAAAAACTATGCCAAAAATGCCAAAACTAGTATGTGGACAAAATAGCCTGATCATCCAATAAAAAAAATATTTTAATAGAAAATTGGCAGATATAAGATAAAGAGCTTTATATATGTAGTTTGTACGTTATCTTATATATAAAGTAACAAATTCTCTAAGGCATTTATTCAAACCAATCTGGTTCTAAATTAAGTTTTAATAAATCATTTGAATTAGCCACTTCCGTTCGTTATTGGCTATTAAAAGTTTTAACGATGTTAAATGAATGATGAATCGATATTATGTAATAGTGCACCGAGTTCTTGGTGTTGCATTAGGAACTGGAATTTAACTTGTTATTTTCTTTTGAACTTTAAAACGGTTTTGTTATTAAAAACGAAACCAATTTTATGAAATTAAAATCGATAAATCTACAAAATACTCTTTGTGTTTGAATAAGGATTCATACAACACGGCGTTAGAAATCTAACGCCTTAAGTTATTCTGACATAGGTAAATATACACTATATAATATATGACATAGGTTAATCCATTTAAATAAAAGGATATATTTTTTTTAAATATTAATTATAAAACGTATGTTCAGTATTATATGTAAACGTGGAACATATATACTTCTATAATCCTCGTTAAGAAAGCATCTTGAATGTACTTGCAGACCGAATGTGAGCTCCGCATGTTTGCAATATGCTTCAGATTTCTCCTCTCGGCTCACAATACATTTAAAGCTAATGCAAATTATATAATTCTATCTTGTTATTTAAATACTAAATGAAAAGTATTTAACAAATTGCTTTAATACACCTAATACACGGAGGAACGTGCGGAGGAAACATTAAATGGCTCTAATTTAAATGTTTTTTTCTTGTATAACAATAAGTATAGAGACCATCATTGACCCCGGATTTCAGCCAACCACTAGAAACCCGGGCATATAATGTTAAAAATCGAAACCATAGACAATGTTTAAATTAATAGTACTTATTCTAATATCCACGCCCTATTCAGGGAAATATATCTGAAGGACTTAGTAAAACACTTTTTTCAGACAAGTTATTAAAAAAAATAATATATTTAAAAGGTAATAAAACTAAATCATAAATAATTTTCCAAATTTACCGTTCTTTTGTAATATTTAATTACACAATTTCTTTTACGAACAATGAAAATTGATATTTTTCAGGGAAATTAATGGCCGATTACGCCGTGAATGAACGTATAATGGAAAACCTCGTTTAAATGTACACGAATTTATAGTATTTAAGTGAATAATAAATAGTTGATGAAGCTAAATATTTTTTTCTTCTAAGTGCTGTTTCTTTAATGATTTCCAACGTTCATTAAGGAATTAAAAAGATTAGGGATTACTGCCACAGTAGTTTCAAACTACATACCTATAAGTGTTCAATTATTAGCAGATAAACTTACATCGCAAAGATACATTAATACAAGAATGATTAATACAAGGCGTCCCATATCCTTCTCCATATAGTACATACGGTATAGAGCTTTATTTCCTTGTTTAAAATTGTTCAACAAATACATGCTCTACAAAATCGACGTATACGCCTCTCTAAGACGTCAGGTAAAGAGAATTTGTGCCATAAATTGGAACAACTAAGTTATTCAATATAAAACTTCGTAACCAAATGATACTTACCTAATATATGTAGTTATATGAAGGATATATGATGTTGTATACTGTATACCCTAGTACATTGTGCACAACTAGTGATGGGACGTACATTTTAATTTAAAGATAAAACACTTTTTAACGAATCTAAAAGTCAATTTTACATATATCTACTTCAAAATAAAAATATTGTATATCCTGCTTTGTTTTGTTTTATTACGAGACAAAGCTATAAAATCAAATGCTAGTTATACTGATTATAAAATAAAATAAATCTCGAAAGACTTGAATTATTATCAACTTTGTAAAGGGTTAATTTGAATGGTATAATGTTTGTATTTAATGATGTAAATATTTAAGGATTATACGAGTAGTAAATAAAACCTTAACCCGAATCTATGTTTATAATAGTATTTTTTTTAGATATTTTGCAACATTACTCCTTCAGACAGTTTTTAAGCTTCATTATTAATTCGTAGTTACTAATTGCAAGCTGTTGAAAAGTTTTAATGGCGAGGCTATGTTAACAGTGTTTGCATAAATAGAAGTCTGTAGACTACAAATTGCTGTTTTATTTGTAGTTGAAAATAATTGTCATTACTGCTTACAGTTGCATAAAGTCTGAGAATTCATCACTGAGTGAAATATAATTCACTTACTGTTGTAAGATGACGATTAAAGTAACGAATAGCTAACAAAATAGAATTATTGTAAAAACAAATCCAGTCGTTCATTTTACTAAACGTCTTAGAGTCTATATGTTTGTTACAAACATATATGGATTGTACTAACTATATATTTTTCGTAAAATGATAGTATATTTTTTATCGATATGAGCATACCACTATCAACTAAAGTGTGCTCGAAGAGGGCGGCCTAGGTTTCATTTGTCTGAGTCCACTGGATTGTCTCCGAGACACCTAGTCCATTCACCCCGCTTATCTTCATTTAATTTACGTCAAATTTATGCAAGAAATCTGAACTTTGTATATTTATCTATTCTACTTGAAAGCTTACGTTTTCTTTGAATAAATTTGTTTTAGATGCAAAATTGTGTGGATTGGATTTGTGTATTTAATATTAATTGGATAAATGGAGCGAATCTTTTAAATAACAAACTTTAAAGTTAGGCTATTTAGAATTCCCTTTGCGGAATGATATAATATACCTTACATAATATATGGGTAAGATTTGGCCCCAAACCAATTTGTTTCCTTGTAGTTTAAGAAATATTTGGTTAAGTTAAAATTTGTCTAGGCTAGTGTAAGGGCTGGGCTGGTACAGAACTTTGGAGAAAAGGTATGTCAGAACCGCTGTTTTAGTACAGCGAACGGCTGTACAGATAACAGTGAGGAACCGACAGTAGACGATTAAAAGAAGTCAAGTAACATCTTCCGTCTTGAATTGTCTTATTGGTAATATTACCATAACAATAATATTATTATATCAACACATTTTAATGAAACACATTTGTGGCTTTAGCGAGACGTTTGTGTGGCCCAATAGTGATCAACAAAAACCATAAAAAATAGCAGTTAGTCTGATAAGAGGCGTACTAGTTTCTTTAATACATTATCATGATTTCAATTTTAAATGCATAAGGCTACTCATATTAAAATGACTAATAATTCAGTACTTAGATATAATAAATCAACCAATTAAATTCCTAATACCCCATATTTCAGTTAAATCGTTCGATTCATACCATAATAGCGATTAGACCGACCCGAGGGTCCTTTGCAATGAAATTGCTTATAATGTACCGGACTCTCAATTGATTAATTTTAAAATAAAATAGGGTTGTCTGTCAGCACTTTTGATTGTGAAATGTCGGTGTGGATATTGCGTTCTTACCTTAGTTGCAAAGTTACGTACATATATGTACTACGGAGTTTATTATATAAAGAATAATATTACGTTTCTATAGTCTACCAATAGTTAAAGATGGTTAAGAGCCAGACGGCAAAACGTTACCTGGTTAAAATTGTAGTAGCTCATGTGGTATATGCTATTGCGTCGTAGAAAATCCAAACTAAAATAAATAATTCTGTTTTTGTATGATCTTCTCGTTAATTAACGTCAGTAACATTTTGTTAAAATTCAAAAAACCTCTGCAAATATTTGTAATTATTTCAAAATAATATTTTAATACATTTCGTTTAACCGCGGCCTACAAATTTTATATTTCTCTCAGTTAACAGCATTTATATCGCTTGTAACTTTTTTATTGGTTAATTTAAAATAAACACACCGGTTTATGTCTAAAAGTACTTACGACTGTAATCCAGGGTTGCTACTTACGAAGGTTTAACATATTATTTATTTATTTCTGTCTGTTTTTAATTTTTATAGTTTTAATAAAATAACGATTTATACAGCGTAAATAATATATATAAATATATATATAGAGATGGAAGATAGAGTTATTTGCGTTCATAACACAAATATAGAGAATCGATGAGGTTCGTTTCGAAATAGTGATGCGCAAAAACCTGTTTATTTACACAAAACATTGAGTTACATTGAGTCTATGTTTTACCGTTACTCTCTCTTGAAGCACATTCTTGTCTATTGACGGAGTTGTCTTTATAAACAATCAGTAGTCTCGTTTCGCCTCTGAGTCTACTTGAGTATAGTGTTTAATATCAAAACTTACTAATCATGTTAAAACTATATAGTAACTTAAGTAAATTTAATAGTAAATTAATTTGTAAAAGCATGGGCAAACTAATCAAAATGCCGTTATCAATATAAATATTATAACCACCTTAACTGTATTAAGATATTATAAAAATTACCACTAAAAACAGACAACCTCCCTGAGTTTCTTGTGGGTTGTTCTCAGCTGAAGGCACACAGTGATCTCATGTAAACATAGTGTTAGTGTCGTTCCAAAGTAAATGCATAATCCTACTTTAACGACTTAAAGTTTACGAAAAACTAATTCAATGACTTAAACTGACTTAATAATTACACGAGTTACTCTTTATAGAAACATGTGTGTCGTAGTATCATGGTAAGAGGATAAGCTTGCGCAAGTTATTTTAGTAGCAAAAATGAACCCTATGCCTTTATATAACATATACAATATATAACAACTAAATAAGTAAGTCATACCTTGGATGCATTATACTCAAAAAATGTGGCATCAAAAAAGTGTTTGTTTGTTACTATAAAACCCTTTTTCTGTGTTAAAACTCAATGAATAATGCAAAGTTTTGGGCAGCCCTGCGAGGGGTATTCGTTGTTTGAAACATTTCCATTGCGGTTGAGGTCACTGTTTCAGTAGCAGAATGTATTTTCATGGTATTTATAAAATGGTTTTATTTACAACTTTTTACTATATCGATACGGTCTATTAAAGATCTTCATCGTGCGTACGTTTTTTTTTAAGTCGTTAGGAACTTTTAAGAGATATTTAAATATCAGTGTTAGCTTACAGGTTAAAACTTATTCGGGTATAGGCTGTTCAATAGTGACCAAATTATCGAGTGCCAATCAAGCAAAAGTAGTAGGATTTAGGCTGGTTTTGTAGGATAAATTGGGTTCGTTATACGCGTTCGTTAATCACGATTAAAATAATTTCCAGTGTAATGTAATCAGTGAAATCGATAAAAACGCAACACGAAACCACATTATGTATAATTTAAACGTTTACTTTTAATGACATCAGATTAATTAAACGTGGCCATTTGAAACTAATAATCATCTTATATGGTACAGATTAACGAGAGCCCACCTACATGGTAGAAACTGAGATTTATATACAACAAAACAAATATTCAATAAATAAATAGAAATAACTTAAAAACTTTTTTTTTTAATTATAAAAATTCGATTGTAAATGTGTATGTTATTAAAAGAATTTCTTGGATAACGAATAAATATTATTAGGCATAGTAAGCAGTTTGTAAATGACAAATGTTACATTGGTAATTTAAAGCTTTGCAAATATTTAATTATTGGTTCAAAATATTGTAAATAAAAAGAACTTTTTATAATAATTTAATATTATGATTGACATCTTTGTATTCTTTTACTTGTAAGGTGATGATAAATAGGTAGGATACATACGAGACTTACATTCCTTAAGCTCTTTACTTTTGTATTGAAAATATATTGTTTTCATCCAAAAAAAATATAATTAAATATTTAGTTTATAAATAACAACCTTATATCACATGAAACACTAGAACTTTTGTTATGGAGGTAGTTTAAAAATACACATTCAATGGTTATATATTTACACAAATATTTGTTATATATCTTAGATCAATGAGGCCTCTGTCTAGCCTATATTTGCAGAGTTGACATTTGACCTACCTCTGGCATTAAGTGATTGTTGACATTGTTAGGTAAACTACTAGAAATTACGAGTTTCATACCGAGGAGACACTTTTATGAAGATTTTAATAGTCAATCCACCATTGAAATTATTTATAATTAAGTAGGTGCCAGGTAGTTACTACCGGTAAGCTGCTGCTTTTTTCGCTAAACGTATAAGTATAACGAGGATATTCCACCAGCATTATGAGTACTCTGCTACGCTCACCAAACGGTTTAAATTTATTTTAAGTCTTATTATCTGAATTGTCTTATTATTGACATATTTTGTTATAAAGATATAAAACTTAAAATCCGGATATTTAATAATTTATCATGAGGGATAGACATTTCAGTTTAGTAGAAACTAAACTTAACAAAGCAATAATTCTTTTTTTCTCATAGTTTAACTAAAATTCACACTCTCACATTATCCAAAGCGTAATCTCACAAAATACATTACAATAATCCATAGGGAAAACCTAACAAAGCCGTTATACTTAAAACTGGTATGTGGGAATTAATTACACTCTCGTTAGTGTAATATAATAATCTAATTAATTTAACAAGAACAAGAAAACCATACCAAGAACTTCATACGTAACTTTAATATTGAAACATGTGCCTCTACGTAGGTATATTGTCAAATTTTCATTACATAAGAACTATAAGATCTAAGCAACTTATATAAACATGTAGAATCGGTATATTACATATAATTAATATACATACAAATGATTACTTAATCTAATATATAAAATTCTCGTGTCACAGTTTTCGTTCCCTTACTCCTCCGAAACGGGTTGACCGATTCTCCTGAAATTTTCTGAGCATATTGAGTAGGTCTGAGAATCGGCCAACATCTATTTTAGAGACATTTTTTTTAGCAAAACAACGTTTGTCGGAATCAGCTAGTTAATTATAAAATTTAAAAGCCTACCTTACAACCATAACTCTTCATTTATTTAAGACGAATATCACTCAAGATATATAACAGATAATTTACAAAACAGAAATATAAAAACCAGAGATGTATAACAATTATTTAGGAATATTAATTTGATAACAATGAGATAAGGAGAAAAAAAACAAAATAAGCTAAAAAATATAAATATATTTACTTAATTATATAACTTGGCACAAGGCAATGATTACTTGAGGAAGGTTCGCGTTCTGCGACTATAATAATAATAGTAGACGTAGTAGATAACTTTAGATTTTTACATGTACAACAATTTTACTATGGATCAAGTATTATGTCAAAAATTCAATTAACAGGGATAAGGAATAAGGCGAGATTGTTCTTACATTTCAGTAGGAACGAGGAATTTCAAAGATTTAGATAAGTACAGTACTTACCATTTTTTATCATATCTGTGATAAGTTAATTTACTTACATACCATTAAAACATTCTGTAGCGTTCATAAAATTCTTTAATTATTTATCTATTTAATAAGGCATACCAACAACACACATACAAACATACCCCAACAAAGTTACAAAAAAACACACAAGGCATGTATGTGCATAAATTATAGGGATGCACAGCATTACAGGTATACAATGAACAGTTTAAAAAAACAACTGAACAATCATATCATATTAATTATCACGTAATCCTTCTAAGTACTTTTGATTATAACATCAATATTGAGGAATTCATCAGCGCGTTCTTACAGATGTTTTTGTGATTTAGTTTCATATAATAGTCCAAATACATCCGTTGACTCTTGCTATGTGAGATATACGCCTTCCTGTTCGTACAATAATGAGGAGTTTTGAGCAATTGCTCCACGGGGATTCGAAGATCACTTAAAAGACATATAAAACCACCACAGCTTATTACATATGACTCCAATCTTCCCTTTTACAGCCCAAAGCACGTAGTTGCTTGTATTCCGTAGACCATTTTATTAGAGCATTATGTCTACGCACTCTTATTAATATTAATATAAGTCTTCCCATCCGAAAATTCGATCATGATAGTAATTACGGAGTATTGTCGTTGTTTGGGGATTACAGAAATCGAAAAATATAATTGGATTCGATCTGTTATTTATATTGTGTGCCAATACTAAATAGCATTCCTCATTTCCATTAAGGAAATTGTAATGACACTAAGATTCTATAAGATCTACCTAACTAAGATTTTAGTTTTCTATAATAACATGTATATAGTTAAGGGTCTCCACTGTCGGGTCATGTCTAGTTACTTTTAAGAGTCGTATAAAATTGGTAACAAATTAAAGCAATCGTAGCGATTTGTCACTGTAGGACGGGGCTCCATGTAACGACCTAGCGATTTCGCTTTCCTGGCACGTGCAAAATAAGACCTCAATTTTACACGGGATTCCATGGGTAGAGACACCCTTAGTAGAAATCAATGGGTAAAATTGTAGCAATTAGTAGTTTGTGTAAACGGCACTACTAACGATAGAAGCCTAGTAGTAGTTAATATAAATAAGATTTTTTTTTTAATTTACCCTATAACTCTTAGCAGTTATATGTTTAAGATACACTTATAATTGTATGTATTCAATCGGGTTTAATAAATGTTGCACTAGATAATTTATTTGTATACTTTATTATTAATGAAATAAAATAAATGGCAACTAAATAAGCCAAAATAAAACAGAAACGTAATAAAAAGAGAGAGATGTGTAGATGCGAAACATGGTGTGGGGCGTAAATATTGGTCCAACTTTAAGGATTAGAAACATCTAGGAACTACCTACATACTACAATTTTAACCTGTACACTTAATTAATTCAGGAAAAAAAATATTTTTCTTTTAGAAAATAACACTTTTATTACAAACTATGTCGTAATATCTACAATTTTTTTTTTTTTTTATAGATCAGGTATCATATTATAATATTCAATGAAGTGAATTAAATAACTTGTACACCAACAGTATTACCCATAAAACTCTTTAAAAAAATTACCAAATTTATAATTTAAATAGTTGATATACCTGATAATGATTCCTGGAGAAGATCAGAAAAGGCTAGATTACGCTGCAACGTAGAAGCTACTTGCTGTATTTATATGATGCTTGAATTCACGATGAATTGTATAACTTATTGTTACTTATAAAAGGCAAGAAGGATCAAATTCGATTTTCGCACGTGTTTTGTTTCCACACTCAAATAATCCGAACTTGCCAAACAAAGAAACTTCGAACGTGTGACGTCGATGTTTGATCCTTATCCATTGCCAATTAATTCAAAACTCCGTTAATCCGAACTTAACAGCACTTTTTCCTTTTTCTTTAGTTTTTATCTTGCGGGTCAAGGTTTATGACAATTTTGGTTTTATAGGAGTTTTTCAGACGATTAATTTTATGCTATTATGGTGCAAAAGCCCTTTGTGACTGTAATACTGTTGTGACTGGGGTCACTAGGATATTAAATATTCATAAAGTGATTGTAAAAATCAAATATCTAAATAATTATTTATTTGTTCATATTATATTTAATGATAATAATATCATGAAATTTAAAAAAAAAACGCACTATAATTGAAAAAGATTAGTCCTTGTGGGAAAGTACTTATACCGGTAACGACTACTAAAATCTCACTTAATTCTGGATCCCAATTTCCATGACATCAATGAATAGAGAAGATGGAGCAAAGACGGAGAAGTACTTTGCTCACATATTGCTGACCGCCTGCTCTGCGGCCGAGGCAGCTTTCAACCAGAGCTTTCATTTTATCAAAGATATTATAATGGTAACCAGATATTGATTTTCTAATAATGACGGCATATTCTCACAATCGCCCTCATTTATCGTCTGTCACACAAACGTTAATTTTGTACAAATTAGGAAGTGCGTGAGTGTTGAACACGCGAACTGAGATCAAAAGGTTTTATTTGTATGTCATAAACACTAAAATTTATTAAATATTACAACGCCTACTCAGTAATAGCTAATTAACAGAGTGAGCGGTTCTTTACCTTAAAATATATATACCTGTAAATTATAATTACTTGTTAAACGATAAAAAATGGAAGAAAACCACCAGTGAATCTAAGTATGACTACATCTGTTACCTGGCTTGTAATGAAAACGACAGTGACAGATGTCTAGACTGAATTAAAGTCATCTTTCATAAAAGATTTTATTCCATAGAATATAGTGCAATGATGATTTATTTATTTATTCAAAACGTAAAAGCCATAGGTATACAACATACACAGAGACACAATATAAATATATATATATATATATATATATATATATATATATATATATATATATATATATATATTTAATATCTCAATGTTTGAATAATATACACTAATTAATTTTATGTATATAAAATACAGAGTGCCCATAATGCTCGCGGCACTTTCATTTAATGACATCTAAATGTTACCCGTAATTTGTGTTATTAGAAAAAAGTAATTGATAAACAACAAAGGTCTTATGTAAATCTAATGTACAGCATAATACAATAGCATTTTTATTTAAATATTGCGTTTATATTATTGTGTAACTATGAAACAACAATCATAATTTGCATTAAGTTTAAAAATACTTTCACTCAAAACCACTACTTAATGTACGGATTCAAAATATTGTAAACCTTTTTAGTAGGTGTTCGTAAATTCAAATCAGCGACCTTTGATAGTACATTTGAGTAATAAGGGCTGGTAGTCACTAGTAAAGGAAAATTCTCTTTCCAAGTTAAATTATTTCATAAAATATTTACAATATAATATATTCAGACGCACATTTGTTGATTTTCTATATCTCTCTGTATCTTCAAACGAAATTAAAGTAAACTTAGAAAGAGATATTATTTGAATGAAATAAATTCCATGGACATTATTATTTAATATAAAAAAAAAATATAAAATTATATAATTATGAAAACGTGCAGAATTATTATTATATAAATTACAGAAGTAAGTTCCAACTTAAGCTATGAGATATACGTTTTGCTGAGGTTAAATCATTGATTTCCGAAAAATTGAAAAATAAATAAATGAGAAAAAGTCAAATTTAAAATGTTATTTTTATTATATTCCGATTTTGACCAGTGTGCCTTACCCCTAAGACCCTGTTTGGTTGTATGAATTAATCAAGATGCGAGCACCGTTTGCAGGACGCGTGTTAACATAATTCCTTATGTTTTATTCACATTCAGCCAACTCCTGGCTTTGAAATGAAAAGTGAATAAGGGCAGTCCAGAGGTGATTCGGGGATCTTTAGGGTTCCAAAGGGGTTTTGCTCTCTCTATGTTGTCAATGTAGATAATATTCAATTGTATATCAGATAAAACATTTAATAGACGATGACTATTGAAATACAGAAATTAAACGGATTTAAAATGGACATTTATTTGACGTTTTGATTGGTTTACAGCTGTCGTGGTTATTTTGATAATGTAGGTCAAACATTAAATCATACGTACTTAAATTGTATACGACAAATTCAATATATTTCGATCCATATGAGCGTGCTATTCTCAACACTTTATTGATTAACCTTTTATGAGCACAGTTCTGCGTTTGACATTATTGTTCTTCGTTCGATTTTCAGACTACACAGTGTTCTATAATGTGGTACTATCAGATAATTAAAACACTTTATTTGAAATAGTATTAGGTAAGTCCGATAAATCGTCTTAGGAGTCAAATTAATTCGCACAGATTAATTGGTCTGGCCTCCATTACCGTCTCGAATTGAGTTTTGATTCGAGTGCCCAGGATTTCCAATTTTCTACAACTGTGGTGTTAATGATTGATGAAGTTTTATTTTGTTTTATCACATTTAATTGAGTATGTTTCATTTCTTTTATATTTTAATTTCTTTCTGATATGAATATATATATCTTTACTGTTGTTAATTGATATTAATCAATAGTATAACTATGTTAACAATCACATAAACAATATGTTGTTTTCTCTCTCGGCAATTTAAACTGAACACTAGCGCGATTGTATCAGAGAATTTCGTATTCTGCTATGATAAATAAATAAAATATATTTATTGGTTTTTCGTTAGTTTTTGACTATATCGGAATAGTGCTTCCAATTAAGTAACAATCTACTTGTTTTTAAAGAACACGCTCTCTCTCTCTTATTAATCTTAAAAATACACAAATTAGAAAACGATATGAATTTGAATTTAGTTTCCTTTTTTATTCGATATATATCTGAAATAATAAAATATTTCAATAAACCGCAACATGTAAGGAAAACTTCTAGGCTCTCTTTGATTGACAGACGCCCATAAAGTTTTCAGAACACGTACCTACGATTATGACTATCTCGAAACGTCTAAAGTCTTCACTCTAGAGAGAGTAAAGTTACTGCGTAAACTTAGGTTTGGATGAAGGCTTAATATTAAACTTTGTTTAGGCTTATTAACATTATAATCTTAATTTTAGGTGAAAGCTTTATTAGAC
Organism: Leptophobia aripa; assembly: GCA_951799465.1. Classification (NCBI taxonomy): domain Eukaryota; kingdom Metazoa; phylum Arthropoda; class Insecta; order Lepidoptera; family Pieridae; genus Leptophobia; species Leptophobia aripa. Next base: position 3,824,852 of record OX637272.1, on the reverse strand, counting down.
AGATAAGTGAATTAATTAGCAAGACTTAACAAAATTGAGTTTTCTTTAAATTTATCGTTATCCGTTTTTCGTACGGTGTTTTCTTATTATTTAGGCCAGCCCAGTGACGGAAGCATTAAACCTTATGTTGTGGACGAATTTTTAACCATCTACGGGAAAGCAAAAGTCAGAAGGAACCGGTATAGCTTCATTAGATATCATGTAGTTATGTGTTTTCTAAACTTCAGTAGAGGCTATAAATTGGCATAGTAAGCAAAAAAATCAAAATATATTTATTCTCAAAGGTAATTAATGGTATGGATACACTTAAGAATCGTCAAAAATCTTTTAATTATAAATTTTTTTGACTATATTGTCTTTGGTTTTCGCGACGACTCGCATTTTGATTGACTTTCGTTTTACCTACGTACATCTGCCATAACTATTGCAAAATACTAGAAATTTCAAGTTATATAAATAATGTGATACATTGTTTAATTGTAAAGAAAAGTACAATCTTTAAGATCCTTAAAAAACCTGTTTCCACTAACTTATCAACGAACGAACATTTTTATTTAACTGTATTTATATCCAATAGTAATTGGCAAATGGAGAAACATATAGCAAACATACATTTGTAAGTTTTGAAGGCTTATGACGGAATAAAACTTTGCAAAACACGAAACCGCAGTTAGACTTTATGATGAAAGTTTTTGAGGTTGATGTTTTAGTTACACTACCATTTCGTTATTTAAATAATGAGGTAATTTCATATATATTTACCCTTTACCAAATACTTGCTCTACTTACCTATATATGTATTTATTATACGCTTAATTAATCATTAGTTACGTGTCAACAATCGAATACTTTAAACTGAATTCGTATTCAATGTTAACAAACATATAAACATATTTTTTGTCAATTTAGTTAAATTAAGGGCTTCCTGGATATCCTATAAGAATTAATTAGAAACATCTTGAACGACAAAAATCCATTACAACTGAAGTATCTTGTCCTCTTTAAATTGTTTTCTAGGAAACTAAAGACTAGATATAAAATTTTTATATATTAAAAAGGTTTCATTAATTTTGGATTCACAACCATTTTTAAGCTACAATTTCATATTAGCGCTTAAGTATTTTATACCAAAGCTAGGTCAAATGGGTTTATCTAAGCCCAGATCACCTATAAATATAAAACGTCAAACAATTAGGCCATTTAATCTTTACCATACGTTTTTTTACAAATATGAACTGTAATTTTAAAAATGTAGACTTAAATTTGCTTGAGAAGACCTCCAGTTTTTGTTACATGGAATTTTCGACTGAATACCAGTTACTCAGGAGTGTAAATTCTGTAGAGGTTGTATAAAACGTGGTATATCTACATCTATCCTGTCACGCGGATAAATATCTTAAGGGTAGCCCTATACGTGCTTGCTCTGTCGTACTGCATTAAGGTGACGTCCACAGGGAGTATTTTTTAAAATAGAATTCATTAAATACCCAATTATGTTTTTTTTTCTTTTGCAGCTCTTTCTGGTAAGATATTTTTGTTCGAGGAGGATTACAAGACTACCAAATATTCAATTCAGGTTGGGACACTCAATGTAATTCCTGGATTTAGTATTTTAGTTCAATTATGATAGCTTGGGCGATTTAATCAAATCAATAATGAACATCATATAAACACGTGAAAAGGCAATGTTTTGTGTTAGTTTTTGCCCGAATTAGGATGTGTGATGTAACTCAAAAATAGTTTTTTTATTGTGTTATACCAAGTAAACAAAAGTAATGTAATTAAAAGTATACCTGTAAAACTAATGCTATCATCATAACGAATATTATTTAAGACTATCTTTCGTCTAATTTGACACGTAAACAATCCGTAGCAAATACAAAAAAAAGTTTTTATTGTGAGACAGACATAAATAAAACTTAAAATATTGTTCCAAATAAAAACTAACAATCTACTCAATTGCCTGTAAAATAACACAAAAACTCTCTGACATTTGCTGGAATAGTAAAAACAATTCGTCATGCAATTGTGCCAGACCATAAAAACAGCGTGAAAACGTTATCAAAGGATAACCGCAGCTTAACAATATACGCATACGGTAGAACTCAGTGCGCATGCTCGAAATTCACTCATTCTGGACTATTTGTTTTGTCGTTACACTATCAAAAAGCTTTGGATTGCTCGCAAAGTAGCATCTTCCGATATCTACCGGAAATTGTACACTACTTAGGCGGCTATTCGAAAGAAGAACGCGACGTGATTGGCGGCCAATCGGTGATCTGTCAAAACTGTTTCGCGCCCTCGCGCTTGACGTTAAGTGTCTTCAAAGTTGGTGGTACTTAAACCCCGAAAGGTGTGAAGTGGAAGGATTATATTATTGGGCGTTTTACTGTCGATTTATCTGCAATACGGCATACCGCAGAATCGTTCGCGCGGAATTTCTTAGTGCGAGCTACTTCTTCGTACGCGTACGTAGTGTGTGAACTTGGGAGTTGAACTTTTAATTCACACTTCTTGAAGTGGTCCACGATGAATATATCAAGTACTGACGGTAGGTTTTATTCTTAATATTGCATATTGCTGTTGTCGGGCATAACCTTAAGTTATAATCAATAATTTAATCTCGAATACAGTGCTAAACCATTTTGAATTTTATTCGTACTGAAATAGAGTTTACTTTATTATGTTGCGATGAAATACTTTTAGCATTTTGTGTTTTTTTTAATATTGCTGTATCAATTATGATAGGTTAGTGAACTGTCTTTTAAACGTACTTTCTGTATCTGATCTTTTACATATTTGGCCTAACCTTTTTGATTTTTTTTAAAAGAGCGTCTGTAGACTTTACTTTTAATTGGCATTTTAATATAAACCCTTAAATATAAAACCCAATAAAGATTTCTTGTTTAATTAAAAAGCTCATACGCATAAAATAATAACATTTATGTGGTTTAAATTCATACATATGTACTTCAATGCAGTATTGTAGACTGAGAAGCCTTCAATGGAAAACGCCGCACAATTTAGGTGAAGCGAACATCGAGCAACACCCAGATTGTGTCGCAGGTTTGCGTAGCATAGAATAGGCGTAACTGGTGCTCGTTTTGTTTGACCACTGAATGAGCACAACTATTCTTCGCTTGCCTTCAAGATCAATCGAAAATATTATCTTTTAAAGAAGAAATTCGTTTTTAATCAGCATGTTCTGTAAAAGCTCACATTATGTAATGTATATCTCAACTGTCACACACATGAAGCAACACATACGCGACATTACGATTTTGTGTATTTTATTAAGTTTGCGACGTTCATAATTCAATGTGACCTTATCATTTGTAGATAATGTTGTTTTTTTTTTTAAATTCTTACCTGTCAAATAACAATCCAATAATGATAATGAGATTCTACAATCAAGACTAATGAAGTGATTGCTATAAGAGTCGAGTAAACATTAATTAAGCACTGATTGCACTGTGCATTCACTTTGACCCTTTCGTCAAGTATTTACGTCGACAAGAGTCACTCAATTGTTTTTTCGTATATAAAGCAACAATTGTAGAAAATCTATACAATTTTTTACTGAAATCTACTCGAGGACTTTGATGACGTTCGCTTGTTTTACTACACTGTACGAGTACACATTTTCAATATTAAAATATTCTTTGTATATGTAGCTAATGTTTCACAATAAGTACCTTGTAGTACGCTTGCAGTACGGCGTACTGAGGATTCAAATCTTAGATCGACGATACATAAATATTAAAACATAAATAGCTGAGGTACCGAATATTTCTTAAGCTGTCGCGGTTGAAGTGCCTGATTAGTCTATTAATAGTCTTAGGATCACTTATCCAAATATAAAATATTTCCTAAAACTTACTACTAGAAAAAATCACATTGTTCAAACCACGGCGGTTTCAGATGTTTTTAATGTCACTTGTAAATACATTTGAATGATAAGATGAAATTTAATAGTTATAGATCAGTATGTATGTATCTTGTGTGTTTCATAAACTCGTGCGATTACGTACGAAAAACATTCGGTTTGTCTCGTTATACTTCTGATATCAGTGGGTGTAAAATGAAACCTACGCGCATAAATCTCCTGCATTCACCAGTCTAAACTAGACGATTGTATTTTATATAAAAAATCATTTACGATATCTAAAAACTCATGTGTATTTTTTATGTGTATGTGTATGAGTGGTTAAGTTTGTGTGTCTCTATGTATGTGGTTGCTATGGGTGGTATTGCAACTTTAAAGCTTCGGAACTACCTCCTCACATGAAGAAATGTGGCAAAATCTATACATTCTTTTAAACTCTAAACTATTTACTTTGGTCTCAATATATCTGGACGTATTATATCGTCAGCGTTACCATGATAATAAAGATTGAGTATGCAATTGGAAAGACCAGGGACCAATGCATTGCGTTTTCCATCCGCATTTCATCTGCAGAGCGTTCACACAGCAATGGACACTTAACGAAATTAAATTGTCGCCTTAATGTTATGTCAGCCCTCGCTCATGTAATTAGATTGTTTCGACTCAGTAAACTTATTTGCGTTTGTAAAATAAATATATTTAGCTGCATCTGTTTTTTGTGCGAGTTCATTTACGTAATTAAATTATAAAATATCAGCAACGGGACGGATCTAAAGGTAACTCTTATTCACTTTTTTTATGAATTTATCATAAGTCATTGTGACTTTGGCGACTATGTCAACACATATATAAATTATAAACACCTCTTTGTCAATACCGGTAAGCTAAAACAATTGCGGTCGACACCGCACCGTTAACTAGATCCATAAGAATTTAATTACCGGTAATTAAACCCACACTTTGCAAAATACTAATCTATATCTATACTAATAATAAGACAGTAAAAATCGAAAATCTGTACATTAAATATTTTTCCAAAAAACTGAAAGGAGGCAATTAAAGAAGAGTCATAGAAACCAAAAAAACAATATTTGGAATTCTTGTCTGTCTGTCTGTCTGTCTGGTACGTTATAACTTGAAAACTACTGAACGGATTTGAACGTCATCACAGTTGGATTACATATAATTGGGAGCGTTGTCAAAAGTTTATTTTGTCAAAATCGGTTAAGAGAAAAAGAAGTTATGGTCAATTTAAAAATTTACTTCAACCACTGCTTCAACATTTTTAAACACTTATATTGATTGATTAGTTATATATTGTTAAATATGTTCTAATATAAGTTAATCTTAATATTAAAACTTATGAGAGGTGATAAGAGGATAACGTGCGCGCGGGCGCGGTTGAAGTGTTGAACAATGTGCTCGATAGATGGCGTTGATAAAATTCGTAGATTTATTTTATTTTTTTATTTCTTAAACCTATACAGCTTATCAAAAACAGTTTACACAATAAAAATAGATCTAAAATAAAGCCAAAATAAGGTTAAAATATAGAACCGGAAATAGAATCTAAGATCAGAAAAAAGAATAACAAAAAAAGACACGAACAGAAAAAAATAAATAAAAATATATATACACATGAACAAGTGGAACTATGTGAAGTACGAACATTTTAGTGTGTGTGTGTGTATCAGTGTTTGCAATGGTGTTGAGTGAGTGTGCGAGGTTGAGTCTTAGTTTTTTTTTAAAGAACTTCAACTTAGGCCAAATATATCCATCGCGGTATTAAGATGCTCCAATGTGTAATGACTACCATGCACTTCAAACTTGCATTAACGTTTTACCCTACGATTATTTTGAGTGAACACTACCTATACAAACAAGTAAAAGAAAACGAGTGAAGAGACGTTTATCCTTTCTCCGCATCCATTTTTCCACCTACATTCTTAACGTTAATGAGGTTTACCTTTTATTATTTGGTCAAGCTAATAAGTAATAACCTCACAAGTACGTAATTCGTACTCATAACTTCGTAAGATTTTTCTTTCAACTCTTAACCGCTGAGGAGTTTTACCTTCCATCATCAGCTCATCCACATAAGAAGATGACTATCAGAATTTAAAATTGTCAGAATAGTAATTGCCTGTACGTTAATTTGAAAGTTGCCCTCGATTTCCCTGAATCATTCGATCCTGTAAAGCTACATTATCCCTGAGTAACACAGGCTATATATAATTCCAATTGTAACAAGATTTTAGCCCGTGAAAGAAAGCCCTTTCGAGATCATTAAAAATCGCTATATACTTAACCAAATTACACGTGGGCGAAGCCGCGGGCGGAAAGCTAGTTTTTAATATCAACCAATTTTTTTCAATACTTGCTGCTTTTTTTAAATTTAATATGTTTGTATATTTCTCGTATATTGCAATAACGATTTATTCATACATCAAAATTCTTTTATTGTTACGTTCACCTATATATATATAAATAAACAAGTAATACAAGTAAATTGTCAACTAGTAAAATGCGGTCTGAGATATTTGATACATAGTCAGAAGGGTCTGTCGTAAAATCCTCTTAAAATAGAATTGGATTCTGAAACTTAGGTCGTTTCAAGCACAGAATTCTTCACGTACATGGAATTTGACATGGAATTATTTGAGAAACCTACTTTACTGTTTACATTATAGGCACACAATTGTATACACACCAAAAAATAAGATTTTTAAAATGAAATTGTGTGTGTGAAGCTTTTCGTGAATTTATGAACTTCAGAATACTATAGAAAATGAAGCTTTGTTCTGGGCTTTCTTGGCTTTTTTTTGATGTAAGAAAAATCGATTCTATATAAGAGAAAAACAAGTAAAAACACAGAATGGATAGCGGTGTAATGATAAGATGATGTAAATTAAACCGTTTAGTTCTAAAAACTGGCATTCGAGAAAATCCCAATACTAGTGAACCTTGAAATCATATTGTCTTGGAATTAATGACGGAGCCAAGGCCGTGGACTTTGACCCGGATCTACACTGTATAATTAGGAGATCAACGTGTAAGGGTACATTTTCAGAAATTTGTTTTAAACACTACCTTAATTGAACTGAAATTATGAAAAGTTAAGTACAACATACTTAAAATAAAAGCAGATTTATAAATTATTATTTACATGAACTCTGTTCGTGTTTTGTAATAAAAAAATATATTTGACTTAAAAGGGTTTTGTATTGTTTTAACTTATATTGAAACTTTGTACGCAATAGAAAAATTTTTTTCTAGATTTCTTGTGACGAATTGTCATGACTTGATTTTCTTCATATTTATATTCTTTACTTATGTATGTTTTACACAACGATTGAAAAATTACAGATACATTTGTGTATTAATTATTTGGTTAAGTAAATAAAACACAATGTAACCCATATTCCTATCAAAACATCGCTTTACAAATATTTTGGTAACGGAAATACAAACAAAACATTTTACACAGTTAAATGATTTATATTTTATTTAATATCGCACGAAGCTGATAATAATATCAAACACTCATAAAAAATACACGCAAAGTGATTATGAAGAGCACTTCGAATGAGGAAAGAAATCCAGAAAGTATAAGGTGGAATCGTTTGCTGACCTGTTTCCTGGCCTTCAATATTTGATGATCCGACCCTTGTTTACTTGTTACGTCTCGGTTACGTCACATGCATAGAGTTTTCTTCTAAACTCAAATTATCGGAAAGATGTTTAAATTCTTATGGTGTTTATTTGACCATTTGGAAACATTAGTGACAGGCCTATGATCTCTGCTTTTTTTGTATTGTGTTGCATGTACACAATAGAAAAAAAACATATGCTTTTAAAATATATTTAGTAAACTTATATCTAACAGTATTATATCTACGATTTTATTATAGATTAGCGCTTAATTCAAATTTCAATCTTGTCATTGCACAAATTGGTTATCAAACCTGCCCCTGGGGTGATTACATGCACCTAGGTAATTGATGATCGCTTAATTTACTTTTAAGACAGTTTAATCGGAAACCACTGAGATAATTATATAATAAATAGGAGGTGGATAAAATTTATCGTGGCCGGATTTAATGTTGGCCAAGATGATCGGGAGAGACTCGTAGGGGGATTAATGTCAAAAATTGGACTGTATATACCTCGACATTCAAGCCACGTGCAAAATCAAGACAAATCATCATCATCAGCCACTAAATCCTGTCCACCTTTGGACAGAGGCCTCCTCCATTTTCCTTTAAACCGACCGATATTTGGCCTTTTGCAACCATTTCCAATCGACCATGATACCAATGAGATGTCATCAGTCCATCTCATTGGTAGCCAGGTGGTCTTTTGTTTAGCCCATGTCTCCATCACCTAAACAATGGGACTAAATGAATTATGATAAAATATTTTGATAATATAAAAATAACATTAAGCCACAAACGCAAACTATATATTCGCCCACAGACTTTGTAACTAACAAAGAAAAACTTGGAAAACGCTGAAAGATTACACAAAGTGAAATTATTGCGATTGTTAGGGTCTTAGTTGCCGGTTCAATAAGTATTAGGAAAACTTTTGATATTTAGAAAGTTTTTTTTTATATTTTTATTACGAATTGTGTATAAAACTTATCTGTTTCCCACGTTATAAATTCTCAAAGATAAAAACCATTTTGAGGAGTCAATGTAGTTAACCTATATTTATACAAGTTATTTATACTTTAATTCGAAAATTACATATCATACCTCACTATTTGTTGTTTATAACATAAACACTCGTAAAACTCTATACAAGCGAAATTTAAGATCCCCACAACACAGGTGTAGTAAATTCTCTTGAACAATCTTATGTAGTGTCGTAACTTCACCCCGTTTTGATTGTTTCTGTCTCCTTTATTATCTTTATCTACTTTTTGTATGCTGTTACCAAGGAGATTAAAATTTACTAAACATTATACCATCTCATAATAACTTTAAGTTTTTTTTTAATACTCTTTGCCAATGTGCTGTTGCCACGTTACTATTACACTTGCTTTTCGATGTGGCTTCAGTTCATTTGGCGTTATGTGTTGACACCTATATCTATATATACATTTCTATAACTATTATATCATATATAAGCCTTTTCCGTTAATACAAACCGTGTTTTATACACAAAAATAATTCCTAAATTCAAGTGTTCCTGTGCTTAAGCAAGGCTTTTGAATACGTTAAATTTTCGAAAAATGTAAAAACGTCAAAACTATATTGGTTTACTAGTTTATTTAACTTATTTGTGTTGTGGAGAAAATTTTACACCTAATGGGTTATTAAAACAAAGAATGGCTGGAACGATATCTCGTGGTAGTGTCAGAGTTTTAAAACTGTTGCTTTATTGTTGTTTTATTTTACACTGGTGTATTCTACCATAATACTATAATAATTCGGTAATTTGATATATCAACTGATCTTTATGCCAAAATACATTTAATTATATTAATAAGATTACATACGGTCATGGAATAAGTAACTGCCTTAATCTGCCTTTAACTATTAAGTTACATAGAAATATAGATTGTATTCTCTAAATTGTTATATAAAATTTGACTTTATATAGAATTTAGTTGTTTTTTTTTTACATCGTCATAATTCAACGCTGAAAGCCATATTTTTTCAGAGCTAAACTTTTCAAATATAAAATGTTATGCATATAATATATGATTTAATTCGAATTTAGCTTCCGTATGTTTCTACTTCAGTTTAGTTAAAATGGAAAAATTGTGTATAATAATACAATAGTACATTAATAATTTATAATATTACTTTTCTGATACATGTTATGATCAATTGTATTTGGTTTCAGGTAAGGCCAGGACGCTCTATATATGGTATGGTGTATAAAGCTATAATGTTAGCGCATTTTAAAATATCTTATGGACATAGTATAAGACAAACAAAATGTAAAGGTTAGTGTATAATTAAATACATGGAAAGATTAACATTCGCATTTTGTTTCAACGAAACGATACTCGATTAGAAACCTTTCCACGAAAGCTATTCAAAAACCATTAAGCAATGAAAAAATTCATATGAAATAATCATTCAATAATTTCTTTCACGGAATAATTTGCTTTTAATAGTTTACAACAGTTTAATGAAGCAAATGATAGTTTCCAATGGTTATATTTTTTCATAGTGAAATAGTTGATTCCGGTACAAAGTTTACATGGAACGTATAAAGTTATCTACTCCTAGTCGGTAATGTGTTGTTTATTACTGAATTATCATGTCCTGGATTAATAAATTACATTAACAACTACTGTATAATACATACATACGATTTACACACCTTTGGATTTGGTTTTGATATGTAACATTAAGACAGAGATGGTAGCTAATAATATGATTATATTTTTTCATAAAACACGACAGGTTTCAAACGTTGCCTCTGTAGCGAAATTACAGCGAGCGGTACAAAAAACAATTGAGTCATGGTTATATTAATATGATTTTTGTCGTCTTAAATACCGCTGTTATTACAGTTTACAATTATAATTATGATCTTTAATACAAAGGTAACGATAGTAATAAACAGGTGAGGCCATTGAGCCAAGGTGCTAAGCCTAACCTTAAACAGTTGAGGAAGGATATCAGATCGTTGTTCCATTAACATTCTGGCCAAATATATATGACTGTTTTTTATAAACCTAAACCAAGTTTTCTTTATGTCGTATAATTTTTATACATACATATATATATATACATATATATATATATATAGGCTTGAGAAAATGCCAGCGTATCACAATTTAAACTGTACACTATAATAAAGCACAGGTTCTATTCATAATAATTAAACCAAATTTTTCTTTTCTTTAGTTTTCTTTAGTAATTCTTTTGTTTTATGACTTTAAATATCTCCTGAAAATCTCTCGTATATATATTATATTTCATATAAAAGTTATAGTGAATTTAACCACTTCACGTGTAGACTTATGATAGTCTATTAACTCAATAGAATCTCATTTGTATGCATATTCACACAGCCCAAAGACAACCAATCTCCAGGATATCTTGATTTATTGCTCAATATATATAATGAAACCTAATAATATGTATATATATTCTGCAAGATTACGAGTTACTATAATAATTATGTATCATATGTATTCTTACATACATTCTATGCTCTTATTATATCTGTAATGTGGCAGGTTTTTTTTGATAATAATTTATTCGTAAGCATTCGTCTATGACCATCCTATTTTTAATAGAATTATTTTTAAATCAGCATTTTGTTTTTTTTCCTTGTTTTACTTATGTTACGCGTAATTTACATTTTTTTGGTATTCTTTAATCCTTATATATCATTATTTCATTTTGTGGCTTGCCTGGAAGGGACTCCTATTATTGGTGAAAGAGAGTACACATAAATAAATTTTTATCCTATTTAGTTATCTGTTATTTGCATTTATAATAAATATAACAGATTCAGACAGAGTTTTAGTCATAAAAGTCAGAATCATACTGAGTATTATAATATCGTAAGTATCATGTGGAAACTAGTATATTATATGCGGGCTCCTATCTAAACTGAGCTAAAACTTTGCAGAATGCATTTTTTAAAAATCCAGACAGGCAGTATTTCCTGTGATATTACTTTAATCGTTTCAACTGCGTAGTTTAAGCTATAATTAAATCTTAACAATTTGTATTCCGCAAGAAATACCTTATTAATTAACAATTCAAAGCAGCATTGCGTGCTGTATACAATATCATAATATTTTCTTTTCCCGCACCCTGCTTAATCCAGTTGACCTAAAAACATATAAGTGTGAGTCTGACATGTAATCTACAATTACATAAAGCAAGGTCTTATGTCTTGTTTCAACAGTTCTCTTAATTGCGTAATTTTAAATTATATTTATATGAGGAAATAGGAAATCACCCGTAAGTACATACGAGATTTACCATGGTTTTCTTAATTTTTTATTTCTATTGGGGACTAAAGTTATAAGCTACTATAACTTTTTTTCTATACTAATATAAGGATCTAAAGCTTAGAAAAAGTTACTTTTAATTCAGTTAGTTCAATACGAAATTATATATGGTACATAGGAATATTATTCATAAATCATTAGTTTAACTTTTAAGGATTACATTAATACCCATTTGAAAATAAACTCAAAATAAATTAACTACTTCTATTTTTAGGAAAAACATTTTAAATTTTCTCTTTCAACCAAATTGTCTAATAATTAATGGAATAAGGGACCGTTCAATTATATTTGTCATCATGTCGTTTCTATAGCAACACTGAACTATCAAACTCGTCAAGACTTTTGACTAAGTGTTGCCTATTACAGTATACTTTACATCACAAAGCATTCTCGATATTTGTCCTTTTAAGCTCTGTAATCGAAAACAATTGATCATTATACAATTTTACATATTATTTCGAATTTTTATTCGTAGCACCCCTACTAATGTTTCTCATGTGATCAACGTGATGGCAATAAACTTTTATTTAATATAAATTATATACAGATTCCTGTGTATAATTATTGTATGTTTCTTATAGTTTTGACCAGCATTTACCATTATATCAAAAATATACACCATTAACTCAAATTAAATTAAATATTAAACTGTCACAGAAACAACGGAATACAATCAATAAAATAGTACTTATAGTAATTATAAGTCAACGACTTTACAGCGTATTTTCAGGTGATTTATTAGAAATTGTCGACAGCGAAGACTTTCACGTTGTACCGCATCCTTATATAAACCGTTTTCGAGAGCTACATCTATTTTATGTAGCACTCCTCCCCGACTCTCGATAACATCTATCGACAACATATATTAGGGACTTTCTCGCGGAACAGAAACAGTTATTTATTGAAAGTCATGAATACAAAGCAGACCGACTGGTACTTTTTACTTTCCTTTTTGTTTTATTGTGTGTTTGTTTATGCTTTGCACGGTGAAAAGAATTTATTTATTGAATGTAGAGTTTTCAAAGTCGAACATAATTTCTGGGAGAAAATTTGTAGAAGAGTGTGCCAAGTTTGTCGAATAAATTTTCCTGTTTACTTTGTGATATTAGAAAAACGTGTGAAATATGTTAAATGTTTCAGCATTTGTTGTGTTTTGTGATTGTAGTAGTCAGTATAAAGGGTGAAACGCCGAGAAGGATAATTGAAATTCCGATAATAGAATTTTTTATTTGTTGGTATACCTGTTAACAGCCCACATACCCTCACTTAGCTAGTGCTATTGAAGCTGAACATCTGCTTATCTCTAAAGACTATGAAAATAATAAAAGATGCGGCAAACAGCAGGATGATTTGAAAATATTGAGAGCGATTTGGTTTGAATGTGAATTTGGTTAAGACATCTAAGCCCATCAATGCCTGATGTACCATGTATATTATTTTGTTGGTGCGTTAACTAATAACTACCCACCCTTATGGCACTATCAATTTTCAAGGCAGTAGAACGAACGAAAAGTAATAGAAACTTTTATGAAAACTTACGAGAATCTTTATACCTACTGCGTCTGACCCTGTCCCAAAATCAGCTCCAATCTAAGCAGAACCTACCGTCGTTTCTGTCACATGCGATGAAATTTTGAAAAAAGTTGCGTCTTCGAACGTCTCTTGTGTCAATAGTGTACCTTGCAAACTGCAAATAACTGCTGGAGACCAGACAGATGCTAGTCGTGCTATGATGTAATTTTAATTTAAGACATCACGTTGTTTGAAAAAAAACCATGAATGCCCGTAGTACACCAATTGTAACAATTTAATAGCTATCTTATACTTTAGATTAGAAATAATATGTAATGCAACAAAAAAAAACTATATCACAGCTGAGACTTGAATTCACTGGACGCTTCAGTAAGGAGGGGACGGTTCGTTTTATCTTGTTACCAGACATTTTATTGAACCATTCACGATGTGACGTTACTAGTTGAATTGGACAAAGATCTATTTTAGTATTGTATAACACATACACATATAGTCTGCCCTAATTCGATATTATTTTTGTGATTAAATACTATATAACAATTAATAATACAAATAACATTTAATAAACTTTAGTAATTTAAGTGTCACAAACGACAAGGACCTGCCCAGAAGCTACAGATCATTACCATATAACTCATTCAAGGGTAAGCTAACTCATTGCTTTTTTGAGGCGGCAGTGTCCTAATTAAACGGCCAAATTTTTGTATTTTATATCGTATTTTAAGTTATATTTTTAAGATTTCACATCATTGCATTAGTTAGCTATGGATTAATAACATGTAACAATTAATATACTTGGAAAATCTTCCTATTTCATATACAATAAGTACTTGCCAACATTTACAAAAATAAAATGATTTTGATTTAAACATCACAATTAAAGGCGGAGTTAATACAGTTCAATGAAAAGTACCTGTGGATATAAAACGTATCGAATTATTACTTAAGATCCGATTTCCTGTCGTTAACATTTTTTTAAATACAATTAAGTTTACTCAAAGGGTAGCATTTCTTATACTATGAAAGAGAAGACAAAAGTTAATTTTTTCCCCATTTAATTAATTATTTTATCAGTCAAAATGATTTTTCATTGTAAAAAAATTATAAAAAGGAAAATTACTTAATAGAGTCGTCAAAGTCAGTCCTGTCATTAAACCCTGAGAAAAGAAATCTTCGGATATCCCTTAGGGCTCGTTAAAGTTAGAAAGGGTGAGTTAAATTTTTGGAAAGCTCTTTAAATACTTCTTATGTACGTGACTAAAGATAAGCATTATTTGAACGGTTTAAGAATACCAAATTGCCCTCATTTATTGGAAGATAATAGTATTATATAAAGCATAGTAATTGATCTTATGTTTCCGATTATAACATGATCATATTATTAAAGAATCAAAAACATTTGCTTTAAATCTCTGAAACCGACCGACGATCCTAGTGTTATGAATGCCGACACACAACTATGCACACACTCATATATAATATAATTGATGAGCTTAGTATTACATATAAATGTCCAACCTATTGGACCTATTTTAGTCGGACAGATGACCTATTCTAGTGTTACAGATTTTATTTTTCATAATACTTATGCCATAGTGCCACAACTATAGCAGCCGAAGAGTTATACAGCCGTATACAATATAATATAATATTATACAGAACACATTTTACAGATGATCTTTTTAGTGCTACATCTATTTACCCGTATCACCTATCCGTTATTCCACCACGGCGCGTTTCGTGAGACATTTCTTACCACGCACCACCACGTTATGGAACCAGCTGCCCGCCACGGTATTTCCCAACCAATATGATTTAGGTTTGTTCAAGAAAACGTACCTCCTTGAAAGGCTGGCAAGGCACTCACAAGCTCCCAGCCACGTGAGTGTCTATGGGCGGCAATTTCACCTGTATGGTGTGCCTCCTGCTCATACCATACAAAAAAAGGCTAAGCCAAGCTGAAGCTTATACCTTCCAGATATTCCAAGCCCAGTTAAGTGAAACGTTAGAATAATGACACTATTAATAACAATTAAAAGCCTATTATAAGAATCTACGAACTCACGGGTTAACTCTTGTGTACCATTGATAATGGAAAATATCCCAACATCGTACACAAAACAAGTGTTTCTCTGATTAGCTACGAGAAAGTTCAGGAGCCAAGATAAATGATGTTCAGTATCGGTATCGTTGAATCTTCGAGTTTCTCGATACTCGTAAATCTAAAACTTGTTCCAATCGCACTGAAACGTAACACAAGTTTACAGGTAACTTGTGCTCTTACATTTTTATATGTACACTTGATATTTGTTTCCTATAACAAACTATTTGTCTATAGCTGCTGTGTGAAAAGTGTCTTAATGGTATTACAATTTTTACATAACTTACTTAATGTGCTTACTAAATCATGTAATAGCCAGCGATAACGACTATTGGGCCTTGAATATTTGTCGTGGGTCTTTATCCTTGTGATGAACTCCTCGAACAGCGGTCCTATATGGAGGTCACCTATAAAGTATCTAAATTTCATTTGAAATAGAGTTACGCAAGCCTTAGCCTCCAGATCAAATCTAGCAGTGTGAACATGGGTCATCTAGCTGGCAAATAAATATAGTGAAGCTAATGAAGTTATAACATTTCATATTCGAGTAAATATTGCTTAAAAATTGTTGGTAAAAGCAAAGAGAATTTCGTATTCGTAAAGAATTCTTTCTAGACGATTTCAAAAATCCACTTTCAAACGCGAAACATAAATCTTCTAAGTCCGCTAATAGGGGTGCTCGCTTATCCATACAAATCCAGAATTTATGCGGGGTCGGGGCAGGAGGGAGGGTAAGTCTCAGATTTGTCTTCAACAAATAAAGTAATGCACACTTCATATGAATTTGCATACTTATTTGAGTTCATGTTTGTTGTATTTTATCAGATTCAGTTATTTACATATGGAAAACGTAGAAATTCCCCATCAGAGTATTTGGAGTTAAGCAGAGCACGAACACGCATCGAACGGGCATATGTTTAATAACTACACATATATGTATGTTTTTTTCAACCAACCTTATTTATTTTTGTTATGTTATTCTAGATTCTTATTACACCGGTTGCCTGGAAGAGATCGCTTTTCAGCAATAATACCGCCATTGTGTATTACAAAAATTCATTCTTTATTTTTAAATATTATTATCATATTGTTGTTCTTAGTTTTCTTGTGACAACAACGAGATATTATGAATGTATGAAAAGTCGATATTTTCGAGCTGTCAAAAACTAAAGTTAACGTATCGACATATATCCATATCCCAGATACCACATATACGAGTACCAGACGAAACTATAGTTCGTAAGGCCGCTGCTTATATACGCACTTATATTTAATAAGATATATAATAAAATTACTCGTAATTATATGGAAAACGATCGAGGTTTTTTAAGCACTATACGTCTTGGATGGATCCTGTACTACTAGAGGCTACGTTAGTTATGAGTGACATTTATTAGGAGATTACAATATTTTATATAAATAACGCCTGTTTCTAAATGTAGTAGTCAGACACCTCATATTTCCACTCTCATGATATTAACCAAACAGTTACGATTGTTATGAGTGGTTTTGACGTACCCTTCCTTCCATAACGTTCTATTAAGCGATACTATTCGTAAATAAGGAAAATTACCTACTAAAAAATTCCAACTTCCGTCGTCATTGTAATGTTAATATATTAATGGCTGAAACTTTCACAACAAATAACATTATGTATTTTGTAAATATACATACAGCAGTGGGTACGGTAACGCATGCAAACACTCCTTTCACAGTTTACTTACATAAATATTATTTTGTGTATGCATTTTATAAATATGTGTGTATTAATAGTGGGTACGCTTCAAATATTGAAGTAAATAACTTTCAGTCAATCTTTCATTATAAAAAAATATAATTTTTTGATATTGTGTGATAATTTAAAAAAAAACATTAAATATTATAAATAGCCATCAAAGTTAACCAATATTTAGTTTAATATTGTGTTATAAAACAACTAAAAAATAAAATATTGACAACTTATAAGTATAAAAATAAATAAATAAAAATGAAACACTTAAATAAATTTTAAAGTTACCTGGTAGCAGAGTACCCATAATAATTATTTTAATTAGCATTAAAGTAATGATAACAGTAAAATTCTTCATGTAAAACTATTATTCAAAAAATATTCAGTTATTTTGGTAATAAACACATTTTGCATTGTACTAATCCTTGACATAACAATACTGCAATTATTGGACTGAAAAGTGTTGCGATTTCAGTCCAATTTTTAATCTTTCAATATGATATACAAACCATAAATCGACATACAACGATCTTTTATCCACAATAAATACATTGTGTCCCGGTGTAATTTCACAGTGACATAACTCAAATATCAGATCACTGTAAATTGTATGCACTGTGCTGACGTCACAGTGACCTAAATCGAAACACGGTCACAATCATGTATGCGCGATCGGTTTCGGCCTGTACTTCATAATTGTATTTTTGTATCAAGATTATAAACGATTCTGGTTACATTTAAATTATATTATTATTCAAACTCAAAATCAAACTCAAAATATCTTTATTCAAGTAGGTCTTTATAAAGACACTTTTGAATCTTCAATTTTTACACTACCACCGGTTCGAAAGGCAGTCATCTACCGAGAAGAACCGGCAACAAACTCGATAGCTGCACGTTTAAAATAAACAATTAATACAAAATTGTGCTACTGACAATTAAAATAACAAAGCATTGTAAGGCTACTCAAGAATTGAACTGTCCCGATGCTGAGCCAATTGCCGACAAATTGATATTGGACAAAAATATCACTGATCTTTGATTGAGATTAGTATAATAATTACATACAAATTATAAAGACGAAATTGGAGCGCGTTTCAATTTGTGATTGGTCAGCTTCCGACGTAACCGCTAGAGGCGCTTATCCAATTTACTTTAACATAAGTGAGTCCGTTTAACTTACACTTAGCACACATCTCCACCAACACACACATCACAACACACATGTGTCCGGTTGACTTGTGAATTCTATAAAATCGTTTCAGTTGCTTACTAATACAAAAATGTGACTCCTGTCTGTTTTGAAAAAAAATAACTTTTATTGCAGTAAACTAATCGCAGTATTGGACAAGTTCCAGGAGGTTGATGTCATAACAATATAACTGGGAACGGGCCAATCCTGATGACATTGTGCCATACAAGACACGTTTGTCTTCATACTGCTTCTGATGTATGCGGCGGAGATTTACATTTAAAAAAAAAGTACAGTATTACAAGATTGACATAATTGGACATCTCCAGAAAAGATCTCAAGATTAATTCCAGTTTTTTTAATAAGATAACGAGACCTGCGAGCCTTTTTCCAAGAGTGACACGCCACAGCCTCCGTACACACAGTAACTCAACGTTCGTGGTCGAGAATAAGGAGTACTTTTTTTTAAATATCATTATATTACTAGTATAACAACGCGTGTGTTTACATTTAAATATGGCTTATACCAAACGTATTTAAATACGTATACACAGTATGCGTTGCCTCTACAATTATCCATGCTACGCGCAGGACTCTCGTGGTGTGAACAACCCTCTGCGGGAATTACTGCATTAGACGCCTGCAGCTACGTGCTGAAGAGCCACACTACTGTTTGTATAAACTAGATTGTATGAACTTTGCATGTGTATTAAACTTGGGGTTATTTAATCAGCCTTGTATTTTATCAGACTATCACAATAGATATTAGAAGCAGTTTCTTTACTTATTTCCATACAAATGTAATTGTGGAATGAATAAATAAGGTTGGTATTTTGTCCAATTTTGTTCTAGAACGTTCTCCAGACCGCATCAGTAGTGTCTCATATCTAATAAGACTGCCCCTACATAATATAGAAATAATATGACATGGCTGTTCGAATCATTTGTATTTTTGAAATAATTGATTCGGAAAACAGTTTTTGAAATTTATACGGATTTTTAAGAATTCTGACTGTTTTATAATTCTTGTTTACATCTTTATTCGTATAATAGCCCCCTCAAGCTCACTATATCGAGTTTTATATCACGGCAAAAAAAAACTACGATCAAACTAAAAAAAACCAAAGTAGTCTTTATAATAGTAGTAGTAGTAGTAGTATCTGGATAATAGTCTGGCCGTTTTACCAATCGATGGATTGGTGATATAAATATTGATATAAGACTTTTTATAATAGTTAGTCGGTTAAATATTTTAATATATTTCAGCTGATGTAGTTATGTTCATTCAAATATTAGCACAGAGTTTGCTTAGTGGTTTAAATGCTAATTGCTCCGTTTTGCGTTTCAATTATTTGAGAAATTCATTTTGGAACTTTGCAAGACTGCCAGCTTTTTAGCGTAAAACCGTGTATTTAGTCAAGTTTTTTTTTCTTCCTCCTAATTTTCTTATTTCAAAAAAGAAATCTATTTTAATTGTTTGTGTTTGTAGTTTATGATTTTCATCTAAATATTTTCTTTAATACAGAACGTATACTTAAATCAGTTGCAAGGGGTAAAGGGTCTATTATTTGAATTATGGGTTTTCCCATTTTGGGGAAAACTAGACCTATCTGCAACCAATTATATATTATTATTATATCTACTTTCAAATAATTTGTATTCGTACAAGTTTTGGTATTTCTTGTTGCAATATATGGACCAATAATATTTTAATATTATTTCCGTTAATCTACTAGTTTAACTAAATAACAAAATCCATAGAAGTGCTTGTTATAAAAGGATTTCATGTTATTTCAATTTGCCTTTGAAATGAAGAAATTCAAGATATGAATAAAAGTTGGAAATACGATAACTCACAAGATCACAGGTGTGTGTCGTTTCTAGAGATGTCGCGATTTGAATGGAAATTTTAAACTTTAAAATCGTACAAAGAATATTTTATTTTAGATCAATATCACACAATTGTTACTCACCCTCAAAATTAAATATGTAAAACTTCCAGTTATTTTGTAACAAAGAATAAGTTTGACATTATTCTTACGAGAAATAATTCCATACACGTTCTAAAATAGGGAGCAGCCATAGCCAAGTGGTATGTGTTTGAGAAGCGGGTTTGAACCCCAGCTAAGTATCACTGGTACAAGAAAAACATCAATCAGTAACGATTCACTGATTGGGGCTGATGCATATGAACGAACACAGAAATCTAAGGGTTGTACGCCACTGTTTATTTACATCCAAGTATATAGACACAAGACTTACCGGAAATGTGAAGCCTCCCATAAACACTCTCAATGCCAGAACTTTAACATAAATAATAAATGGTCTTAAAGGTAACTACTCAGCCGTTTTTAATTAGCTTACGGTTTTATATGAATAATATTGGTCTCTAAGTTTTACCTGCACACCAAGTTACAAGAAAGCAGAACCCAACGATACATTTACGTGACATCCAAAGCACAAGGGTGATAAATCAATAACAACAGTTTATAAGAACTATTATAATGCAAAACGGAATCCAGAGATTGAGGGATAAAGTAGAAATTGGATAATGGTAAATACAGAAATTATGGTTCAGGAAGAGCTGAATCATGAATAACATTTTGACAAGGTCCCCCATTATGTTTGTTACACCATAGTTTATTTTAAAAGTTTATTGAGCCTTATTTGAAGCAAAGCATAACAGTTAAGCAGACATATTGTGGCATAAAGTTAAGTAGGATTTTTTCAAACATATACCTTTTAATAGTCAATATTTCTGGCCTGTAATTACCTATGCCTTATTTGATTTATTACGTCTGCTGATAAACATCTGAGTTCAACACTCGCTTGATGGCCGAAAATTGTTCGTGTTTAATTTTGTATTTCATGTTTTTCCAATCGCTGTTTATTTTTGGAACGTTTATCTTACGTAAGCAATAAAAGTACTATTAATGCGTTTTTTAGAGTAATCTAACGAAAATTCATACATAAATTTTATATTAACATTCATTTTACCCGATTAAAACGCGTTTAATGATAGCACTACAATTACGATACAGCTCAAAAAGTTCTATGGTCGGCATTTATAACCATACTTAATGACATACACAATTGGCATCTAACTTATGAATATAATTCATGCGCCCATTACGCTGATTATAATCGCTTAATCAAATCGCATCGTGTGCAAACACCCTAACGTCTTAGGCACGTCACGAAATCGTGCGTGACTTGACCTTTTTTGTTTTTGAGGACTTAAAAAAGTACACAGCCTTATTAAAGAGGTTTTAAGGGCTACTATCGGTTAACGAATGTAAACCGCAATGCAGAGCTATTAGAAAATATGACTGAGTAAGAAGCCAAAAATTAAATGATAACAATAATCGTGATTAGTACACACACGGTTCTACAGTTCCGTATTTAATGTTATGGTAAAACAGCTTATTAAAGATATATTTTAATAACCGGAAGTTATTATATATAACTAAAAAAAGTTTTAAAGCCTCGGACTCGTTTTAAAAGTCAACGAGACGCCTAACTTCGATTTCCGAAGTGGAACTGAATACGCCTCGTCAAGGCTTATATTATTTTCAAACGGAATAATCGCAATTCACTTGAGAGAAGCAAAATCATTGCGACTATGATTCCAGTTATTTCTGATCGATAGACAAAAACATAAACGTCAAACGCATGCCAAAAACATTGACAATGGACATGACTATTAAGACTTAATAGTCGCTCTAAGAATGTATTGAATTCTAATAATATACTAAATAATTAAGGTATGGGTACTCTTTACATGCCCCAATATTTTTGTATATCTCTCTCCGTGTTAAGTGTTATTAAGCTTATATTAAAAAAAATATTCTTTTTTTACAAATCGTGTAGCCTAATATTCAATAAAGCACTGCGATATCATTTTCTTGACCGCCACCGGAGTTCAGTATGGATTGCAAACAATAATAAATTAGTTCTTTTGTGACTATTAAAATGTTTGCTAACACACTTATAGATATTAACCGTGGGCTATTTTGCATACACGTACAGATACAGTGTATTTTTTAAATCTAAAATAGACAGTAACCTTTTTTACAGTCTAGTTCTATGCATTTTAATTTTGACAAATAATTTTGAATTTTTATGCAAAATGGCATCGATAGGTTTTCAGGTCGTTATATTTTTCAAAATACTATTTCGTACATTTTTATTTTCAATGTTCTCATCATTATAAAATATATTGTCTGTGATTGTCAAGTTTAGTTTTAATAATGTAACACTAACAAGAGAAACTAATATTTTTTACAGTAAAGAAAGTTATAGTTAAGGAAGATTTTTTTTTTTCATTTTGTACACACTTTTTACACGTTTCAGTTTTTACTTAACCGTGGACGCATTAAAACTAAAAAGGTTTGTGAAGGGGGAAGAGAGAATATGATTGTGAAAAAGTTATAGAACTCATTCTGGATTTAATTGTATAAATTCATGTCATTAACATGACGATTAAATAGTTTTTCTCGAGAGCAGTTATTATTTTTAATTTATTCAAATATTTTTGTATGAAAATAACACAACTTTAGGCTTAAAATTTTGCGCGTGGTCGTTCAATATGTTAAGCAAATTAAATAAAATGAAACAGAAATCTGTTAATAAACAAAAGTTCCACAAAATCTCATCAACCTTAATCCGAATCAAACCGTTGTAAATACTTGTTTAAATTGTGGGATTAAAAATTAATTGTAAAATCATTATACAACAAATTTTCATCTACAAGGGAAATATTGGTAAATTTGTTATTTTGTTTTTATAGTCAGTAATATTTAATTGATAATTTAACGTCCTTAGTACTAATATTGTGAAGTATGATAGTGAAATAGTATATGCTTAGCGATCGAGATAAGGTTTTAGTGCGTTTCAGGATTAATGACTTTTGACATATTGATGATAGATTTTTTTTGTAGAAGAGGGGGAAACGAGCAGGAGGCCCACCATAAAGGTGAAGTCGCCGCCCATAGACACTCACGCGGCTGGTGAGTGCGTTGCCGGCCTTAAAATGAAAATTGGAAAATGGGGGGGGGGGGGGGGGGTAGGGGAAGAGGAAGGGGGAGGAGAAAGGATGGGCACCGGAACATCTCACTCACCGAACGTACAAAATGAACAAAGTCCAATTGTATAACTTTACGCCGGTTTTCTGTGAGAGAGTGGTATTTCTCCGGCCCTGCCTGCCCATTCGCCAGAAACTCTAAGTAACAGCATGGCTCTAACTCCCACTCAGGAAAATAACTACTTGATAATAGATGTCACCACAACATTTTATACAAAAATCAACACAATTTAATGGTAAACACTGAAATCATTTCCCGATCTATCAGTTTGTAAACACGCCGTGTACACAATAGTTTGTTCAGTAAACATTGTATTTGAATGAAAAAGTCGATTATTGTTCCCAATTTTCTCGAAGAAAAGATTGGATTGTGTATGCGACGTGTTTTTCTATAGATATAACCTTGATTAATTCTATTTCATAAAACTATAATAATAGTTATATTTTGATATAACATCACTTTATTTGAACTTCACACCAATTTTATAATATGACTTTGAAATTACAATTTGAGGTTCATTAATTATCTACAAACGCATAGTTATTGAACCAGTATATATGTTTGTGAGATAGAGTACGTTATCCGTTTAATTAATCTAATGCATCGCAGTGCTGCCAAAAACCAGTGTTGTTGCACGAGTGTTACACTGATCATCAAGATTAAAACATTTCCTATAAAAAGGATTCAATTGAGAACTATTTGGTAATTCTTTGAAATATACCGAAAACGATTGTGTGTGGTAAAAACATACACATTTATTATTCACCTCGGAAGAGAGCCATAACACATGCTAGTACTCGGTTCAGCGTCTGTCTCATTTGCAATTTAGTTTATGAAATAAAGTATTTTTGTCATTGTTGGGCTTTCTAATATTTATTCCGTAATAAGGACTGACGAAAGCTGAACGGTCCTGAATGTAAGCGAGGTTAATTTTCAATAATTTTTTTACTTATTTCGTTGTTATATTTTGCCGTGTGTTTCATTTCTAAATTGATTATCACAAATTAGAATTCTTCAACGAATAAAATCCTTAGTAATGTAATCGAAAAAAAAACGGTTTTAAAAACATATTTTGAACAACGTCATATTTAATATGTTCGAATTATGTTTCAGGTCAAAGGGCTCACCGGGTGAGATAAACGTACGTTGTGATATAATTATAAGTTAGAAAGGGATGGAGATCACTTACACATCAGATGCTTTTACCAGATCCTTTGACTTGAAACTTGTCCATTCAACTAATTGAAGACGTATATAGAGTTGTTAAATATTGAAGTTTGACTATATTCACGAGCAGTGTTTGAGTCACCTTCCGTAATTTAAAATGGGTATACACTCAAATAATAAATGTTAAAATATTACACACCAGCTCTATATTGGGTGCTATTTTTTATTATTTTTTTGGTAATAACAGCTCTATACAATTTTGGAGCTTTGATCTTTTCTCTCATATCCCTCGGACACTCATATAATATTCAGAAGCAGGCACATTACCTTTAAGGTAATTAGACACTTCACACACAGTAAAAGTGTTATAGGAAGGAAAATTATTTAAAATCGCAGTCTCAATATTTGATGTTGACAAATTATAGTTATAAAAAGCATACAAGTTTATACAATTAGTCCGAATAGTCAGCAGTAGAAAGGTATAGCCAATCGCTCTCTGTCTCTTTTCAATTCAATGACGTAATATAGCCTTATATACGTATGCTTCATAATTGCAAAAATAATATCGTATTTAAACTACTTTTTCAAATTTAGAATTGCCGTAACTGTAAGAGCGATATATTAAAAGTGTCTAGAGCACAGATTATCACGATTTTTAAGTAATCATCATTAACAAATCACACATCAGTCAAATTCAGGTTGGGTAAATGGGAAAATTCCTTCACCAAAATTCTGATTGGAGCCCGCCGTTTAACGCAAGAGTGCAAATGAACGGCTCAACAGATCGACAATTTATTTCGATTAGTTTGAACTTACGAATACAGCACTATAATACCCACATTTTCGAAACTTTAACCAATCCAAAGGTAAAAAGGTGGTTTAGTGATACGTTATTTGTAAAGATCGATCTTCTTTCTTTTTAATTTATTCATCAGACCGAAGCTATAAAGTGTTTATAATTTTACATACATACATATTTTACAATAAAAATATGATAAAATGTTATCAATTACTTTTAAATTTGAGTAAATATTTGCTTTTAGTTATATTTGAAATTGGAATAATGAAAAAGTTTGCACTAGCAATTTGGATGATACATTTTTTTTAATTTGAATTTTTGTGGAACGCCAAATGAATTCATTGAAATCCATGCATTTGTTTCATCTGTCTAGTAGGTTGAGGACGTGAAGTTGGACATTTTTTCAAGGAAAGATTATTTAAGTTGTAATATAAAATAAAATGAGGGAAATCGTACATATACAAGCTGGTCAGTGTGGAAATCAGATTGGTGCTAAGGTATGTATGTGTATTAACTTAATTTTTCCTATATATTAACATTTAACAAGCCTTAAAAGCAATATAATATCATGTACCTAATAAAATACCGTGCAGTAACATAAATCGTCGGTTTCCAGTTCTGGGAGGTGATATCGGACGAGCATGGCATTGATCCAACTGGCACATACCACGGCGATTCCGACCTTCAGTTAGAGCGTATTAATGTGTACTACAACGAGGCAACCGGGGGCAAATATGTGCCCAGGGCGATTCTTGTCGATCTTGAACCTGGCACTATGGACTCTGTGCGCTCTGGACCATTCGGACAAATTTTCCGGCCAGATAACTTTGTATTTGGCCAATCTGGTGCGGGAAATAATTGGGCCAAGGGACACTACACAGAGGGCGCAGAGTTGGTTGACTCTGTATTAGATGTTGTAAGAAAAGAAGCGGAAGGTTGTGATTGTCTACA
Source organism: Leptophobia aripa (assembly GCA_951799465.1). Lineage (NCBI taxonomy): Eukaryota > Metazoa > Arthropoda > Insecta > Lepidoptera > Pieridae > Leptophobia > Leptophobia aripa. Next base: position 3,798,420 of record OX637272.1, on the reverse strand, counting down.
AGGCTTTCAGCTAACACATTCACTTGGCGGTGGGACCGGTGCTGGATTAGGGACGCTACTCATTTCAAAGATTCGTGAAGAATATCCTGACCGTATCATGAATACATTTAGTGTTGTACCGTCGCCAAAAGTATCCGACACAGTAGTCGAACCATACAATGCAACGCTGTCTGTTCATCAACTAGTGGAAAACACTGACGAATCTTACTGCATTGATAATGAGGCACTGTATGACATTTGTTTTAGAACCCTAAAACTTACGACCCCCACGTACGGTGACTTGAATCACCTTGTATCTGCAACTATGTCAGGTGTCACCACGTGTCTAAGATTTCCCGGTCAATTGAACGCGGATTTGAGGAAACTAGCTGTAAACATGGTACCCTTTCCTCGTCTTCACTTCTTTATTCCTGGGTTTGCTCCCTTAACATCTAGAGGCAGTCAACAATATAGAGCTTTGACAGTACCAGAACTGACACAGCAAATGTTTGACGCGAAAAACATGATGGCTGCTTGTGATCCGCGTCATGGAAGGTATTTGACAGTTGCTGCTGTATTCAGAGGTCGCATGTCTATGAAGGAAGTGGACGAGCAAATGATGAATATACAAAACAAAAACTCATCTTACTTTGTGGAATGGATTCCGAATAATGTTAAAACAGCTGTGTGTGACATTCCGCCTCGAGGTTTAAAAATGTCGGCAACGTTCATCGGAAATTCCACGGCTATCCAGGAGTTATTTAAACGTATTTCTGAGCAGTTCACAGCTATGTTCAGACGCAAGGCTTTTCTACATTGGTATACTGGTGAAGGTATGGATGAGATGGAATTTACTGAAGCTGAGAGCAACATGAATGATCTGGTGTCTGAATATCAGCAATATCAAGATGCTACTGCTGAGGAAGAAGGCGAGTTTGATGAAGAGGAGGAGGGTGGAGATGAAGGAGACTAGACTGTACTAAGATTGTTTATCGTTTTATTTTATTAAACTATTTGAACATTTTATTTTTGCATTTAACAATATTTTATTTACTTTACCTAACTAATTAAGATATTATTTCCCGTCTGTAAGTGGGTATTTTTACAAATAACAAACATAGCTATGTTTAAATTTGACTGTGAATCATGTTATATCTAATACTATATCATATTTTACTCATACGGATATACGACAGTAATCAAACCTGATACTTTTTAATACAGCTATTAAACTACCTAGCAATTTATGAAATAACTTCTCAAATGTTTAAGCTGAATGCTCAATACTCAATTAAAAACAGGCATGCACTACTTGTATATTCAGTACTTCAATCTACAATTCTTGCATAAAAGATGAAAAATTCTCAGAAACCTTTCATAGAATTACGAACGAATGACTGAAACCGATTTTAAATTGGCTCAAGCTAAAACCTTAGTTAATTTAGCGATTGCTCTTCGGAATCTTTTTTTTTTAGAATATTTGATATGCTAAAAAATTATATAGTTTAGACAGTACCTAATATAATGTTAATGCTAGTTTACAGTTTTCTAGTAGAAACTTGCGTTTTACATACGAGATAATACTTGCAATTTTTGCGCGTAGCTTTTAACCATTTTAAAACAGAACTAACAGTATTTCTGTACAAAATACTACAAAATTCGATAATAAGTGAGCTTGAAACTTGCAGTAGCAATCAGTGAGACAAATAACCCCAACTACATACGTTCATGGTTCATACTTCATAGGCTTCCTAAAACAGTAAATAGAATTATTAGTGTGTAAGCAACATCACTCAAAATTCTAAGTACTACAAAGAATGACATTGTAATATAATAAAAATTTAACCTACATAACTCGTTCTGTAGGTTGTTTTAAGGATTGTTACTGTTACTACTTATTCGGAACTGGAGTAATTAAAAACTAATAATAAAAAAGTTTAAACCGTATCAAAAGTATTTACTCGTATACAATTATTTCTGATTCTAAATCTTTTGCTTTATTTTAGTAACCTATTTGAAAAATAATATTATTTACTTACTGTAGGTGAAAATACTGTGAACCAATCGTGGCCTGACAGACGCAGCCGGACGTGATAATTCTATAATCCCACATAACAGCGTCAGGCTTAGCCTATACACTGACTGTTGATGAGATTTTGAACTAAAATCTCTATCTACAACAACATCTATTTATCTAAAACGTATAAAAGAAGAAGAAGACATGATTATGATTTTTAATTAATTATACGAGCAGAAGACAAGCATTTACTAAAGCATATGAGTCAGGCTTAACCAGAGGGTCTAAAGAATGTTAACAAAAATAAACCAAACATCAGCTTTAGGCCTTAAAAAAATCAACCTTGATCACCTTTTGAGTCAGTTAAAAAGCTTAAGCTTTCTACTGAACCTGCATAAACTTCTATAAAACAAATTTAAATTTCTAATGGCAGTACCTGAACACAACCCTTGTTAGCTGCCATCCACAAGGTCTTCACATTCGCTTGACTTAATACTGTTTTGTTAAATTTGAACTTCGCATTATACAATAAGTTAAACTTCTGATGCGCTGCTTATTTTAATTACAAAAACATCTATAAGTGATAAAAACATTACTCCATAGTTTATATGCACTAAAATCTATTGAACAGATCTGCACGATGTCAGGGTTAAACGTCGTATCTACTTCACTAGTCGCACAAAAGGTACTTAATTAAAGCTCAAGTATTAAAACATTAATACCTTTCATCATTACGACCTGTACCGGTTTCGACATAACATAATTTGATTAAATACTAGCTGTTACCTGCTAATACAACCGCGTTAATGAAGAGTCCGGTTGACTCATAAACACGCAAAACGAAGTTATCCAACACTTTAAAATATATTATTTTAAAATATATCCAAAATAGCATATTTCTAATATATAGTATACAAATGTATAGTTATTGTGTTGTTTTTTACTAGAATTATTTAACCCACTTTTCACAAGGTTTTAATCATTTTACATAACGATCCTTCCAGTAAACTTATCTGTCATTACAAATAAACATTCCCATATTTCTATTCACGGCCTACTTCAGCATGTATTTCAAATGTACTCCCGAGGTATGTAGATTACTATACCGAAAATAATTCTTAACGGAAATAGACACTAGACAACGACTATCGATCCTATCGTAATTAAGACAAAAGCGCTTTTTCATTTAGTACGCTTCTGTTGAATAATGTATTGTATGTTATATTAAATTGTAAAAGTGATTTTACCCATATTTATCGATTTTTAACATAATTACGCGCTAACATATTTTAAGTTTATTTGTACTGTAGGCTTATTATCTTTTGTTTGTAAAAAGCTACAAAGAAATCAATATTACTCAATAGTTTCTTATTAGGGTCGTGTATTACTTATTCAAGTAAACCTTAATTACCCAACTACGTCTAATCGCCCGTCTGACCTTATTGACCTTGAATCATTGGAATACAAGATATATAATTAATACAAGGTAATATGTAATTATATCGGCTTATATTTCAGGAATTTATTGTTAAAATCAACATTAACATGTTGATTGAAATTTTATGAAAACAAGCTATTAGTAATTTTTATCTTTTTTTATTACGTTCGTCGACTTGTATGAATACATCTTACGACGGTATTTCTTTTATTAATTTAAGGAACTACCACTAGATACAGGCTCGGCCTAGTTTAGATGTTAATATGCAAAGATTTATTTATCTATTTGTATCTAAGATAAGCATCAGATTGTTTTGTATCATTTCTAGCTGCAATAAATACCTTTATATTGTATTAAATCTATATAAACAAAACATCAAATTAAATATTTGTATTATATTTTTAAGGTTTATTATACGAAAAACAATGTTAAGTGTTAAAAACCGTTTTGTCTGAAAAATAATAAAATGTTGTCTTTTCAGGGCCGGGTATAAAAGGTACCATGGCGATACTCAACTGTCTACTGGCGCGACAACTCTGCTTTGAAGATGCCTCCTGCTCCGCAATTCTGGAAATTATACCGCGCGTCTGTGGATCTGAACTTGGTATGAACCTATACATTTTATAACCATTATTTTTAAAGACATATTTTTTTCAACAACTGCCATAACACTATGAAGTACTGTGACGATTTCAATCTTGAACATTATGGCCCATAAATTTATATAACTTTCCATTCGCTACATTAGGATGGTCCTATTGAGAATATATGTCCACCACAACAATCAGGATATGTTTATACAGAATCAGTACAATACAATGAAGCTTTCCCAATTCACATTCGGTCTGAATTTGGGGCCATTGACTATACCTTAGTACAAATCGTTCATGATAACTAGCCAGATAACATCTATATCAAGTCGGCATCTCTAAGTGGACATCAATCTTCAGACTAATAGTGACGAATAACACAAATAAAATTAAGCTAAGACGACAGGAATAAGCTTCTTTGATCGATCGCGTCAATAAGGAAATGTGATTGTTGTTTTAAGATTAGTGTTTATTAGTTCAAACGATGCTTGATGTTTTTTTTTAATAAATTAAATATGTACATGTCGTAATTAGTGAGTTTATTTTACATGCGTTTTTTATGGAGAAAACAATGGCTCATATAAGGATACTTTATGACATTTAGTCGATTTTATTTTTGATTATACAGATATTATTTCATTCGCTTGAGAATGGTGTAATGGATGGTGCTCTTAACAACCGTACTGTAGAACATTCTTGGTGATGAAATGAATGTGGGAGTCTCTTGTCGATTCATCTCATACGCATTATCATTGATTTGGGAAGTTGTAGTACAAGACATTTTAGGTTCAAATTTTTCTATTTACTTTGCGACGGTTTATTATTGATTGATAGAATATTTAGAGATTATAAATCCCCTTTATATTTGGATTCAAAAAATTCGGAAATGGTTCTTAAATCATTCAAGTGATATAAGGAGTGTTATTAAAAAATATTTTTTGTGTATCTTAAGATATATGGTGGTTAAACTATAACACTTGTCCACTTAGATCACAATTCCATATAAAAATACAAATGCTATATTTTATAGCACAAAAGTACACTAAGTGGATCTGGCAGGCACGTTATTGTATTTGAGCTTTCAACCTCAGGGGATCCTGGAGATAATATCTAGCGGTCTCGATTTATATCCTAGGTTTTTGAGAGTCCACAATTAATATTTCTATTGAAGTACATAAAAGGCTGGGAATGTATTAAGTCCTCTTGTTATCTATACTTTTAATAAGACGGTAATATAATATAAAACATTATTTGGGATCTTCACCACCTACTTATGATGCCTTGCTCATAATTAAAATATATGAAAAGTAAAATTTTCCTAAAAACATTATATACAAAAAAATAAGGGTTGATCGTATGTGAATGTAAATTTGAGAGTTATATTAATGTTTTTATTCTGAGAAATGACAAAATATAAATGAAAATCGTGGCAAAAAATAGTTGATAATTACCAAATAAAAATAGGAGTTTAACGAAGGGTAAAAATTAATTTTTGATTGTAATTAGCTAGTAGGTAGGTAGTTTAGGTTAGATTATTCCGGAATATCAAATTTAAATACAAACCTGTTAGAAGCACTCTCATTAGCGCAATCACAAAAGCCTGAGCTTTTTGCAGAACAGAAACATTCCGAATAAGCTTTCATATTTTTTAACATATTCCAAAGAACAATACAGGTGTGAAAATATTAATACGGCGTATAACAAAAGAGGCTTAACAATGGTTACTTTTTTCAACCTTATTGCCACGTAATAAGGTTGAAGCGGTCAAGGAAATGTAACAAAAGACCGTAAGGAGGTCAGGAGGGCAAGCTTAGTCACCCAAATTAAAAGAATGATCGATTTTGTAAGTTTTACTGTGGTTTATGGAGTTATTGTTCTTTAAATTCAGTTATGATTAAAATTTATCGTATTTATTACTTTAATGCTATAAAAATATATGTAATGAAGGTAGACTGTATTACTTTGAGTATAGGCAAAGACATAATAAAAAACGTGAAATATTTGAACTAAAACTATTTGGATAATTATTTTTCCACCGCGCCTGAGTTGCCAATGTTATGTGAAGACTTTTCAGTCCGTACTTACTTGGAATAGTCAGAAAGGGGAGCCGGTAGAAACTATAGTATGTTCATACATTGAAAACCTAACGAGGAAAATCAACTTAACGTAAAAGTGTTTCTACTTGCAAGAAGATTTGAGACTACTGTGAAATCTCTCGACTAATATTAATGGGAAATATAGACATTTAAACTATGTTGTCATTGAGAATTGCAAAAAATATATATTGTGGGATAAAATGCTTTAATTTACTTTATTTATAGTTGCGTATATAAAATTAATTAGTACACGCCACTGGATATATAAAGAACGAATAAGAATTATATAGAAATTCTCTATTGCTCTTTTAACTAAGGTTAGTTAAAAGAGCAATTTGTTTCACACGATTGTTTAAGACATAATATTCTAAGATTAAAAGACAGTTGATGCTCGAAAATTTGTTTCGTTCTACCGTGGATGAAAATCTCGAAGGGCTTACACCAAATCTAACGCTACATCGTTTACTCGTTAAAAGAAAACACTCCTATGTATAGGAAAGATAAACAAATATAAGAAAATCATAAAACTAAGTTTTTCATTCTACACAATATTTAATACTAACATAAATGTAAATATTTAATAAACGAGTTAAATGAGTTATTAGTAGATTTGTTTTTGTTATAAGTATAAACAAAAGTATGTTCTTCAACAATATACTTAAATTTTGAATACCTATAAAAAATATAACTAAACTGCGGTGAAATAGGCAGCCGGAACTATTTTGAAAGGGGTTCGTGGTTGTATCCAGAATGTTAGCTCATGCATAATAGTTTTGGCTTAACAAAAGCTCTCACGTGTTGACAAACATTATTCCTTACACTTTACAGTATCAGTGTGTACTATTTTAAAAAATGTATGCAAGACTTGTTAGTACATAGAAGTATACACTTAACACTATTTCTTAAATAAAACAAACATAATAACAAAAACTGTTGCCTAAGAGGCTATTAATTTCTTAATGACATTGAGACTAAAAGTTATAAATAAATAAAAGCTATTAACTTACAATTACTGGTTGCTTGGGGCATACATTACAAATTTTTAAAGCGCTCTCGGTATTGCTAACAAAGCAATAATATAAAATATATTGAGGTTGAAGGCATTGCAAAGTAAAAATATTTATCATATCATACTATTTAATATGATAAGCACTAATTACTTTACGAATACTGTTTGCGTATGTTTTAAATAAACATCAATAGGAGCCCGAAGAATCTTAAAGCCTTATGTATTCTCATTTCTCATTAAGCTACTAAAAACAAAGTATAATAAATTGTGTAATTCTGCCTTCTAATACACGTTAAAATGTTTCTTCAATTAGAAAAGAAAATTCTCAAGAGAATATTAATCAATTAGCGTTATACGTATACTTTATTTAAATTCCAAAAAAAACTATCATATTTTATTTTATTGAGATAAATACTGAAAACATATTGTATTTTTGTTTAATTTCACCAAAATTTTCCTCTATCCTATAGCGTCGCCGGGACTGGATCGATTAAAGTAGGTTTAGCTGAGTTCTCTGTCATGGCAAATGAAATGAAAGGATTTCATGTTATGAAATGCGTTAAATATACCCAAAGGATTACTTTGTGACTATTAATAAATAATATATAAAATTCTCGTGTCACAATGTTTGTTCCTTTACTCCTCCGAAACGGCTTGACCGATTCTCATTAAATTTTGTGAGCATATTGAGTAGGTCTGAGAATCAGCCAACATCTATTTTTAGAGACTTTTTTTTATGGCCAACCAATGTTTGTCGGGATTAGCGATATTTAAATCAAAATCTTAATTATTTATAGAACTTTTTCATTGAGTATATACGTTTGGTAATTATTACACTATAGATACATACTATATACGATATACAGAACATTGTTTATGATTTAAAAAAGCAAAAGAAATGTCTAAACACGTACGTTGACCAATTACGCGAATAGTCATAGGTTTTTTAGAATACTCTCGAAAGAATTCTAACTACGACCATGAACCTGGTATAACAATGGAACAATGGCATTGTGAGGGAAGGATTCTGCCTTAACTCTCGAAAACTATTTGAATTTTGACTTATTATTGTGTTGTTAGCAAGTTTATTCCCGTTTGTGTATGGTCAAGTTTTGTTTGCAAATAATGTGTTCGACATTTGAGCTTTGAAAGCTTTGAGGTAATTCGTACAAAACTATATAGGTGGGACAGAGTTAAAATTTAACGGTTCAATATTTATATGATTAGTTTAAGATTAACAAAATCATATCTATGACTATTCGGGTGTCATACAGTTTGGGAATTCTCTACAAATTGAACTAATATTATAATTTTTGTCTCTCAGGTAATAAATTCTTTCAAATGTACTAATATTCCTTAACTGGTCTTACGTATTTTTTGTAAGGTACACATAAAACTATTTAAAAATAAACATTAACTTGAAATACGGTCTTTGAATTCAAAGAAAAATTATAGTGTCTATAAAACCGTTATTTTATTTATCAATCCAATTTTACCGTTAATAACCTAATAATAATCAGAAAATCATTCAAATTATCTCAATAATTAATCCTAATAAACATAAAATTTTCGTTAAAAATGTCCGTAGGCATATACTATCACAAATTGTAATTAATTTAATGTACCTTGGAAATAAAAAAACCAACTCCCCAGAGAGACTACACCGTAGAAAATACTACCCTAATGAAATGTATTGACTTTTATTACTTTGTTAGGGCGCTTACACGAGAAACATCTCGATATTTTACGCAAAAAATCATTCTATATAACCTGAATTACAATGGCAAATACCTTGAAGAAGACTAAGTTATGAGTCTTGTTTTATGTAACATAGCACATTTTAGAATCAACACAAAAAATATTTTAATATATAAGATTAATCTTTATTATCTAGCTAATCCGTTAAGTTGTTTGGAAACTTAGGACTACACCAAAAAAAAATCTTTACAAAGTACACGCTACGCGTTGCCTCACTTATAATTAACGCAGGTGTAAATTTTATATATATAGTAAGGTAAGGTAAGATATAGATAACCTATGTGATGTGTAAGATATGCTCGGAGTTACAGTAATTGTATTTCGGTCTCATACACGAAACGAAATTACTCAAAAAAAAACCAAGGTTCTTTTCATCCGTGCCGACGTGATTGGTACCTAGGTGTTACGATCATCTTATCTTTGGTTATACAACTTCCGTGTTCATACCTGTTTTTTGTTATAGACCATTTATAACATATATATTCTAAGCGCGCCCTAAGACTAGAAAGACAAAAATTGTTTATAAATAACTGTAGTCATTATATATACGGTTAAAAGTTAATGTAGCTCACACACTTGAAAAATATTAAAAAGAATATATCAAACGGTTTGTAGGTGTTCCATTTAAAGTTGGTCGTATTGCGTGTACCATTTCATCACGTTCAGAATTATGGTATTCAAGAATATGTGGCGGCTAAGTGGATCTTAAATTGTAGGATACCTGATAATGAGATCGTATAGGGCATTATTTTATATGCTTATTTTATACGTTTACAAAGAAAACTAAAAAATTATCAAAATTAGCCGCAAAATATTATTATTAGCTATTTATTTCAAAAAACCTATATTTAAGATTTGAATTGTCTACAATATATTATAATTAAATGCTTATTTCGAAACCAATTTGTTAGAACAATGTATCGGTTTACATGAATATATATTTGATTATACATTTAATACACTATATCTAATTAATTTCGCTGTAGGCTGAGTTACAATTTTGTGGCGCTTTCTTTCCTAAAATTATTTTACAGTAAAACTTAATTTTTCGTTTTAAGTAAAAAAATATATAAAAACTATTAGGTTTGAATACTTTTAGAGACCGCAGGAGGTAAATTAGGGTTATTCAGATGGATTTTTTGAGCATTAACATCGATAATGTAAAACCCTTGTCAATATGACAGCGAGTCGTGACGGGTCATTGAAGCCCATTATGGGAAGAATAGATGGATTTAGTTGCCCATTTTTAAACCAATTTGATTCTCGTTCATTTCTTATAAGCTTCACGTAGACTGTTCAACCTCTTGTTTAAAATAGATGGAGTTATAGGATGAGTTGTGTATTTCTTTCTTTTTATTTATATATACAGTTAGAGAAATAAATATACACAAAGATAAGGTATACACTAATATAGACCAAGAAGTATTTTTGTCTATTTGCGCAATTATAATTTTCTCTTACACAAAATTAACGGTTTTGTAAGGAATATTATGTACTAGCTTTCCGCCCGCGGCTTCGCCCACGTGTAATTCGGTTAAGTATATAGCGTTTTTAAGTGATCTCGACATTCTTTTTTTCAGGGGCTAAAATCTTGTTACAATTGGAATTATATATAGCCTGTGTTACTCAGGGATGATGTAGCTTTACAGGATCGGATGATTCAGGGAAATCGAGGGCAACTTTCAAATTAACGTACAGGCAATTACTATTCTGACAATTTTATATTCTGATAGTCATCTTCTTATGTGGATGAGCTGCTGATGGAAGGTAAAACTCCTCAGCGGTTAAGAGTTGAAAGTTGAGGTTATTACTTATTAGCTTGACCAAATAATAAAAGGTAAACCTCATTAACGTTAAGGATGTAGGTGGAAAAATTGATGCGGACAAACGATAAACGTCTCTTTACTCGTTTCCTTTCACTTGTTTGTATAGGTGGTGTTCACTCAAAATAATCATAGGGTTAAACGTTAATAAAAGTTTGAACTGCATGATAGTCATTACACAATGGAGCATCTTATTACCGCGATCTATTGGATATATTTGGCCTAAGTAGAAGTTCTTTAAAAAAAAACTAAGACTCAACCTCGCACACTCACTCACACAGCAACACCATTGCACACACTGATACACACACACGCACATTAAAATGCTCGTACTTCACATAGTTCTACTTATTCATGTGTTTTTTTTTGTTATTCTTTTTCCTGATCTTAGATTCTATTTCCGGTTCTATATTTTAACCTTATTTTGGCTTTGTTTTTAATCTATTTTTATTGTGTAAACTGTTTTTGATAATCTGTATAGGTTTAAGAAATACGTATAAGAAATATAAAATAAATCTAGGTTGATGACGAGTTTTATCAACGCCATCTATCGAGCACATTGTACAACACTTCAACCGCGCCCGCGCGCACTGCGTTATTTGTTATTTTTGTTACCTCTCATAAGTTTTAATATTAAGATTAACTTATATTAGAACATATTTAACAATATATAACTAATCAATCAATATAAGTGTTTAAAAATTTTGAAGCAGTGGTTGAAGTAAATTTTCAATTGACCATAACTTCTTTTTCTCTTAACCGATTTTGACAAAATAAACTTTTGACAACGCTCCCAATTATATGTAATCCAACTGTGAAAACCGCGTTCAAATCCGTTTAGTAGTTTTCAAGTTATAACGTACCAGACAGACAGACAGACAGACAGACAGACAGACAGACAGACAAGAATTCCAAAAATTGTTTTTTTGGATTCTATGACTCTTCTTCAATTGCCTCCTTTCAGTTTTTTGGAAAAATATTTAATGTACAGATTTTCGATTTTTACTGTCTTATTATTAGTATAGATAAGATATAAGACGCCTAAGACGCCTACTTATATTTTTTTTAAATGTATGAGTAATGTTTATACGTTATCACAATACATGTATCTATTATTGATAATAAATTTTAATATGTAAACACCATTTCAAAATGGTGTTTTGATCAAAATCAAATTTAAGATAATAATTTATTTATAATTATATAAAACTATTGCAATCATTTCTGTATAGCCAACGTGTTAGTAGTAGTTATATAATTACAATACAGTATAATATAATTAAAATATGTAAATATTTTATTTACAATATACATAAAAGATACTTTTCAAATTGCTGCATAATAAATGCCACTAAGGGAACGGCAAATATAAATAAAAAGTGACAGAAAGGTACTACACAAGTGAGTAATATAATTTATGAGTTTTACCAAAACTGTATGTATCTATAATTTAAAAGAAATATATTAAATTCCGGAACAAGCTGCTAGTAACGTCATACGTGTTTTAAACCTGATAACTACATTTTCCATCTGTCTAAAACCATTACGGAAAATCATTGGGATCTTTGTTCGAATACATTTCGTAATTTCGAGGGTCAGAAAGGGAAAAAGGGGAAAAAAATCGTCATCCGAAATATCTGTAATGAGTTGTAACAAAAACGGAATGTAATGGCCAAGTTCATCATGACTTGGAAATCATCTTCGATTCTTCGACTTACTTTATACGTTAACAAGAAATAGGTAGAAACTATTTACCTAAAAATAAGAAACAAAATTTGTTAATAATTTTAATGCCATTTTACCACAAAGCTTCCATTGTTTTTGGACTTGGAGGAGAATAGAAGGCTGACCTGGTCTTCGACATTTTCTTTTTATTTCCATCGTTTTAATGGGTTAGTTAATCATATATGGTGGCAATAAGAGTAATTTTCTTTGATAATATTTTTTATAATGAGGCATTGCACGTGAAAAAACGTGATGATATTAAATCTTTGCTTATTACGGCTGCTGTGAAACACGTCACGGAATTAACTTTGAGAGATTCTTAATTCAATTTGTTTCAGTTGCCTGCTCTACCGTAACCGTGACGAAATGCCAAGCTGCCCTGAGGACCCTGCAAGCGTTCCCGTTCTTCAAGCCGACCTGCCTTTGTCGAGAACCAAACGTTGATCCTGAATGTAACTCGTTCCGTGACTTCCTGTTTGACCATCCCTGTGTCTTTGTTATGAAGAAGGGTAAGCCTCAAATTAATAACCCACTAACGTTCAAGTAACATTTGTAACCTTAGTATTGTTACTTCGCAGAACATATAAGGTTTTTTTAAACGGAAATTAGTTTTCTTTTATTTTTTAAATCACAATTTTCTTAATACTAACACACTTAACAAAGTGTATGTTAATCTCTCAAGAGGGATGTCATAAAAATGTTGTGTAACATACTTTAATTTGATATGTAAATGGTATTGTGTTCCCTAGATTGATAAAAAAGTGTACTTATAACCAAAATGTAATCATAATTGATGTGGGTATCCGATTTATATTAGAACGAGGGGGCTCTCTCTCGTAGCTTAGATATAAGAAGAGAATTATTAAATAAATTTAAATTAAATATTACACAAATTAATCTTTTTTAAAAATATGAGTGATTGTTGATAATGTTAATTTTTGAATCAGAGAAAGACCCTTACCCTGTGGAAACATTACCAACCTGCACCTACGCGCTGAGTGTCTGCCACAATGAAAAAGCCTGCTCTGTACTCTTTGACCGATTCAAGAACGCTTGCAAGGCCAGAGATGGGGAATGTCGTATGGAGGATAGGTACTGACAGCATCTTATAGAATTATCAATTCTTATTATCACTACGATAACTTAAATCTAAACGTAAAGAAAAGCAAAGAAGTTTTATCATCGACTAGTATTTAATAAATATGACTGAAGTGGTTCATTAGTTAATGATTGTCTTTAGTTATCGGAATATTTCATTTGCTGAAACGAATAATGAAATGCAATCCTTATCAATATCATGAGTATACTTGAATATGTATTTAAGATGAACATTTTTTTTGATATTGCGTTACTGTAACACAATCCTATATTATTGATTTTAATACGTATAAATTATATTAATTTAAAAAAAGAATTCTTTACTCCACCGTCTTTAATGGACGCAAAGTATAATTATTTTTATGAAATACAGTTGATTCAAATGTAAGTCATTTTAAGTATTAAAATAACGAAATCGCGTAACGTTTATTTTATCTCGAAAAGTTTTCAAATAACTTACTTAGAAAACCCACGTAACTTCAGAACCAATAAGGTGGCGAATGTCAAAGGTTTTTGGAATTTCGAATTTTCAAAGTCACCAACCGAATACTTCTTTATATATTCCTTCAATTATGTTAAGTTAACAAAAATTGAACTTTGAAAGAATAGTAAAATCAGTCATAAGATTTCTTAGAAGAAAAGGAAAGACCAACATCTATATATTATTTTTTCCAACACAATGTAAATCCCACCGAATATATTCAAAATTAAAAAAAATTGTCCAAACGAAGAAGAGACTCAAATATTTTTTAGAATACGCCCGTAATGATTTATCTTATTTCATTTTCAATTCTGTCACAATAAAGACTAAAGCTGAAGTGGCCATTCAGTATTTTCTGTTTTAATGAGTCTTCATACAAACTCTCTATATTTGTAGTATTTAGTTTAACGCTCAAGGCCAAAATAACTATAATTTTTAACCTTAAAATGTTTAGTTAAACCAACATAAACATACAATTTCGTATACCATTAAAACATGATATATACCGGATTTAAAAGCGTAGCCTTATTTTTTATACCTATACAATGCTTTAGCTATTTGAATTGGTCATGACAGTAAGATAATTTTATATGAAATGTATATATTAAAAAGAGCAGCTATCGAGTTTCTTGTCGGTCCTTCTCTGTCGATAACTGCCTTCCTAACCGGTGACTGGACTTGACTTATAATCCTATGTCCCCTTGATGAGGCAGATGGCATCCACAGCAATCCTCCGTCGCGCTCTGTCCGACGCTTCGCATTTAATCTCGCTCCAAGTCCTACCGACTCTCTTCACCTCATCTGCAACAGTACGTCGCCAGGTCTGTGGTATATACCCAAAAGCCGGCGAAGGCAGAGGTTTACGAAGACTTACCATGCAACAGCACAGACTTGACGTTTGTTCTGACAATTCTTCCTAACCGGTGGTTGTGTAAAAGTTGACGATTCACAAGTGTAATAAAAACGTACTTGAATAAAGATATTTTGAATTTGAGTTTATGCGTTTTTAACAAGTATCTTTGTATTTACATAATCAAAAAAAATTGACAAGAAGACAAGATGTGTTTTTCATGAAACCAGCGAGTATTTTTTAAAATTGGGAACACATATTGGGATGTAATTTACACACAAAAATAGCAATAGATTCAATCAGATATTATCTTAATGTCCTACGTCTTCATTAAAGGTCCAAAGTCGTTTTAATATCGTTCTCAAAACTCAAATGTAAATTAGTATTAATAAAACCACTTTGAATCGACCTAAATCTAAGTGACGTTCGTACGCGACCAAGTTTGAGAAGAAGCAGGCAAGAAATTCAAATTGGTTTTTTCTTCTCTAATGATCCTATTGACAATATTTTGGAGCAACGCCAAATGCAATTGCAAATGTAAGAACTGCTATTCTAAAACATTGAACCCGAACTTATTTAAATATCAGCTCAGATACTTATCTAGTTATTTCTCTTTACAAGCACACAGTACACCCTCAGTATGCCCATAATAAAAGACGTAATAACAATTTATGGTTGTCGGTTGAACGCGATGTAGTTAGTATAATAGCACTATTGCAATATTTATAGTGAAATATGACGTTCTTATTAGCACTTTAAAAATACCTTTAAAGGAAGATAAATTTATACCCTTTTTCTCTGTTCTTTTTACTATGCAAATTTAGTTGATCAAAATACTTAACGATTTCTATTTAGAAGATTTTGGGTATTTACTCGTAATATGTACCTATAGTTCCTCTTGATTAAAGTGTTAAATTATTCAGCGCTGGTACATACATTTTGCCCATCCGGAGAGTGTAAATTAATCACTATAACGTGCCGTTAAGCTAAAACTTTTTAGTGTTAATTGCTAAGACTTAACGTTAAATTATGAAGTAACACAAAGAAACGAAACGAGAGTATTTGATTGTGTTCAATCGGTTGTAGCTCAGCCACCCAGAACTTTATTGTTTAATATGTGGTTAGAACAACTGAATAATTTAATTTCAGGGAATCCTGCCGCGAAGCCTGGGCAGGTTTACGTCTGTCCCCACTCTTCGGCTGCATTTGCCCTAACACTCACATGAAGAAACGCTGTGACCGCATCTTTGCCGTTGTAAACCATAATCCGTGTGTTGGTGAGTACGCACCCTTAGCTTTCCGCTATGTGATGAGTGAGATAATATTTTAGGGCCACATCGTTATTTAAAACGTGATACATTATGTACCGTTTGATCTATCGAGAGGTACCATTGTTGTGCCCATGTGCCTCCAACATTGTTATGTATTTTATATATTTTATTGTTTTATTGAATCAAATTGCCTTAATACTAGCAAAGTAGGATTATGCCTACTTGTCGAAGGACTTTGCGGAAATATTAAATATGATTTATAGAAGATTCCCGAGTTTTCCTGTACATGTTTTATTATACTTGCGAAAACCCATAGGCTTTAGCCGTTTATTATGATACCCTAATTATGTTAATCTTATCATAGAGTACTTATATGTAAGTCATTTAATTAAACTTTTACAATAGTCTCTATTTTGAGTATTTGCAATGAGTTCTTCTACAACAAATAATAAAAAAGTGGACTTAAAACTTGTGTTAAATAAAAATATGAAGTCCTTATATAAATCAATTCGGGCATTGCATGCCTCTCCATAGTCAAGAATATAGTACCAATTAAAATGGTTTTTGTCGCGTGACAGCGAGACGTTTTATTTCTTAGTAAGCCGCACAACATGTTAGTTGGCATGATACTGGTCACTACTAAATACCAGGTAAAGTGTTGTCGATCGACGCAGTCGTGCGCGCTCGACTTAACTGAAATTTGCGCATAATTGGAAAACAATTATTTCCCCGTACCCTAAACCATAATTACGAATTGCTTTATCGTACCAAAATTAGTTTACTTTAAATTATTACTGTTTTGTTAATAATTCGATCCGCAACACCTTGATGTCTGGTAGTGGTTTTTAACTCTACAGACTAACTATGGCCGAATCGGCTCGAACTCTTCGCCAGTACAATTGATCTAAAAAATTAAAATCTGTCCTGGCACCCGTTGAATGACTGAATTCAAAACATGATGTACGTCTGTCTTGTCTTATAAATATCGTTTATAAATCGCTAATACTGATTGACTGTTCTAAATCTTATTTTCTTAATCGTCTTAATATTGAAATCATAGGCACTTGTTTTTTTTATTATTTAACAATAGTTAAATTAAATAAAAAACATACAAACATTTATAAATTTGTGTAATACATTTTTAGCTGTAGATTTTTGCACAACCAGTGAAGCAAGATTTATTCAAACCTGAATTGATCACTGTCTAGTGTCTCGTTCCACTCCGGAACGACCTTAATTATAATCCTAAAATAACAATAGCAATGGAAAATTATACTTTTACCGGTTATTATATTTTATCTTATTTTAACAACCCAAGCCAGCGGGGTTAAAACGTATTGATTACTTTTGAAAGCTACACGCTTAAAACAAACCTATTACTACATATAAATATCAAGGCTAAGTGCTAACCCGGGCTACTACTAATCTGAAGTGGTCGATTTTCGCTGTCGGCTTCAACTTTCAATCTAGACCGGGTCATTTAATTCGAGAAATCGATGGCTCGCCTTTGTTTGCACTTATAGAAAATGAAATTGAATTTGAACTGCAATGAGTAAATATTTTGTGTATGTCGCGCATATATAGATATATCTTCTCTAAACAACTGTTTTATGCTTATTAATTAGTAATAACGGGTTCTACATTGCCAAGTTCAATCATTTTTATATAAAAATTGTCGAGGATTTACCATCACCGCGCTCATAGAATGAAAAATCGCTAGGCTAAAATAGATCTAAACACATTTATCAGATACAATTAATTTTTATTTTATATTACTTATATTAGTGAGGTTAATATTAAAAATATTTTGTATCTATTTAATAATTAATTTTGTTTCTTATTTTTTTTAATCATTATTCATAATTTGTTATGAAATCTTAACCATAGAGAATTTTTATTATGCGTGCTGTTTTGTTGTCTACGGCGAGGTTTTTTTATCTGTGCCGAAGTTGTGCGTCTAGCGGCATTCATACATCATGACCTATCGTTTAGTCATCCCAATGTATACTTCAGATAAAATGTTATATTTGTATCTAGATGTTAACACTTATGTGATATTAATTTGGGTAATTATAATAATGTACGTACAGTGTACAATATTAGCTTTGAATCTAATCTTAAAATCCACACAGAAATAAGCAATATAACTCAAGCAGGGCGTTATTTGAGAAACTTTGAAATCCGAGGGAAGGATTAGTTGGCTTACCTCAAATATAAATAGGAACCGTAATTTAAAGGCTGCGGTAATCTTTAAGATTGAAAACGAAAATCGCTCTTGTGGAAAGAGTATTTTGTATTAAATATACAAAAAATGGTTATTAATATAAATGAGGAAGAGCATTTAAATCTTCAATACAAGTGTATTATACGTTTTTAATGAAATGTAAACAAAAATCGACCTAAATTATGTTTCAAAAAGTTCAATATAGATTTATTCATTTTACATTAATAACGTGAAACATACCAATTAATGCTTAGGCGTGCGTTTTTTAAATTTATCTTTTTTGCGGTTATTCTAAGTGCAACATAAGCTTGCACTTAGAATGATAAGTAATAATAAAAAGAAGTATTTCAAATACAAACATACATAAATCGTCGATTCGATCTTTAGCTATTGTATATATGTAGCATTTTTTTACTATAGCAGGGATTTTCCTGTATATTACCATAAAATGGATGTACGGAAATTCAATTTCCAATTTGATTAATCGCACACCTAATCAATTATTCCTACCAATAACTTCAATCGAATAATCTAAAAAATCAAGGAGCAACACAAAAGAAACAATGGGACGGAAATCCATTCAGCCCTCCTTTGTGTTAAGGGCGCTTTGAGGTCGGTCTACAGAAGCAAACCTTTTTGAAGAATACTTTGACACCGATTTTTCGCTCCCTGATTGGGGGTTATGGGTGTTCAATTAGGAAATGTGGAAATAAAGCTGATTGAAAGTCCTAGTGCTTCGATTCCAGGCAGAACGATAAAATAATCAATTGTTCATTCAAATCAAAAGTTAATTGTGTAAAAAACAAACTGATTTTGTTTATTTTATATTATACATTTATTGAAATTGCATTTAACATAGAAATAAATTGTCACTGTGTTTAGTCTCTTGATAAAATGTCTAAATCTCATAAACAATTATTTAAACAAACCATATTATATTACAACTAGAATAGCATTTTATATGTTGATGATTAATCACTCTAGTGCATTAATTTACTTTTAACACAACATCACTGCCGCGATTTTATATCCCAAGTCCATAGAACATGAAATATACGATAGAAAAATATTTTTATCGAGCAAATATTTGCTTGAAAATCTGCGAATCGCATGTCATCGCGCTCGATTTTTGTTATGAAAGGATTTCAACGTTTGATAAATCTTTCGAAAATATTATCTCACTCAAAATAGAAACTTCTGATATATAGCTTTAAGTGTTAACCATAATGGCAATGCTTAGGTACCTACACTTGTGACTTGTACACAAACAATGAATGATACCAGTTTCATACGTTGTGAGTAAAATGTGACCAAGATAAATGCCTTGCGACATCCCTGATATAGCTCCCTACACCTTCTTAACATGATATGGATTATTTAAGTACATTACTGTGTGCCTTTATTTTGTATATTTATCGCATAACATTACATGAAAATTACAACTAATGAAACTAACAACAAACCACAAACATAAACACTTCACCGAAAAGCTTCGAGAGTTCTAGACTCAACGAAATAGTTGTCAACGTGTTATATTAGTTTTGTTTTGTACCCTTTTGTTCTGTTCATGTTTATTTACTTTATATGCCTATTAATATCCACACTGTTAGATGCCTAGGCCTAGGAATAAAGTTAGATCACTAATTTACCACACAAGGCTGTATACCTTTTTATTTCACGGACACTGAGCTTCTTTTTAGTGTACTCCTGACCTCACACACCGTACAAATGCCCGCAGTTACCTCAACTCTTGGCTTCACACCTTCGGCCTTCGGTGATGGTCTGCGCCTGCTACTGATAGAGCATTGTCGGGGCGGCGTATAATATCCTTACTCTTATCTAATCTTTCACAAGAATACTCTTAAGGGAGATGAATTTAAAAATAAATCATGCACACCATCCGTTAAGTGTATTCTGAGTGCGGTACGGCATGGGGGCGGTCAGTGGTTGTTGGTAACGTGGTTATGGGGCAGCGGCGGCTGGGGGCGATTGTCCGCCGGCGGTGAGGGCGCTGTTCGAACCGAGGAAGCCAGCGGCAAGAGCGCCACCGCTGACGCGGTACGCAGCTCCTGACGGTACCATCCTGCTTCTCACCGAGAACGGCACGAGGCTGATGACGCGTGCCGCCGCCGCAAGCCTGCTTCGCGCTGCCCTCCTCTCCCCGCGTCCCCCTCGGCCCCGTCACGGTAATCCGCCGCCGCACCTCTCTCTATGTGTCTATCGGATTCCGTCGCCTCTTGCACTGCACGCTTCGCTATGCTTCATAAGGTAGGAGCGCAAGTGAAACACTGCCGTCCATTTGTCGACTCATTGTGCAATTGTGCAAAGTCTAGGTGACGAACGAAGCGGGTAGAGCATCAGCTAACAAAAAAATCGTCTAAAGAGTCCTCAACCATCGCAATGACACATCATATAGACTAAGTTGCCACAAATATAGTTACAGTTTCTTTAGCAGTAGGACAACAATAACAATGGAATGTGTTTTATTGGAAATAATAAAACCAGATAGCCTGGTTAAAATAAAAAAACGTAGTCAAATATTGTTGGCCTCAAGAAAAATCAATCCGCTCCTACTTTATGCCCGCATGCTTTCGGTACAGCTACTTTCCTTTATTCCTTAAATTTTAAACCACTTTAGACTTTCATTGAGATGAAATAAGCCAGTTGATCCAATTAACGCGTCCGCTTGAGAGTCTAATTTGTGTTTATAGACATTATGGTATCAGCATGTTGCATGTCTGCATCTCCTATTTCTACGATCTCTATGGTTACTGCGCGGCATAGATTTGCTTTGACGACAGTTCTATAAAGTCGTAAAGAGCTTTGCTAATATATCCAAAATTTGAACGTTCGTGGTTTTAATTTTTGTCCTTTGTATAATACGTTTTGGATATCGTTGTTTGTTTGTCGTTTTTTGATTTAGTAGGGTTTTTTTATATATGTGAGACCGGCCCTACGCGATCGCCTTAGACATTAGATTCTCGCGGTATGGCTCGGTCAACGCTTACCTCAGCTAAGCGAGTCGGGTTCAATTCCAGTAAAGCTGATGTCGGACGGACGAAACGCAAATCGGAACGCAACAGGCGTGACGTCATGGATTGGCGGTATGTCTATTACCCAAGATGGCAACCTAATCGCCCCGGACAAAATTATGAGTCACGTACATCGATACGCGAGCCCGCACTACAAACCGCATGGGCATTACCATCGGTGGAACCATGAGCCAGGGGGAAGCGAAGACCCACTTTACGCGACCAAGACTGTCTACGGACCAGGATATATTGATGAAAACCGTATGTATTACGTTCACTGATAGAGAACTAGACTAGTATAAGGAGATTAGTCGTCGTTATTGTTATGATTACAATGAGGTACACTTACAAATACTTAACCATAGATATCGTAACAACATTTAGCGGAGTTTGTACAGTTAGTACTTCATCAACACGGACTGGCGCCGGAACTCATATCATTACCCCCATTCCTGAACCTGATTAGTCTAGTACCTAGATTTAAGGTAGATCAAAGGGTAAAGCTTTGCGTAGAACTTAAAGCATAGTCTGTGTTTGGGTAGACAGTCCATACCAAATACAATAATAAACAAATGCTTCCAAGCACTCCGCGAAGCTTTGCAACAATTCCAGTTACTAATAAATAAATATTCCTTCCCTTTAACTGTAACTCTGGTAAGTTGAAAGGTATTATTGACGGCAACACATAAGCATGGTATATCGAGTTTTGCTTGCAATCATACGGTTAATCACATGATCATGAGCAAATCATATAACACGTTCATGATTCTAATTTATAAATTACTTTTATACAATTACCTATCGCATGTAGCAATGTTTGAACACTATATTATATTCATATTATTTATATCACCTGACCCAAATGTTATATTATAGATTTTGTTTTATTCGGATTTTTGTTACTGTAAGAAATTATTTTGATGACATTATTATTTCTCCCAAATATCAACATGTATGGCACAGCACACAAAATGTTAAATCACACACTATAACGAAAGCTAGATTATAATATAGGTAATGAAACACTAAATATTTATTAAATTAAGGGAACATAGCGTAATATGATAATTGGTAAAGGTGCAACGACCTCCGATGGACATAATAAACCATGTAATTAACCTACAGAGAGAATTGGAAAGGAAAACGGTAAAGCGAGTGATGATAAAGCCGCCCTACAATCAACATGCCATACAGCCCTGGACACATGCATTAAGGACACCGAGTGTGTGGCAGCCTTAACACCGGTTCTACAGAAGTGCCATTCAACTGACTGTGATCGGGAAGGGTGTATGGGTGCTTTAAGGCATTTCTACCGTAAGCCTGGTGTACATTGGAACACGGAAATTGCGTTTTGTTTGTGCAAGTAAGTTTTATTTTATGTATGCCTTCAATTAAATCTACAACCTCCGAATTGGATGAAAACGAAATGTAAATTTGAAAATAAAAAAATAATGGAACAATAAACGTCAGTAGATTGATATGTATCCGTTAAAATATAATTTGCAACCTTTCTAAGATTAAAAAAAAGAATATTTCCGGTTTCATTATAGGAAATGTTTTGCTCATAATTTATCAGGTCTAAAATAAACTTACGGTACTCTTTATTTTGTCTTCTTTAAAGTTACCACGGCCAAAGTCACTATATAATTCTAATTAAATACCATTTAAGATTCATATTACTATGATTATTTTTACAGATTCAAAGCAGTCTCTAGAAGTGAACGATCTCTGTTATGTCGTTTAATAAGTTATTAGCTCTTAGCATTATATCAAATTCCTTATGAAAACCAATTAAATCGTACTGTTATTTACCTATAAAAAGTTAGTCGAAGTCTGTATGTTATGGACAAAGTAAGTGGTCAAACAATGTGATTGAATAACTTCTTGATTAATATTATTGAAGCTCTATTGACTTACGGGGAATAAAGCTCACAAACTTTACCTCTCGTCTAGAGACTTCCCTCCCGTACACACTGATGCTCACATCATATGAAGCCATATTTTGTCTACATTTAAGACCGGTTTAGTATTTTGTTGATGAGATGTAGAGACATGTTTAATGTTAATTATTCATGTTTAAGGAAAACCGACAACAAAGAGGACTCCTGCATGAATGCTCAGGAGCGGCTCCATCCATCGTGTGCCCAGCGTCCCTCAGTCGGTTCTCCGCTACCCGCCTGTCATACACTTGCTCATACCTGTCGCGAGGACCCTGAATGCAGGTAAGAAGCTTCTACTTCTATTCTATGATGCAGTTGAATCTATAGAATTAATTTATAAAAGTGGTGGTGTAGAGCCGATTCGCCAAATTTAAAATCAAGAGATGTGGTATGTTGAAACTCGACTCGATATTCTAGATAGATATAGATATTCTGTTTTAGATAATGCTTTAGTTTGACTGTAAATTTGTTGCAAATTGAACTTCAGACCAGACCGTGGAGTTCTGAATCAATGCATTCAGATACAAACTAATGATCCTAATAATAAATATTTAGAATTTGACTACCTACTGTGCAGCGCAATCTATAATCTTGTGGTTTGAACTGAAAATCTAAATCGAAAATAGTCACAAATATTGCACTAGAACGAATTTATAATGAGATTTTACAAATCATAATCATAATTTGAATTCTTATACTATTTTTTAAACCTATCAATTCTAGTTAATAAAAGCATAATATAATGCTGTTAGTGCGTACTGCATAATCTTGCGCTATTGTAGGTCTCAATAACATCGGATGGCCGAATGTCCAGAACAATCCAACGAAATTACAACAGCTCAAAATATGTAACAGTCTAGTTAACATCGCGAATTTTTGTGCATTTAATTTTCACCCCTCGCGTATATTGTTTAAACTCACTGTTTGTTTATATAATATAAAACGAGAACAAAACTCTAGTTAATTTCGTTTAGCGAACGGAAATAGTCGAGTATTTCAAATAGATTTGTCACACAGCTGGCACGAATGCAATCAGCGGTAATGGGATATATTCTGAAAGCTATATCCAATAGGCATGTTAACCGACTCGATTGACCGTGCGAATTCACCAAATTGAATAG
The DNA here is from genome assembly GCA_951799465.1 of Leptophobia aripa. Lineage (NCBI taxonomy): Eukaryota > Metazoa > Arthropoda > Insecta > Lepidoptera > Pieridae > Leptophobia > Leptophobia aripa. The sequence goes on along the minus strand of OX637272.1, from coordinate 3,773,968 downwards.
GACGCATTCAATGTTTGTTACCGTGAAAACTCACTGTGAAATAACAATATTAGTAAGTGATGCAAGTAGAATAGTTTGTTATTAATAGACACGCAAACCATCAACTTCTGTTTTAAGCTATAGTTACTTACAAATGTCTCATCACTGTAAAATAAACGCAAGAAGGTCCATAGTAACAACTAGTTTAGCTCTAACTTTGTTGTCTTGTGCTTCACTTTAAAAGGATCACTTTCAAATTATAGATTTAAATTTGAAGACGTGATCAGTTTACATCAATTGAGAACGTCTTCTATATGAAGCAATTTTTTCTCATCGATATTTTGAATGCAAAAATCACCGTATGCATCACAGTGTAGCAGTTAAAAATAACAGGTGCTCATCCCTAATCGTGATCAACATTGCGTTTATATCACGTAGTTGAGTAACGGTGAATACGTTTTTAAGCCAATTTGCTACGTTTCATTAGGACGTCTCTTGACAATTTGCCAAAGGATAATCCAATACTGTTGCAATACGTGAACGGTCTGATTTGGACAAATACTGGAATTTTATTTTGCAATCTCAATTGATATGCATAAGATTCAGACTGGCTGTGTTAATACTACATTTTTTGTTATAAATTTAAAATAAGTTAAATGAGATACATGCAAGCTTGCCGCATGTATAAAGCTTGATGCTTATTTAGACAATAATATTAATCTAATAAATTATGCATAATATATGTAAATTAAATCAATCTGGGACTATAACAGAATAAATATCGCGTATATGATGAATTCAGTAATGAATCTATGACATTCTAGTTACTAAATTTAAAAAAAAGGCATTTATGTATTTCAAAACATCCTAACCAAAGTAACGGGTTCCACGTGGTACTTAAATTTGAGTTACAATTGTCTGCTTTGAAATGTGTACTAGGACGAAACGGTGACTTAAGCGAGGATAAAAAGGTTGTACGACATTATTCAAGCATTTATCTGGCTGCGGGGGATTACGGTTACACAAATTGCCGATTCATAACTGAGAATTTTAAAGGTTTAAGAGTTACCTTTCATCTTCATAGATAACGACTGAACCTGTAGCTGTTAGATACTGATCATGTCAATAACAAACGAGTCTTAAGCTTATAGTTAATCTGCTACTAGATAGTTGTTAATATGTGTATTGTTTTCACTCATTTCAAAGTGTATGGTTGTATTCCACGGTGCAAATCCTTTAAAATGCTTTTTTTAATACAAAATATATACGTACATCCTGGCATAGTGCCTTGCCGATTGGCGATTTAAAAAGTTGGGTTTCTAGCCGTCCGGTCCCTCCAGGGTCCGCTCTTCGTCCTTGATTGTGCAGTTAATATAAATTGAAATAAATGTAAGTGTTTAATGTACTAAATTAATAAAGGTATTTTTTGTTTTTAGGCCTTTAATGTTACATTTGCCAGTTATACTGACAGACTGACAGAGAACTGTCTGAGGTTGGAAACAATTCAGATGGAAACAATGCATAAGTTTCTTTATTTAATGGTAAACAAAAAGCTTCTACTAACACGGTCGCAGGCATAAGTGTTACTATAATTACGTAATCGAGCAATAAAGCAATTCAAACATTCACAGCGAAAATGAATGCTGATTTTCCGTGCAGATACGATCTCTGTTATTTATACGTTACATTTTGTTTGTTTTAATCATCGTAATTTGTTTTGATAATTAAATTGGAGTTTTGTTTTCATATAAGCAACAGCGAAACATAATCTATCCGGATCTGTGTCAAACTTACGTCTTTTAAGACATCATTACAGTTGAATTAGTATAGATTAGGAAATTAATATTAAATATTTTTAATATTATATAAATCAAGTTGCAGTTTCATCAATATAACCACAGATTATTCATATGAATGTGAAGAGTCAGAAAATTTATGTCTGTCTCTGTCGGTATCCGCCGCCCGCATCTACTTGTTCGGCTTACACCTTCATATGAATATGACAATTCAAGACAAACTACCATTATTTATCTTTGTAACTAGAATCTAAACTTAAATCACTTCTATCGGAAATTTATGTGTAACAATACAAATCCTATTGTATATATTCTGTAAAACGTGTAATAAGATTCCTCTTCATTTTTGTCATATTTTTTATTTAATATATGAAATATTCTGTAATAATAAACAATAATATTTTTTATTTTTAACGTTAGTGTTGTCTTGAATTTTCGCGTTTACCATGCGTAGGAATGAAACATTTTGGTGATTTCAAGATGAGTATTTTTTTTATTAAAAGCGACGTTTCAGCTCCTTTCCATACGCCGTGGTCACGTTGACAGGAAAGATGATAGGTGAAAAAAGAATCGTAATACACGCGAGCTTCGAAAAGAAGCTATTTTTATATTTTATACATATTTTATTTTTATTCTGAGCATTGTATTAAATAACCATTATCAGAACAGACATTATTTATAATATTTTTCAGAATCCGTCTGGAGAATTACGAACAATGGTGTGCAGTGGATGCCGTGACTCAGGGATGCGCTGGATCACCAGCTGCTTGTCGGGCTGCAGTTGTGGCTGTTCTTGGAACGCAGCTAAGAGCCGCTTGCGCATGTCGCGGAACTGATTTCGCACAATTGTATGACTGTCTCGGTTGGCAGAGACTGTTGTGGCTTAACCCCTGTGTTGGTAAGTAGCGAATGGAATATAGTTTATTTATAAATAAATAAGGTATTTATGTAATTTATTACATAAATACCTCATAAATATACCTTATAAATAGTATCTAATTCTAGTAAAAAAAAATGTTTTGAAGATTTATAAGTTTTTAAATGTCATGTTCACATCTAAAATAAAGAATAATCCAGTAGAACTTCTACCGTTCTTTTATAATTTGATTTACTCTCATCGCGCAATACTACTAAAAATAAATTCACACGGCAAAATTTCATTTTTTTTAATAGATAGCATTTTTTTTTCTATATAGCGCTGATCTATATCATAAAAGAATGACAAATTATACAATTATACAAACAATGTATTTGTGGCTGAAATAAACATTTGTGCCTGAGACACGCTTTCCGCACCCTTATTTTTATCTTAGCAACGATTTTTAAGTCTATAACTTTCAATTATTGTATAAGTAAATCATTATATTACAGTTGAATCTCAAAGCGATTATCATGTTAAAACATACGGGCCTCTGTTAACAACAACTCCCTTCGACAACGGAATCCGATACATAACGGTTGCCCCGGAACCGGCGATTCACCACCGGACAACAACGCACCACCATCGTCATACCACTCAGCATGGAACTTCGGAACATGTACCCAAGCCTGAAGTACTACAGGTAGGTTTATATTACTAATTCTATAGATACCTGTTAAAAAAGTGTTTTTTAATATGTTGTATACTTGAGACCTAAGATAGTTTTAACAGATCTAGTTTGTTCTACAATTAATTACAGGACGTAATATAACATGTTTATTTTACAGAAATCTCGCGAAGAACCAAGCCCAATCACAACCATGTCGGAGCAAACTGTTGGTCCTAACGAAATATCCCAAATCTCCGAGCCTACCGCAACATCTACGACCTCATCAACAACTAGTACTACCACAACAACTACGACGACGACGACCACAACAACAACAACCACAACAACCCCCAAACCAACAACGCTGGAGCCCGCGAAATACTGCGTTGTTAAAAAACCAGAGAGTGACGATAAGGAACAAATTATTCGGATGGGTGAAACTAGACGGGTAAGATCGTAATTAAAAATTTAAAATAACCATAAAGAAATATATTATAATGGGAATAGATCTGCACAAGTCAAATTTTACTCTCAGTAGATTTGTAACATCTAGCTGTGCTGTATTCTACATCTAGGGGAGCGGTAGATTTTATTACATAAATAAAATATGTGTATCGTTCTCAGCTATACCGGTCGGCCGAGCTGGCAGAGTGTACTGACCTGTGCGTCTGCGAAGCATCTCTCCAAGTATCGTGTAAGGTGGCTTGTGTCCCACGCGCACCATGCTCTTCTCGTCTAGCGCATTATTCGCACGCGGCGCCAGCCTACCAGGCCTACCGCGGACGATGCTACTGCTACTCTGGATCTTTTATCTGCATGCGGCCTAATCCAGGTAGTTTATTACAATTAAGACCTTATTGAAAATTAAGTATGTCTTTTCAAGTACTGAAGTTAAGTGAAATTTTATAAAATCTATTAATTTCCTAATTAGATATTAATAATGGACCACATACGACCTTACCTTATACTTGAGCATATTTTCCAGGTGAATACCGGCTACCAGAAGGCGTATACCTCCTTCTTGGGTTCAGTTCAGTCGATGAGTCGTTACTGCGACCACATACAGGGCTTGGCGCTGAAGATGCTGTGAGGCTTCTGCAACAGTACATGCATCACGTCACTAGGGATCAGGTATGTTAACACAGTTAATGCTTTGTACTCATTTCGAAAGACTTTTTATAATACATTCTGTTACGACCAGTTATACGATCCTTCATAATTTCAGACAAACTGCACTCTGACACTATTCAACATCAGCAATGAAAACGTGATCATATCAGCCAGTATTCCTCAGAAGGAGCAAGACACTCTCAAAGAAGCTGGGGAGCCTTTACTCGACAAAGAAAAGGTAAAATCCAATCTAATGGTCAATGATTCATTAAATAAATTACCTTTAATAACTGTGATATGTTTCAGGAGGCCTGCATCGATGTCCTGAAGATAATCAAGACACGCATTAACACCCAACATGAAGACATCTCCTCCCACCTGCTGCTGTCCATCTTCAAGATCGCTGAAGTGGACGTAGTGTACCCCGCACCACCCGCCTCCTCATCCACCCACCTCACGCCAACCAAACTTTTATACACACTCCTTATATTAATCACTTTCCTACGCAACCTTAATTTTTATAAATTTTTTAAAAGTACCGTCAATTGTTTGTCGAATTTACACAACACTAGATTTAGGGGGCTCGCATCCCGTGTTCTTTCAAAGAGATATAAAGATTTTTTATCTATTTTGAAATGTTACAAAGAATTTATCGATATAGAAAATGAATTCTCACACGATGCACTCGCTTTAGACAAAGCACAAATCACAAATATATTTATAAGATATATAGATTTATGTAGTGTTAAGATAACGAAACATATCATGAAAGCTGTGAAAACAATATATACTTGTAAACTTATTGCTGTAGCAATGAAACCTAAATATTTTTCTAGAGATGTGTATATTGGTGTGATTTCGATGCTTTTCGGTGAGTTCTTTTTTGAAAAAATCGCGTCCTTTTCTTATGGGATTGTGAAATCCGTTAGTTTAGCTAACTCTAGTAGTAGTTTGAAGACTGAGATGAACTAAACATATCTTTATAGTTAAGTGTATTATGTTTATTTTCGACTAGAACTGGTGCTTGTAGGTGGATCTTAAGGCTGGGTTTTGTAAATAATATACTACGCCTTTTACACTATTAGAAATCTGTTCCAGCTCTGATAGTGACTGATGTTTTTTGATACACGTGAATATAGATTATTCAACCCTTCCGTTTTAATGTTTATTTCATATCAGATTGACTCTATTTGCCATAAAAACTATGTCCTCCTTTTGAGTTACGCAATGTTTTAAACCCTTTTCATTTAGTAATATGGTATTAGTAAAACATATTTTATTTCAAGTCAATATCAATATAAAAAATGCGCGGAAAATACAGAGTAGTTTCTCCAATTCCGATATTGTGTATACTTGATTGTTAGATTTTTATTATATTAAAAATTCACTTGTATCAAAAACCAGCCTCGTACGATAAGGGTAGAATGTTACGTGCGCCTTTTCATTAGTTAGGAGTTGTCAATGTATGCACGATAGAACGCGTGTGTTTAGCAACTCTCATGCAAAACCTACTACAGCATCAGCTATTGCGTAAAACCAATGCGGACTGATTCACTTAAAAGAAAGCCAATTGATAGATATTTGGTAACACATACGGCATAATAGGGCACGGTAAATGAATGTTGAAATTGTCGCGAACGCATTTATATGCCTACAGGCTCTTAAACGAAATTATAAAACTGAAAGGCAACATACCTTTTAGATACCTTAAGCAATAAAGAAAAGATTATTTATCGTAATGAACCATTCATATTTTGTCTATAAGTTATTTATTGTCAGTTGGAAGTTGCTAAATGACGTTTATAAAGTTAGATCACTTAGATGTATTTCAGAAGCGAAATGGTAAAGAAGGAAGCTTTAATTTGGGAGTAGAAATAGATTCTTATGTTCGAAACTAACAGTGTTTAATGTACCGTATTTCTAATAGTTTCTATGCTTTATATGTGTCAATAAAATACACTAAGATTTTCTGGCTTAAACATCTTAATAATTTAAGATATATGTGATTTATATATTGTTCTGAAAAGTTCGTACTAATTTTGAACATTTTCTGTGTTCTGTATCTTATTATTGATCTATGGTATAAAAACTCATTTCAATACAAACCATATATAAAAGTTTAATTTTAAGCAATTCTTGATTAATAAACAACATCTACCAGTCTTATGTTGAAATTAAAAAATATATATCCGACCTTATATAACGTGTTAACTTTAAATATGAACGTATGATATTATTGCGTAAATATCATTTACGAATAGATTAAATATTATATACCTACTTATACTGTTACGTTTGTTATTATGTAAATTATTTTTTGCACAAATAGTGAAATTCTATTGGAAATTATTTATTTCTAACGATTACCTATTATAAATAGAAGTCTAAGCTGGTAAATTGGTATGATTTTACGTGGCATATCTTTAATTAGAATTGAAAGAAACAACTCTTGCGGCAAGTCTTGCCAAAATATTAGCTGAGATTAATATTTATGTACACTCAAGGGTACATACATGGTAAAAACTATCAAAATTATAAAGCGTTTTAGCTAATACGAAACATATCAAGAAAGCTCAATTTTATACTTATAGTATAGACGAAACTGAGGCATATCATGTAGATTAGATTATAGAGAATATATAGATAATTAGATATAAATCTTTAGAAAAATGTATGCTTGTTTGGGAGAGCTTGGATGTTTAGACAGCATTATGAAATGTTAACTGAATTCTTAGATGACTGATATAAGCATGTTCAAATCTTATGCAAAATAATACTCTAAAAATATGAGTGAAATTAAAGATACGTGAAGCTACATGTGTAGATTTCACGTTAAAAAAAATCGTCCAAGTGTTAGATCTCCAAGCTCACACTTAAATGTCCCCAATTTTAAAACACAGTCTATTTGAAATAGATTAGTCTGAAATTTACAAGCATTGTACATTTCAAATAGTTTATCGATAGACAAATGAGTAATCTTTTGTTATGTTTAAGATGTAATTGTTAACATGAAGGATTACTGCGCACGAGCATAAAGCTCAGAAGCTGTCACAGAATGAATCTAAGCAAAATGAATGTCAATAACATAAGCTTGAAATTATAACAAATTGATATTCGAAATAATTTATAAAATATTTTTTTCGCTATCGACGTGCTATTATTGGCACGTAGAGTTTGCATGGAAAGTATATTGGCTTCGCTGCCTTTACAATATACAACCCAAATAGAGCACAGCTCATGTAAATAAAAAAAAAGCAATACAAATAATATTTTCTAGAGTTGTTTAATTTTCAAAATAATTATTTACACTGCACTCACTGCACCGTTAAATATTTATACAATATAAATTATTTATAAACATATCAAAACATATCAATATTACGAAATCGTTATAAGATATATAATTAAGTAATTTTCTTGTAAAATTATATATTTGCATTATTCTTTTGAATCACTTATCTATAATAGAATTAAACGTTAAGAAACTCTTATTAAATATTTAGCCGCCATTCGATCTATTTTGAATTGTATGTGTTACACTTATGTTATAATAGTTAAGTATACTTGTTGGATGTTAGACTTTGATGTTGACAACTAGATCAATGTATAGTTATGTATAGATTAGATTTAATATCGATATGGGATTTTTCGTCTTCCTTTGATAGTTAAAAGTATCGAAACATATAATTTATAACATACGTGAGTTCCTAAAATTACTTATAATTTAGTGTCTGTAGGTAGTCAATGCGTTTCTAACATATATTGTTTTTCTATAATTTACCTATTTGTCTATAAAATACAGTTTAAAAAATGCAAGCGTGCAATAAATCGTGAGACCGATCCCGGCTACCAACTGTAAATACATTGGAAACCGGACTCAAGAATCGAGGAAATGCATCAGTCACAGAAGGCTGATTTAATAATCTGTAAACAAATGGAAAGTGTACACGATCGTTGCATTTATTATATTTTTTATTTTGAATCCCTAATCGACATTAAAGAGTTAATAAATCAATTGTGAATACACAGCACTGTAGTGATATGCGTAACTGAGCTTCTAAGAAATAATATTGTTTTGTATGAACACTATTGTATTATTTAATATGTATCCACTGTACCCGATGGCGGTTCTGTCGTTTTGTTGTAGCTAATAAAGTGATTCGTATATAATGGTCTTTTATTTCTAACCATAGTTTCTCACTGGTTCATCTCGGTGGTAATGTAAATAATGACGATTCTAGTGTTTTTAACTACTTGAATAAAGATATTAAGAGTTAACATTGCGTTATGGAAATCTTCGGATACCGGAATGTTGCGTCCGGGTCTTCGTTATATTTTATGAGAGCGAAGTAGCGGTCAAGCGAACTTCGTTATCGCGTATATATATAACGAAGAGAGAGAGAGTTCATCTATATGGCTACCGCCAACCTCACTACTCTGTAGGGTTATTTTTGAAAGGCGTAGCTAGCATCACGATTAAGTCGGTCATAATAACCACTTATTTAAAGAAACACTTCACTGATAGTTTCCAAGATTTATATTTCACTATTTGAAGAGAGGTCCGTTCCGTACAACGGCCTGAGCGCGACTGTGTCGTGCGCTACGTGGATCATATAGGCTCGTCCCGAAGGGACGAGCTTTGCCATTCCTGGGCATAAGCCCCTACTGGCGGTGTGCACCGCACCCTGCTAATACAGGGTGGCATCTAGGACGGGCCCAGGGCCCTCAGGTTGTGCTGCGGAGCGTTGAGCGGCGATCCGACCGTTGTAAAGGACGGTCGTTCGTCTCGGCTCGGTCGCGACTCGCAGCGGTCGTGTCCGGTGGAGGCCGAAGAGTTGCTCGATTCGGCCCCGTTGTTATGTAGTGATGTTGGTGGGTGGAGATGCGGTGCGCGGTCTCGCCCCACCGTCTAGCTAGGCGACCAGCGAGCGGGCCGCACTTACCACCCTGTGTCAATGGTCGTTCTCTACCGCATCCGCGGGGATAATCACACGCGGATACGGGTGTAGATGGTCCGGGGGCCTGGAGTGCCAAGGCGCGAGTTGTTGTAGGTGAGGGAGGTCAGAGGCGTCCGCCTTCTCGAACATTCCTCGCGCCAATCTTCCCACGAAGTTGTCGACGCTCTCCAGGCGACAGTCACGTGCGATTATGGAGTTCCTCACGAAGCGCGGCGCGTTCACCGCGCGCCGAAGCGTCATGCTTTGGACGGCGCGTAGTTTGTCTCGGTTGGTTTTCGACACGAGGGCAAACCACGCTGGCGCCGCGAATGTGAGGTGCGGGCGGATGTAAAGTTTGTAGAGGGCAAGCTTGGTGCGCAGCGGGATGTTACCCGCTGCGCACTATCAAACATTTTTTCCGAAAAATTTAACTTAGCAGTGTATTTATAGCTTCGTGTTTGACCTTAGCAATGTTTCTGAGCAACACGAGATAAAGGTGTATCTTAGTATATAATAGAAAGAAAAATTCAACACCACAGATCTTAATAATTTTATTATTTCAGGCAATTAATTGGTTTTAATATATTAGTTTTCTATACAATTTTATACATTCAAATTATAATCTAAGAATTTTTATTCTTATCCGTACTTTGTAACGATTATAATGTTAATAATATAAAATATTTTTAAAAGAACAGAGTACACGTTTAAGCGTAGTAAAATAGACAAGAATACTGAGAAATATTAGCGCAACTTAAGGCTCACAAACGCGGTCTGTAAAATTAAGTAAAAAATCAGCTAAACAGCCAAGATTCAAAATATTATTTTGTTTATACAAGTTAAAAATATACCACAATACCATTTACGGCTTATTATATAGAAATATTTCTAAATAATTGTATAGCTATGGTCCAGTGTAAACTGCATGTAACGTCACTCGATTTAAAGACAATCTCTATAAATCGTCGAAATCAATTGGCTTTGGTTGGTGTAGCTTGTATATATTCGCCATTTAACGACGACTCTTTATAACGCCACAAAATGCAGTCCCAGGGTCGTTATACAGAGTTTACACTGTATTTCTAGATAAAATGCAACAGTTATTATATATTACAATACCACCAAACGGTCATTCAATCCATTCGTAAGTATTATTGACAAAAGAACCGCGTTTGTTACCATGGTTACCACTGTTTTACAATACCCACATCTGTAAAATCGAATTTCTGTAAGATACCTTATAAATCCTTACAAATTGCACATCCTTATAAATTGTCTTATTCATTGAGTAGGAAAATAAGAACCCATTCGTCCCAACTTAAAGCTATTAAGGCACTTTGATGTTAATTATCACACTGTGCTTCTTAGTGTTTGGTTATTAGAAAAGTTAACTAAAACAAACAATACGCACCATATACAAGGTTATAATAAACGCTTTTAAAGCTTTCAAATAAATTATAACTTAATTATAAGCCGTATTAGATAAACAATTAAATATATAAATATAATAACAAATACGGAATGTATAAGTTTCCAACGCGGCCGAACCCAACGTTCACGTATCAAACACATGAATATTCCTCAGCTACCCTGCCTCGGGTTTATCGCTTCCACGTCATAATCAACAGACGTACGACCCTCCAAATAATCCATTTCCGTCAACTGTCTCTTGATCATCAGATGTGGCGTTTTCCTAACCTGTCTCTCTTTTATACACTTTGGTATTACGCGTCTTCTATCCATAAAGTATTGAACTAATATCCTCTCGAAGAACAACGCCAGCACAAAGTTGAGCGCGGCGAGTGCTAACACAACGTACGCCATTAACAGATCTTTGGGCATTTGAAGTTCCAAAAATTCAGACAACCACTGCGCGGGCGCAACCGTTATATAAATACCGATAGATGCCATTAATAGTATGCTAATCATTAAATATTTATTTGTGACCACCGATCGCCTGTACGGCGCACCATGACTGAATACAATCGCTAGAATTATATATTGAAACATCGACAGTGTAAATATGGCGTAGTTCTCCCAACACTTGTTCGCCTCTTCACCTTCGTACGTATGCCTTACGTACCAGGGGAAGTACGTTAACGTTAAATAACTCAAATACTGTGCGATCGCGATCAAAAACATTTGACCAATGAGACTCACGAGCGGAACTATCCCTAAAAGCGACGTCAGAGGTGGCAACTTGCAAAGTTTGCCCGTATACGCTTCGGTCATACCAAAGAAGAATGCGAAATTAACAATCAAAGCAACATCAATGTATAGAAACTGAAAATCCGTAAGATTCGAGTCGAAATAGTAAAGGAAAGCGACTGAGAAGAATTCCGTGAGCGAGTATGCGATCATGAATTTGAAGACGCCGAAGCTTGTGGTCAACGCGGCACGGCCTTCGCGCAGGACCCTCGATACGCACACAATGTCCGGATGCTGTGATGTGAAAGGTGCAGCCACGCTGGATTCCAGCTCGGATAGGGATATGCCGGTGTGCGCGGCGCGGAGGGCGCCACAATCGTTCGCACCGTCTCCACACATGCCTGGAAAACGTTTTTTCAAATTATAATAATATTTAAGATATTTAAAGAAAAACAATTGGTTATTTATATATAAATGAAATCATTTGATAGTATAAACACACTAAAGATGCTTTACAGACAAATAATTTGAAAGTTCTTTAATGCATATAAAACAAATTTTGCTTTGTATTAAAAATAATGGATGGTTGCTTTCGCCCTTCTGCGCTATCAAATACAAAGCATACAAAGTTATACGCAATAAGTTAGTCTTACCAACATAATATCCTAGTGCTTGATAATCGGTGATCAACTGCTGCTTCTGTTCGGGAGACATACGGGCAAACACCGCCCCTCTCTCCACCACGGCACCAACGCTTTCCGGGTGAAGAGCGCGAAGTGTCTGCAAACAATATATGATGTAATATTTTTAAAAAGCTCTAGATTTTTTCAAGGAAAAATGTATATACATGTACGCAATTAGAAAAGAAGAAAGCACGCACAGGCTTTGAAAGCACGTTACATTAAATTACATATATAAATATTTTATAGGGCAATAATAAGTAATAAATATTAAACCTACCCTCCAAGCATCGCCACTCATCACCAACTTGTAGCTGACTCCTTGCGGCTCCTCCACATCTCTTCTCTTTCTTCTCCCACTCTCACTACTCTGTCCCCATGATCCTAACCCACTATCGTCGATCTTGTACGAGCCTTCAAATGGGATCAAACCACCGATTGGGACCTGCACAATAACTATTACATTTAATTTTATTCACCCCAGTAATAAATTAGGCATTAGGCATTCCCAATAATTCATTGATATTTAAGGGTTTAGGGCCCAATTTTTTTTGTTACTGCCAATTTCAATTCAATATTTCATAGCAGCTGTTCAAACTTGATATTTATATTTGTGAAAACTTAAAGAGGTTTTCTATACATATGATATTATTAAATTTATCTTTATGTGTGTTTCCTTATAACATTAAAGTCTCATATTTTTCCACTTCCTTAAAAAAACTATTTTTTGTTTTTTTTTAAATATTTAATTGTCAAGTTGGGCAAAGTCCCACTTATCTTTTCTGAGTCCACTTAATCCCGCAAAACTCTATAATCCCATTCACCTTTTATTGCGGTCTACCCACATTTATTGTGGGTGGGTGTTATGTAAGTATATATGAGTGTGGCAAACGGACCATAAATAAAGTCATATTTTTAACTTTGATTTATACAGATGGAAATCGCTTACCCCATGCAAACTACTCTGGCAGTATAAGGCCGGTTGACCACCTAACTGGTGAACGGTGAGATGTACGACACGCTCCACACTCTCCAGTATACCACATTCCTTTGCTACGCTTACAGCTGTGTGGATATTGTCACCTGAAAATGTGTAAAATAGTTTTTTTTTTATATAAAGATGGCCTGTGGGTTTAGAAAGATTTCACACTGGGTTATTGAGAAATTCATGTTTAAAACGAGATTTTTCAAAAATAAATATTTCTCATTCCAATTAAAGATCGCCGTAAGTTCAGAACAATTTTTAACTGATATATATAAATCCGTTTTTTTGGAATCAGTTTGTTAAAAAAATTTACCAAGTTAAAAAAAATATTACATTCAAAGTAAAAACTTAATTAAATTTTAAAAAAATGTTCCCATATTATTTATATGGACATTAATATTACCTGTGATCATCACAACATGAATGTTCGCTTCTTTTAACTCGCGTATAATACCCGTCGTAGCTGGTTTCAGACGATTCTCCATAATGACTAGACCTAGGAACTCTAATTCACGCTCCACCTAAAATGGTGACAGACCATTTTTAAACATACTCCTCTATTCTCCTACCCAAATTTGGCCTGGTTGGCCTGGCGATCTTTTCTTCTGCCAATGGACGCTGGAGGTCGTGGAGTCTAGTGCGCACGTGACTACGTCATTATTTCAAAATATATGCCAGAAATAGTTTTAAAATTTTTAAGTTTAGTTATAATCACTTCTTTGAAATAATATATAAGTTTAAGAATATTAGTGTACAATTCAAATGCTTAAATCAAAGATATATATTATTTGATTTAAGATTTCATATAATATTTGATAATAATTAATTATCTTTAATTAATTAATTTGAAGTACCTTACCTCGTGTCTATCCATTTTCTGTAGCTGCTTGTGTGTGACTTCAAGCATACGAGTCGACATTGCAATCACCCGATATCCTTTTTCAGCATAGGAACTCAAAACCTCATTAAGATTCTCTGGAACTGAAATATGTCCTTTTAATTATTTGATCATTGCCTCAAATATATAGTAGAATACCAATATGGGCATACCAGTCTCCTTTCTGCACAGAGTTCTTATCATTTCCGGTGCACCCTTGCAATAGACCCTGAGTACGTCTTCCCCAAGGAGTCGAACCACTACTGAAGACCGTTGTAAGGACGATACAAACTGGTATTGATGTACTATACCCACTTCCAAAGGCATCTGAAAAGGTTACAAATGTATTATTTCCGATTCCTTTTTTTACGATTCGAAGGTAATCAGAATATTACTTACAAAGATTGTCAAAACCTTTTTTTTAAATAAAATTTATATATTGACTTATTACACTTTTTGGTGTGTATAAAAATCTTTATAGTTTATTTATTATTGTACAATCAACCCATCTATCGCTTTTCTCTGACAAATAAAAAAAACCCATCAAACTTACATGTAAATCGTCAACATTAATATTTGCGGACCCTTTCGGTTTCACAATTGTCGGTGTCAAAATTTCATAATTTGACAGCTCGGGTACATCCGGCTCTTCTAGCAACCAACCGGTTGACTCGAACATCTAGAAAATTTAATACACTTTATTTTAATATAGTCAAAAGCATACATTAAAAATATTCACCAGAACAGTTTATTATTATTTTTAAAGTATATAGTAACTAATGGGTTTATAAAACTTTTCACAATTAGACAAACCTTCAAATCCAGAGGATCACCAGCAAGCTCGCCATGTAACAACGTTAGGCTATGACAGGACGCCATACCAATCTTTAATTCGTGTACGTCGTTAAGTTTCTTTGGTTCCCGGTGAGCCCTCCCCAAAAGTGGGGGGGATGTCGCTGTGCTAACAGCTACCACCCCCCACATATCTAGGCCTTCCTCTGTTAATGTTCCTGTCTGGTAATCAAAAAACCAAACATAATCATATAAAAATAAAAAATAATAAAATTCAAAATATCAGAAGAATATATAGTTTCATATATTGTAGGTAGTATGTTTTAATAATAAATAAAAAAGTAATAAAATTATATTAACAAGTTGACATTCATACTAGTGTTTTATTATTATAGGAATTGTTGTTCTTACCTTATCAAAACAAATACAATCCAACGATCCACTGACGTTGACAGCCCTTGTGTTAAGGCACGATATACGCGCGCGTTTCAACCTCGACACAGCGTACAGTTTTCCTACAGTCATGGCGGCAGGTAACGCCGGGGGCACAACAATTGTTATTATATCGAGCGCTTTTATCACTATATCGCGGATTGTTAGTGATCTATAAGCCTAAAAAATGTAATAAGACGTAAGATAATAGTAGTTATTTCGTTAAGTATTAAGCGTACAAAATATCTTACCTTCAACCCAACAGTATAAGCGAGTCCCAAAATAGCGATGCAAGCCAAAATCAATATAAACTTGTAAGAGTCTCGATCAAACTTGAAGTCAGCTGGAACAGGATATAATATGCTGCGAACTAGCTGGCCCTTACTTGTATTGTATCCGGTTCGAAGGACCAGACATCTGGAATATATATAGACGAATTCCGAATTACTAAGACTGTCAATTGTCAAAAAAATGTCAAATTGCACAATTTGCATAATCAAATAAATAATACAATTCTCTCATCTAATAAAAATAATTAATGTTATAGTTTCATTCGTTTTGAATGGTATTTATAATAAAAGATAATGGTATTTGAAAACACTTACTTGACAGGTTCATTGTTATAATACCGCGTCTGCTCAACTTTGGTCCCGCAGAAGAGAATGCTGGAACTGTGCTCTTTGATATCGAACTCTTTGTCTATGTGCTGTAATGCTGTTTTAGTTACAGGGACGGATTCACCTAAAAACATACACAATATAACTACTTTATATAATCAAATACTTTAAAATTAAACTAATTATTGATCTTGAAACAAAATAGTAATATTAATGTAACTTGTTCGTCTATAAAATTGACTTTTTTATGTATTCTTATACAATTCCTACACTCTACTTTTAAAAATAAAATGAATATTTGATTACCGGTTAACATGCTCTCATTGACTATAGCTGAGCCGGCAAGTAAGGCAAGGTCACAATGCAACATACAACCATGTGCAGGCAGTATCACCACGTCTCCTGGTACTAACGCCTTACTGTCTACCCGACGCCCGCCCCACAGCTCAACTGTATCGTGTGCTTCTACTGTAGCACGGAGGCTTTTTTGATTCTGAAACAATATATATCTTTTGTCAATTTTATATAGCAATACAATTAATATTTTGTACTAGTTACATTTCTCTAAACAAAAGTTACAAAAATATATAACTTCTTTAGTTCTAAGATATAGTATTAATTTATTTTTAAATATGAATATTCTTATATTTCTATAATACCGCCAGCCCCTATATAGATATACAGGGTTAATAATATACAATGGGACTAACCTTTTTAGTCTGTATAACAGAAGTGGCAACACCAAAAGTAGACATTAGCACTACAGCGAGGCAGTAGAAGTAGTAAGGTTCAGCCAACCAGACAGCAATTGTGAAAAGTTGAAACACATAGAAGGGATTGAAAACTTCTAGAAGTATTAGAGTCAAAATTGATTGTACAGGAACTTTTATTTCGTTAAAGCCATAGGTGTTTAACCTGAAATAGGAGTGTATTTACTTTTGGTGTAATATATAAGGAATAGCTTAATTTTATATGTTTAGAAATATCCTTGAATATCCTTGCCTATGTCTAATCAATACAAGACAACATCAAATTACAAAAATATAACCAAATACATGATAAACCTAGTCCATATTTTATAAAAACTAAACTTACTGAACAACGCAGTATTAATAATTAATAGGCAATTATTCTCTAGACTGCATGCATTATGCATAGACATAGATAGTCTTTGACCTTGAGAGAGAAGGTATTAATAAGAGTCTAGAAGCAAATATTAATAAAATCTTACATTCTTAATCTACGTTCAGAGCTGGGTGTTCGTGCGGCCATGACATGGAGTTGGGCACATGTGGTACCTCGTTCAATACCAGCCAACCGTATCCACTGTGCCCTTATTGGTTCCCATAATAGACACTGTTTTTTATGATTAAAGTACTTGTATTGTTGCATGTCTGAAAATAGTTGCAGGTGTCATATGAAAGTTACAAAAGAAACATTTAAATTTGATAACGAAAAAACGGTTGCTTATACAAATAGAAATATTTTATATGAAAGTCTATAAAAGGTCAAATTGTGAATCAGAACAAGAAAGCTACAGCATTTTTTTAACTCTGTTGAAACAAAAAATTAATAATTTTACATTTAATATTACTACTGAATAACTTAATTATTAAATATTAAACGCTTACTCATTGTTGTTCCATCGTCTAAATGTATAGGTGTATGTAATGTGTCTTCAATTTCAACAGGACTTTTCTCAATGTCATATTCCTCTTCAAATCCTGCATTTAATAACCCACTAAAATTGATGAAAAAACAGTTCTATTATCTATTTACAGTTATTAAATAATATACATCTACTATTATTTGTAGCTTACCTTGGATCATTTATATTTTTTATTAATATTCTATGAATGTAGTGACTTTTACATTTCTTTTGATATGTTTCCTGTAAAAAGAAAATTTTAGTTATAAAATAATAATTTTCATAGGGTTTAAATCTATGATAAGATAAGGATGAACTTACATTACAGGAACATAAATAGTTGGAATTGCAAAAAAAAACCTTATGTAACACCGCTTTTAATTATTACAAAAATTTAACTCAAAATTAATATTACAATAGATTTTAGGTAGTCAAAGTTAAAGTAGACTAATTAAGATTAGAAACAAATACATTAAGAAACTTACAATAACTAAGACATGATCAGCCTCCTGGAAGCAGCTGCAGACAGATGTTGCATATAGCCTCAATCTTGGCACCCAATGAAACACCAAGAAAGGTATCCCACAAGTAAGAGTTGAGAAAAGATATGTTAAAAAAGTTCTCCATCTTGTTGTTCGGTAGCCATACACCAACTGAAATGAGATGATGTTGTTAACAAATAGTATTATTTTAAAAATAAATTTGTATATGTGTATTAAAAAAACGTTTTTAAAGTGTGATACTTGAGCAAATTTCAATCCAACCACTATAAAATATCTATACTATATAATTTTTACACATTACTTAACTATTTTTAAATAACATTTGTCATGACAATAGAGATAAGGCAGGCAATTTGCATGATAAAACAGGATGTATTACAACAATTTGTGTTATCGGTAACTATGTACTGAGGCAATATGTAAATAAATATTTAACTATTTGTTTGTCTTTTTTCTAATTTTATTGTGTTCCTATTTTTAACTAAATAAAAACTTTTTGCTGTGAAGTATATAAAAGTTATTTCATCCAAAAACATTTAAAATACTAATAAAACATGTCTTGCTCCACACTAAGTAATCGCTGATCATTAAAATATTCCACACAAGCCTTGTTGTAATATTGTCAAATATATAATTGTTTAGCATGATGCTTTATATATAAACAACTGATTTCAACATTCAAAACCTTCAATATAAACAGTAAAACCATGTATTTACATTACCTGGTCAAAATCAGGATCTGTACTTAACCTTTGCTTATCAAGATTAAGAAATAAATCTCTTCTTTCTATTGATCCATATTGGATTATGGGTTGTGTATCATCAGGGGTCATTTTGAATAGTGGTAATTACTTACATAAAATATGTATTCACAGGTGCAATAACAATATGTGTCTGCTCATTTGTTGTATTTTAATTGGCTTAGAGTTGCTTCACCTTTGCAACCACATCATTATTTAAGTCTTAGAATATTGATCTTTAATTAATGCTAATGACCTATTAGGATTTATATTTAAAATCCATTCAAAATAAGATGGTATAACGATACGTGCTTTTTTGAAACCCTTTACTTTTAGGAGAATCCAAAAAAAAGTTACGCGTTACAATTGATTCAAGCTATGAGTAATATATAAAATAATTTCATCTAAATTATTAACAGTGCCAATCTCCTAAATGCAAATCGAATTTGAAGAAAAACAAACACTATGATAAAAGAACACACAAAAGTCAACAGTTTACTCTCAACAGGCAAGAGCTACGGTCGCTCCTACGTTAGGATGCAAGTATTTCATTAATTATACCACTTATCAAACACTTTAATAAACAATTAAAACATTTAATGCATATAAAAACAAAATTAAAAACGACAGTATAAGCTAATCTGTCATAATTTTGTGCATTTGAAATTTGAATTACGAAATTGAATACCCGATACAGAGTACAGACTAGGAGTAGTAGAATTTATGTCAGCCGATATCACAATCATTCATTCACTGGATCACTTATGTTGCTTTACCGATTATCATTCGGTACATTTTTGATTAAACGTACATGATCCAGGAAATTAAAATTATTTTTGTATTCAGTTTTATGGGTATGTGTATCATGTCGCATTACGGCCTTTAATTATAGTTACATACATACCATTTGATTGTCATCGTAGTTTAAGCATTGTTCCATACTTATAGTCATTTTTATTTCAATTTCAAGACTGCAAATATCTGAAAAATAATTTAATATATTGTTAAATTCAGACCTTTATTCCTAGAAACGAATTCATCCACTCTTTCAACTTTATTATATTTGTTTGTCTTACTTTATCAAGTTGTTTTTTCACTGTTACCGAAAGGGAAACGTAGCAAGTAACTTTCATTAAATTAATTAAGGTTTAGGTCAAAAATTACATTGTACCATGAATCTGATTTTTGATTCTTCATGTAACAATACGGTGAAGTCACGGTGTTCATTATTTTACATCACACAATATAAAAAAATAATTTTCTAGTCTGAACTAGTGTAATCTGTGCAAGTTTCAACACTTCGCTCCCATTCCTTATTCGCTCACTTAACACAGATTACAAATCACTCTACATAGTATGCTGTTTATTTCATTTTGGATTCATCAAAACAAAATATTATGTCTAAAATTCTAAATCGTTTTAATTTTACAGTTAAAAAACCCTTTCATTATTGAGATTGTGACTTATTGTATTTATAAAGAAAAGGACTGCGAAAGGCCTCCAGTGTTTTACTTATAAATTATATTGTTTTTTAGAACATAACCTCACTCGAAAAGGGTAAGTTAATACCGATATATTTTAAAACATATTTTAAGCATTTTTTATACAATTGTATAAATAACGTTTAGATTCCTTACTAAGGTAGTTATATAATATGCACTTATCAAATTATGTATCATTGCATTTTACTATATACTAAATCAAACATTGAAGCTTGATATATTTTGTTAAAGACACTCTAAGATAGACAACCTTAAGTAGTAATTATAATAATACATTATTATTTTATAAATTAATTAAACTGATATGAATAAGATTATTGCAACATGTCATATTTGTTTTTCAGGTATAATTGACAATGATTATTCCAGTGCGTTGCTTCACCTGCGGTAAAGTTATTGGCAATAAGTGGGAGGCTTACCTTGGATTATTACAAGCTGAATATACTGAAGGGTAATTATGATTATTTTTATTATATATATTTTCATGTAAATTGTAAGTTTTTAAACTAATGTAGATTGCCAGTAAGACTACTTTTTAACTAAATTCAATGTTGAGATATAGATTACTAGTTTTATAGCTATGAATAGAATACTGTTGCCTATTTTATTTGAAGATGTAAAGAGTTAAGTAATTATTGTATCACCTCAAGCATATTGTGATGGAAAATTAGCATTAATAAAGCTTGGAAAGGATATTGTTACCTGTTATGCATCTATTTTATTCATTGATAACTGACAGTATACATTTAGTCATTTTATTAATACCTTAAGTTTTTTTCATGATTAAAAGTTTACAATGCTATTTACATACACAAATAATTTAACAAATTTCAAAGTTAAAATTACGTAAAAAATAATGACAATAATTTTTTTGTTTTTTTGGACATTTCATGTTATTAAGATTATTGCATACAAGTGTATAAGTTGATCCCATAGAATCAACAATGTTTTGAGTGTCAATAATGTTTTCAGGATTATCTTTCCATAATGATCAGGTTTAATCCATCGTTAAGATATTGTTTATTACTAAGATACTGGCCCATATATATACAAGTATTTGTACTAAGTCTAAAAGTCTTTCATTTAAATTTAAATATATATCTATGGCTACCCCATACACACCACCATAATACAGTTTAGATTATTATGACATACAGCGTCATAATAATATAAACTGTTTATTGTTACAAAAAAAATATGAATAAAAACTCACAAGAGATGGTAATTAGTAACGCTTCTGTGGCTCTGCAGCATTACTGGTTAATACTTTATGTTTAATAATTATTTAATAACAAGTACCATTAAATAAAAATCCCGTGATACAAGCCCTCAAGGCGAAGTTCAATTGTAAAACTTCATAGTAAATATCATAATTTTCATCTCATCATTCCAGGAAGTGGTTATTTTTAATAACTAATAATTGTCTACTTTTGTCATTTATTGTAGTGACGCGTTAGATGCCCTTGGTCTGAAGCGGTATTGCTGCAGAAGGATGTTACTGGGACACGTGGATTTAATTGAGAAACTTCTCAACTACGCCCCTCTTGAGAAATAAGGGGAGCTATATATACCTTTTAAGAATTTCATATTAAGTATATAATAAACGTTATTTTTCAATAAAAGCATTATGTCTGGTTTTTATTTGTCTACCTATATCTAAAAAAAAGCATAATATCAATCTGCGTTGGTATAGCAACAAAAAAAAAACACGTCTCGTATTTGTTGAACCTAACTTGGTTTTTAGTGGGACTTAATCGAAGTACGAAATGTAACTTTATTATAGGTTATTAGTTACATATTTATCGACTTATCTAAAGATATCTCGTCTATTCATAAGTCCTAGTCATAATTTCTGTGTTTGATGTCAATATGAGTCTATCTAATGTAGGAATGAAGTATTAACAATATTAGAATCACCGGAATGAGTGGACAAACAAGAAATAACGATCGGCAGCATAGGTTGTTCACCTCTGCTGACCGCAAATATTTATAATACATAAATTATATTTTGGGATCAAATACTGTAGATATTACATTGACAATTGTAATCTACGATAATCCTGTAAAACAAATGAATATAATACCGTTTTACTTCAGTCGTGACTTCTTTTAAAGGGCAATTAGATTTACAAAGTAATTACTTAAAAGAATGAGATCACTTTCATGGGCACAATAATTGCAAATAATAATTTATAATCTCCCAAATTACTGTTTTGTTGAAATACGCCGGCAATATTTAACAGTTTTGTTATTTTTTACGTAGCGTCAATCTTGAGTTATAATGAAACTAAAGGACTGTGTTTCAAGCCCTGTTAGGGATATACTTAAACCTGTCACCTAACAGCTAGTCAACAGTTATATAAATTAAGGTATTTAATCACATTCATATTCTCACGTTTATGTATATGACTAATTAAGAAAACAAAATAATTATTTTATAGAATAAACCCTCTGTTTTGCAAAATGCAACACACTTCAATAATGATACGGACATGGAAACTGTGCATCGGTTTGTCTGACGCGGTTCACTCAATATTAATACATTATATATTGTTAGACTTAGATTTGTATAACTATTTCATACATATGCTTATTCTGCAATGGCTATTAACGCTATCCCGCGTCATCCGTGAATTAAATCACGACTTGATTTTTGTCGTCTCCATTTATCTTTTCAAGTACGCAATCATCGTGATAGGTGTGAGGAAAATGGTATGTCTCATATCCAAAAGTTGATAATCGTCAGACATAAAACAATTATGTTTATAAAACATAAATATCTTATTAAATCGATGCAATCTTAGAAAAATGAGATTGTAGTGATTATTGTCAACTGTTATATTGGTACGAATATTATCCGAGTCAGCATATGTATTGTGATTTATAAGGAACTATTTATTGTTGTTACTACCTAATAGTCAAATTGGTGAAGGTTGAGTTATATTATCCGTACTAAACAACCGTGACGAACACACCTTGAAATCTTTAATGGTATGTATCTGACATTATTCCTATTTATGCACGTTCTAATTATCCGAGTGAATATATAATAAACCTAACGAATATATAATAACTAACCTAACTCAGGAGCATAAAATCATCTCAATCTTAAATTTAAGCACGTTATGCATAAATTAATCGCAAATGCTGAAGGCTTCATGCTGGTTGTCTTAAATTGTTTTACGACGTTCAGAATCTTAAGTAAAGATGATTATAAAGGATACCTATTTATAGCACATTAGTTAATAGATCTTTGTCAATATAATTTACATTGAAATAAATGATTCATATAAAAATACTTTTTTCTTAACCAACGCTTAGTGTTTATCCTTATCTTGAGTGTATTTACACATTTCAGCATTTCACAAGAGACACTTTATATAGATTAAGATTTACGTTGTCCTTTTCGTCATCCAATTACCTTTCTTCAAGAGACAATTAGTTGTACTCAAGATAATTCAAGTATTTAAGTTAAAACACTTATAAAATTCGTCACATAATATTTCTCATGTTACCTAGTAGTATTATTATAAATCTCCAGATTCTTCCAGGCTTAATTAAACCACGGTTATAATTCATTGAGCTCATACCTACACTACAATTTAAAAATTTAAAAAAATATACATATAAATTTTGTTAAACTATTGATTCTATTGTAAACAAGTTTTTTGGTGCATACCATCCCCATCATTGAGGCTAATTCTTAGTTTATTTGTTGTGTGTAGACTTCCTACGTTAAAAAGTTTCAGTAGAATTTTAATATAACGTATCAGCCGGCCCCATTTCACCCTTTCGTAATTTCTTTGGTGGTACTTTTATAGTTAGGACGATATATTCTATGGGAACTAGCCGAGGTAGCAACAAATAATATATTAGCGATATGTTATTATGTCGAGGGGGCACAAGGTTACAGTCCCCTCCTATTTGTGACGTAAACCCGTCTGACCCAGAGGATATATTTATGACATAGATTTGGTGTTGTTTGCGCGTAGAATAAATTATTGCATACCATATACTCATTGGCATAATATATTTTGTTCCGAAGTACAAAGAGGAGTATAGAAATCAAAAGATTGTTCAAAATTTAACATAAAAGGTGAATGATTCCAAACGAGGATATGACAATAATTAGCAAGAATTTTTATGACGTTTGGTTTTTTTTTCATGTTTTTATTTGAATGCACACAGTATTTTTGTGTGCAAGTCTGACGGTTATGCCCCCAGGTGTAAAATAAATAGCAAAGTAAAAAAGAAATTAAACTGACTGACTTGCTCGGTTATAGGTGCAAGGCTGTTGAGTTCATAGTTCAACTCGTTATAGTTATGTAAAAAGCAATTACAGATAATTGTTTTTAAATGTAAGAACTTCTAAATATTCTTAACTACTTGGCTAAATTAAGGTCAGTAAATGAAAAAGTTAAGCGGCCGATCTTGAATAAATTTAGATAATCAACTAAGATCTGAAAACTAATCCAATAATTGTCGTTTATTTGAGATTAAAGTTAATAAAAAATAAAAGGTGTTTAAAATATACCAATATTTTTATTTAGTTGCGGAAACATCCAAGAATTATGTCAAGTACGCTTTAAAGAAAGATTAAACTTGGTAAATTTTCCGTGTAAGCCTTACCACAAGGCTGTCACTGACATTTGTATAGATTATATGCGTTTTCTTTAAATGTGTATGACTAATAATTTGTATGCAATTTGTGCAAAACTTAAACGATTCAAAACCAGATAGATTTGTTTAAAAGTGGCCCATTATAGGTTTAAGTTTGAAATAGTTTTTATATTTCAATTTATGATGAATTAAAATAATATATTGGTATATAACTCTTAAACTGACTCTTAAAACAATACATATAACATCAATATAGTTTACTATTTTATTTTTACGTTGGATTAGAAATTGGAATTGTTATGCAAACACACTTTGATGTTTATCCGACTTGTATTAGGTGGTTTTAGTGAAAGGCTTGATGGTCAAAATTGATAAACAAGTTGCGACATTGATCCTACAATAATAAAAATATCAAAGGCTGAGTTTTAGTATATCAAATCAATAAATAATTGTTTCGTGTTGACAGTGAAAGCTACGAAAGTTACTACTACTACTTAAATCGATCCTTAAGTAATATATAAATTAAAATAATAATAAAATATCGAAGACTTTGCTCGTGAAAACCCCAGAGTTTAATACCAATATGCTTAAATGTCGGAGGAGGATTTTCTTCCTGAAAAACTGATATTTTATATATAAAATTTCACTTTCACAGTGTTATTTACCGTACACCTCCAAAACGGCTTGACCGATTTTCACCAAATTTTATATGCGTGTTCATCAGATATCAGAATCGGCCAACATCTATGTTTCATACCTCTAATTGATGCCGGTTCAGCTAGTATTATATATATATGTATATACTAATTGGTAGATAACTTATTCATATCTTGCCACCATATAGCTCGCGTGCCGATTTATAATGACTACTCAAATATATGACGGAATTGCGGTACTTTTATATAGAAGGCATTTAACAATTATAAATTTTATCATTGTTTAAATTTTCATTGTGTTTAACTTGTGGTTTGGGTTTGCAATTCAACAGATTATTACACAAAGATAAACAAAGGCAAAACGTAGAAATATCACTGCGAATAGTTTTAGTTAGACAAACCATCGAAATCTAACAAAATGGCAACTTAACAATACAAAGTAATATACTTAACATTTGCATAGTACGTACCAAGAATAATATGGTTAGGTAACGTAATTTTTTTTATATTTTTTACTGTATGTTATTGATTCTTGATTGATCGATGTTTTTTTTATAGAAAAGGGGGCAAACGAGCAGGAGGCTCACCATAAAGGTGAACTCGCCGCCCATACATTCACGCGGCTGGGAGCGCGTGAGTGCGTTGCCGGCCTTTAAAGGAAAATTGGGAAATTGGGTAGGGTAGGGGAAGAGGACGGGGGAGGGGAAAGGGATGGGCACCGGAAGATCTCACTCACCGAACGAAATGCGAGTACAAAATGAACAAAGTCCAATTGTATCACTTTACGCCGGTTTTCTGTGAGAGAGTGGTATTTCTCCGGCCGTGCCTGCCCATTCGGCTGAAACTTTAAGTAACAGCATGGCACTCCCACTCAGTTTCTACTATTGTATTTAATGTTACAAAAATAATAAGATTTTTTGTTTAGGTAGAAAGTTACCGTTAAATGATCTGAATAAGGACTCCTTTGAAAGCGTGAAGATGGCCGTATTTTAGTGGTTATGACCAAATCGTACACATGCGTGTTGAGAGTATGCAAGCGATTGTCTCGACTCTCGAAAGATATTAAACATTAAAACCCTTATAAATAAAAAAAACCTTGAAAACTTACATTTATGATAGCTTCAAGAATGTTATGATAATCTTTCTTTATCTGTTATTTAATTAAGATGTATACTTTATTGTTGGTAATCTCGGTATGTCCCGTGACAAAATTATTTGCAGTATAATCACAAATTCTCAATTTAATTAGAAGTGTTAACAAACACGTTTGTAAATGCTTTCATGTTTTCATTAAAACTCGAAAATATGAAAAATGAAGAATTTCATGAATTAGTCGATTTCATACGTACGCTGAATTTATTTATTTACACTTTATTGCACTTAAACAGTAGAAGTAAATGACGTTAATAGATGTTAGTACATATAAGAGCAACGGGCGGCCTTATCGCTAATAAGCGATCTCTTTCAGACAACCCACTCAATTGCATACGTACGCTTTGAAATTGACAAACAGCGCCATTAAAATATGCAATGTTTACATAATAATGTATATAGAAGAACGATGGTGAAAAATTATGATGCCAAAGACTGCAATAACTAAAAAACTGCGAATTGCGAATAGTATACAAAGTGACTGGATCTTGTCTAATAATTTGAAATTCAAAACGGTATACAATTATGTTGTTCTTGATAGCGGAGACGTTTTAAATGCCTTTTAATTACTGTCAGGTGTTATTTAGGTAATCGGTTTACTTAACGATATAAATATTTTTTGGAGCACAAGATAAAAATACTATTGCAATTTCACAAGGTATATTTTGACAGTGTATATTTTGATAATATTTTGTCG
The DNA here is from genome assembly GCA_951799465.1 of Leptophobia aripa. Taxonomy (NCBI): domain Eukaryota; kingdom Metazoa; phylum Arthropoda; class Insecta; order Lepidoptera; family Pieridae; genus Leptophobia; species Leptophobia aripa. The sequence continues at coordinate 3,746,568 of OX637272.1, read as the reverse complement.
TATAGTATTGTTGAGTATATTTAAATATTTTTTTATGATTTTTTATTAAGTATGACAAATTTGACACTACGATCCCGGCCAGATAAGAAGAAAAGCCTATTTGTTCATACTAATTGTATTTTTTACAAACCTATTATTTAAAAGATGCGACTAATTAATCACATCGCACCTTTTAATTAATAATATTAGCATGATATTTTAGATTAATTAATTTTCATTGTTATTTATAGTATTAATTACGTTTATTTTGACCGCGTCATAAAATTTAATAAGCATTTATATTTATATTTTAATTTGTGTATAACGATAAAAATGAAAAAAATAATGTTTTATTTATGTACTTAAAACATACAATATATTTTTTTGATATGCAAATCTATCGGTCAGCCCATCATTTACGACGTTGATGCCAAAATCATAATTTAACATAAAACGTATGTATGCGAATACATATTCAAAACGAATGTTTGAATGTGCTGTTTACAAATATCAGAATGATTCGCATTCGATATAATTCATCATAAATTTAACTTGTACAATTGGTACCTACTACCGAATTTACTATACATGTTATTATGTTCCGTTAAAATTGACATTGCAAGTTCTGTTGTCCACAAAACAATATTTCTCTTTTGTTTTCTGTTTTACGTTGAAACCGACTAGGCAGTTAAATTTGTTACGGTATAAGAAAAAATATAAAAATATACGTTCAGATCGATTGAAATAGATAATTATATGTATTTTAAGAGTTCTAGTTTGTTTTATCGTTGTGTATATCTTACCTTATTAGAACTTTTACATTTCCACATTAACAATAACACAAGCGGCACATATAGCAACCAGTTTGCAACTGAATGTTACCATTGAATGAAATGCCAGTTTGCAACAGTTTCTCGATGTATAAGATATGTTTTATGCGCCTGAGTGTCTTGTCTGTTGAATAATATTGGAGTATTTTGTTTTTATTTTTAATTGTTAAATACCATTAAACCTGCCTTTTAACGGTCGGTTACCCGGTACGGGTCATTAATATATAGAAGGCAATTAATTTTTAATGCTTTTCCCACGTGATATTTTATTTAATGTCGCGATAATTATGTGTGATATGATTTTTAATTTTTCGCTTTAGTACTTATTTAATAGCAAACGTATAAGTGTGTGACAGTTTTAATTTTAAGATTTTACCCGTTATATGTATTTTTAGTGACCATGACTAGTGTTGGGTCTATGCTAAGTAAATTTATGCTCCTATTTCACCATGCCGACCAATAGAAAAGGTTTATTTGTTTATATATAGATATATATTAATGCATTCGCTGGAGCATGGTGTAACGAATGCCGCTTTTTAAAATCGGTCTGCAGAACATTCTAGGCGATTTATTGAAATTGAGTTTCTTGGTTGGGAACTGGCAATAAACGTAATTGTAGAAAATATTTGACTTTTTTATAAGTGGAAGTTACCTGTATTAATAGTTATTTTTGATTTGATTTGTGACCTTCATAAACACCCGACACAAGTTTTGTGTTAGAATAATAAATAAAAAACGAACGTAGTTTATTAACAAAAACACATTCAGAAAAATCTAAATTGAAACTTGTTTGTGGGAAATAAGTCTTACACAGACAGCTTATCTTAACTTTGTTAAACTATGCGCGTTGTTTTCAGGTAAATACTAAATAATATTGCTATTATCAGTTAATCATGCAATTAACAACATGAAGCGTGTTATTGTACGCTTTACGGCGTCACCTACTTACGTTCCTACAATGTTAATGACAATATTAGTCATATTATTGTTTTTTTTAGTATCGTAAAAAGCTAATCAAAATGGGAAGCATCGGATAGAGCGTTAGGATTGCTGTGGATTCCCACTGCCCCACCGGGGGGACGTAGGATCATGAATAATAGAAAATATTTCAAAATTATTTTTTATAAATACAGAAGACTTCACTTATCGACACACCGGTTTTATCGACTACATAGTTGACTAAAGTCTGGTTTCGTATCGCATTATATTCATATATAATCCGTCTGATTTGTACGTTAGATATAGCATCGCCGGTCCCTTGAATGTCGTTATATCCGGATTATACTGTACACATTTGGAATAAAAAAAAAATTGAACGAGCAGTGTGTTTTTGGTAATTTAAGATATTAGTATCACTTTTGAATATTGTTGTTATTGAATAGGACTTTGCAATGAAAAAAAAGTAATCTTCATTATATAATTCATTTATTTAAATTGTATAGTATTCACATTGTCGCTACAAGTTCCAAGATGAAACAGCAGCATAACATACAAAATGAGAACACAACTTTACAACATAACTAGGGTCAAATGCAGCGGTCGAACGAAAGCTATACAGAGTGTTCCAAAATATACTGAGCCATTATTGTTCCTTAACAAAATTCAAACGGTACGTACGTTATAGGGCTTAAAATATTTGAGACCCTCTGTATATAGTCACTAGACATTTGCTATATGTAAATTGTGATATAGCAAAAACTTATAATTAATTAAATGTACTTGGCAGTAGCGATGCGAGACTTCCAACGAAAATATGTTTAATACTGATCAATGTTGCCGACAGCTTGTAACGCCATCTGTGTGTAATGTAAACAAAAAGTTATTTATACACTGGATAGTTTAATCTATTGAAACGACATAAAAAAAAACTCAACGTTTGGACGGAATTTGTAAGTAGATTATGAAACGTTACATCTAAAACTGTTGATCACAAAACTTATAGCAACATCAGCCTCTTTAACTTTTTGACGAGAAACATCTTGACACGAAATTATTCCTTAATTCAAAACTTTTGACGTCTCACAACAGATGGCGCTGGTGTCATGGTCATTCGATTGGCAGTTCCATGCCATACAAGCCAACATTCAGTAAAAAATAATCTATAGTAATTGACTATATATCTTAAAAAGCTATTGGGTAAAAAATAAAACTAGTATCGCCAACTGACTGTACTTAACGAGTTTGACCACTACAATCTATTGAGCATAGTAAAATAAAAGGCAGTCAACTTAACCGATTGCTACATTGAGTATGGTGTCACTGTTTGCTTCAGCAATTTACGATCTCCATATTAAAATTAAAACATCCCACTAAAGCTAGGTCCAGAGTCAAACAGATAAAAATTGATAATTTTATCATGGACACAGTTTTGTCCAATTGAGAAATTAACATACAAATGACATATGCCATATTAAATTCATACATAAAGCTTGCCAGTGATAAAAACTAATTAATCATCACAGTATTCAATTTAGGTACTAATGATTATACACAATATACGCCTAATTACACTAAGGGTTTAGTAAATTTGATTTTTATTACTGTGCGTCTAATGTTTAATTATTTGTACAGATACATAACACACCACACGATACGCATTTACACAACGATTTCGAATGAAGTTCGCGATTTGCGATATTTAAAAAAAAAAAACAAAACAAAAGACAGATTTCCGCCTGCTAATCGCGCAATTAGCAAACAAAGCGTCGTGATATTTTCACCACTGACAAGCTCGTACAATCACAACGTGCAAAAACATTTACACTTACGTATCACGTAAACGTTGAAAACAAAAAATTAAAAATTAAAAACTAAACGAAAATGCATATGTTTATACAAATAATTAAATAGGCCTTTATTGGTAGGAAGACAAAAAAGCGATTAAAACACAAAACTGTCAAACATATTGCACTTGTTTGGGTGTACTTAGTCATTCTAACATTTAATACGGTTTCAGTTCGTTTCTTACATTACGACCATTGAGATTAAAAAAGTACACCCTTTATAATACCGAGTGTGACATTGTACAATAAGTTTATTTTGGCTTTATTTTTTTTATAAGAAGTAAGAAGAGGCAAACGAGCGGGCGGGTCAGTTCAGAGTGATGTGCTAACCGCCGCCCATGGGCAGCTGTAACGCCAGTAGGCTTACGAGTGAGTTGCCGGCCTTTAAGGACGAGGAACGCTCTTCTTCTTTCTTATTAAATATGCTATAATCCCTACTAAAATATCCTCATTAAAAATATGTCACACCCGTATATGTGTACTAACCAAGTGGTTAATAATAAATGCAATTAAATATTATTGTAACAACTTCAGTTGTCGTGTATAAGTCAAAGGATTGCACAAAAATATTGTTCAATAAAGCCTGTTCGAGCACTGATATGTTTGACCATTCGTAAATAAAGGAACCATATTTTGTAAATAAAATGCTGTTTTATGTACTAAGTTCGGCTGATGTAGATTATTTCATACTATAGCATTGAACGTGTGTTAAATTCGAATAAATGAAACAGAGAGGTTGTATAGTAATGAATAATCTCAACCGCGAATATTCGATAGATTGGCCGATACATTAAAAAATACTACAACTGTCCACTGTACATCACAACTATCGCCATACAAACAAAATCGCATAGCTTATCTTAATTAGAAGGCCTTGTATCTATCTACCCTTACGTCCAAGAATTCCAATAATAAGGTCACCGTTTCACTATGAAATACAGCGAATTATATCACTCGGAAAAAACTACAAGACAAGACTTATAAAATAAAAAAAAAATTGATTCAGTAGAAAATTGTTTAGTCACACACAATAAATCGCTTATACTAGCGAGAGATCTTCTCATTCGACTCCATTAAACTAACAAAGATCAATTCTAATCTCACTATGCTACACTTATTGAATATTGCATGTCGCTTTAATGAATTACTATGAACCTGTTTTTTTTTTGCTAACGCTACAAGGACTTTTCTGCATTATCAATAAGTAATGCATAGATTGAGGCAATGAATTGAGGAGCGTGAAAAACTCTCGGATAAAGTCGTTCGGTTTGTTTATAGTGTATCCTTAAACAGTGGTCGAGGTATCTAACACTAAACCAGACTTAGTAGGCACTAACATTGTCCTTACGGTACATATACAATATAGAAAACACGTAAAACACGTTAGGTTATTCGCACAATTCCACTAAAAATTTTCGTATTCCTTTACGTTCGTAGTCTTTATTTTATTGAGATCAATTTTGCCACTACGCACTAGTTTAAACGCAAAGCGATGTCCGCCGAGTCACCATTGCCACATCAAGTTAAAAAATAAACTTCACTGTAAGCCCAAAACTATATTTGCTACCGTTACCATTTCACTAACTGTACCGTGCGCAAATACTAAACCGCCTACAAGTTTTGCGCCATACGTATTTACAGTGCAGTCTATTTCCTAAATCAATTATCTATAAATAGGAACATGTAACTGAGTATACATAGAGAGGCACAATTTCACTAAATACAAACAACAAAATCTTTCGATGTTCGGTTTTCATATGAATTCCTAATACTGGGGCTCTGTTAAGGATTATTAAAAATTGAGGCACTTTAATACTTTGATTTGATTCATATAAATCCATTAGCCCACTAAAAACTCCTTGAAGACCCATGTTGGAAATAGCATACCATAACGGCAATGGTGACCAATGTATCACTCCACTACGCTAAATCACTGTCTGTGAACGATGGCGCGGTTCTAAATAGCTAATGTCACTGTCACTTCACTATTCCAGTCACTTGACACCATAGAGAGCGCGCTCATCCAAAATATAGCACTTTCAAACCAAATTGGGTCACATACAAAACTTGGTCAATATAAAAACATACAGAAGGTAAATAAAATCGTTAATACTAAAAAGTGCTATAAGTTGGCACTTATTTGGCAGTCAATTAATTTATTAGAACGCACTCTCAAACCAGTTGCTGACCAACTTGGACTCAGAATGTATTAACAGCTAGTAATACTTTGAAGAATATTTTGTATTTGTCACGTTAGCATATAAATTAGCCGCGTAGAACGATTTATACACACGATTATCTTTTAGAAATCATCAATCAAATTTGATCGTATGTCTAAGTATGGTCAGCAACTGGTCACTGTTCACGGACACTAGATGGCGCTGAAGTCAAGCGTTTCAGACGAGGTGGTCCCTGTCGTCGAGCGAGGCGTCAGAGTCCCTGTCGACGCGCAACTCCCGCTCAAGGTCGAGGCTGCGACGCTCAAGATCGAGCCGGGTGGGGCCTGGGACCGCACGCCGCGGCGCTTCTAGCGACGACACCTGAAACACACCAACTATTATGAGTCGTTTAGATGCCGTTGACATGCGAACATACATAGGATTTAAAGAAAGGGAGTGAAAATATGTTTGTAATCAACTATAATGCAACATTCATTTTCATGCATTAAACATAACAGATTTTACAAATTTTAGAAATTAATATACTTTTTATACAATGGCGCATGGGAGATTAACATGGAAAAATTCTTGTAACACATTGTTATGAAATCCAATCAAACATAAATATGAAAATCATGCCAGGATTAGAACATTACAATAGAAAAAACTAAATTTGTAAGTATGCAATGGACATAAGTAAAAATTTATAAATAATTATTTTTCAAGCATACCATATTCTCATACCTCCTGTGCCTTTGAACACGACTTTTATTAAATTCAACACTGATAACTGTTGTATAAGATATAACTATGAATTCGTTTTACGAACAAATTAGAAAGACTTTTAAGGCACATATATTTTGCTAGCACCATCTCTCTTAAGATATTCCACTCTGCAATAGGCCTGTGACATATGAGCCCATGGTAAAGAAGGATCAAACTGAGAAAGAGCATGCATTTTCTAATACAAGTGTACAACATAAAAACACTACCACTGAAATATTTACTTGAAGTAATTTCAGATAAAGAAACAAAAGTTTTCCTAACCTTAGCGAGGCGGCGCTGCGCGGGCGGGCGCTAGGAAGGTGCGGGCAAGTGGGGCAGCTTGCTTGCCCAGTAGCGCGCATTGCCCACGCCGCTGCTTGCGCTCACGCCACTGCCCTCCTCCGATAACGCAGCTTGGAGCTTCGCTTCTACAATGAGATTAATTATGTAGATTTTAATAGGTAGTGTTTTTTTTAAACCATCCAACTTGGATCAATGGAAATAGCTGTTTCTTTATTCTTTTACGCCTTAATGGGGCCAATTACCCAATTATAAATACCCCTTGCTCTAACTGTGAACAAAACCATCAATCACCAGGGATTTTCATTCTATAATCAACACCACACAAACACAAACTGATAACCTAACTCCGAATTATGAAAATAAAAGAAATCTAGCTAAAAACCACGGAGTGTTGTAACAGCACTTGTGGTATGGACATACTTTTGGATATTAAAAAAATCCAAAAAAATTAACTTGACATTTCTTCTGTATCCAGAAATTTAAAATTGATAAGCCATTTTATCTCTCTCTTGGGTGGCTCATGGCTGAGTGTCGTGGTCAGCCAGGTGGGGTCAGCCATCTTTACATTAATATTATTTCTAGTCTTATTTGCTAACAAAGTACAAATGTTATAAATACATAAATAAACAATTATTTACCGCGTGTAAATAAGGCGGTGTACTCACTGGCAACTTGCGAGGCGTTAAAAGTGACGGGCGTGCGCGCGAGCGGCGTCCTTAGGGAGCCGCCTCGCGCGCCGCCCGCCCCTGCGCCGCCTGCCCCGCTCGCCCCTCCCGCCCCACCTGATACGCTAGTTGACTGAAACAATATAGTATATTAATTGAGAATCCTTTTTCGTGAGGTAGAGAGTTCCACTTATACAGTACATCTGCTTCACAAGAAAACTTAATCAAATTCAAATCGTGTACTGTACTGTAATTGTATACGGCTATGGTTTACATATATTTAGCCTGTGTATCACACACACACACACACACACACACACAATATATGCTCTCACTTGCTTGCTTGCATCTTGCTTATTCTAATTGTTTCAACAAAATAAAACAGCAACAAAAAAAAATCGTATGTAAAGCTAAACATACTAATTCGTTGATAAATAAACAGAAATTATAATTAAATAAAAATGCTGTAACCAGAGCCTACACAGTGATCAAAGTCTTTAAGTGAATACAATTATGTATTAAATACAAAAAATATTTGTATATGTTTAGAATTGCACCTACGCCAATTAGATCAACATATTAATTGACCATCGTTTACTTTCTTCCTTTGATAGTAAACAAGAATTTACAAGCATTAGAGAAGTATTTAAACTTAAAAAACTGGCCTACAATTTTGAGGAACAATATAACACTTAGTTTTAATTTATAAAGTGGCACTGCAAAGAGTCATATGACTAAAAGTACGAAAATTAAGATTTATCTTGAACATCAAATAGGCGAATGTCCCCGAAAGGAAAAAGCTCGCCTGTCAGAGTTACGTAAAATTCTCTGGCTACAACAAAAAAAAGCCCAACAAAACAAACCTATTTATCAGTGCAGGCTACGCGTCGCGCGTGGCCTATACTAACGTGGTTTGGTTCTTCGTCGTGGGGTGGGCGGGGTAGGCGTCGGCGTAACCAAGCATGTCGCAGCGCTTGGACAGGTGTCAGACGCTTCTCGGGTTCCCATTCTAAACACCTGGAAAGGAAAATTATTCGTTAAGTTTAATGCGGATATAATAAAAAAAAACTTAGATCAATAACTTGTATCAGCATATCGATTGTATGATTGTGCTTCTTAGTTTTAGTCGTAAATTTAAAGCTTTAAATAAATAATATTGTGAATATACATGCGCCTTAACTTTTAGGGTATACTTTTTAGTTTTCGCATGAATTTATGAGTAACTCACCTTCTAATAAAATCAATAAAATATTTATCCTGACACCCCTTTAGAGCTGTCAGGAAGCTCTTTGAGCCGGGAAGACCACGTGGCTTGCCTCTCCTTGACATTCCTGGAATATATAAACCCAAATTTTAGAGGGAAGGAAATACCTAACTGTACAAGAATTATCGAAGACAAGTTCCTACTGTCATCAATATTAACACATGATATTTTCAAAATATTTTGTCAGGTTTAATTCAAATGCAGCAGTATGTTTTCTTCATATAAATGTCGTACAGTCATCATAGTCTCAAAATTGCATCTTAATTGCCGAGGTACTTCGTGACTACTGCTCACGAATAGATCACTTCCTATATTAGCTGCTCATCAAAGTGATGGAAAAGGACAATAAAAATAAATTATTGTAATGATATGAATCAAAGCAGAAATCATGATATCCGTGATATTAGTACCTGTTTATTCGCAACATCATTTATCTAGGGAAATATAGTCATGAACATTGACATGTTTAACGATATATAAATATGGTAAATATTGTCCTAAAGTTTAAGTAAAATTTACTCCCTAATATCCTCTTTAATTCGAAAACACAGTCGGGTTTTGTATGTATTAGTCTCAGTAATAAGGCTCATAATACCTCGTACGTTGGAGTAATATTTAACTCATATATTATGTTACTTTAGCTTATGTATCGACAAACGAATTTGAAATAAACTCCCTAAAAAATACTCCCACATTACACTGTTGAAAATGTCAAATGTATCTAGTACTTATAATAAATATATTTTACCAGTGTATAGGCGTTTAATTTAAAATGATGAATAATAAATAATATTGGCTCACGTCCAGGCCCACAATCAAACAAAACCACAGCTCATAAAGACCATCTCTGTTATTTATTACTTGGAAGTTTATTTAATGAATTGTTTTATGACTTTTTAAGTGTGAGTTTATTACATTACATTATGCATATTACAAGCTTTTTCAATATAAATGTTGCTTAATCGTACTGGCAGGTATTTCATTGGGTTAATTTAAAGGCTTCGAATGTGTACAAAATATCCACACGATTCAATAATATATGAGCTAAACATTATTCTCTACCACTGTGTTGACAAAAGACAATTCTAATAATGCATACGAATTGGACAGTGTCACCATTATTCATAATCAAGTTCAATAAATCATTAAATGTTCATTTCAACTGTCATAAACGTATAATGGAATCGTAATTCACCCGATTGTGTCTGAACAAATACACTTAAATTTGCATGATGACAAAGGTTGTAAAACTTTCCAACTTTGTGTATTTTATATAATGCAAAGAATTAATTTATGTATAACTTGGATATTGATCATAGTATAAGAGAAATTATCATTCTATAAACTGAATTTTATTAATATATGGTTGAGTAGCAAGGCTTCCGCTATCTGTACGCACGAGTCTTTTAAAGTTAAGTATGGAACTGGATTGAATAAGCGCCTCTAGCGGTTACGCCGGTAATTCCAAACAAATTTAAGTTTACTTTAACAAAACCGAGTACTTTTTTAATAACTCACACTAAGGACACTGTTCACGAAGCAAAATATTTAACCTAACTAAAAAAATTGAATCATTTCTTGAAGGGTAAGCCAAGATCATAAATACTAAATCAGACATAATATTTGCAAACTTGACAGAACGGGACATTACTAGATGAAACACAAAATTGTGAATTTAGTATAGTTAGGTACACAAATATATTAACATTTGACAGAAATAATCGTCTAAGAATATAAGCCCAGTGATCTTTGATTAGATGTGTAAATTTAGATGGTCTTAATATGCCACGTTCAATATCTATTTCAGTATTGTGTGTGTACTTTAGTACTAGAGATAATTACGATAATAATACTAAATCGGAATGTTATATAATATTTTATTGTCTCATATTATAAAGTATATTATATGCTTGGTAATAATGGTATGTATATTTGTTTTATGAATTCAGTGTTAATTTATCTGATTTGGAAGCGCAGGCTTTATCGGAAGATTACGCAATATAACTAAGTTAAGCGACCGACATATGTCACAATAGAAAACAAACACAGATACTGAACGAAATAGCATAGAAGTATAATTAGTAAGGAAAACGATTATAACCGGATGGTTGCTGTATAAAGTTCAGACTTGTCAAAAACCGAAGAATTTCACTTTGTGTGTCTGTCAGCTAATTGAAATGGTAAAGTTTGAGAGAAATACTGAAATACCCACGCTAAAAGAAACCCTGATCAATATGACGAGTCAGACAAGAGGTGTGTCAGTTTCTATATTACATTATTAGTTAGACGCGTCAAACACTTCGTTATTCGTATTCTGTTAGGAATGCATGATTCAAATGCATATGACGTAGATTTTTGATGATAATTTTTACGAAAATAGAATTTTTTAACAAAAACGACAATTCCCACTATTCTTCCTACTTGCTGATTTTTGCTTAAATTGTAGATACATAGTTACACCCACAATGAGAACTAATGTTAATATAATTTGAATCAGATTTTTTAAAATACTTCACGTTAGTCACATATTTATTATAATGTCAGTAATTTGAAACGAAGTGTGAGAGCGTTAACTCCTATTTCTACAACTTCTGAATCATGTCTACTGAGAAGAGCGTGTATCACTGACATTTGTAGTTTAATTAAGATAGACTGTTCAATGTTTTATTTTTAACTATATATAGAGTTGAAGATTATATTATGAACAAGACGTTGAACGTATTAAAATGATCGAGTTCTTTGAGATGAAGAAAACCACCACTTTTTGAGAAGATCTATCTATATCTGCGGCTATGCAAGTGAGTTTAATTAATTGAAAAAAAAGTAAATAATAATTATTTCTGCTCCTAATAATAAGTCCATGGATTAAAAGCGTATGTAATATGTTACTTCACTTCTCCATAAATGAAACAAGGATTATAATTTTAAAAATTGAAAGAGAGATATGTATATGTAAGTACTTACCTCCACTCAAAACGGTGGTTCCGTCTGGCAATGTAGTAGCAGTACAGTATCTAGGTAGACCTTTACTACTGATGAAATTTTTCGAACGTTTGCCCTGCTCTATCAACCTCTGGGGTGGCATGCCTAATAGCTCGATGATACATGCCATTTGATCCGCTTCATCTTCACCGGGGAGGAGGGGGAACCCTGGAATTTATTGCCAAAATATATATCATTTTTAGGAATAGCAAATCTCAGACAAAAAAATAATAACAAATAATTTTAACAGGGCAAGGCTACTCCATAACAAGTGCTATTTAAGCAAAGACCCATGTGGCACTGTCGCTGGATTATTTCTATCATGTACTTCATAATGATATGAAAGTCCTTCCACATACCTGTAAGCAGTTCCGCCAGTATACATCCCAATGACCACATATCAATGGGCATACCATACTTGGCCCCCATCATGACTTCCGGTGCGCGATAGAACCTCGACTGGATGTATGTGTACACCCTCTGATGCTCGTAACACGAACTTCCGAAGTCTATCACCTGAAATGTACAGTAAATACTTTAATAAATAAAACATTCAAACAGTGTTACAATATTTGTGTAGAGATAAAAACGTAACTTTTATTAACAAATCTTAAATTCAGTTCGAATTTATCAGTTATATTTAACATTCTATTTTTTAAAACGAGAAGGTTTATTACTACATCAACATTTAGGTGAGACGATTTCATAATTTATTTTCTCAGTTCTCAGTTTCTCAGATACAAGGCAGATTTATCTTATAATATATTGACTATAGTAACTATGATAGTTTACATTGGAACTGAAACCAGTTCAGGTAAAACAGGATAGCGTGGGAGTGATAGCGATATCCTATATGCGGGATTAAAGTTTATTCAATCAATATCTGTAATTCGACGAAACAAATCGAGGTATAAAAAATAACGATAGGATATTGTTATTTCTCTGTCACAAAATCCGAACATTACTTTAAATATATACCAACTGTGACTATTGTTGTCCATACAAATTAGAAGAAAGTACAAAGATGGTTTGTCTAGGCACAGGACTAAACAGTAGGTTAGTATCTTTTAACGTAGAATAACTAACAGTTGTTTTTTATTATTGCGAAAGGGGAGCTTATTGGCACAATCGTGTAAAGATTTTAATTTGAAAACGATGGTAGTTACACGGAAAACTGATATTTTTTAATATATATTTTTTACAGGAAACAAAAAACGAGCTGACTTGTAACTTGAATAAAGTGCTTACCGCCGCCTATGAACCCTTGAAATACCAGCGCTGGCACCTGATTCCACAAAAGGGTGGCGCGCGGCAGTCTTAAATTATCTAATCATGTGTTGTAAATATAAAACTCGAATTAAACGGTTATTTGTGGGGGTGAAAGTGAAAATATATTCTCAAATCTAAGTGAAAAAGACATTCTCATTGTATGTTCTTACTTAATAGCCAGTTAAAGGGTAAAACGAACCGTCTCGTAAATTTCGAGAATCGATTAAATCGATCGATTGTATAATAAACATTGAGTACGCACTGATTGACGCAAGCGATTCCTCTAAAACATTTATATGGGCCATTGTGTGCCAACTTGATACTGGAGACCTTTGAACGTTCTTTATTAGGACTCCAAATTCAGAATTTTCTTAAGGAACACTTGGTGAACACACATCGTTTCAGGATCGGAAACTATATATATAATAATTACAATTTACAAAGACTAATAAATATAATAATAACAATAAAATTTGTTGCTTACAACAGGCAATTCTATTCTTTACATAGAACAGTGAAACCATTGACTCGTAATACATTTAGAATAGCCTTGTAAAATAATATCAAGCACCTGAACCTTTCCAAAGTCTATAAACATGTCATAAATCATAGTACAATAGAAAATGTGCCAAGATTAAATGTTATGCAACCACAGAATTAGCAGGATTCGCATATAAACGTATGCAACGACTCAATTAAAATAGATTACGTTTATGTGTTCAGATGTGGTTCAATGACATTCTAGATCACGTAAATAACGTACAATGTACTATAGAATTTATAACCTAATTGGCTGTAAATCTTTTTATATAGCCTACAAAAGCTCTGAATTTATGAAGAGTGTTCACTGTTCAAGATTGTATTATTAAGCTACCCACAAAAAGCATGACAAATATGAAAACTAATTCCCGTAACAAAATCTAAGTCAGAATATCTAGAGCGTCCCCCGAAGATGACAAGTCAACGAACTGTCCGACACATCATTGCAAGAATTCCACTCGATTGCAGCTTTAGAAAATTGGTGACAGACACCGAACACGCGTTATTTTAAGGTGGAGGCGTGACGGGAGATAGTATAGGAGATATAAATGAGTGTTTTAGCTAATTAGAAAATATAATGTGTTATAAAAATCACAATGTATTCAAGACATAAGTTATAGATGGACATTCGACAATGTATATCTCCATATGATAGGTAACAAAAAAGAGGCGAAACGAATTTCTATATGATTTGCTATTTATTATTTTTTCATGCCCATTCTTATTGAAATACCACGTGTGCGACAACCCATTTCGAATAACAAAGATTTTGCCCCAATTTCAATTTTTCCGCGAAAGAAATTGGCGGTGAGCCAGGGGACACCCTGTAGGTAACTAAATACGATCGTTAATATTTTATTGTACAAAAACTTAACCCATTTTCAATTGTTTACAATCGACCTTGAACTTATTTTGATATACAAGATAGTCAGTTTCGTTTACTTCTAGTTAATCTAGTCAACCCAAAGCATAATTTAGCGTAAAACTTTTTCGTTCCATTCATAAAATTCTTATGCTTTTTAGTATGCGTTGCATTTTAAAGCATCGTATTTATTCTAATTCGTTTTTTTTTAATTTAAAAATAATCAATTTGTTGAGAAAATAATAATTTCGTAATTATCTACTAAGAGGAACCTGAACATGACCTATCAAAGAGAAGAATTTTCAAAAAAATACTCAAAAGTTGCAGGTGGCACCTTTAAATATATCCCCTAACTATGTTAAACCTATTTTCTTAGCAGTGTCTCAACGAAATTGTAACTTATAAAGAAAAGCTTTTAAGAACTTAAAGCTTCCAGACGTTTTGACCTTTTCGAAAAGTTTTGTATAAAAGCTGTATAAAAATTACTATAGTAACAGGGACGTTCTCGTGCCTTGAAATGTAACATGTATTTTTTATATAAATACAAATATTTTAAAACATAAAGTATAACAAAACTAGAACAATCAAGAATACATAATTATTCACCTAATTAACACATATGCGACGTAATGCTTCTAGAATTAATAAAGCTTTGAATATTATAATGTCGAGTTTGTATGTAATATTTTACGTAAAACCTTTGAATATATATATTCTTTTAAGGTTTTATATTCATTTGATTGTATATTCTCAATGTAATATTGAGTCTTAGGATTACACTCACATAAAAACGTCATGCATGTTAACGTGCCTATTGACAAAGCTCATAAAATAGATGTGGACGAGTTCAAGAGTATCAGCTAGTTATTTAATAGGTCACTTCCTAAATTATGTATGATGAAAGAAATGCCTTCTAAGAAGTTCGAGTCTGAGAAATGATCAATCGGCGTGCTGTCAGTCGTGTAATGAGTGTTTGCAAACATTGCCAAAAATGATTGACGCCTTAATATTTACTAGGTAGTAGCTGCTAATTTGTGTTCATTGATATTGTTATAAAATTCACATATTTATGAGTTTCTATAGTTTAAATTGTTTATTCTTAATTCTAATAAACTGTATTCCTATATTCTTCCTTATTCTATTCTACCTGTATTCTAATTACAATTGATCCGTTTAGGATTTTTCAAAATTTGTTGTCAAGATATGTTGAAAACCGGATCGGATCAAAAGCGTACGAAAGTTATCTAGATAAATATTATTATTTTTTATTGATTAATATTTGAAAATATAGTAATATAGCGGTAGATGAATTTTATATATGTATGAGTCCGCCCGTATGAGTTCGACAATCACAGATGCAGATATTTATTGAATCAATATGATTTGGAAATCGAAGTCCTTAAACGACTACTACACACAACATGCAACTATTGGAGTTAGGGCAATATTTTATTTATAATATTCTTTCCTAGTCTTACAGAGTAAAACCGCTCACTGAAGACACTTAAGCACATACAGAAATTCTCTTATAGCATGTTTATAAACACCAATCACTGTAAGTGTTCATCAATTAGAAGTGACATAACCGAATCTCGAATTAGGTGAATGTCACAGCGTGGATAGAGTAACGACGGTATGACGTCAAAGGCGTGTCGAAACCGTTACAATATGGAAATAGGATGAACAATAATTTCCAATTCATTTCACCGAGACGATAATTTACACTGTATTTTTATGAGGACGTGCAATTCTGGGACGGACACACCTACCTGACGAGGTTAACAGTAAATTTGGAGCGATCATAGGATAATGTGTGTGGGCGGGTAATGTTAGATTGATTTATATATTATTTATGTAATAGACACTTCGTAGAAACTATACAATTATCGGAAAGTGGATACTTACCTTATGCACAACACACTCATATGGGCCATGAGTGTGTTGTGCATAAGGGTAAAAATAACACGATACAACGATATCTATGATGGAATAGTCAACGTAAGAGAATGGTAATGAAAGATCTATACGGAAACTTAAGAAACCTAAGCGTATTTTGGTCGGAGCAGAAAATGTAGAATCGATGAGTGAGGCTATTCGTTATGTTGAATTTAGCTTTATATGGTTTATTGCTATGAACATTGTAAGTGAAGTAACAAACAACTTGGACTTTTCGAATTATTAACAACACTCGTAGCATTGTGTAATGTAACTTCTGGAATGACTAGGGAAAATTACATTTTCCGCAAAATGTTAGACCACAGACTAACTTCACTTATATTTATTTATATAAATTTCAAGTGAGAGAGAAAAACTACAAATACATATTTTCACTCACATATTTTACTTGTATAAACATTTACTTATATTTAAGTACTTGATACTTGGCTTTCGACGCAACCGGATCGTGTAACCTCGTAGCCTTTTGTTTCAAAAAAATATGCAAGTAGGCCTATCTAAAATTCCTATTTCTATTGCATTCTTGAATATTGATTACACCGTCAATAGTACTAAATTATACATTTTGTAATCTCTGACAAGTTATAAACCAGATTTACTGCGCGTGGGCAACTGTTTTACACTTGGATATGCAATTTTAGCAAAGTTCCGTTACGTTTGGGGATAACAGTTTTGAAACATAATAAATAGGAAAACCTATGAACAA
The DNA here is from genome assembly GCA_951799465.1 of Leptophobia aripa. Taxonomy (NCBI): domain Eukaryota; kingdom Metazoa; phylum Arthropoda; class Insecta; order Lepidoptera; family Pieridae; genus Leptophobia; species Leptophobia aripa. The sequence goes on along the minus strand of OX637272.1, from coordinate 3,729,505 downwards.
ACCTCGTATTGCAAAACTATATTATACGTCATCGAAAAATCACTTTGGTAGTACAATCGTAATACGTACTCATACATACAATAACTAATAACTCCTGATGAGACTAACTCCATATATATTTTGAGACCACTTCACACGATGTTTAATCGTAAGAGTCTTCGTACCACTAACACAAGCTACCAATAAATCTACGAAAAGATCTGTAAATATCTCAATGAGATAAACAAACGTAAACACAAAAGAGCAGCTGATTAATCAGTTACTAGATCAAATCGCTTACCCTGAAACATTTCCGGCAGCTTCCTTCACCTTGACATACACTTCCGATTGCAATTCAAAAATGGAATACATGGAACTTATTTTTGTTGTACTTATTATATCCGGTCGGTCTAAGTCTCTTAAAAACCAGCCTTGGTCTTGGTGTCAGATTTCTGTATGTGTTTTCTTGATATAATACTATTTAGACTTTTGTGCTTGTAAACGTCATTGATTTCTTTTATTGAAGTCCCATAAATTTCCCATAGGCGCACAGCTGTGACTCTTTCCTAGACTTAAAGCCGCGTGCCTAGTCATTGGGTCAGCACTTCTCACCCTAAGCTGTTGTAGAAATTAAGTTCCCGTTGTATGTGACGATTAACATATTATTTATATATTTAAACTTAATTAAAGTGGTCATTGTTCGTGAAACATTTAACAACCACTAAAAAATAGTTCATGTAAATTTATTATCAGGCAAAATGTTGTAAATGTTCAAAAATATTGCTATGATTCTCGAAATTATGTATTCATATAAAATTAAAAGTTTCTTTTTAAATAAGACATAAAAAACATACCAAAATATTTATACTTGAATAAATTTTATTATCTTCATCAAAGGTGAGGGAAGCGAACCGTTACAAAACTAAACAGAGCTTACACAATGACCGTTATTTTCAGCTATTAATTGCGAATTCCGTGAATACGGTAATTTATCCGTTTTATTTTGACTGTGAAAAATGAGGTCAGGAAAATCAAAACCGCGACAGATGAGACCTTCGGCGATGCGAAAGCGATGCGTGAGAATAGACACATGCTGACTATTATCGGGAGATTTAAAAATAAAACAAATGTTACAATTATATTTACTACTTTTTAAACACGAATGCGATATTTATTTATTACGTTACTTTATTTAAATACGGGTCTAAAAGAGATGCGATGATTTACAGGGAGGTATATTTAAGTGGTCTACATAATGTAATACGTAAATTCACACGATCGATACAACGAGCAACACACTAGCTACCTACTTTAAAGATAGCTGTGTTTACTATTGAATAACAGTGATAAGTGTTATTTGGAACTACATATTACGTTCTCAATAAAAACGTACCATTATTTTTCAATCCCACTCCGTGACCCGAATACTCTAATTAAAAAGCCCGCAGAGATACATCGTTGTCAACTAGACACATGAAAAATTGAGACATTTCGCGTATAATAAAATTCGCGGTATTTGTCGGCACAAAATGTGGACCGATCAGGACGATATATCTAACAGTCGTCGCTGTGTCACAGATTATGTAATTGTGCCATAAAATAGGCCACGATTTATTAAAAGAAAAATATTTATATTGTCAATTACGCGAATATTATGCTTGAATGCCACATTAATCTACTATTTATCATTTGGAAGGGTTCAAATTCCAGAAGTTGAAAATTAAACGCTGTTGCGATTTATAGAAATATATATAGTTCAAATCTATATCTAATTTGAAAACTTCCGTGTTACGGTCGAAAAGGTTTAGTCCTGCGTTGTCCTATATTAAATTTATGGACAATTATTTATCAGACTCGATAGAGATTTAAGGTTCCTATACATATGTATTTACACCCTATGAGAATTACTGTAATACAAGACTAGAGTTTCCGAATAACAAATTGGATTACCTTCAGGTCCTTTAATCACAGCGATAAATACTAGAAGTACGCTGGTGATAACTGTAATCAGTACGTGTGACGTGAAATGTGATTCATTGAGGCGCGTTTATAAAGCGCCGCTATCGTTATAATCATTTAAAAATGAAAATAAATACAATATTGTTTCAAGAACGAGAAATTTTAAGACCTTTTATTCTTAATTAAATGAGCGATATGTTATACTTGTATATATAAATACAATTTAGATCCGGACATTCCAAAGAATTACTTAGCAGTATTAATATTGTAAATATTTATAACCTTCAAAATTTATTCAAACAATATTATGAAATGCAAACATCAATGTTAAATAAATCGTTAAATCACAAGTGTTTACGCAACCTTTATATATTACCGATACACAATTCCAAGAAATAACCGCATCCTTGCCGAAATGTAGAAAAAATCGTAAAACTTTTAACATGTCGATTTTGAGGTTTATTGATTTCCCGAAAATTAATTACTGCTTAACCGTGTCAGCAACACATTTGGGTCGTGCATTTTTTTAAGGTATGTAAATATGTCAATATTAAGGACTAATTGCACATAAAAATGTCAGGAAGTTGAATTTTGTATGTCATTATAAATTATGTCCCGGCATTAATCATGATTCTTTTAAAGGCATTTTAGCAAACTTTTAGGGAACACAGTGGCATGTAAGCTTGGATCTTTTCGTTTGTAAATTGGATTACATAAACAGCACGAGTACGGTTTTATTTGTTTTACGCATCTTACGTTTCCTTGTGAAACGAAATGTTATTACCTATTTAGGCTGTGCTCATTAGCGCCGCCCGCCTCACTTTATAACCATCACAAATCCATCTCAAACGGATCAAAATGTCATCACAAAACACGTTATACCACGTACTGAGTAATACGAATTTCTCCCAATTACATGACACACAAATTTTTTACGGCTAAATGAAAACAGATGTAAGAGCTTTGTTAGTCGATAAAAAAAAAATCCGTTCGACACAAAACGACAACGGTACGCGTTGACAGAATAAGAGCGAGTTGGTATGTAATAGGGTCAAGTGTTTTGATATAAAAATATTTTTTTGAGCACCTAGTCTGTTGTACCCACCCGCAGCATAATTCTGGTAGGTATTTCTTCAGTACTAATGTACTGTGACTACATTAATATGTAGTACTGACAAAATAATTGTATTGAAAGATTTCATTTTAAATAAAATTACTTTATTAATGTGTATGATAAAATAATTGTTATATATTTGTCATTAATTAAAACGACGCTTTAAGCATTCAGCATATCTGTATTACGAGAAAATATAAAACGACCCTCATACGATTTATATATATGGCTATATATATGGATATATATTATATTATATTATTATATATATGGATTTATATATATGATATATATGGCTTGACCAAGTTTTGCGGTGAACTGAAAAAAATCGCAATTAATTCGAGTCGTTGCTAGTTTCTGCTAAATTGGCAATTTGTACTTTTAAATTATAGCATTGCTATTACAATTTCACTGTAATGTAAATGTAAATATAGAAATGAATGAAACTGAAATCAAGAAAAACTCTCATACCGTAACAACATAAGCCATACGCATATGTTTTCCTTGTGTTTCTGTGGAAATAGCATGAAGTCAGAGATGAAAAGCGCACAACAAAAACCGCCTAGGATTATGCTTCTAAGAACTGACATGGGTGAACGATTCGATGTAAAGTCAAATAAAGGTTATATGTACACACCAAAGCTTACTAAATACATTTTCGGCTAAGGCTCAATCACCAAAGAGTTTTTCTGTTATTTATAACAACACGACGCTTAACACTTAACTTTAATTCTTAATCTACACTGGGATTAAATGATTATTAGCGTTAATAACTTTTGTTATTAGGTCAATATGTTATTTGAGGCGCCAGCGTCACGTTGCCGAATGCATGGCGATCGACGCGTGCGCATCGTCCAGTAAACAATGTATAACATGTTATGACAATACGGTTATGCCTTGAGCGATTTGTTAACGAAGACCGGATTATAAATACATATTGTATTAATATGATAAATTTTTATTTATTAAAAGTTATTTCGAATCTAGGTATAGATTTTAAAACACTAATTGTTTACAAATTGCCTGGCCGCCCGTTGCTTTTATACGTACTAATATCTATTAACATTATTTACTTCTACTGTTTTTTAGACACGAAGTGTGAATATATAAATAAAACGTGTATTTTTAAGAAATGACCTTTAAATAAATATTGAGTTAATAATATGAAAATACGTGTTAAATTTGGTAGAGTAAATTGTTGTAGTTTGTTGTCTCATTATTGAAAAACGGGATGTCTTTTCTTATAATGCCGAAATAATACCTGTCATGAGCTATGAAAAATATATTTAAAAATTCTATATTGAGTTGCGAAATGATTCATCAAAGAAATCACAAAGGGCGGGGTTGTGGTTTCATTAGGGAAACCGAACGGTCGCTTTTCCGCCCTTTTTCTTGACATAACCATAAATAAAGCTTTATTAAGGTTTCTTGTAATAAAAAGATTATTGTTCACTAGAAAAACCTGACACAACAACGAGTTAATTTATACTTTCATACGAGAAAAGAGTATTATTTCTTGTTCCTACTCAATTTTGTGTCTATAATCTTAACGGCCATATAAAAAGGTAGACTAACTCTGACGTCATGTCTGTTACAATAAAAATATATTTACAAGAAAACACATTGTTACCGTGGTTACAAAAACGGTACTTTTAATTAATTTATTGTTTTTTATATATATTATAAATAATCGTGTAATTGACTTTTTTTAGGAACGTAATTAATTGCGTTAAGTTTTTGAAAATGCTGTATGTAATAATTGTATAATGCAGTCAGTGAATCTCTGTCCCAAATAAATTACAAATATACTTTAAAGAAATAGATGGCATGGTATGGTAACAATATTACAGACTAAAGCCAAACATTCTAGATACTAAATTTGAGCCTACATATGAACTTTGTATTTTTTTAACTCAGTATTTATAGCGAAAAGTTCAAGGCTAACACCCACAGGTGCCCGTATAACCTTAACCTAAAAGTCAATGATACACTTGTTTCTATGCCACTATCAACTCTTTAATTTAAAACAAAAACTATCATTAACACGTTCGTTTCGTACTTGGAAAATAATTCAGATCTCGTAATTACTACAATTGTTGTTCTATAATAAAATAGTGTTATCGACGAGCGGACGGACCGGCATTTCCTGCTTGAAAATCAGACTCAATTCACTAGTTTTTCATGTTATTATATATATTAATGTAAAAACCGTAAAATAATTATTAAATGTTAAAAGCATTGATACTATAATAATATATAATATAATAAAAGTAAATAATGAGGAAATCGTTTCCATTGACACTAACTGGATTTTTAGTTATTACTTTAGGTTACTCGAATGGGGTATATTATATATTTAATTTAACGACTTAGTTTTGCTGCATATGGTTAAGAAAATTCGACAATTTTGAATTGATTGATTTATCGGGATAATGTATCTGATATAGATGCTATATTTGTACGCCAGGAGTACATATTATCCCCAACAAAATTAAAAACTTAATCAATCAAGCAAGTTGATAAAAAAGATTGCGAATAAATAGCGGAATGAGGACATTGTAAAATAGCGATTGAGCTTTAAAAATTAACCAGCTGAGTTTGTAGTATCTTTTCAGGCCCCAAGATTATTTTTTTACAAACTTGACCAATTTTTATTTTTAATAATTATATTGATTTATGACAACTTGTGAGCATCAGGGTAAATAGAGAGAAAAAAGAATATAGATGCTAAACCGGAAGATGCGTTACAACTGCGTAACCTACGATGCAAGGTGAAGAAGCTGTAAGTACCAGGGTAACATAAATCACAAAGGAACATCAACACTCGCACTATTTACAGTATATCGTTCATACACAATGTTCTGAGAACAAGGGCCGGCAACTTGCGTTATGACAAGAAGATTTATGTTAACAAATAAAACATGTAGGAAAGTTTTATTTAGATTCAAAAATTAATTTCACTCTGGCTCTTTAGGAAGATTTTTCAATAAGGTATTCAATCTTAGCAAAAGAATAGCTAGTATAGTTAGAATCCCATTTCGACATAGAATTAAAATCATTAAAGTTCTCTCTTAATATCATTTTAACTTATCCAAAAAAGCAAACGTTCTTCAACTACCATAAAATATTTTTTTATTGTTATACAATACAACTACATATTTAAACGCAAAGACCATTAATGTTATTTCTAGAAGTTCTATTGAATTCTAGCTTCAATAAATAACGTTAACTGCACAGTTGTTTTCTCGTTAAATATTTTATTATCTCCCGGGCACATACCTATATAACCCTTAACTCAATATATATTTTAATTGAGAATCCCTAACAAATAACGAAGCTGGATTTTTTTTTATTTACAGTTTGTGAACTAAAAACCTGCAAAGACAATAAACTTAAACTGAAATGAAAAAACTGCTATAATAGCTTGTACGTGGAATAATCATAACGACAAATAGATACCAATAGGTGCAAGGTTTTTTTACGCACATGTATTATTAGTGTTAGGTAGACTAAGTTGGAAAATACTTTTGTAAGCCCCATAAAAAAAACTTTTGGACGACACCGCCTTAAGGTGATTTGTTTTTCCCATAAAACATCCATAAAATCAATTTTAATGTTAACTTGCCCCTTAAGTTATAAATTATTAAAGTAATCGACTAATAATATCTTTATTCATAAATCACATCAATTGCTTGCTCGTACTATTTAATATTATTGATTACATTACATGCAAACAGGCAATTTTAGAGCTGTGAGAATATCGATACATTTTAATGCATTTAAATAAGTATCACTTTGGTAAGTAGATAAGAATATGTTTAAACTATTTCAAATATTATTATTGTAAGGCGGTTTCACTTAAGTTATATTTTCGACATCCTAAATATTCCTTAAACGAAGGTTACTCTATAACCTATTTTAAAATTAATTAATGATTTTTTTAGAAAATGTATCACATTTTTCTCATTCATATTTATCTACAAATAAGAATGTCAAGAGATCCAAAACGCAGTTATGACACAGTAGTCGTAAGCCAAAAATAGATATAAAAACCCACAGTTGAATATATCGATATTCCGACAACCCTAACCGAATACATCTATTAATGGGCAATGAACGCTTGTAACCAATAATGTCATTGACTCGCTGACGTCATCGTTTTCGAGTGCAGTGATGCACTCCTCAACCCGGTTGTAAAATGGAAATGCAGGCCCAATCTAGTCTGTATTTATAAACAAAGGATAATGAGGCAGGCACATAATGGCCTGTTGCGGCGAACTGACCCAATTTGCGTCAGCAACGCATAAATTACAATATTGCATTTAACAACGTGAAATTTTTAAAAAGAACTAAATTTCTAGCATGGACAGGTGCGAACTTTTAGACTTCTCTTCTCTCTAGAGAACTCATTTCATTATATTATCGTAAAAATGATAATATTAAAGAAGTAATTTCGTAAATGATTTTTACCATACTTCATGGTATTCTAAGTTCTAATATTAACACGTATGAGAAGAATATGTTAACAATAACAAATATATAGTATTCTTATAAGTATTTATTTTTGTCGTAATATTCTTTTTCTATACTACGCTACATTTACTTAAGCTTCACATTTACCTAAATCGTATCTCAATAATTACAGGCATATTATATTTATAATAGAAAATATATTGTTTTACGTATTCACAGATAAATATGGACAAAGTCAAGTGATATGTTACGTAAGTGTTGACCTATTTCAGCGTTCAATGTCCTAAAACAATAAGTTTAAAGTTTAGAAAATTCTTACATTATCCAGATTTAGTTAAAAACTTAAATTTCTATTCCTTTTTCTAATTATTAAGTTATAAATAGTATTAGTCCACACAAACCAATAGTTTAGAGTAACAATAAGGAGGACAACAGAATCCTTACCTATTACTGAAATTAGTACGCGCTAAGTTGCAAAGAAAGCTAGGTATATATAATATTCCTCGAATGTAATGACTACACGCTAAGTGGAAGTAACATCTTCCTGAAATCCGCCCTCAGGCGACCTATAAATATTTTCGCTGCAATGATTTCAGTTCAGTCGTTCAGGAAAGCTTGGAGTGAACGCATTGCCAATATCCACAGCTAACCAGTGACAACGTGTATATCCCTTTAACATTTGATTACTCAATACGTTTCGTAACTTGGCGTGATATCAAAACAGTGTTGTGATAATGTTGGACAAAACGATCTTGGGTGGCAGTTGGGAGAGTGTGGTAAGTTTTTATTTAAAAGTTCCATAGTTAGACAAGTTAGTTTAACAGTCTTTAACCAACTGCAACATTTTCTGCTGGAAATTTAAAACAGTATTGATCCATTAAAAAGCGATATTGAGTCTTTTAAAAGTAAAGTCTTGTTTTTCACTTTAATATAGCTTATAGTTATTTGATAAAGTTATAGTGTTATTTTCTTTAATTTACAAAATAATGCATGATAGACAACAAATAAATTTATGTACATCTATCTACTATGAATACTAAGATAAAACTTTCGTTTTGTATTAACGGTCGCTTGTCTCTAGACCCCCCAGCCTAATCTCCATTTCTTTAAAAAGGCTACATAGGCAAAGAAGGCTCAAAACGAGAGCATTTCTTTGACCCACTCGTTAGTCAACACTAATCTGGTTTATAGTTTCGAAAGTAGAGATTAATTGATAATAATGACGAATGAAGCTTTAAAATTACCGGCACACATTTATTTGCTTAGATAAATAATCATAAATCGCGTCTCGAGGAATTTAAATAATATTAGTTTTACATAGAAAACAAAGTGTTGATCAAATGGTAAAACATTGCGAGGCGTTCCTGGTGAGCATTAAAGCATTTTCTTTCTATATACGCAAGGCTGATCACTTACTAGACTATAAAGAAATCTGAATAAAGAAACGGTAAAACGAAACCAAGACCTTACTTACTTACTTATTTTTGTTTTGTACATAAATAAAATCGTCCTTCCAATCTAACGTTAATTTTCATTCCTATACATGTAATCATAAGTATTGTTAACGAAGAAAATCCGAATAAATAAACTTTTAAAATATGATATTGTTATTTCCAATTACTCTTATATATGTCAGTTATCGATTAATTCTAGATAAATGACTAACAATTAATTTATGCAAATTTTACAATCATTCGCTTCAATCATTTTCAAGGTTATCAAGTTTAGTTCAGTAACCTATAGAATGATTGTTATTGTGCCACAAAAAATCTACAGAACTCAGAATGGGTAATATACAGTTTAAAATAGATCCTATGTTAAAAGCTTTCTTAAATCAAACATACGTAAAACTTCTATGTTCTACCGTTGCATTTATTATTAACTAGCTTTCCGCCCGCGGCTTCGCCCACGTGTAATTTGGTTAAGTATATAGCGTTTTTTAATGATCTCGACAGGGCTTTCTTTCACGGGCTAAAATCTTGTTACAATTGGAATTATATATAGCCTGTGTTACTCAGGGATGATGTAGCTTTACAGGATCGGATGATTCAGGGAAATCGAGGGCAACTTTCAAATTAACGTACAGGCAATTACTATTCTGACAATTTTATATTCTGATAGTCATCTTCTTATGTGGATGAGCTGATGATGGAAGGTAAAACTCCTCAGCGGTTAAGAGTTGAAAGAAAATTCTTAGGAAGTTTTGAGTACGAAATACGTACTTGTGAGGTTATTACTTATTAGCTTGGCCAAATAATAAAAGGTAAACCTCATTAACGTTAAGGATGTAGATGGAAAAATGGGAGCGGACAAACGATAAACGTCTTTTCACTCGTTTCCTTTTACTTGTTGGTATAGGTAGTGTTCACTCAAAATAATCATAGGGTAAAACGTTAATGAAAGTTTGAAGTGCGTGGTAGTCATTACACAATGGAGCATCTTAATACCGCGATGGATATATTTGGCCTAAGTAGAAGTTCTTTAAAAAAAAAGTAAGACTCAACCTCGCACACTCACTCACACAGCACCATTGCACACACTAAAATGCTCGTACTTCACATAGTTTCACTTGTTCATGTGTATATATATATATATATATATATATATATATTTTTTTTTCTGTTCGTGTTTTTTTTTGTTATTCTTTTTCCTGATCTTAGATTATATTTCCGATTCTATATTTTAACCTCATTTTGGCTTTATTTTTAATCTATTTTTATTGTGTAAACTGTTTTTGATAAGCTGTATAGGTTTAAGAAATAAAAAAATAAAATAAATCTACGAATTTTATCAACGCCATCTATCGAGCACATTGTTCAACACTTCAACCGCGCCCGCGCGCACTGCGTTATTTGTTATTTTTGTTACCTCTCATAAGTTTTAATATTAAGATTAACTTATATTAGAACATATTTAACAATATATAACTAATCAATCAATATAAGTGTTTAAAAATTTTGAAGCAGTGGTTGAAGTAAATTTTCAATTGACCATAACTTCTTTTTCTCTTAACCGATTTTGACAAAATAAACTTTTGACAACGCTCCTAATTATATATAATCCAACTGTGAAAACCGCGTTCAAATCCGTTCAGTAGTTTTCAAGTTATAAAGTACCAGACAGACAGACAGACAGACAGACAGACAGACAGACAGACAAGAATTCCAAAAATTGGTTTTTTGGTTTCTATGACTCTTCTTTAATTGCCTCCTTTCAGTTTTTTGGAAAAATATTTAATGTACAGTTTTTCGATTTTTACTGTCTTATTATTAGTATAGATTTACTATTTAAAGTAACTTAACAAAAATAATTATTAAAAAGACGCCTATTCATTTGCCTCGTGTTTCATAAAAAAAATTATGAACGGACTTAGAGTACGGCTGTTAGTCATATTTGGTGCACGTAGGCATGTTAGTCACATTTCTAATATTAAGACACGTTAAAACATGTCAAGCAAAGCTCTGTACTGTTAATAAAAGCTCACTCTTGTTTCTCTTTTAACTTAAGTGTTCTTTGTCTCTTATCAAATTGTTTTTACTCTGTAATGTGTACCTACTTTATTTAATACGAAGCAATGAGATACATAATAAGATACAGAGGTATATAATAAAAAGAGTTTATGTTGGTTTAAATTGACGAAGTTGACAATCGTGTTTAACTAGCTGCTTAAGTTAAATAAATTAGTTTATTATATGTGTACGTGCTCTACGTAAAAAATCTAACTCGATCCAATATGTGTCGGTTATTAACCTTCATAGGTAAATGTAAAAATAAACTTTAACACGCGATAATACGATAACAACTCAATACGAATATTTTGAGATCGATAAAACATTTGAGAAAGGTCAAAAGCAAAGAGATTTACAAACATATTGTTTTATTGACTTCCGTTTGGTTTTTTGTGAATTTATTTATGTTGACTACATATTTAATTGCATCAATTAAATAATAAATACGTCTGTAAGTACGATAACTAAACGATCAAGTTATTGGCTGGTTGTTAAAAACAAAATATGTAACGTTTATGTAAAATATCTTTAACATCTTTGTCTAAATCAAATTTTAAACTAATGTATCTAGCTCAAGACGAATAACTGTAAATTTGAAGGAAAAAGTAATGATATTTGCACGAACATACGTTAACGGTAAACGAACGAGGTAAACGAAATAATTTATTTCTTTTGTTTTTTTATTTTTTAACAACCAAATGTCTGAAGGCGTCACACAGGTCTTCAGGAAACAAATATCTCGATTAAAAAAAAACAATTAACTTTATTGGCAATAATCACCCATTATATTATTACCAATGAAACAATACATAAATATGCTTACAGTGTTGAAATATATTTGGAACTAAAATGAAACATGTATATACGTTACCATCGATAACAGAGTATAAATTAGTGTCAAATATTACCTTCAGATTTTAATAACCTCTACAAATAACACAGACTAGGCATCGTTAGGACAGAAATACTAGACGTATTAAACAAAATATTACCACACAAACTCAAAATGGCACACGATGTCTTATTATGGATACGACTCACTGAATTATTACTGAATACGTTACCTGGAACAAAGGTATTAAAATTAATAACAGTAAATGTTATAATTAATATAAGTTGGTTTATCTAAAATAAACAAGGCTTTAGAAAAATGTTATAATATACATACTATTAAAGTGAATATTAACTTATCTTCAAACGTAATATTTATATGAATTACGAAACAAACAGTAAAAATATATATCTCGTAACCCACATTAAAACAACACGATCTTGTTTAATTGCTCAGTGTTAACTAACATTGCTAATAGAAAAAAAACTATTTCAGACTGACCCATTTCGTGTAACGACCTAAATTCGCAACACTGCACCTTTTTTACGAAATCATTAAAAATAATGTTACAGAACGCGTTCTGTCAAAACAAGCATCGAGGCGGATTTGTCGTGTCAAATGCGGCGGACATTGAAATATCTTACCGCAAGATGTATCAAATTCTTTAAGAATTCGGACAAAGATAATTCAAACAAATTACAAACGACAGCCGTAACCTGAATAACGTAACAAAAAGTTAGTAATTATCACAACTATTAAGAAAATTGTGATTTTTTAAAATAGAAACTAAATATTTTGATTCAAAATAGAACGGCAGTTCCACATTAAGCAAACGTTCCATCTTTAACGTTTTCCAATAAACTGCTATAGCGTCGTATCTATTTTTGCCTGACCCATTCTTATGCCGTTATAGCATTGCATATATTCGTGAAAACAGACAATATGTTACCCAAGCATTTCATTAAAAGGGGATTACTTTTGTAACTTACGAAACAGTTAACGTATAATAGAAGTCATTAATTTGAAAGCTTTTACTGCTTCAAAGCTGTAAACCGGTGACATTTTTAATATCGCATCGCTCAGTCTTACTCAACCTCTGAGCCCGATGTTATTTTAACTCTTGACGTAGTTGCTTGTAACCTTTGCTTCAAGGAATCATCAATAAGATCTTTTGTTTTCGTAGCAAAGTTTGAAGACAGTTCACTGTCGAATATTATTAAATAGCCAACAATTGCCAACGCCTCCAGCGTTGTCGACTAGTTAGCCCGACAGGTGGTAACAGACATGTGGGCACCATTCGAAGGGCTTGCATGACGCCATAAACAAAGATAGTTGATTTATTTAGTATAAGATAGGGACAGCAATACCGACATAACGCGCCCTTGCACGTACGATATTTACGATATTGGTACTTAAAATAATCGCTAAGATCACTGACGTAGTTTATGGGACAGCTGTTTGAGATTAATTAATTTATGAGGCACAAAGAATAATTTATTAATAGCGGACATTTTATTACAGATTTCCCGAGATGAATACGAGGTCGAATATAGTCAGAGTCCCAGAGGATCGCCGTTGAAGGACACGTCAAATATTCAAGACGAACAGTCATATATGATCAGCCGTCACAATCCAAATAAGACATTTCGCCGAGAATCAGTAATTGCGTCTTGGAAGAGTTTGAAAAAAGAGAGGGAACAAGCATTGGGCAAGCGCATCGTTTATGTAGATGCTGACGTGTATGAAGACTACTATGGGCGTAACAAGGTAAAAAGATGTAAGAGCGAAAGGACAGCAAACAATCCGCGTATGCAAAAGAAAGTGAAAAGGACATACTCAGTACTTTATAGGTACGATCCAAACGAAGAAAAGGTTGTCAAAGAGTACAAATATCAAGTTGGTAAGGAAGATCAGTCACCTTGTCAGACCCCAATGCAGAAGTGGCATTCAGAACCCTTCCTGCGGCCCGAAAGGACCCCGAAGAAAAAACTAAAGAGATCAATAACAACCCTCTTAAACATTAAGACAAAGCTCTTAAATATCTTTAAGGGTTAAGCGTTAACTTACAGATAGAATTTAGTTGCTCAATACAATGCATTTTTGTGAAGAAGATAAATATTTGGACTTTTTCAAATTTAACGTAGAAAACTTTGCTCAGTCTACCGATGAGGCCTCGAGTGGTTTTATGGAATATGATACTAATTAAGTATAGTTATAGTATATATAGGTATAGTTTACTTGTGATATTAAATTACTATTTAATGTGTGTAGTTATAAACGGACTTAAAATTATACTGCGAGTATAGTTTTTAATGTTCTTTTTGAATAAAAAGCATCGACCACTCATTGTATTAAGGTTTGTAGATATCAATGTTATTAATAAGAAAAATATAATATTATTGTATCAGTTATTGTCATTATTTGGGTCAAGGTTAAATCTATTTGAGTTTTAACAGTGTGTTATTTTCTATTCTTTTGTATTATACAATGAGTGATCAATAGTAATTATTATATAAAGTATTATATAATATTAATTACTTACATGCTTTTCACCTCATTCCTATATTAATAATTGTGTATAAGATTTAGATTTGAGGATATATAACGGTTTTTAATCAATGGTTTTTATTTTAAAGTCTAAAGTACTCAGACTTTTTTCTGTAGTTTAGAAAAACGAAAGTAACATTGTATTAACTATTTACGGATTAATAGTTTACAAGTTATATATATAAACTAATATACAATTGTATTTACAATTAATATTTAAGCAAATATAAAAATATAATTATATATTGTTTTATTTGAAGTTAATTTAAAATTAGCAATAAAATCGAAAATTTAATTTATCATCTATAAATTGAATTATACATATTTACAAATATTTTGTAAATATCAAATGAATATCAAATGAGCTTGAAGTCAAATAATTATTAGTAAAAACTATTTCTTGGATATGTAAATAAAATATCTAAAAATTAATTTGTAGGTTGCAACACCTTGATAACATTAGATTTTAACTACTTATTAAAATTTTATTATGGCTGTCGAAATCGCTTCTGGGTAGACTTTAAATATAACTTTAAACCTCAGATGAGTGTTCGGTAGGCAAAGATCACTGGAATTAACAATGCATGCCCAAATTACAAATTAAAAGTTTTAATGAGATTAAAGGATTTTTCATAAAACCATGTCATCATGTTTTAACTATAGCATTCATCTATCACAGAAACAGAAAGGGACTGACTTACTTTTCATGAACAAGGATTTCTTATTATGTGACTAATATAAAACAAGTGAAAAAAAGATACAAACGGTATTAGATCCAACTTTTTTAATATAACTGAAACCCTTGGGCCACTTTGTCCTCAATTGATATGCTCAGAACTCTTTAAATACGAAATTACATTAAATACAGAACATCTGTTCTCTTCTTAATGGATATTATATTACCATTTCCTATCTTTGGGCTTCTTTAAAGTCTCTTAGTATATACGAGAAAAAATACAGCGTTGGTCAAGTAGTGCGATGCAATTCTCAACCGTAATTCTGTGGTTACAATTACGTTAGTTAGTTAATTCATATTTATTTACAAATACGGTAGAAATCCATATTTTGTGGAGAGGAGTAGTATGCCTTTGACTAATGTGGTGGTTCATACATACCTAATACCAGGAAAAATTAAAAAATGACGGCTGTAAAAATTCAAATATCAAATGACAAATCAATTACAGACCCACGATAGTCAGCGTTAATACATTACATACTATTATAAGAGATAAAATAACATTTTGATTTATAAAAACACATTACATCACCATAACAATACACGTAAGACTAATTGACACCATAAATCGTTCGCTGCGTCTGCGCACGGTTAAGTTCAAGGTGTGGATAGTGACCCTCATAGCTCTGACCAAATCGGGCATGTTGATTTAATGCAGCTCTATATGATTCTGAGAAACACTAGAGATATTTTGTATGGTACAGGTTGATACGGTATAACGAAAAATTTAAGTTATACTTTACAATATGCGAACGCCATTAAGGATTTATTTACTTCATGTTCACATTTAGATAGAATTAAGGACGTTCAAACATGATATATAAACATATACTATTATTGACATATTTGACGACAACAACTTTTTTTTAAAATTTTAAATTAAAATACACAAAACCTTTGTATACATTACTGTTCTCAAATTATTACAGCTGTAATGTTAAATTTATTCCCTAATTTCCTATTCATTACAACCATTAAAATCTACCCCAATCCCAAATTTCCCACGCGGTCGCACCAGGCACCGATACCCATTGACCCATAAAATTAGACACAATGTGCCCTTATGCAATTAAATCGACCAAAATATGAAAATTGATTTATGTCTGCTACATTTTGTTATGAAAAAATATCACACTTATTTTTGTTCTGTTATAGAATCAATGCCAATCGTACGTTAGGCATGTATACTAACAATTATTACTCACAAGACTTTAGGTCATAATATCAAGTAACTAGGCATATTAACGTACCAGTTAAGTAATAGAAAGGCATACGAGATAGGCATGGCATGTTATTAAAATAATCTATGACTAGTATAATATGTAATGGTTGAGAAATAAATTAATAGTAAAGAGTTTTAAGGAAGAGATTCTTATTGTAAAGTTACGCAACAACGATACAGTCGCGGAATTAAATCAGAAACTGAGCACGCTTCACGGAGACATTAATTTCCATTAGGGGGACTGTTAAGGGATCGTATAGCATTGCCACGATCGCTTCGCTTTTATTGTGCCAGTTTATTTCGGTTACAAATCAGTTAAATTTTAGAATTTTATCTATTAATACTGCAACTGTATACTGTCGAAATTGAATAACAATTTTTTAACATAACGTTTATCTATATTTTTTGTATTTTAACTAGATTTGTACTGGTTATTTGATGGTGGTATTCAAGAACGTAAACATAATATATTGGAATATACATATATTTTTTAAAAATGTAATGATATATTTTTTTTAAATGAATCACCACACACAGTATATGACTTATTATTAAACAACCTATGCCTATATCCATCTTGTGAATCTGGAACTCCTACCGCCATCTATCCCAATACCTCGGAACTACATACTCCCAAGTCGATGTGATTAACATAACGTCGGGAGAGATTTTACATGTGTAATGATTCC
Organism: Leptophobia aripa; assembly: GCA_951799465.1. Taxonomy (NCBI): domain Eukaryota; kingdom Metazoa; phylum Arthropoda; class Insecta; order Lepidoptera; family Pieridae; genus Leptophobia; species Leptophobia aripa. The sequence continues at coordinate 3,712,445 of OX637272.1, read as the reverse complement.
AACGAAAACCGTTTGGCACAAGTCCCATTGGCGCTAGGTGGATACAAAAAATATTTCATAAAATTCGTACTTCGTAGCATGTGGCCATGCTTGTAGGCACAGATCATGTGCAGGTATGTTCCTGTCGACTTTCGGGGAACGTTGACACATTTGTTGCCACAAGATTACTGTTAAATATAAATAGCAAAACACAGAGTTTTTGATGTTCTATACCATGTTTTAAATAAAAGATGCTAATGAAATCAACATATGGATCATATAGATACAGTATTGGTTAATGTATCAGTATCTAAGATACTAAAACCAGTCTTGACGTTCTTAAAACTGCAATCGGACACCAACGTATAGATTAAAACGGTTGATAAAATGCTTTTGTAATAAAAAAAATAATTAGCCGCTTGATTACACAACAAAGGTCGAGGCCTTTAGAATTGTCAAATTATCTATGGTTAATGACACTATCTCTATTGTCATTAGAAAAACCTGTTATTTGTTACATTGTAGTTGAAGGTTTCCATTATCACAAGTTCGAAAAAATATACAAAGAGTCGTAACCTAATACATATTTTCCTATAAGGAATTATAAACTTGAGATATTCTATATAAATAATTGGGGGAATTATACTAAATGTATATTTACAATATAATTGCAGGAGAAACATCAACATAATAAATCTAAAATGGTCATTAATAAAATGAAAGCTCCAAATAGGAGCGAAACAAACAACCGGGCAATTAAACAACACATAAAAAAGCCTATCGAACCTCCTTTCCGACGAATATATTAATAAACCTTTACGATGTCGACTTAAAATGAAATAGTCTGAGAATGTTCTAGATTCTACAAATTTGGCACCGTAAAGTTAATTCGATCCGACTCTTTTAATTTTTATTAATGATTTCTATTCGGTTTTATAGCTTATTTGAGTCTAAAACGCTTAATTTATAGACACATTAAAATTTTGTTATTTCGGAATAATATTGTGTATATAATTTTCGTGGTTTTTAAGATATCTCATGTATGTAAACCCTTGTCAATACATATATAACATACAACTATTTAATATGCATGGCGACGCATGTAATTATGTTTAATTGGCATTGTGATAATATAACGCATTAAATTATGTATAAACAATTATACATACAATATGCTCATGAAATAAATTTTATGGTTTTCCCGTAATATAAACATACAACTCTTATACAATTAATAAGTCTTACTTCCTTAACAGCTCCTCGAGTTGGAATTAATTAATTATTGCCTGTTGACAATTACATAATTTTATTTTGAATTGTTCTCTGTATCGACTGCTTTGATTGCAGAGCTTTTTAGTTCGGTAACTGGAACAATTAGAAAGGAATTGAATTATATTAGAAATAATTTTAACATAATAGATGTAATGTACCTGTATTTCCTTATATAAGATTTTGTGGAACACTAGATTACCTTCAAATTTGTTTATAATAGAAGTAAAATAAATCGATTTAGTTCTGCGGATAATCGCGTGACCTGGGCGCCCTTGGCAATGTAATAAGAATAGACTATTTCATAGCCACAATAAGGAATAAATCACCTTATGTAAGCAAGGTGAGGCGAATTTAGTAGCAAGTTCAATTCATAGGGTTCCGGCACGTTTCATATTTTTTTTACTTGGTTTAAATACATTCAATTATCATATATTTATAAGATATTTTATCAATTCATTTTAATAACAATTCTTAAGAAGACGCGTGAAACTACAAAATCTTTGTTAGGAATAAGCTTCTTCTTGCTACTCGAAACCATGCTTTAATACCACCTCGTTGCAATCATGATTGGTTTCTTGGGTATAGAACTCCATTAAAAACAACACGATAATTAAAAGAAATTGATTTCTGATGTTCCAAACTTTTCGATAGGACGTAATTAGGAATAAGTCGAAAAGTTATAATACTTATTGAACAGCCAATAACAGCAGTCAACAAGAAATCCCCCGAACACTGTCTAGACACGTAAATAATGCCTGTCTGGATATCAGTATCCAGGTCTTGAACTTGAAGTGACTTATGTCCTAGCTTTATAGACTAAATTCAGTCGTTAGTACACACAAATTTCTCTATATTCGAAATAAGTAGATAATATGTTATTGTATTAGACAAAAGAAAGCGTTGTACAAATAAGCCGGGTTATAAGATGTTTCATAACCGCTCGAAATACCTAACATTTCGGGAAATTTAATATAACCAATTCTCATTTCACATATTAATAAAGACATCTCTAACAACATCTATAGACTTTATCGCATTAATATTATGATCATTACATGGTATTGATCAGACCTCAAAAACACGTGATATCAAACGTATATTAATTTTCTTACTATTCCATTACATAAATAAAAACTTCAGTTAATGATTTCACCAAACGGAATCGAAGTCATAGAGCCTAAACGCTCGAATTAAAAGAGGCTTTAGGAAATCGCTAGCGGAGATGACGTAGGAAGCTAAAGGTGGGATTACAGCGATCACAATAAGCGGTGCTTTTGCACTTCTTGAATTAAGGCTGAAACAAAATCAGTTTAGCGGTGATTAATAAATATTAATAAGATAATATAAAATGGATGCGATGAAGAGCTCCATTATTATTAATGCTTCGTTTTTTTATTGATGTAGGTAGCTTAGTTAGACGTTTAGTTTTATTTTACCATTTTGATAGAACATTAATACATCGTGAGGAAAGTCAAACCTTTGTCCCAAGAAAGGACACTACTGACGCATGACGTCCGTCAGGTATAGAACACTTATAACTTACTAGCCTATGTTTAAATGATAGAAGAAACGTATTGAGATAAACCTATAGTGCACCTATAAGGGGCACTATCCTTGGTTTTCGTACGAGTAACAGTCTACAATCGTGTGTGATGCACTTCAAGGACATATAAGTGGTTGCTTAAGAAAAAATATACATCACGACTGACGACATACCCCCTGCGAGTTGTGGTAACCATCTGTGTAGTCACTCTACTTAAACGCTCTCTCTGTACGTGTCAAATACTTCGTAAATAATATATAACTTATTCAAGAAACTCAAAGACCGTGCTTCCAAAGGGGAAATTATAGAGTAGTTTGCGTAATCGCGTCTCTGATAATTTAAGGTAAGAATATGAAGTTTTATACAAAGATATATGTAAAGGGGCAATGATGCCTCTCTTTAAAACAATAAGCTTATCTATAGTTACATTTTTTATATAGTTTTTTACATTCCATAAGTTAAAAGTATCACACGTATGAAGTAAGGTAGTAAGGATTCGTTCAGTGAGACCACGACCACTAAGAAAATATATTAGATATAAATATATTAGACTATAAAAGTCATATTAAGATAGAATTTCGTATGACATGACAATATCCTTACTAACCAAAAGCTTCCCGCTAATCGCTTCCTCATTAACCATGGTCTCACTGGCAAGGTTCCAAGGGCCCACACACACTGCGCCTTTGTCAGTCCGTCTGCCTCTTTGTCTGGCAGCCATAACTATTGCATTGTTTTGCAAGGACGCATTAATGAACGCAGTTTTAGATGAGTGTATCGTTCTTGGAATTGCGTTATTGCGATGGTAATTTAAATATTAAAAAATGAAAAATAAAATTCGTCACATTTAATATCTGATCCGGCCTTTTGATATGCACTTGACTGACTGGAATAAGAAACGAAAATATCTTAGTTATTGCATTTATGAAATTTATTTAAGTGTTTATTATAATGATTGTCGCAAATACTTGTTATATAATTTTTAACCGACCAGTTAATTGGCATATTTCACGGCAGTTAATCAATTAGTCTGTATAAAATAAAAAAATACACGATTCATTTATCTCTTAAATAGGTCTAAGATAAGTTTTAAAGTTTACATCTACAATATTTTATATTATTCCCATACTTATATTACTTGCTGGTTTTAATTTATAGATTAAAAATATGTATTAACTCCAACAGACATACCGTGACGGATGTTATAGCTATCGTGCGGTCTGCGGTCTCGGCCGGTATCTTGTGTCCATCGAACTCAGGGGCTTATTTGATTGCATCACTACATTATAAGTAGGGCGCTTAGTGATTTCTTTAAAAGAAATATGTAACGAACGAATACGAACTTGAAAATTTCGTTTCTATTTTAATAAAATATGCCCTTACGTATAGTATGTATAGACATACCTCTCCGTATTTGCGAAATAATTGTACATATAGAATTGCTTAGAAACGATCAATCACGAAAATATTATTGTTGTTTAAAATGATTCTATTAGAGGCTTTATAACCGCCGTATGGGGACTGACGACGGCTGTATACAAGTAAAAAATCTATTACATTAAGTTACAAAGATCACCACATGACTACCATCCGTCGGGCATCGTTCGTGGGAAAGACGTGCCGTGCTAAGGGCACATTTCACCCCCTCTTATAACTGTAAGTATTACATGAGAACCTTGTTCAGTCGTTGCTATTAGGCAATCACCTAATCAGACAAAACGATAGGGAACTCTGAAATACATGATTATGGAATGGAGACGTCCACTTTTCAATTTGTATATGTAAATAATTATACTGCTATATTATCTTAAATGTATGCATTAAAATGATTATATGTTAAATAGCGTAGAATAAATCTCATTTAAGTACGACGACATTGCCAAGGCGACAGCTTGCCAAGCAATTACCACTATCTATAAAACTTATGAGGCTTAGGCATTTTATATATTGACGTTTCTGAAGTCTAATGAAACGTCTGTCACGAATTTTATCTAGATTTGAGAAAACACACTTTTAGAAGAGTTTGCAAAACGATATTAACTAATCTCAGTTACATAGCTTGATTCTACACTCAACAATAAATAATGCGTAATTTTTTTTTATTGTGTATTATATATAACTAAATGTTGCCGCTTAAGGTAATTCACCATTTTGTGGACTATAGACAAAGATAGTACAAGTAAATGGTTAAATAAGAATACAAAATGTAAATTATCTTGATTTAACGCAAGGCGTTGAATCCTTGTAATTCCACAGTGAGTGCAAAGGCATTAATTCTCAATCTTCAATTCTATACGCTAATGTGGAATAATAAACATCTTTGTTCACGGATCACGTTCATTCGTTCACGTGTTCAATTCTTTATCGATTCACACTTGCAATACCATAATTCCTTTTATAAGGGTTCTTTGAATACTAATTTAATTCTATGCATAAAGAACTTGACTGACAATGGATTATAAAAAAAAGGAAACCGGATAAAAGAAACGTAATTCTGTCTTGGATCTATCTTAACATAGGTTGATAATGACAACTCATTACCGATAACGTCAAACGACAGACTTAGCCATTTCTATTATTGAAAATGTTCCTTTTTTATGTGAAAACAAACAAATATCACCAGTCTGTGATCCTTTTGTAATTTTTGAATAAGTGACCGTAAGTGCTCATGCGCTATCTTTTAAACATATTTCCCAGGCCTTGCCGGAACTACTCTTGATTGGACTTTTATAATAAAAGGACTCTTAATGAATTATTAAAATGCTATAGTCACTTAGTTCACAGTGAATCATGGTCAAGTGCCAACGGTCATTCCATTACATTAAGAGCAAAGAACTAACATTATGTACACCGATGAGTCAGACACAGGAAGTGGTACTGCAAGTGCGTAATAACTTAATGCGTTTTAACTTATATCGAGGACAATGGTATTTTACAATAATCTAATTAAAATAGTTCAAATACTTCCCTCAAATGGTATTTGGACTAACGAATGATTAATATACAACAAACATTTTATTATGACATTTAAGTAATCTGGAAACAAAATAAAACAGTATTAGAGATTATAAAGTTTGCTTTCGCACGGGAAAAGTGATACTAAAACAATGCGGAACATAGTTTTTTTACATTCTGGCATAATACACACGGTGCCCATAATGAAATGATTGGAGCTACGAGACTGGGAAACCATCGCTTACACTTATTTCAAATTAAGAACAGAAAACCACCAGATGTTTTAAATGATTAGGTACACATTTCTTTATATTACACTTCTTAGTATTTAAAAGCAACAGCATCATATCACTTGACCCATCTGTTCATCCGAGCGTACAAATCGCTTTAAACACGCAAAATACTTTATAACAGAGAGTGTCGGTTGTCATCCCACCCTTTTCCACAAATGTATCGATTTAAATCGTCCACCACGCCTCCATTAATATGATTAACGTTTTTTTCGTCTGTTCTTGTGTTAATGTATTATATATGCGTTTTAAAACCAACATCTGTATTTACAGTAAAATCAACTTATGTTAATTGGAGTTTAATTCAGCTTTATGTGGACTGAAATTATATAAACAATATAAATATAGTTCTCATACATGGTCGGTTAGCGCTAACGTAAGAAATAAATGGATATTACAACACTCAAACCACCGTGAGCGTAGTGAGAATCAAACCGGGTACCCTATTTGGCAGTCTGGTGTGAAGACCATTGGACTATGGAGTATTTAATAACTGTTGTGGATCATATGCTAAACCACAAATTTTATTAGAATTTAGAACAGTTATTTTACCAAAATGGCGGACCTCGCGTTTTGGCGCACTAAAATTGGTTAATAATTACAAACAAATTATTTTCAATATTATTTTACCTTTAATTAAATTAATACAAAGTTACTTCTACTGTATTTCCTATATTTAATTGCAGGTATTAAACGTTGAGTTTAAATCTGCTTTCATTCTGGATTTAAAATTAGTTTTTGATACTAAATTTGGTATTATATTACATGACTGTGCATTTAAAATCCTTATACTAAATATTGTTGAGTGAAACTCAACCCTTTCTAACATCTAAAGATTTTTAATGCGCTGCAGCAACTAAAATGTTTTAAAATAGCATTAATGCATGTTTATCGTATGAGGATATCTTAATGTGAAAAATTTATTACGGAACGATTTTATTACTTCGAAAGTGTATTGAACACTTTTTGCATATAACTTTCGCATTGGCTAAGCCTAAATTAATATATTTGCGACTTTTAAAGGTATTCAAAAATTATCACATTTTGCACTTTTTAGTTTCATACTTTTTAATAACATGTCTAGTTTACAACTTTCAAGTTATCTAGTTTCATTTCATGTGTATAAAATAGATAGAAAAACATTTGTTGAAACAATTATGTACTCGTGGAAGATGTGTCCACAACAAAATGAACGTCCTACTTGTAAACGTAACGCGACTCTCAAAGAAAGAATTGTAGACACTCAGTAATTCGCCACCGAGACAACAAAAGCCTTAATTCAGAACGTCTGACTCGACAGACAGCTAGTATCTTGATTGACATGGATGTGGCAATCGATATTCATTCATATTCGATTGTGAACTGTGACGTAACAAGAATCGATAGCTCACTATAATTACGGTGAGATATTCAACATTAAAAAAGATTTCATCTCATCTAACATAAACGTCTGTCACAATTCCAGTAACCTAAATATCATATTCAATTATCAATCATATAATGTATTGTCTCGTTAGTCTGTTTAATAAATCAATATCTTAACTTTCTAGATATGAATTCATTTTCAAACGTATTTTCTAAAGACCAAGCGAGATTCATTATTTAGAAGGTTACCCTTGTAAATGACCCTTTTCAGCCTCAATTCAAACCTATATCAATCACATCAATATCACCACAATGTAATACACTACCGTATGTACTTCAATTCTTACATGAAACTAGATGAAGTACATTAGATCAAGTTAGCACTCTTAGCTTTTAGCAACTAATATCTTTGTAAGCTTTATTAATCCACGCCGAATAATGAAACAAATGATAGTGCCCTTTTATAGGTCATTGCCCGTCTGATAATATAATTGGTTTGTGAACAATAGATTTATGTCTAACTTGCCATCAAGATAAACTCACGACTTTGAATTAGGCACGACTGGACACGGTTTTTATCTTCATCTAGATAAACGAGTATATTTGTAATCATATTATAAACGTACAAGGTCTCACAAGATTCTTGGAGCAATTTAAGCCTGCTTCACAGGATTGCTCTAATAATCACTCAAAACTTTTTAGTTTTAAACTGTATACACGAGGAAAAGAAATCGCTAATTCAAATTACTTATTTCAATTTTTTTTACCCATTATTGATTTAGCAAAACTTGGTTAGAAGTAGGTTTAAAATTTTAATTATTCTCCTAGTAATCATTTAGCTTGAAACGCATATTGATGATTCGCAGGATGGAAATTACGAGGAAGCTGATAATTTTCCATTCAAAACTTTATCGGACTTTATGATATGCGACGTTAGCCAATTTTTTTAGTACATTTTAATTGTGAACTTTTGATTATTTATCGAGCACTATATAGGCAGGTATGAGGTTGTTTATGGTGCAATTAAACGCAATTAATGACGCGTCATCGACAACTGCGGTCGTTGAACCGTCATCAGCCCGTTTGATTGATCGTCTTTGCTTATCTGTTGACAATAGACTAAGAGCTACAAGATTACTTGCTACGCCGTATGTCCACGATTTGATAGAATAGTAAATTGAATAGTAAATTCACTAACCTGATCTGTAATAGCTGATAATGTCACAGGCATTATCAGCATATTTTGCTCTTGCACTATAAATGTTAATCCAGAGAATCACTTAGACAAACCTCTTATGTTAAATACAGTGGGACAGTAGAGTTCCACGTTTTCACGTTCTATATGACATCCATTTATACTTCGTATAGTGTTTAAGTTTTAATGATAAAACATATATGCTGAACCGGATATGCCCAAATATCATATAATTCGTGAGCGGCAAATCTTTCTGAGAGTGGTTTAAGGTATTAACAATAGTCATAAACGCACAAAGAACGTGTTTTCTGTAAAACATCTCCCGACATCCAAAATTAAATTGTACCACTTGATAGCTAAAGGATCAAAGAGTTCCTTACGATCCTTACTTTCCTTAGAAATCTTTATGTATCTTGTATAACATGTAATACTTTTCATATCAGAGACGTAAAATTAATAAAGTTATACCGTAACACAATAGTTTTTTTATTTTCCTATACGGCATAACCACACCCCATTCTTTTGCAATACCGTGGTGCATTATTTAACCAAGTATGTTAATAATTAATTTGGTTTTCCCGCCATCCAAATGCAGACTACAAATAAACATAAGAAGCCTCGCAAGGCCAAATGCAAAGCTTTAAAGCGTCATACAAACTTTGCGATTCATAGATCGCTCTAAAAAGCTTTAAACTTTCTCATATAAATTCTCATTTATATCCTTTAATTAATGAAACGACCATTAGCGCATGACATAATAATCCTCGTCACAACAGCTTTCTATTATAATTTTATAAGGTGAAAGTGAGATAAACTAAGTTATTACATTAAAATTATTACGTATGTAAAATTAAGAATACGTACCGCACAAGCATTCGAGCTTATTAAAAGGTTGTACTACTTTATAACTTAATTCCGATATTCACGTCAACATTTTTGTTTAGTTAATAAAACTTGCAGTGTCGCTGCTTGTGAATTTAAAGTAAAAAAATCAATAATTAATAACATTTACTAAAAGCGTTATCTGCCTGTAAATTGCTAATCATTTAACTTTAACGTAAATATTGAAACTCTTTCAAATTGAGGCTTAAATTGTTCAGATACGATGTTTATGTAATAACATAGGTTAAAAAAGCATTCAAAGTTTAACAAACTATGAAAGAAAATGGAAAAAGTTTGGACCATTTAGCTTTTTTAAGTATGCTTTTTACTTAAAAAAGGTTTTAGGTGTAAAATCTCTCATAAAACGTTATTTGAATAAAAAAAATATATTTAAAATTAATTTTTAAATTAAACAAGAAAGACATTAGAAAAGTTTTATCATTTATGAAAAGGCAGTAGCATATATAAAGTATTGCAATAAATCAAGTAATGTTGAAGTAAGTACAATGGCTACTAGGTATGCACCAGCCTCACCACATTATCCTATCTCAAAAAGGGCATCCTAACAGGTCCAAGTGAAAGAGACAAAATTATACCTAAAATGGGTGCGAGCGAGATAAATAGTTTTTAACTGTTCAAATCATAAAATTAGATGCTAGACAAAGATAACGCGACTACAGGTCCCGAGGGAGAAAGAGATAAAACCTGTGACTCGGGAAAGGTCGTTGTCTTGTTAATAAAAAAAAATAAGCGATCTTTTGTAAGATAACCCTGAGTGTTCTTTTTTCGTAAAATATTTTTACTTGGCGTACATAATGAGAGTTTCTAACTGGTATAACACTTTACATCATATTTACATATTTTTTTATTATTATATGCGTAATTTTAGTAAATCTAGTAATCAAAATGCTACCTTCAAAAAAAAACATACATCTTTATCACGTTACAAATTTATTTTTAAAACTTCTATGACAATTACAATCAGTTTGTGTAGTATATTTTTTAAATAAGTGAAACAATGAACTAACAACGGTTGGCGACACCATATAGCGCCCCCAGCCCTCACCGAACCCTCCGTCCCTAGATTTATCACCCCAATTTAGGTACAATCATAACCCTAACGCTCTTACCTAAACCACTTCGACAGGGATCCATGAATCACCACACAAAATAACTCAGTTTAAAATTTACAAACAAGAACCGACATTTTCTATCAGCACGTTGCACAAAAACAATCCAGTGCCGCTAAAGCTGTGATATCAGATTTTGTAAATTTAGCATGGGTTGGAATTATTTAGAACATAAAATCAGTTAAATGACTATAATGGTTTTCGGCTAGGGAAGATATTTTGCGACCTACATGTTACAGGTAATTTATATAAATACATAATTGTTACTTTTAAAATATTTGGAACTATACAATATCAATATTCTACTGTTTGAAAAAAAATCTATTACCGTATAGAACATAACTGTAGACGTATGGAGTGCTGATTTAAACTTACTTTTGATACGAAATCAGGACTCTGTGTTATTCTAAATTATGGCATTTTTAAAGTGGGTTTATTATGTATTTGTATCGTCAAAGTATGATTAACATAACAAGTACCTTTTTAGTTTAATACAAAACTTAAAAACAAAAAACAAGTTCCCGAAGGTGAGATTACAATCAAGGAAGCAAGAGGTGATCGACCTCAACCTGTCTGACATTAAAATTAATTTTAATTAACTTAAAGCTTTTTAGAGTTCAGTATAACGTAACAAAATCGATTCATTTACAGCTAAGAATTATATACGTACTTGTACATAAATTAGGTGCATTTATCTATCAATTATGAGCATAAGAGATTACACGACCAAAATCTTGTGAATACAAGCCTACAACGTCTTACAACATCAGTCAAAAAACATCGTTACAGCATTATATCCTTCATAGGGACGAGAAAAAATAACACAAAGACCAATGTAAACACATATTTATGGCGTCGTTTTGTCTAATAATGTATAGGGTACTATAAGAACATTATATAAGAATCGTTTTGTAGAATATTGTTAATTATATCTATAAAAATAAAATTAGGAATAATGTATCAAAGAACAAAAACAAAAACTCGATGAATCTTCGCACATACGCACTTATCGGTAGTGAGGAGGGATTTGCGATTGCATTATTAAATAGATTGAAAGTTAGTGTTTATTTATTATATGGTTATAAAATTTCCAACTAAATTCTTCAACAAAATAAACTCTGATGTGATAGTGACCTAGCTGACCACGTTTCTTGCAAAGCACTTAAAACGTCTATCTTCATAAAGTACAGTAGTAATAGGAAGTATTTTTAAAACTATAACAATAGGTGGCCCTGTAAAATGCATTTATTTGTAGAAGCTTCGTGTACGCCTGGATATGACGAGACGGAAGCACATTGTGAATTTTACGCATTCTATAAATATCTGTTTATGCGCGGGCGCGAGCTTACAATTAGTGAAAATATATATAGGGAGGTGTAGTAGAGAAATAAATTTAAAATATGTTTTGTGTCTGAGTACAATGGGAGATGTTATTTCTGTTTTAAAATTAAAAATGTATCATAAAATTCTAATGACGTATCATTTACAACTAGGTATATAGGTTAAACACAAACAATGTTGATACAAAATAGTAATAATTCGACGTAATATTGATTAATAATAAAAATGTAAAATATGTATGCCTAAAATTTCCAAGCGAAGCTTTACACCCTTCAATTATTAAACAATACTACTTCAGTTGGACATAATACTTCTTAACGCTCGCTTTGTCGATATATTTCAAGATTTCAACTAAATAATATACGAGGTAATTTGGCAAAGTTTCTGAATCGATGTAATACGCTATTTGGATATGAAAAAATATCCAAATATAAATTTTCCATATAATTACATCAAGGTATCTTGGTCTAAATTGCGGAGTGCCGTAAAGAGAGCCCCGATTCGAGTGATAAGCATAATTCAGAACACACCAACTTAAATACATTAATTTTTTATAGAAAAGAGTAAACGATTCGGAAACCAGCACGTCTTATTCTTGAACATCTCCCTTCCTGACCTAACTATAAACCAATAAAATAATATACTCGTCTAGTTTTATTGCGCCACTAATATAATTAATCAATAAAATTATTAGACAATGAACAATTAAGGCTTATTCATAATGTTTATCATTCTACAACATCAATATCGTGTTTTATCTTTTAAATACAACTCCGATGCCATACAAACACTACTACTACTCTTTAAATAAACAGTTAGTTATTAGGTATCGATTTTTGTCCATGTTAATACTTAACAAAAATAATCGAGAGGATTTTATGAACAATTGGCCACCCCCCGCAAAGCTGTATAACTTATTAATAATTTATATTTACTTCGTAATAAATAATAATAATAAACTGTTTAATGCGTTTTTTATACGTACGTTCGGTTATTAATTGATATGAAGTACTTATAAAATACAACGTAACTTGACTACGTTTATATAAATTAATTTCCTCTACTCAATTTCTAAAATTTTAAAAAGTCGCGAAACCTACTCTTCACAAAGTCCGTGAGAGTATTGCGATCCTAAATCTATTCACAAAAGTGACAGCGACGATCAAAAACTCGATAAGGCCGACAAAATGTACTTTCTACGTTGCGCAAGCTTTTTAATATTGTATTTACTAACTAGAGCAAGTCTAAACGTTCACTAAATGCGTTATGATTTCCCCTATTATGTATCCGAAATCCTGCCTTTTTAACTTTTTATAAAAGCATACTTTTTATAGATCTATTTTGGTACTGTGGATGGGTAATTGTTGGTGAAGAAGCAATGAACAAATTCTTATTTACTTGGGAATAGTAAAACTGATTTATCAATCTATCGAGCGAATTTTAATAATTATTTAAATAGTTTTCATGCTGTAAACTTCATAATAAAACATTCGACTTATTTATAATACATACACAGAATATCCTGATTAACTAGTTCAACAGCCAGGTCCCAAGGACTAAGTTCATTTACCTGAAACAAAAAATAGTAAGCATTGTTATTCACGATATCAATCAGTAAAGTAAAAAATATAACCATGTTAATAACATAGACAATTTAACCTTAACACAGTGAGTTTAGGTGCTTTTCTGCTTAAATAAGGAAAATTATTGTTAGATAAGGTGTAAAAAGATATTATATATTTCTTGCACGAGTTCTTGTAAAAGTAAACGCTTAAGGATTTGATTATCTGATCCAAAAAAGACGTTTTGCGAAATTAATTTAGTACCAACACAAATAAATATAATATAATAGCCTAACTCGACGGACCACAGCCAATATTTATGTGTGATCACAACATCATCTTAATGAAAATATTCATACTTCATTTATTAATAACTGTTATTACTAATGACCAATATCAATTGATTAATATGGCTGTAAATTAATCATGAACACGTAAAAAATCTTCACAATTAGACAAAGGGAATAAAAGTGACAGAGATGCGCCCACGCTTAAATCATTGTCACTTATGTCAAATATAGTATTAGTCATAATAACGTGTACCTTTTATGACACAAAGGTAACAAAAACATTACATGGTAACCGAAAAAATCACATACAAATATTGAATTGAATCGACAAGGTGCACTATTTAGTTGATGATTGAAATAAATTATCATATCAAAATTAATATCAGCCATAGTGGGTCATTTTTAATCAAGTTTTTCCTTTTTAAATTAAAAACGCACGCCCACGCTTACAAAGAAAGTACAGTGATGCGGCAGTGAATCAATCAAGATTCATAATTTCTTCCAGTCTAGACCATTGCCCATCCTGTGGGCATTCAACTCTTGAGACAAAGGACATGTCAAGAACATTAAAAAATATTAGCAGGAAGGTTATAATCTGACCAATTCCGTAGTGAGGGTATTGTTATTTTTAATATTAAGCGAGGTATGTTTTTTAATAAAAGTATTACAAAAACGTATAAAACGTGCTGTGACATGCGAAAGACAATTAAGTACATAAGTAAGTATATATTATGTTTAGATACTATATATATTAGTTATTATTTATTTTTTCATCACACGTGATATTTTGAACTCTTTACATCTGCAAAGCCAGTCATTAAATACAAACCGCGAAAGTATAACTATTTTCATAAAAGCAACTTTCTCCATTACTCATCCTTCGAAAGCAAATTTAATTAAATATTTTTTAATAAAATTGACCTACTCGTACTTTCTAATACCGGATAAAAGTGTTCTCGCAACAATTTATTTAATTAACCCAAATAAATTTCTTGTCATATCAGTGATGCTTACATCCGAAACTGTTACTCAATAAAATACTCAGTTTTTGATTTTTTTCAAGATAAGTATTTATTATTTATGTTAGATTTTACAATTTTATAAATTTATTATGTGAATATAAATTTATATACACATTCATATTCATTGTTAATAATAACAAACGCATGTATTGTAAAAAGTTATCTCCTGAAAATACAAAAAGATATAAGTGGATACTATATATCCAAGTTAGATTGTTCGTGTATGTATTAGCCAAATATGAATGATTGTCACGTGTTTGCATGCGTGGGAGCAATGTAAACTACCGTGTCAGTGGTGCTGGGTACAATGAACGGTACTGATGGTCATTACCACTGACGTTTACCTTGAACGGTTGATAGCAAAATTCGTAGTGTAACTATGGATAAAGCTACAGTCGAATGATTACATAGTCATTTCTGAAGGCCAACCGACTATTATTTCGAATCTGGAAATTTAAATTCTTTACCCATTTCTTGCTAAAGATTCTAGATGTTCTGTAGCTTATTGATCATATTTGTATGGGCAATATGACGCAGTTAGATTTTTCATACATAAACTTTAAAGAGGCGTTATTGGTTTGCGTTTGAAGATTTCACAAAAATCGAATATTTGAATATATATTCTCATTACTTTACAGTGCTTTAATCTTTTCGAAAGAAAACAGACAAAACTTTGTACAAACTACACAAAAACAAGGCAATTTCAAATTTTACGCTAGATGTGCCGAATTCAAAAATCGCATTGGATGTTAGCCAAAGCACTTGGAGTACAGACAGCATCAACATTTTTCATATACATTTTAATAGGCGATATTTTGTTATGACAAATGTACATTGAACCCATGAAGGTCCGTCAGGTCGTTGAACAGGATAATTAATGTTTGGACTCATGTTTTCCGCAATGAAATGTAATATGGAAATTTAAAGGAAAATCGAGGTCACTTAATAGGTTTTCACGTATTTTGTTAAATATACCATTACTATATACTAAAACCGTTCACGGCCACCGCATGCGGTAGATTGCGATAGCGAGAAATCCGAAATTCTGTTCATGTTTTCCTGTTTCCATTGGAAGCGTCTTGTCTCAGCGTTATGAAATTGCGCAATACATTTGAGAATCAATAAATAAGACAATTCAAGATAATAATGTTTACATTTAACAGTAATAATAATGTTAGCGAATTGATTCTTTATCGCGTGATGATTTATTTGGACAGAGTAAATTAATCTTTGTCACGAGCCACGTTCAATTTAAGATGTCGTTAATTTATTTGCTACTTTTGAAAGAAAATTTTGATTTGATCACGATCGACATGTAGGAAGTTACATAAAAACTAATTGCGTGGTGTTAATACACTATTAAACGAATAAGATATGTTAACATTAATAACTTTAAGGAAATTCATAGGATCCATGCCACACGTGCATATATTTTATGTTTAAGTGGCCATAACACATGGGCCATGTTTAATTTTTATCTCCAATTTAATGGGATGCCCTCAATCATGCATCCGTCCGCGGTCATAAACTCTATCTGATGTCATTGCGACAGTTAAAGTAAAGGTTCAAGAAGCAACTGCGTCGCCTTAAATTTACGTTGGTTCTGGTATTGGCTTTTATTTATTTATTTTACGCGATTTGATTCATATAAGTTAACTTGTTTTTATATAATTAGTATTCGAATAACATCAGTGAGTATGTACCTACTACTAGCGTGTGACGCGGACTGGAACGGGCGACGACCGCAGGAAATAGGTTACGCCGTGACGTCATTAGCCACAGACTGTACAGACCGTAATAACGTAAAATACAAAAAGTCCAAATTATACGTATTTACGTAAACTCACACAGTAAACATAATTGATTATACTTTTTATCTCTCTTAATATATTAAATGTTTATTACCAAAACAGACAGTAACCGTTTTTATAGTTTTAAGTATACATGCTTTAAAATATTTCTATATTAAACTATGACAACAAAATCGTCGTACAAATGCCCCAGTAATAAACTAGTATAATTTATATAGTACCGCCATTACGCACTGGTTATATTAACTGTGGACCTATTGTAACACTTTTGAATTATATCAACACAATGAAATATAAAAAATATCTCTATATATCGAAAATTATATTATTTGAGATTTATTTCATTTATTAATTACCTCATCCCTCATAAAATCTATATTTTTCAGCACAAATTAATTAATGAACACATCGGCTGATATGTAAGAATAGGTCATATTATAACAGCGAATACAAAACTCAGGTTATTTAGTGTTAGTATTTAAAAAATCATAGTAAATTCTATGCACGTAGATGCGCGTAGGTTGTACAAGAAATGCGTTGATTTTGGTCCTTGAAGAATGAATACAATTCTTGTTACATTTAAAAGAATACATATATCATTAAATGACACTGTGCAGCAGATTCTCGTTAAATAAATATAATTAAGACTGCGTAATAGCAGTAGCAAATGTGCTATTTACATACGAAATTATACACCAACATTCGTATGTTTGTGTGTAACGGTAGATTGACACTTGTAGCGGTATTGTATTGACAATTAGCATGCTGTGACCCAATTTTTTATGACTCTCTGGTATTGGTATTTGAGTTATTACACATAGCCGCGTCTCCAATTGGACTTTGGTAGTATGTAGAACGAAACTACTTGCATTAGTCTTGTCTTAACTCTACAAATATATGATCATCATGTTCTCTAATCAATCTAAACAATAAATATATAACACTCTAAGAGAAATTCAGAGACAATCACAATTAAAAGCAATTAGTGCGATAGGCATGATGTCATAGTTTACTTGGCGTCGTCTGTCTAGACCTAGGATTTATTAATATTTATGGAATTCATCTCACGTTATGATAGGCTCCAGGAAGATACGAGGCTTTTGGAAAAACACATCAGAAATACAAATTATCTTAAAAATCATTTTCGAATATTTAAACAAAATATTAAGAGCAATTTGCTTATTTATCTCTAAATGGTAAACAATTTAATTTGGTATTTTTAATATGGTGAATCTACCACTAAGATTATTATACAAAATTATTGTATGCAATCGTAAATAATGTTGTTTAAGTCTTATTGTTTAGAAGCCGAATTATTAACGAAATCTTATACTGATTAAAATTACAATGTTCTGAAATTTAATAATATGTTATTATTCTATGCACAAACTAACAAAAACATGTTAATTGGAGGTGGAAGCAAAAACTCATTTCCTATACGACCTTCAATAGTTCGTGTACGGTTTACAAAGAACTCCTTTGTTATATATGCGTATAAAAAACTTACAAATAAAATGTATTTCCTTCGATAATAATATTGTAGGTATATGGTTACATGTTAATCCTAACAACTACTTGAATGGACAAATTTTGATAAAACTGTTAACAGTAAATATAGAAACGAATATGGACATTAAAAACCCATATACTGACACAACTATTTATAAATACCAGCGGGTGGTCAAACAATAATACACCGCATCGACCGTTCATTTCTAATACTGACATCAAATGTCTGTCTTAAAATGCATTGATCATTTTATCCAACATAAAAGACTTCTAATAACATTCTTGTTTGTATGAAGAATTAGTAGGCCGCTGGAAGTTAATGCATTAAATTTTACTTTCTTGATTAAAACCAAAATAGCCGATTTTCGGTTTCTATTCTTTTTCTTTTTAATTTTTTCGGATTCGTTTTCATGCCTTCATGTCCAGAATAGCATGCAATAGCATGGAATTGGAGTAGATAAATTAAATGCAGCTTATTTCGTGGGTACCAGATACGAAAGTAAAGGCTTAAAGTATATACAGAATATCTTGAAAATAGTTTTTAATTTAATAGAATTTGTCTATTTACTTGGCTGCTAAACGAAGATTTAACTAAATACGGAACAAGTCGATTAAAAACAAAAGTTATACACAGTTTCTTATCGCAATATCAAAATTAATTGAATACTTGATAAAACATTTACGTTATCAATTTTAATTCATTCCTATTCATAATAAAGTAGAATAAATTGTAGTCATAAGTAGTACAGTTTTAATAACCAGTAATAATCGAGTATTTCTTATGATATACGATTTTTTTGAAAACAAATACATAATTGCCGAGATACCTAAATTTGTAATTACAAATATGATTCATGGGAACGAAATTTCTTGTCTGAATACACGTGTTTTAAGATTTTGTCAAAAAAAAGGAAATTTATGTTCGTCTCCTGGATTCAAGCAACCTCTCCACCAATTTTCAACCACATGTGTTCAGCCGTTCATGAGTTATAAATAGTGTAACTAACATACTTTCTTTTATGTATATATTGTATTATTTGGCATCGAATGAAACATTTTAATAGGTCTGGTGCAATGACCCGACATTCGCACTCTTGCACAACTAAAACTAGAAAATCAACATTAATTGCTCTATGTTCTATTTATAGATAGATCTTGATTAGATTAACTCGTTTTTGTCTCGCTTAAGAAGGTTTTGATATGGCACTATCAAGCACTATGATTAATTATTAAAGCTCTTAACTCCTTGACTAATGAGTATTTGATTTCGTTATTATTAAATACTTACTCTTTTATTTATATACTTAAGATTTTTAAGTCCAGGTTTGTAAATACCAATTATTATTAGGTCACCACTATCACTACTAATACATACTCTTTGGTGAAAATTTATAATACAAAAACAAAGTTACGATAAGGCTCTTACGGAGGGAGTAGAAACGATCGACAAATCGCAAGGAAATCTCTTCTGCATACTATCCTAAAGCCTTTATCGCAAATTACGTAAAATTCCAAAGTTGCAACACCCGCCAGGCACCTAAAATCACATGTCAACGGTCAATGCAAGTTCAGTATCCTCTAAATGGTAGCGGTTCATTACCCGCCTGAAAGTATCACGTGGGGCTAACAGTTTAATGTCACGTTTATCAGATGTAAATAGGTACCAGTTCGGTAAAGTTATTATCCAAAGACACATTTACTTTCAATGTTACCATAAACAAATTTTATTTATTTAAATACTAAATGTTAAAGACACATTAAAAAGGAAAATGTATGGGTACGCACACACGTTTGCTATTTATGGCGAATTTTAAATGTATGATTCTGTATTAAGTATATAACAATTATTAACGATATATTTATTAGTGGTTAGTGTTTAAAGTTTCTTGTTTGTTTGTGGAAAACGCACACCACAAAGGTGAAGTCGCCTAAAGATTATCTTATAACATAATTGTCTTTCATATTATACGCTATACTAAGCCGTTTCATAATCAGGAATCGAACGACAATACTGCAACAAGTGCCAGCGTTCAGTACCGTCATTCCTATTACCGTTTTCCATCCATATATTTATGTACTGAATGCATAATACAGTTACAGCTCTATCTAAATCTAGCCAGTTTTACCATTTCGTATTGTCGCGAGATATATCCAAAGACATTATTCACACTAGTGAATATATTTTGAAATACAATTTTGAATTCTGTTCATTTGGGCAAATACCGTTACCTGCTTACAAGTTCTGAGAAAGATTTTAAAACAAAATAACGGGCTTGTACCTGGGTCGAGTTTTTACCGAAATCTCGTATGAATCAATTAATTATAATGATCATTAAATGAATCAGGTTCGATTGTGGTGAGTAATTTTATTTATGAGTATTATATTTGGCAGGTGAGATGACAGTTATATTTATTGCTCGCAAAGTATTTTACAGTTACTTATATGAAGTCAAGTAGCGTATACAACAACTTCTATTATCATTGCAAATTCCACAACTTTATTATACTTTAAATTTACATTTACGGAGAGAGTTTCTTCTGTTTACATTTTTTTCAATTAATTTGCAGGCTATGTTTATAGTTATATATAATCTTAATACGCCTGTGTTTGTATTTTTTCCAATATATATATATATATATATATATCTATAAAATTTCAATAAACTTTGCAAAACTAAATATTTCGGTTAACGTTTAAGGGAAATCCGTTCTCTTTTGAGAAAGAAAGAAATGTATTTTGTATTACACAGATTGCATGACATAAAAATATACATATGATACTGACCTTTACCGTGTACGGTGGATATGTCACGCCTTATTAAGAGATAAATGAAGCTTTCACCTCTTCAGAAACTGATATATGAGCATAATGAATTATCTTCCTTTGAAAAAATGCAACAAATACATAAGATAGTTTACCAAAAAAAGATTATTAATGTTTGAAATAGTTATTGGAGTAAAATAAAATGCATTATAAACTAACATTATCGCTCTGAAATGTTAAGTCTTAAAACAATTTGCATAGTATCTGATTGCACGCAAATAAATTGGATTAAATAATGTTATCCAGTTTCATAGCAATAAAATGATTTGTTAACTGATTCATATTTACTACCTCGTGCTCATAATAAGATGACTACATCTCTGATATCATGCTTCTCGTCTAGAAAGGGATTATGCTTCAATGGTGTGTATAAAGTTCTAATAATATCTGCAGAAGGGAGTCTTTAGTAGATTTTATAGGTCAAATAAAATCTTCTTCATATAAATATCGTTATACTTAAAGCAGTCAGAAAGCTAACCAACGCGTGAGTAAGTCTTTATACATGCAATTGGCATATATTTCTCAATATACGATGCCCATAATTAAGACGCTGCTGTAAAACAAAAACGCACATCTGTTAAAATACTCTGTAAACAATTTCGCTGCGAGTTGACAAACTTGTTCCATTTGACAGATGACACATTTCAACCGCCAACTACTCGCGCACTTACGACGCCATTGTTTCAATTTTTTTCCCGCTTAATTTGGCGACAACCGCGTGGGCATCGCGTTTTTTTTTATTCGCGGTGTCGCTAACATGATGACGGATTGATTGAGGCAAAGTACGCGAAATGGGCACAGTAATTTGTAAGTGGGTGTACGGGTTAATGAATCAGAGGACAATTGTAATAATGTGAAACACCGTTGTTTTGTCCCCGATTAGCGAGCACAATGCCAAATATCATATTGACCAAGTTACGTTCATATTTGGGTCATTTTTTGCGTTCGTTTGTCAACTGTCATAGAATTAATGTAGCAACGCGGTCGTATCAGGTTTCTTAAATCTAAGGTCACATTCTACGAGATTATTGGAACATAATATAATTAAGTTACATTGTTAATTATGGGATGTTTTATTCATTTTAGGGCGAATCAAAAATTACCAATAAATAACATAAACTAAATTACATAGAAAACATAAATTAAAATATATGTATACTTTGATGACTTACCCTATATGGGTATAACAAAAAACTTAATTTGAGTTCAGTAAGACATACAATTATAAGGAACTATTACCATAACTAGAAAGGATTTGTGGTTAGTCACACGTCATAAATTAAGTTAATTAGAGCCGAGACGCAGTTAAGTGGAGTAACTGTATTCATACAGCCTTTTATCTGTATAACATACTGCTTAACGGGTTTGGTCATTTTAAATAATTACAAATATGGTGAACTGAGGATCTAAATTCTTAGGATAAAGGGACGAAAATCTAAATCTATTAGTAATACTTAACATCAAAATGTTTCATGTCCCGTTAAAAAACAAACAGTCATAATAATACGCAGTAATATTTACCGCACAATGTTTTTCACTGGTCATTAGTAAGATATCAGGCCGATATTATCTTATCAACCATACTATTGGAAAAAATACGAATGCATCTACAATGCAGTATGACGCATTTTTGACTCTTTGCGCTTCCTGAATGTAATTCTTTAAATATATTTACAAGCAAATCTTCGTAATGACTAATAGATAACGTGAGTTTACGTATATCTAGAATAACATTCACATTTACAAGATTATTTCCTTAGTTCATCGTAATATGCCAATACTCGTTTTAAAATTGAATATATGAATCACATACATCATAGTTTACATAATACATTTTCATAACTAGAATACACACTTCATTTCAAAATATAGAAGACACATTATTACTATGTTTAATTATGACAAATAAAAAAGTTTTTTTTTATTTTGTAAATTTATAAATTACAGACCAGATTTTCATGCGTCATCAAGCTATAGTAAGGCGTGATTTATCTTATGCAGCTCAAAGGAGAATGCATGACTATCTATACTAAATAATTACGCAATATTAACACGTACATAGTTTATGATAGTTCATATTAATTATAGATTGTATATGTTGTAAAAAAGCTCGCCAAATAGATCAAGCGGATGCAAACCAATGGGTTTCCTTTCTATGTGCGCAAGTAACTCTTGCTTATACCGTGAATGCGAATATCGTGAAGAATGTCTTAGACCTGATAATGGAGAACATACGTTAGACATAAAAAGCTCATCATCTACTAGTCTATAAACAAATATAAATGATCAAAGAACCGGAAATCCGATGCGAAGACCGATCTGAGGTCACTGGATTGTTAGTACATGGATTGAATTTTATGACAAGGAACGACATCATTAAGAAGTCATTATACGACTGAAAATACCCAACGTGTTGTATACTTCATCATAATAATTTGGGAGAATTTTATGAATATTAAAAATAAGCAGTCTAAAAAAACATGTAATATTAATGATATTTTGTCAACTTTTGTTATTTCAAGAAGAAGAAAATATATATATATATATATATGTATTTCAAAATATAGTGACGATATTTAAAGGTGTACACAAAAAATACCAGAGACGAATGAGTTTAAAAGTTCTTATATTTAAGAACATAGATACATATAAATCACGAATCGTACATAATAAATCTATATTATTATAAGAACATTTTCCTAAATGTCACGAATTGGCCTATGCAACTAAGGCATGCTACCGTTCTATTTGAAAAAGCAAATTTGCATACGGCTTTCATCATAGACGAGGATAGTAATTGATTCATAAAGGGTTCTGAATTGAAATTTATTGAGTTTTTATGGATACGATACAATTCTCTTGTAAATTTTATTGAAATACTTAGAACAATTTACCAAATACATAATTTTATATTTAAAATCAACGACAGTTACAGTGTATATAAGATATTGAGTGAAATCCAGTTAAACTGGATAGTAACCACCAGCAAACTTAAAGCTTTCCCTTTGAAAAGCTTAAGTGAAAAATCCAGTCTTTCGTTTTAACTCCTAACACAAAGAATGTTTGTACATTACCGCTACCGCTTAAGACGTTCATGGTAATTATGTTTTTCGACTCATTGCAGACTAGCTTTTGTAGAAAAAGTAACTCTTTAAACGAGGGATAAGGTTGAAAATACCTTGCTACAATTCTACAAAGTGTGCTTAGCTTGTTGGTGTAGAAATTAAAGAGCACTTACTTGGTGCATATACTAGGCAGTGATTAGTATATGTATATATAATCATTATAAGGATAATCGATTGTGTGTGTTATTATACCATAATTTTACGGTTTAGTTTAGTATATATTGTATTTATCAAGGTTGGACATTTTACGTTGGACGTTGGTCAACTATCATCCACTAATTAAAATATATTGGTGGTGCAATTAAAAGTAGTTTATTTAAATAACTTGCTAGGTTCGAGGTTTAACTCTCTCACGCTTATGTGAAGAAGTGAATTTTTTGTTCGCATTTTTCTTTAAAAAGCACTTAGCAGCTAGTTTACTGAAACTTTCTAATTAGATCACCCGCAACTATGCAAGGTACTGTAATTATTAATAACTTTATCGTCTATCGTTAGTGCAACGTGTAGGTCGGAATTCCACGCGAACTATTTTCCGTACTTAGCAAGTATAATGGCATTTATCGAAGAATTCGCGATCAGCTGACGAGGATATTTGAATTTGAAATTGATTTTTCATACATATAATCTTATGCAGTATACAATCAAATAGTTGGTTCGGCACGTGATACTTTTTAGTGCGGGGAACTATGAGCTTTCTCATTTTCTATCACAATGTCCTATACAATTTTTATAAGGAAATAGCAGTAGATACAAAATAAGTTGTTACTGATAACGGCCGGTGCATAAGGTTGACTACCCAATAAGGTATGCTATCTGTCGCCTAGTTAGTATTGAGGACAGGCTCACGATAAGATATTAATAATACGATAGACTGAATCTTTATATTGCATGTACCGGAAACTAAAATTCTACAATTACCATCGACCTAAATTTTATAGTAGGTATGTTACATTGTGTTTTATAGGCCTGTTACCCTGTTTTAAAACGTTGAAATATGTTATTCTCCTTAATAACATTCTTTTCCCAAAAATACCTATTTAAATAAATCTAAAAATTAAATCTGAACTTAAAGCAAGTTGTAATATAAGTGACCGTTTCCCGGATCAAATATAGGATATATAGGACACAACATGCCACGAACCTATACATACTTGAAGGTATCAGCGAATAAGGTAGCGACTAGGGATTTTGAGTTTGGTCTGACTGAGGAAGGTAAATTATGCTGGATCACGAACGGCACACTGAACTGATTTATTGTAAATGCCTACTTCAAATTTAATTTATCTAGACTTTCATTTATATAAAGACTATAGAGTAATATTATATAATATGAAAGGTAAAATATTCTGAGGTGACGTACATAAAGAGGTAAAGTTATAGCAGAAGGCTCGCTGGTCCCGTACCTACTATTCGCAGTGACTATTTTGTAGTTATTCTCTGAATCTAAAAAGTATCCACCTCAGATATAAAAAAGGTATGAGCTTTCATTGAAGAGTCCTGCTTTTAACAGACCCTCTATAGCCTGTTCAATACATGCTTGTTGCGTGAGAGGTCATAAGTACCTTGTGCAAAGCCAGTTAAGTGCAGAATATCTAGGGCATCATCAGATTAACAGTTGGAGAAACGATAATCTACAGATAACTGTAACGCGTAAATAGGACCTATCCTTTCAACCCTTTAAACTTCAATAGATTTTCCACCTCACTACCTTCGCAATTCTTAACTTAGATAACACATGCAGCCGTTGTGTGTTTGCTTTCTGGGGAAAATTACGAAAACCTTATAATTATATTTTCATATAGTCTTCACAAAGTCTTAGGATAGTAACAATATTTCCTTGCTGTAGTTAAATGCATATTTATAAGATTCTCACTTAACGCGTAAAAAAAAGGAAACGCAAGATACATATCCGAACGCATCAAGATCAACACTGCACTGCTTTCACTGCATCTAACGATAATAGCTTTTATTACTATCAGAATAAAGATGCTATATAAGACTTGTCACGTTAAGAAAAAAAGAACTTACATTTTAAGAAATAGAGTTCATAATCGATTGAAATATATCTCATACGAGACCACAAAAAGTCTTCCACGTTCCGTTCTACGATCGCAAGGTATTTTATCCGGGCAAATCTTATTGTAAGTGAAGTAATGTAGCAATGTCCTATAATTTTTATTTTAAAAAATAACAAGTTTTTGAAACAATTCGCAATGGGCATATTTAACTCGTAACGGTAGAAAGTCACTACAAAATGGACTTAAAACATGAAATTTTTTGAAAGAAAAGTCCAATCGAATTTCATCTATTCTAAAATGTTCCTAGGTTGGTTAGGATTTATTTTTTTAAATAAGATTATAAAATTGACTGGTAAACCGTTATAGTTTATCTAACGGGGTAGCTAATTTACGAAAACAATTAGTAATTTTACGCCTGGCGAAATTTATGGATCTTGTTACTTGTTTATACTTTCAACGTACGTAATTACAAACTATCTTTAGATCATGCCTCATTATAATAATTGAAGGTTTCACGAATATCATCACTATATGTTCTACATTAATATAACACTGAGGCGAGAGGTCGTATACATATTTCTAGATTCATTTTGCTTAAATAATGTAGGGTTTGTCATAGTTAAGTTGCGAGCAATTTAATACACTATCTTTACAATCTTTGAATAACAAATAAATTAAGTTATAGCTAGAGCATTATGGGTACTCTGCCACAGGGACCACACTTTTTAAATTCGTTTTAGTTTTGTGTTTTGTTTTATTTTAAGTTATATTAGTTAGGTTAATATTAAGAATGTATATAATTAATGTCCATATGTTAGTAAAGTGTGTATTAATATAAACAAAACAAGTTATGGAAAAATATATATGAAACTAACTAAAGCATCAAAAGCCCATATTGTATCACTACAAACATTAAAAATCAACAAACGGGCACAATCTGTAAAACAAATATTTATATTGCCAGTATCAAACCCGTATAACACCTGCGCCAGGTGAGCTTTGTGAACTTATACTGCCTTGCTTATATACTGCAAATCCTAACATCTTATTATGCAATATTTATCTTAGTGATTTACTTATGATTAATATTACTAAGTTACAGATAGTACGCGATGATCAACCGGAGTGTAAATAACTGAATTCTTATTAAAACGAAGTTGAAACGTCTCCAAACCAATAAGTGTAACATATAATGCAAATATGAAACATATACGTGAATATACTATATATAGTAGCTATATTATATATGAACAAAAGACATGTAAACTGTTCAAGTATTCTTCTACCTACCCTACCCCTTAAGGTTTATACCTTACCATATTATTATTATGGTCGCAAAACCAAGAACGGAAGCTAGTAATTGAAAAGTAAGATAATTTATAAAGGTACGTGCATCTTGAGACGGGAAGTGATAATTATCCTCACTTAAAAACCTGTTCGGTGTTAACAAGTATTTTTTGCAATAATTGATTCTTCTTATAAGAGTACTGCGAATATATCTACCTCAAAATAATCAGTAACTTTGCATGTAGCTATCATTTACCCACAACTTTATACAAAATTAAAAACCGAATAGATCCTGTTATGCTAGAAAATTAGAAACCCATCTCTCAATAACAACTTAATACAAAAATATAAAATCTCAAACAATTTAAAATGCACGTACACGACAAAAGAATTTCAATCCATTCCAAACTCATTAAACATTTTCAAGTCTAAATACAACAAATACGACTTTGAATAACAATACTTAAGAACAATTCGTTCAATTTTAGTTAATAAAAATAATTGAATTTTATATACAATTGATTTAATAGGTACATAAACAATTGACCACTCAAATCGAGACTGGTTCCTGCAGCTGCGTGTAATGTTATCATTGTGAGCGAGGTCGATTGCCACATTATAATTTACGAAAGTACAGACGCAAACTTTACTCCCGGGGTTGGTTTTAGCGACTCATTTCAGACTTGAATTAATAATAAAAAAAACCAACAGTTTTTAACGTCAACATTTTGTCTAATAGGATTTCCTTGGCCAATTTTTATCATAGAGAAGAGTGTGAATAAACTCTAAACATATGTGGAGGAAAGGACTTTCTCAATAGAAATAATGTATGGTCAGGACTCCGGGTTCCCCTATCTTCCATATCAAAGGGTTTTCAAAAGGGCTATGTCAGCTGCCTTTTGTCTCACATTAGAATATCTCGCACTCACTTTGAGTTGCTAAACTCTATATACCATTAAATACCGACACCGACGTGTCACTGTAATTAAAGTTTAGCCTAGTTATGATAAACAAATAGATTCGAATTAAATACAAAAAAAGGTTAAGCTGCGAAGAAAAGCTAAAAATATACCATAATGTTGATCTTTAACATATCATGAACAACTAAAGAAATATTATACCTTAATACGGCTTAGACTGGCAATAAGTGACTATACGTTAAAAGTGAATAATTCCACATTGAGGCAAGAGATAAATCACATGTGTATATAAGGTTTAACTGTATAATTGTATGCGAAATCATTTAGTATGAACGGTCGAGCGGTTACGGTGATGTGCCCGTTATTTCAATTTGCTTCGGCCACGTAACCTCGTGTATCGTGTTATGAAAATTTACAATTACTTTGTATTTGCTTATTTCACGCTTGAGCGTACATTCCGCTTGCACAGATAAACCAAGAAGAGAAGCAGGATCTAAATTTCCCAAAATTTGTCAAGGTTCATTGAAACTTATGATGACTTTTAAGTACTGGTTTCAAATCGAGAACCGAATCTAATAGTGTTTTCTAAAAAATATAAATATTAAAATATACGACTATGTCTTAACAAGTGCTTATTAGTTCATTTAATTTTAGCACTATCTTTGATATTTTCTGTGGTCCCGTCGCCAACCGACTTACTTGTCAGTTTTGTTCCTCAAGTCACCCTATATGCTCAACTAGTTTCACTTTTAACATGCGTGCGACCTTACAGCTGGCCTTGACAGTGAGGTCGTTCAATGTGTGAAAAGCCGTCAATAACATTAACTTTCCTCTAAACTTGGCATTAATGGTTCTCAGACTTTTTGTGGTGGTTAAGATACCAAATATGACATGATTAAATATATATATTGAAAATTAGTAACAAGGTATAAGTATCATTTCAAAGTATAAGTTCATAGCGAGACCTGGTCCGCATTGAAAATTATGATAGATGGTTGACCTATTTAAAAAAAATAACCCAGATTTACGTTTTTTATTCCGCACGAATAAATATCATGGTTTTTAGACAATCAGCTACAACTTAAGAGTCTAAGGAATACCTTATTTCTTAAATTATGTATAAAATAAATTTGACATTAATATTCAAACATTATCAGTAAGAAACAGCCACTTTCACTACAAACAAGCCCATTTGAAAGTGTTACGAAATTTTACATTAAACATAATATAGCTTTCTTAATTCACTCATTTATATGTTTATGTGAAATCCAATGTGATTTATTATAACACTTTCTATTGAGTGATTAAATATGTGCGACTTAAATTAACATAAACAACGCTAAGAGTAATTTCACAGTTAAGGCACACATGTAAAGAATTTGACGTAAAAGGCAAGTAGCCACGAGGCGATCGATTACAATGTCGCGATAACGTTATCACTACTAGGAAGACAAGAACCGGGAAAAGTTATTGCGTGGTCGTGATTCATTTACGTAGTTTTAGAGATATTGTATGTACAATATATCTCGAAACGACTTAAAACATCAATAATTTGACAGATGTTTTGTATGTTTGCTTTACAATTATAACGAACAGCGAACTAATAAAATGGGCAAATAAATTATGTATGCTTCGGGGATTTATTGATACTGTTTGGTTAGAATTGTGTTAATAACCTTTATTAGTATTTTAATTCTGTTTACTATGTATAAATTATAAGCACCTAAAACTGAATATATGTGACAATTTCGACCTACTTTCAGACAATTGCGGCTATCTTAGTGAAAATCAATTGTCGTGAATGTAACATATTACAAAAGTGTATTGTTCTCACCTGTCAATCACGTGTTTTAAATTGTTCTTACGTCATGTTACGTCAGAAAATTAAAAAATTACGCTTCAGCATAGGGGCCTTGAGTATAATATATTAGAACTAGATATATATTTTGTATCATATGGTAAGATGTGCATTTCTTGCACTACCTCATATTTCTCGGTTTTATTATTTTTTTCTTTTAGCTGTCAATGTATATTTAATATTATGTTGTTGTGTCTCTATCTTGTCATAAAAGTGTGAAATAATAATATAATAATAAAGAGAGGTATATGACTATATACGGGTTTTAGTCACGTATGTCATAAATATGACCGAGTCCACAAAAGCATATACACAAAATTACACATAAACAAATTTAAAACGGAAATATCAAAATTAAATCACTCATGACAAATGAAGGTATTAATTTAATGAGCTCGACCACATAAATATATAACATAGCACAATAAATATAAGGAAATAATGAGTCCTTTGTCAGAGGATATGAATATACGTCTTTCTGTAATATCACAATTTACGATCGCAGAGCTCTTGGTTTGAAATGATGCCAGAAATAAAAATTTTCACAAAACAATTCTCAAGTCACATCAAAACATCCAAAAAAATATTTTATTCCAATCAAGTATTTGTGAGAGAGACATAAGAAAATATTTTTTTTTTAGTTATTTCCATTAAATAAAATGCTAAAACTCATTATATGAAAATTTGTATATAAATTGAGACATTTCTTGAAAAGACACAGGTGATTTATATAAAACATTACACCAGGACGATGATAAATAACATTTTAATTATATTTTAACGGAAACAATGGAAATGTATCCTAAAATTATTAATAAAGTTATGTGTAACGTTTGTGTGTTGTCGAGGTTCTATTGGTACAAATATAAAAATTGAGGTGTCTTTCCAAAGCTGATTTATGATGAAGTATATGACGATCAGTATATTAAATAGGCAAGTGATCAGCCTTTATTTCTACCGTAATTTTTCCGTTGCCTCTACTGTGTTGACCTCCCCATGATCAGATCAGTGATCAGCTCCAACAAACCGTAATCAATCAATTATTTTCCATGTCCTATTCACGAGGGTTTCCATGAGGAAACCGGGAAAACACTATAAATAAACATGATTACTTGGTTTATCGTATCCGACTACCTCCGTTATTTAAAATTCTATTCTACAACATCAGTATTAAGAATGTCACGTTTGTACAATTCTAGTAAATATCAAAAGTCACATTACCACAGTGATATATGATCTCGAATGTTAGCTCTCTATTGTAGAAAATTGCGGATAACTTGTGGTCGCGGGAAAGTCTATAAAATTGTTCACTTTCCAAGCTTTGTGATTTCACCGCGTCATTGTGTCATCTGTTCATCTATTGTCACTCGTTATATTTATTATTATTGAATTGTATTCATAAATATTTACATTAAATATAGACAGATATAAAAAAACATTTGAAATTGACAAATTTTAAATTGTCGATCCCGTAATGGCCAAATATTTCATAATCATATAATTGCTTTACATTACAAAAGTAATTCTTACGTAAAGATCCATAACTTAGACAATGACTCGGATTTCCTTTTTATAAAAGGATACGGCAATTTTACAACATCGTTTTTACTTGATAACAAAAGTAAAATAAAATAACAGTTGAAACCTGTGGCTATCCAGCCAACTCCTCAAGAGGATTGTCGAAGGTCGAAAGGTTATCAGAAGGTAAATATCAACCATAAAAAAATACCTTTATTAAACTGTTATAGGCGAGATCTTCTGACTTACTAAAAAAAATAGTTTTTTGTATTAGGATTTTTGGCTTATCTATTTAATAAAAAAAGTAATTTTTACGCAACATTATCGCGCTGAAACATAAATGGAATATCGAGCTGTATAACAGGAGCACATTTAAAATGCCGATTCTGTTATATGTTTGTGATTTATTCAACTGAAAATAATGTAGTAACATAACTTTCTATCCATTTCAAACTATTTGTAGAAGACGAGCGTTGCAGATATAACAGACTGTTAGTTTCAGGGTGTCAGGTGTTAGAGGCCAGGTGCAAAGCTATGCAGAACTGCCCTCTGAAGAAATAGGCCGTAAGACTATTTCTGTCTATCAAAATGTCACGCTGCCGTTACGCCAGCAATGTTACGACATAACAGCTGACTTTGTTAATCATTTACTCGGCTTTCAGTACTATGTTCAGAATATTAATTTGATTTAAATATAAGTGTTCATCAAATATTTAGAGCAGTTTTATTGAGTTGGTTTAATGGCCTATATACATACGAACTTACTCTGTGCTGTGGGCTGTGAACTCGCTTACCTGAAAGTATAAAATAATGTAAAAATAAATACTTTCATAATAATGTTATAACATTACGTACAAAAGACACCCTGCTTAAGTTATATACAACGATTTAAATGAATTCCCCAATAGCAAACTCTTAAGTTTGTGAAAACAATTTCTATGTTGCCACAAGCTATTTTAGAGCTTATTAAATAAATTAAATGTTTACAATGTCAGACGTTCGCATAAATTTGTGAAATACCCTCACTCAAGGTTAATTACGCATTGCGTAAGAGATTCCGCGTCTATTTCCAGAAATCATAACGCTAAAGATTCACTTTTCCTAATTTCAAACGCGTTCATTTGAATTTTCTTAAGAAATCATACATTAACTGTTCTTTAAATACGACAAATATAAGCTGGTTTAATAAAAGTAGTAACGGAAACAGATCAAAACACATGCCATCGTAAATGTGGTGTATACTAGGAGCGAAAGCGACAAGCGAGGCGGATAGCGGTTAAACAGCTGAAGTCGCAGTCATGGTTTTTTTTTTTTTTTTTTTTTTTATGTGAGAGGAGGCAAACGAGCAGGCGGGTCACTTCGAGTGATGTGCCAACCGCCGCCCATGGACACCTGCAACGCCAGGAGGCTTACAAGTGAGTTGCCGGCCTTTAAGGAAGAGGAACGCTCTTTTGGTAAACAACAAAAAGTTGTTAATCTACCTTGTGGTTACAAATTCCCTTTTCTACTTAATTATACAGATTATTCATATTGTTTTTTCTTCGGCAAAAGTATATTATATATCAAATTGTGTTAGGTAGGTACTTTTGAAACTTCACTTATAATGTATTATTAAATTTACGTTTCTAGATATACTTTGTTCCTTGACGCCCTCGCTGCCACCGAGGCCACAGTCTAACGTTAGCCCACATCTCAAGTGTTGCGGAACGTGCGATGGACCGCGGCCGATCTTATGTTTTTAACTCTTTCACAATATCCTTTGTTACAGATAAACATTTCTTATAAACTTGAGCACTTAGCGTAATTAATGTTATAGGATGCCGAGAGAACTGGCGGTTCTTTTGGTTGACTCGGATTCAAATCATTAGCAAAGAAATGCCAAATATTTTAAGACTAACCTTTCTGAGTAAGATCCAAACTAGACCAAAACATAGCATTGAGTGAGGGTGGTCATATATATCGCTACTATACTAGGTCATACGATTATCATCGATGAGTTTATCTATAATAATGTGTATGTAAATTACTGTTTAATTTGTTAACCGATGTTTTGTCTACGAAAAAAAAATTATAAAAATCATTAGAATATTATCTAAACGTCTTAAATCCCATTCCTTTATTTGCAAAACCTTATCCAGAAACAATTTACGGCAAGCAAAAAACAATAGCTAATCAATTGTAAAGGAAAACGCGATTTCGTTTGAGTAGTAACAATCGCCGGAAAGCATTAAAATAAAATATACAGTGACTTTTACTTCTATCAGTTCATTAGTAGTCGATATACATATATTTATTCCTTGCGACCGGCGTATAGAAGAGACTAAGTACTCATGTATAATCTACACCACTTGTCTTGTCTTGTCTATGTTAAAAGTGACAATTCTAACATACACAAGACTGTGTATGACGACATTTATAGATTTTCATACTAGATATTTAATTTAACTTTTTATCAGCACCCACTAATGTAGTTAATAAATTTTTATCTTGCAATGAATACTGGTAATTAAGTGTCAAGATAAAAAGTATTTATACAGAACAAAGTGTTCATACCACATAAGGATCTTGTTAACAGTTCTGTACATAGCTCTTACATCTAAGGTTACGGGAAGAATACAGTTTGCAAATAGATTCTATCCTGACGCCCCGCATATCAAAGCGACATCGTCAAAATGACATTTATCCCGAGGTTAAACGTCAGTTATTGCGGTCATACCTCTAGCGATTCATTATACATACCTACGAGGACAAGTAAAACATATCTTAAATAGAATAGAAACAGTGCTTATTAGTCTGACATTAATCTGTATGATAGTCCAGATTGCATTACAATAAAAATTATCATTTAGTTTATTACATGACGGCTTTTACTCGTATTATTAGTTTGTATAACATCAGAATAATTCTCGGTATTAATTGTTGAAAGAGGTTATATTATAAGTGTGACTGTGTGTATTTTCGACATTACCACCCAATTAAAAATAAACAATTTAGTAAATAGGACAAGGAGGATAAAAATTAATTGAACGCATTACAGCAGCAACAAAAAATTAATTTCTTTATTGCGCACATTCAACCTTCATGTTACGAATGCTGTGAAAAATTCACAAAATAACAAAAGATCTATTATTTTAACAACATATTATTATTTAATAGTCCTGTTAACCATGAAATTACATTATGCATCTTAGTTTTTGTTGCAAAATACCTTCGTATAATTTCGCTTATTTCAAACCTTGGATGGTTCGTGACTGAATGGTTTCTACGTAATAACCATTAAAATTGTGGTTTTTCAATTACAACTCAGGCGTTCAAAATCTAAACGTCAGGATTCCTACATCTAGGTGCTTAAAGTTTTTTTATTAGCCTCGTATCGTATACATCAATAGATACTTCACTATTTTCCCAGAAAGCGGTTTAAAAAAAAACTTTGTAAACATTTTTATGTAATTATTCTTCAACTCAACTAAACTCGAACTCTTGAACTCAATACTTTTAACAGGAATAATCTAAAAATAAATCTAATATCTTAGATATCAGACGTGTGTCGGTAAGACAAAGGGCAATTTATGTTCACAAATAGTTTGTAGTGGGCACTCGACTGGACTGAAGACCCACTGGACTCGACAATGCTTGACAGTTATATGATTCAATACCTATATCATATCGAGGATAATCAAGGATCACATTATATACTTCCGATGTAGTGGTCATGTTATTTATTAAACAGACGATAAAACATTTTAATTTAATAATATATTGTGGTCAACTTTTGTATGATCTATTCTACAGTTTCGAATATTCGTTGTCTGTTTATTACAATCATTCAAAACTAAACGATATGATAAAATCACACAAACTAGAAGAAATAGCTTAACGACCTTACGAAGGTTTTTGCACTACCAGGCCTTGGGCCCAATAGTCTACCACCTTAATTACCTAATGTTAGACATTACAGTCAAATCACAATAAATACATTCTTATCTGTTTGACTTTCAAATAACTCTTCCAGACATTACTGACGTCATACAAGTTATCTCCACAGACAATTTCTCGGGTCACTTAATCTTCAGTAATGATGACCAAATGTATCAATCTCATTTAGTTTATCTAGAACTCTTTCATGCAAATATACATATATAATAAAGATACATAATATATCTTTAGAAACGACTCGTTAGTACAATGAAATACCCAATATATCAATACACAATAAAGATACTTGTTAAACTATAAGCTAAATCTATATTTATCTAAGCGATATCTTATGGATGTCTGTGCATTAAACACGTGTTTCTTCTGTCATAAATTAGTAATATCTAAAGCTTGCTGGTCTGTGTAACATCGATTTATGATTCAAACTATATAATATTATTTAAGATACATCTTATACTAGATTCCTACTATTAATGCAAGTAACACTGTCTGTTTGTTAATCAATCACGCCTTTAAAAAGAAAGAATGGACTTCATGGATTTCCATATGAATAGACACTACCTTGGAAAAGGAAGGGTTTTATTGTGATGGGAAAGGGGTCGTAGAGGTTAGGATGAAAGTTTGTATGAAAAGTAACGATGTTACGGATTTATAATTAACGCGAATGAAACCGCGGGCTAGAGAAAGTGGAAAGGTAACTTCTTTAACGCTTAAAGAAAGTCATATGAACTTCATATATTTTTCACATGAGACACACCTCCCAATATAAAATAAACCTTCGTGTCCAATTTACGTCTTTATGAAAACTTAAGACATTGTGATTCATAGCACGTGACAAAAATACACAAACAGAGGTCTTTGTCCTATAATGGCCTTTAATAGTGCGATATGTATTACAAACGACACTGTGACATTTAAATTTACTTCTAAATGGGTGCTTATACAATTTTGACTATATGCGGAAATTCTTTAAAGGATTTTTTAAAATACAATCTACAAACAGGTAACATATACGCGTATTACTAACTACATATTAATATATAATAAAATATCTAAAATAAATTGAACTAAAATATCTGCCTATGACGGTTTAAGAATGGATGATGACTCTTGTAACTTAATTGCCCTAAATGGACCTAAACGGACTTGGAACGAAATTAAACACGCGCTACAGATATAACGCGATGGAGAATCACTGTAAACGACCTATGCCCCGTTGAGGAAACATAAAGTTAAGCGAGTCATAAGTTGCTCTCTAACAGATAGATAAGCGTCTATCATCCGTATATAGTAAGCGATAAAATTGCAGACAAATCCGACTAAAATCAGATAAGTTGAGCGATCAAAGATTTACATTTTAATTATATTAATAACAATTTTACATCTATGAAACTTCTTTCATATTTGTTTGTGACCTAAATGTGAAATGTACCACGGCTCGAATTCGCCGCAAGCGAAAGCAGATAATTTTATAGTAAGCACTGAATTGGAGTAAATTACTTTCCACATGTTATTATGCTTTTATCCTCTCGCTAAATAGCTTTTAAAAGCCATTCAGCGAACTGTTCAATTACATTTATATGTAAGTATATGAAGCTGTATTTACTCTTTCAAATTCTGTATTTATTATTGGAAAACTCAGTTTGTAAAACTTATCTATTCAAAACACATACAGTACCTTCTGATTTATTTTATTACTAGGCTCATTAAAAAGTGATCCGGGTGATGCCTTTGTCGTACGTTCAAACTTCATTCAACAATCATTGGACTTCAAATAGCATCCTGGCATGTCTCCTTAGCTGGAATAGCCCATTTACAGTATCTTCGCGTGCAATCGATCCCGACTCTGACCTACTTACGCACTTGAAGACTTACCTGCTTATGTTATTACATTTATTCCAATCTATTTACCAAATGGAAAGCGGTTTTCCTGTACCTAATATCAGGAATACGTACGGTTTACCATTTCTTTTAATTTAACTCAATATTGTTCATAACATTTTGCTTTCGTATAGTAAAATAAACATTCGTAACTAAAAATCAATTATCACAACGACGCATGTCTTGTTCCAACATGCTGACATGAAGGAATATTAAATGAGGACCCCCGCTTTAGATTCATATTAGATGTGGTTTAGTTATAAAATTATAACCCAGTCAGCGCGTCTTGGCCTCGGATTTTTGTTTCATTGATAAATTATATTTGTTTATAGACAAGTATAAATTGTGAGCAACCTTGGGCCTAAGACGGCGGTTTGGTTTGGGAAATTTTCTAACGATGTCTAACATAGAAGCAAGTGTCAATTTGACCAACGCCATCTTTACATTTAATTACTTTTAAGTAATTAAAAGTATATAAAGATATAATAACCCTGAAAAAAGCTGCAAGACAAAACTTTATCTTCTCTAGCATGCCATATTTATTGAATAGATTTCGCAGACTAATTCAAAATAAATTTAGGTCTGTAATTTTATCAGTACAAATATCGCTATCTTACACCTAGATAACAAATGTAGGTCGCGAATATGAGATTGTTTGGCAAACATTGGCGCGTTTGTTTAGGCCACTCTTAAGATTTTCGATGATTTTTTTCTTTATAAATAAACTATTTTACCGTGTGTAAAGAATCTAATTTGATTATAAATGTTAAAGTGAAAAACGTTACAGGATGATGAAATACGACTATATTACTTTAAGTATATCATAATTATATTGTATAAGCAAAGTATATCGTAGATGTATTTGTACAAGTAATGTTTGTCTCAGTTTAAAAGAAAAAACAATAAACAAAGAAGTTTAGCAATCGCTGTACGATTTTTCCACCTTTTCATTATCCCTTACAATTTTTTACAAACTTTACAGCCATTTTGTTTCAAATTACGCGAACAAGAATGTGTATACACTTCACGGCTTTATATAAATACATATTTTACAACTATAGCAAATATTATCATAACACAAATGTAACAATTCTTGAATCTCTTAGAGTTGATAAATCAAATATTAGTAAAAATTAGTTACTAATATAACAATGAGTTTACTATGTTGTTATAAGTTTTACAGAGTTAATTTGGTCGGTAACCATGTGAATTGGTTCAACAATATTTAATTTTAATACTTTATTGCTTAAGACATTTCACAATTGGAGCACGGCCAAACAGCTCCCTAGCGCATAGGTGCGATTTATTAAGGTTACAAATAATTGTATATATTGCATTATCCGATATATAGAGTATAAATTTATTTCGGAGGAATTACTACAAAATAACTAATTATAATACAGTAGCAGAAGTATTTTTATAAGTTCTATGCATATAGAGTAAAATATCGGTGTTTATTACCTAATTAGATATTTCAAGTCATCGCAATAACAGCACTTTACAAGAGTGTAATTATAAAAAAAATCAATGTGATATTTTTCGCACCATCAATCACCAAATAGGCAAAAGTCATAAAATATAACCGTTAAAAAAACCCAATATTGACTAGTCATTAAACAATCTACAAACACACAGTACAGTTCCTAAATCCCGACCTCCCACAGCCCCGAAAGTGGGTTAATGCCAAGCCCACACGAGCTGTGATTGACAGACTTTCGTGTTTAGATGTACTTAGAACTTTTTATGATAGACGATTGACCGCGATAAGTAAGAGATGAATAATCATATACGTCGATATGACCTCTTTTAACTAAACACGCCGGAAGTTGTTTTTTATTGTTCGTTGTTAAAAGGATTTTGGTGCAGAAACTATTAATACTGTTATACTGTGGAATCGGGTCACTGAAGGTCATCACCTAGTTTGTACGAAAACTAATGAACACATTAACAAATACGGTGATAAATATTTCAGCCAAAAAAATTTCCAACGGTTTAATTATACAGCTTAGCGGTAAATAGAAGTAATTCAAGATACAGTCTCAAATATCGAGGTTTTGGGTACAGATGATCGAGCAAATTGTAATAAAAAATAATATACGTATGTACTTATAAGAGATTGGCCGGGGTTATATTCCATAACGATTTCGATATTGCGTTTAAATTAGGCTTGAAAAATGACACACTTAAGTAATGTAAGTGATGTTAATAACATCAACTGTTACATTTTCATCAGTATCAAAAATTAAAAAATTTAAATTGTATTTTCACGGTCAGTAACATGGCGACAACGATTAACAAATTAATCAAAATGACTATTTTTGTAAATAATAATTATTTATAACAAATTTGCGTTTTTTTTTATAAGAAAACATATTATTTACCAAATTAGTTTAGTATTTTATATTTAACACACATATGTGTATTGTTTATAGAGGCTAAATATTTCCTGTAGCTTAAGTATAAGAGTTAAATATTTTTGTTTATTCGAGTATTTACCAGTCAAACAAATAAACAAAACCGTCGATTTCACTTCATTTTATTAGAACGTCGAATTGTAAATACGAGGGCAATCGCGACTTTTATTTGCATAAAACTTCTGCGGAGTGAGTTCATTGAAAACAAATATTGGTTCCTATCTAAGTTTTTTATTGTTTTTTTTTCAGTTTTCCAACAGTATAACTGATAACAAAACTCAACTGTAATTCGAATCTGTTTTGCGATTTCATTAAAGATACTAAGTGTATTTCTTTTAAAGCTTTTACAATCTTTGGTTCAATCTTTCCTCTAAAAATCTTAATCTCAAACCCAGACGTATCTTTAAGAAACTTGTATATATATGCACTTCATAACGAAGCCTATTCATGGCCGAAGCCTACTCAAAACACGTTCTGGTAACCTAAAATCCTTATTATTGTCACGTCAGAATAAACGCGCCGTTCAATACAATGAGCACCAAACATTACCCGGAATATGTCATGTCATTTAGTAACGGCATTGATCGATTTAAACAAATGCATACCGTTATTTTAATGTCAAACGGTCGACCACCTCGTGAACCCCTGTAACCCCGAAAAACTTCAAACTTTCCGATAACAATATACGTGCAAGTCTGACAATCTAGACAGATCAATTGTAGTTTTATGCAAAACTAGTAGTAGCTCTATGAAAGGTAATTTTTGCTAATAATTTTTCAAATTCCTAAAGTGTTTGTACCTTTCTTTATTCATCATTAAAATGTGTGAAATCGAAAGGTTATTTAGAGAAAACATCCTACATGTAACACTGGGTACAACTTATCAGATGTTGACACCGTACTATCTATAGACATTTCTTAGATTTGATATAAAACCTTGGCTTTATCCAGGGGTCCGCATAAATATAGCCAACCATATATTACTTTACTAATAATTTATTGTGTCGTGTAATATCGGTTTGTATAGTATGGGGACATAAATCTGCAACTATTATGATTATTGAAGAGAGATTGAGATATTATTGAACATAATAAGACAATTGAAATAATCTACGTACACCCCAGCAAACTCAGTGGTATTGATACGTATGCTTTGAAACCAAAATGTGTAAGTACTAAATTCTTAACCTAAACAAAATCTTAAACTTTTAATTAGCCTGATAGCTCGTTAGAGTAATTGGGTATGGGGCCATCGATCACATCGACCCAATTACACCGAACAGCTCAAGCTCCCAATCTACTTTTAGACTACCTAGACACAACTAGCTCGAAATACCGCGAGATTAGCCTATCCGCGAATAGAGACGTTGAATGGCACTAAATAGGCTTTAAGGCTATATATTTTGTTAATTATTTATCATTTAAAGACGAGTTGTGTCTTCTGATGTTGCAATAGATCGTTATTTTAAAATAGAGTTACTGGTAATTACATTAAATTTTAGTTAAAAAACAATCGTCTCTCGATTATAATACGATTCACAGTTGTTATAAATAAATAACTCAAATAAACAAAAAGTGTATTCCGCGTCGTTGGTCAATCCACGTTTTGCGTAGTATAACGAAAAATCGATAACGACCGTTCCGTCTCTATGACCCAAATTATCCCACTCGACTTGAGGACGCCACTGAGGTGATTGGCTCTATTTCTGAATTTTAATTATTACAAAAATATAGAAAAATTGAGCCCTTTTATTTGATTAACTTCTGGCAGTACAGTTTTTGGTATTTCAGTTACATGAATTTAACTAGAAGCTTACAATTTAAATCCTACATTGCGCACTGTTGGTGACGTGAGACACTTTGTATATTTAAAATACAATTAGAAACATTTAAATGCATACATTGTCCAATCGCCAGAGAACTATTTAAATTTCATAATATATCGTGTATGAATAAAAATTATACGGAAATATAGGTCAGAAAACCGAACAATACGTATGAATTTTCCATAAAAGAATTTTAATTTGCTATTAAAATTCAGGCGCACGCAATTTAACAGTTTAATCGTGCAAGTTCAGATATTTCAGTTTAAAGTGAATATATAATCTGTTATTTAATCTTTTTAAGTCCATTTTTATACATTTTATGCGTTTTATTTAAAATTATGTATGTTTTTTGTATTTAATGCATTATAATATACAATATTTATATTGTTATTTATAGCACCATAAATATATAAACAGATACCAGCATTGAAACATATACACTAAAAAATCACAGGAAGGCGCTATAACTAATGTAATAAAAAATTAATAAAAAATATTGACACACTTTCAAATAAAATCGAGTGATATGAAATTAGTGTTGAGTTGAATGACCTGTTATCTATTCATAAGTAAGTCACATTATATAAACCTTCGTAAAGTTTGCGAAACTATCATTTACATTGCAAATCCGTAAACAAGGATCTGTTAAGGCATTATCAAACAAGTCATATTACAGTCAGTAAGAAAATATTGTATGTTTATTATCATCAGCTTGATTGCAAGGCTTTTGGATCTGCGTAAACCGTGTCGACATTAAAAATATAGATTTTAAAATAAAGATTTTTCTAAATTCAAAATAAAGTCAATAAAGAAGGATAAGTTTAGACTAGCTACAAACTTTTGGTTTTTTTAATTGCAAGACATCCCATTTATTTTTTATCATTAAAAAAAGGATAGTGTAACGAGAATAATTGTAAAGTAAGCTCATTATTGTATTATA
The DNA here is from genome assembly GCA_951799465.1 of Leptophobia aripa. NCBI lineage: Eukaryota > Metazoa > Arthropoda > Insecta > Lepidoptera > Pieridae > Leptophobia > Leptophobia aripa. The sequence continues at coordinate 3,669,753 of OX637272.1, read as the reverse complement.
ATATATTTCTATACAAAGTTAGTTTTATACTTGTTAAAAATTACTACACCCACCCATACAGTACGTAGTAGACTTTTTAAACGTTAGCATTATTCATGTTTGATAAACCCTTATGCAAATACAGGAAAATATTCCATTAGTGCATAATTATTGTCGATGGTCGAGTTTAAACGATTGTTTCCGTGGTGGTAATGAGTGCTTTAATGTCATTAACTGTGTTCCTAGTTAATCAAATGCCAGAGGAGAACGCAAGATTACTACAAAATACTATACAACTTTATTTGATAAAAATGATTTCAGTTTTCATGTGTACTATCACCTCATATTATATAAGATCGCGTAAAACAAATTTCGATTTTCATCACTGGTTCGCTTTAAAAAAATTGGGAACTCCATACGCGATTCAATTATATTATTACATTTGGTCACAAGATCATTGTCTCATATGACAAAATTAATTAAAATACTAACTTATAAGGTTTGTATACACATTTTTTGAAATAGATGTTTCAAATTCGAATTTCCGCTTTGGTGTCAAACATAAAACGAAGGTACTCATAAGTTTTTTTTTAGATTTTATTCAATTTTTTTCTTCATAATACACACGTTTTTAACACATGTAACATTATTTTAATTTGTATTCATGTCGAAAAATATTTTTCAGAGCAGGTACCAAGATATCTGGATCATAGTAAAGAAACCCGAAACGTCCCAAACCGGCTGCAACAATAGATTTTTTATCTCTCTCAATCAGAGTGAACAAGAAAGAAACAGGTACAGCTTGCAAACATGTGTTAGCCAGTTTTTGTGTCAGCAGGTCACTTATAAAAGAACAGTTTTTAAGTATTATCGAGAATTGGCTTTAACGAAACAGCTTAACTAATTCGGAACATATAATATAATAATACTGAATTCTAATAATTAATTATGCTTTATTTTAAATTTTTTGCCAGTTTGAAATAAAAAGTATTTCCACGTATAAATTTAATTCCAACCTTCAAGATACGTTTTGTGTTTTTTTTATTAGAAAAAGAGGAAATCGATCATGCTCAGAAAACACTTCGCAATCCATAGACAACCTTAGAATGAGTGGATGCGTTGACGGCTATTCAAGGAAAATACTGTTAACTTTACTATTTTTGATATCACTTATTATCAGATAGATATCAGTTATATGGCATACTTTAAATTGTCTGTCATTATGAATCGTAGTTTTTAGTTTCAACCGGATCTGTGATCACATAAGTCCAGTCTATCTCAGTTGAAATCACGAACCTATTAAACGTATGAACAACGTCCGAGCCGCAAAACCGAGTCGGTTTAAATCCGCTATTGAATAAACTTCAAAAGACCGTTTAAACTCGGATTTATTTAAACTTTTTTATCGCTTCTTTAGACCATTGAGATTGAAAAGTTATACGAATACCGTCCTTTACCATGAACAAAGTATAATTTTAACGATTTATAAAACTTGTTCCGATATAATAAAACCAACTACCATATATTTATTATATTTTACCGTAGGTATCAATTTTTTATACATCATATCTCATCTTATATATCATACAAATATAATGTCTATTTAAAAACCACACCATTTTTATCTAAGGATTAATCATCAAAATAAATATAAATAAGAAAAGATTGGAAGCCATATTTCTACGTAATTTGCATTTTACTTTGTCAAACACCGCTGCAAGTAATAAATAGACCACAGACGTTATAAAGAAGTCAAGTTTCTCAAGCCTGAGCAACCGGTTCAAAAAGAAACTACTGCTACTTACCGTCGCTAAAGAAATGTACTAAACATTAAATTATCACACGGGAATAAAGCGGCTACGCCCACGTATCAAGGCTTAGTTTACTGTGACTAAAACTGTGTAACGTGCTAATTTGTGGTAATAATTATTCAATAATTAATTTACCAACGAAAATAACATCGACACACATTTTAATCTAGGTATAATTTAAACATTTGTAGCCGTTTCATATGTATATTGTACTAGCGTATCCTTTTCAAATAATAATTATACAAATTTAATAAAAAAACAAAGAAATTTTACACTGTAACTTAATTCTTGTTTACTATCTGTCGACCTTATTAAATAAGGCGAACGTCGATTGACGTGTGGAATGTTTTTCGATTATCTTATCGAGTTGCATTATCAGGTGACATCTATGTAGGACCCACTTGTACAAACAAAGTTATTGTTTAACGAATTAATTTTTAAAATATTAGCAGTAGTATTATTACAATAATTAACACAACGTTGTCATTGCGTAAATCGTAAATGAAATTGATTTATGCTACAAAACATTTGAGATTTAAAAAAACAATATTTCCGATTTTATAAACTGGTGGCAGGTGAAAGTCGTAATTTGACTTACTTTTGATGATACCTAAGAATAGATATGTATATTTGAATTTCCCTTAAGTTTGTTAAATAAGGGAAGAGAAGAAGGTTTATTTTTTAAAGCTTTGCGTATTGTTCAGATAGAGATTGAGTTGAGGTTCAGATAAATTAGGACAGGATAAGGACATTATCTAATTCGTACAATAGCGTAATCAGTACACGTTATTTATGAGGTACATATGAGAAAACAAGACCGTCTTATTCGGCTGGTTAGATATAATTGACTATACCATCTTTTCATCTCCAAATTTATATATTTACAAAAACTTATTCATTAAAAGCTCAAGTATTCATCAACCTGTAGGTCAAAAGATTTTGCAAATGAGCGGTTAAATTTTTGTATGCATATTATCAATGCAATCACCACATTGGCTCCGATTTCTCACAAACCTTCAAAACGTTGACGTAAATAAAACTCCTATATCGCGTGTCGACTTAAATTTAAAATAGAACAAGCAGTTAACGCTCAAGATTCAAATATATATTGTCGATTAAAAGAATCAAGACTAAATATAGGTTTAAATATATTGAAACGATAATCTAGTCTTAGGATGAACAAATTAAATGTGGGGCATGTTGACTATGACTTTAATTTTTATACATATTAGTCTTAATAGCCGACGAAATAATGTATTATAGAAAGACTTCTCTTTCAGATTTAAGGAGCGAACACGGGGTGTGGTCAGCTGATTCAAAAGCAGATGTTAACAACAAACGCATATCGATTTTCTGGAGCCAAATATCCCCAGGCCACGAACAGGTGTCCATAACACGTAATTTTCATTTGTTGTAGGGTTAAACAAACTAAAACATGACAAACCTTAATTCCGGAGCGTCCCTGTTGCTTCAGCAGCACATTTTCAGGCTTCATATCGCAGTGTATAATTCGGTTTTTGTTCAATGCGTGCAAACATTGTAGCAGACTGTGAGAAAACTTGCGAACGAGTTGCAAAGAGAAACCCTGGAACTTATTCTTCTTTATCAACTCGTACAAGTTTATGGATAGCAGTTCGAACGTTATGCATGTGTGATTTCTGAACGTAAATGAATCGAACATGTGTATCACATTCATCGTGTTATCTTTGTCTTGTTCCCTGAGGTGTTCCAATATACGGATCTCCTCTTGAGCCTGTCTGTGGAAACGTTTTTCATTCCTTACCATTTTCAGTGCAACGTTCTCTCGTTTCTTGTGATCGTACGCCTTAACTACTTGGCCAAAACTACCCTTACCAATCACTTTGAGTACCTCATAGCGATACGCGATGTGGTCGTGCGGTATGTGGATGTAGGAGCCTTGCTCGTTGTCGTACTGGCAGTTATTGGGAAAGCCGACCAAGCCAGGTCGCTTCTTAGCGTTCGCGCCTATGAAGTACACTTGGGGGTAATCGAATATCTCTCTGTGTTCGTAGGGGGTGAGTTTGTTCATGTAGAGCTTCATAACCTGCTCGGGGCTAGCAGCAGCGGCAGGTGGGCGCTTGTCGGGCGGCTGCGCGTTGGCCGCGGGCGGAGCAGGCGGCCCGGGCTCCAACGGCGGCAGCGCCCCATCCCGGAGCAACGCACGCCCGAACGCGTGCGCGCTCCCTAAAGGCATGTCGCCGGTCATGGCCGAGCGGCCGCCGCCACCTCCACGCACTTCGGTCGCCGTGGCCGTACCGACCCACGCTCGCTCAAACACAGCACTGCACCTCACTGCACTTGCACTATTGGACGGCGCCACCCTGAACCACTACAACACATTTCACAAACGATTGGAGCAAGAACGACGCTTCCACTCACGGCACATTCTGTCTCGGGCACTGCGAAGGAGCCGCCAGTGATGATACCGTGCGACGCGAATGTGATACGCAAACAAAGACCCCCTTCCTTGCGTGTCGGCCCGACGACAGAACCAGAGAGAAAATAGAAACTGGTCCCACAAAGTCATTGAACCGTTCGACTGCGCAGATAGGCGTAGTGTACATAAGTGCGAGCGAGATAGCTATTGCCATACTCATTTCTTATAACCGTGTCATCTATCACAGATGGCGCTGAAATAAAAATATATAATTTGGTGGAACTCCTTCATGACTGATAAAATACTCATAACAAACAAACGTACATATTAATCAAGTTCAACAAGCAAAATTCTATATTTGTTTTGAACAAATTCATTATGGAAATAGAGAATTGCAAATCAAATAAATTTAAATATGTGTATAAATAATCAAAAGAGTTTTTTAATATTTTCTAAATAACAACATAGTTTTGTAAATTAAACATCATATTTACGAGTATGCTTTTGTTTCTCTAAAAGTCACACATATTCACGTGCTTTAGATAATTTTAGCTTAGCAAACTCATAAATAGACAGGCACGTGAGTAAAAATTACATAATTATTTTAAATTACTATAACAAAAAATACCAGAACATAGACGCTAGGTGACAGAGTCCTCGTGCCACCAATGGGTGTAAGTTGCCACTTCACTCCATTTCAAACCAAAACATGAATTTCCATTCTGTCTTTGTAATCGATACTTTAGAATGGAAATTATACTAAGTTTAAGGTTTAATCAATTATATGTTCGATATTTTTTTACATAATAAAGAAACAATGGACAAAATTAGACACCAGCTATTTAACGTCCACATTAACTCTTTTTGAATAGTAATGCACCCATCAACATTTAAGGTGTTCCTTCAAACGTTAGCTCTTTTGTCGATGGATTACACATAGTCGCGCCATCTAGCGTCAGATATTAAGTAATAAACTGTGCATCTTCCATCCAATCCAGACGTCTTTTTCAACTTCGTATTTCTGTCATTTAACATATTTTATGTACAATTGCAGTGATTAATTTAAATTATTTTTTAGATAAAACATGATATTTTCGTGTGACAAAACAGTGTGTGAGTTTAAATATCAAATTGCTTTCTAAGTAAGTAAAACCTTTTCTTTTCCCATAACACCTTACAAAGTGGTTTCTTTTTTAATCTCATAAATTACCCTTTTTGTTGTTTGCTGACTAATACATCTTGTATTCATGCGAGTGGGGGTCAGAATCATGATGGTTTAATAGAAGTTAAATTTCACATCTTATTTGATACCCAAAAATAATAGTTTTATTAAGATTTAATTGTAGGATTAATCTTAGAATCAGTCATTGTGACGGATGTAGGTAGTATATTTCAATGACAGGATACTGGTTTGTAAGTTGGAACTAATTACAGTTCTTCGGGTATCTGATCTATATTAAATTTCATTCTACTAGTAACTTGTTTGGAAACCAGCCAGTACCATTGTTTATATTTTATAGCTGATTTATAATACATAACTCAAAATTACATTGTACATAGCCTCTCAAGCTGTTTCATTATTACTGATATTGATGATTCATTTAGACTGTAGGAATAAAATGAATCATTACAGGAACCTTAACTCTTTGTCAATTAAGAGTTTTGTGAATTTTGTTTATTCATTTATGTTGTGGGATATTTCTTCATAATTATACTTAATTAGTTTTATGTGATATTTATATCAATGATTACATCGACTCACATTTCAATACCTTAATTCTTTCTTAAATTACCCGGACATTTAGCATCCTTCTTTGTACAATTCAAAATATGGTGTTTATTAATAAATTAATGTAGGCTCATTTTCAAAAAATATGAGAATTTAGCCTTGTCTAGTTATAAATAATCAAATCACAAATTATTAGTTCAGTTATTAAATAAAACCAGGTATCTACAATAAGGAAAATCCTTGAACCACAGACAGTGTAAGGTTTGCTTCATTTCAAAACAATACATTTTGGACTAATTATAAAACTTATATTATTTTGGATTAGGTTTAACACAAGTTTTATTACATCATAACTACATGTCTAAGAAAAAGACATTAAAATTAAATTTACTAAATTTTACACTTTTTGTTTTGTTTTTTATAACTTGAAAGTTAGCAACAATGATGCTGATAAATATTTTCCCATTATTTTTGTTGGTTTGAAAGTCCATTATGAATTGTAAGGTATTATGTCTTACTAGTATAAAAGAAAAAATCCAGTAACAATAGGTCAGTTATCACTGTATTATACATTGTTATAAGATAAGATATTTTACATATTTTGGGACATTTTTCTTTGACTGTGATTTGCCAGGTAGAATACAATTTACCAGTTACTTTTAAAAGAGAACTTAAGCCATCGGTGATTTAAAAATAAGAAAAACTCATAACATTTTGTTGGTTCACTAGCTAATACTACATTTTTAACTAAAATCCTGGTCTCAATAAGAATACTGACTGGATAATTGTATGCAAATTTGTGTTGTAGTTTTCTCAATTTAAGATTTAACTTTTTTTTAAATTTAAAATGAAAATATTAAGGCTTTCTTTATCATATAGAGATCTCTATTATTACAAAATTGTATATAAAATTGTATGGTGGACGAGTCTAACTCGCACTTGTCCGATCTTTTAACAGTGTATTTAGTTCTATGTTAATGATAAAAATGATTTCAATAACCATATCAAACTTCAACTAATCTTAAGTTGAGTAATAGTAGATAATTGATAAGTAATGTGTAAGCTTCATTTATATGAAAATTATGTAATTGGAAAATTAATTTTACAATTATTATTTATTTCCAACAACACATTTCTTCATTTTATTTATTTTTAAAAGCAACATTCAGTTTTTTTAAGAGAATAAAACACTATCATTAGGACTTTGTAGAGACTAATAGACTAATACAAATGAATCAATATAATTAGTGGGCTCGCCCATACACTTAATTAGGGAAAGACTAGGAGCGGCTAGATCTGAACTTGCTTGTACGTGTGTAAATTGTTTTATCGATTCCGTTACGTACCTTGTTTTAACTTTATATATTTGTAAACTTAAATACGGTCTATTACCTGTATTCAAAGAGATTTTTTTAAGATTATACACAATGTATAAGGACATATCTAGTTATGAGGGGCATAACAGCACATTTCACGGTAAATCGACACGATCCCACGATGCAACGTTATACGTGACCTGACATTGAATGTTAATGTATATTGTATACCTGAATAGTTGTTACGTGCTTATGTATGTATGTAACAGACGTGTGACAGCTTTTAAAAGGAGCTTTTTTACTCTGCAGTATTGAGGTTTTCCTTTATCCTTTGAGTGGTAATAGTCTACATGCGTAAAAGAGCTTGAATATACTTAGTCTTGCCATAAATATTGTTATAAAGAAAAGCACGATTTTTTTTTTATACGTAACATTTATTCCTTTCATAGTGAGTTAGTTTAATACATCAATATATAACTATTAAAAATATACAATGTTTATTCGAAGTGGTCTCCATTGGCTGCAATACAGTCTTTTAAACGTTGAGGCCAGTTATCAATAGCAGCACGAACTCTTTCTAGAGGAAAATTCTTCACTGCCAACCGAATGGATCGTTTTAGGGACTCCAAATTATCATGGCGTTTAGAGCAAGCCTTACTCTCTAAAACTGACCATAAATCATAATCCAATGGATTTAGGTCAGGACTTGACGACGGCCAGTTTTCAGTGCTGATAAAGTCCGGAACGTTAGTTTTCAACCAAGATTGGGTGGATCGAGCTCTATGACCCGGTGCCGAGTCTTGTTGAAAGCACCATTCTTTGTTATTGAACATGGTGTTAGTTAAAGGCTTAACTACCGTCTCAAGAATGGTATTTTGATAAACTTGTGCCGACGTTTTAATACCTTTTTCACAAAAATATGGCTCAGTCACCCCTTCATAGCTAACACCCCACCAAACCATCACTGAAGTGGGATAATGCCCACGTTGTACTCTGTTTACTAATTGCGAAGCTTCTTTAGAGCTTCCAGCATAAATACGGTCATTTTGTTTATTAAAATACTGCTCAATTGTAAAAATTTTCTCATCCGTAAACAAAATTTTTTTGTGACGTCCCTTTGCGTACCGCTTAAGTAGTTGTTTGGATTTTACCACCCTATTCTTCTTTAAATTATCAGTTAAGAAGTGACCAGTACGTCTCTTATAGGCTGCAAGTCCTAAGTCATCTTTTAATATACGCGACATGGTTCTAGGAGCTATCTTCATCTCCCGAGATAAAATCTTTTGCTTACGGACAGGATTTTTTCGAATTCTTTCCCTAACTGCTTTAATCACCTTTTTCACACGAACGGTACGTGGACGGCCAGATCTTTTTCTGTCACAAACAGAGGAGGTATCATTGTACCTATCAATAGCCCGGTAAACAAACATTTGACTAATACCAAGCGGGTGGAGGGTTTTAAAAATTGCACTTTTCTCCATACCTACTTTATGTAAGGCAATCACAGCGATTCGGTTCTCTTTATCACCCCACTCCATTTTAATATAACAAAATATTTAACAATATAATGGCGCGAAAATAAGAAAACACATCAAGCAATCATATAAAAATGACAGATTCCAAATTCAAACGTAATATTTTCTTTTTTTGAATAGTAACAGTATTTATGGCCAGACTAAGTATTACTAATGGACATTACACGCTGAAAGTTCATCTATCAATCCTTTTTAAATCTTAAGACGGAAAGAATGTAAAGGAAAGACAAATCGTACCGTTTGATTCCTGTTGGACGTATCATGCCTAGTCATAAACTACAATAGTCTCATCAAGTCTTCGTCAATACAATTATTTTAGACTTAACAACTTTTGTTACAATTTAAGTAACTTTTTACACGTATTTGAAAGATGAAGCATCCCTTAAGTTCCAAATATACTCTTGGGGCTCGTCTGAAGTTTTCTCATACGAAATGAATCGTTTATCTACGTATAGTTACGAACCATGGTATATTTTTACTCAGTTGACAAACAGGAGACAAGGGTTTTTTTCTTTCGTTTTTATTGTCACCATCCCGATCCTTTTGCTGCATAGGGCGTTGACACATGGAAGCTTTTAAATACGCCTCGCAGATGAGTCACAGGTCAAGCATGATTTGAATATTTTTATTCAAAAAAATATTTTCGTGTTCACTAATTGTTTGCATGTTACTGATGGTGAACTCAAGCGGTATTCTTTTTTTATTAAAGCCCTTACACGAGAAACCCGCATAGTATCTCCCCCAAAATATTAAATTGTCATTAATTAATCGTATAATATACATCAAAGATGGGTGCTCTGAAATATAAATTGGTTATCCTTCGTGTTAAATTTAGTGTTTACGTAACAAGTATGTTTACGTACAAAGCAAATGCATGAAAGTGGTTGCAAAATTGCTTATGTCGTTTTAATAATTGGCACATTAACAAAATATTAGGTCGGTCGAACGAAATCTTAAAGCTAGGGATGTCTCTGCGTCCCTAAATTTGCTATTTACTTAGTTAACGCAATTTTGCTCCAGCTTGTAATTCTAGCACTCTGTAATGTATCTTAAAGAAAAAAACCGTGTTCGTTTTATTTAATCTTTTTTAATATAAAGTTGTTTAAAAATTGTGTATGCGAGTAGTAGTTTCCAATGGTTTATTCAGTTCTTTCTAAACACAAACTATTAATGTACTAATACAAAAATAGTTCAAAACTCGATTTAATAACAAGCCAAAGAATGCGATCGGCAGACGTCAAAACGTTACGTACAAAGTGACGCGCGTGCTTTTTTGTCAAGTGCACTACTACTGTGCTACAAAAAAATATATTTTATTGTTGTGTCAATTATTTAAGTATGCATAAAAACCAATTTCCGACCGTCGTTCTATTTATAAATCACTATAAGTGATATTCTACACTATTCGTGGTCCAATTTTTTCAGATAACCAAACAATCTAATTTAATAAACTTGTATCTATAATTCTCTTTCATATTATTATATTATATATATATATATATGTATGTATGTACGTACCGGTTTCATTGACCACCTTAGCAACCATCTATGATATCATATACGATATGATCTATTGATAAGCATCTTCGTAATTAATTTTATCGTAATTTGTTTGTCAATCTTAGGAATTACGCCATCTATTGGTGAAGGAAATAAAAATCTTTTTTTGTATCGCTAACGACAACTATGGACAGAAAACATTATATGAGTTGACGAAACATAGATTGTTTCTGGTTTATTATATGACGGTTTAAAATAAACAGTGATAGATTCCAAGAGTGTATTCGCTGTAGGGCGCTGGATTACGCAAACTTTTTGTCATACAAATTTGTCATCAATTAACTGAGTTACGTATCACAGATTAAGATTGAGATTCCGCAGCGTTGTATTGATAAAATATCGAAACTGTCTTTTCTTTGAATAAAAAAGCTAAAACTGTGCATTTCTTCCATTTATATATAAAATTTCTTTGACATATTTACAAAGATACACCTAATCAGTTGCTGTTGTGTGACAGTTCTTTGTTATATCTTATCTATAACATATTTTGGGTTTTAACCAAATCGAACTATTTCTTTGTCTTTAAAAGTTCATTGTCGTCTAGAGATTTTGAATTTCAAACTTATCTATTGCCTGTTGCGTCGTCTATTCAGTGTCTATGTTTCGTAATTTTCACAGCAATGCAATGTGTCATCGTGAGTTTAAAAATAATATTCTTTATGCGAATGTAATTGAATTTAATCTATATCCTAACGTATCAAATCTTATAATAAAACATGAAACTAATTTGTTTAAAATGAGTTTAATTAGTATTAACAAATAAATAGTAGTTTACATAGAAGTTGAAGTACAATAGAAGTAGTTACAAATAAAAAAACTACCTAATAAATAAAATTTTGCATTGCTTATTATGAATTCACACATACTCGAATTATATCAAATATATCAAATCTTATCAAATTATAAGATACAAAAATATACACAAAACATTGAGCGAGTGCTATTATGGCGTCACTAGTACACTTGCATTGGACGCTTGGCCTAATTGAGACAAGTCACTGATTTTCAGTAAGGCCATTTTGTATTTATCAAATTTCAAACTGTATATTAAAAAAAAGTTTGCCTATTAGGTACTACATTATATATTATTATTACTTTTACAGTATTATATAAAACTGGGAAGCACTGTAGCCACACACAAATTGATACCATTTCCCTCTAATTAGACAGCCTGTATAGAATCCAGCCTCGGCCGACATATTTATGACACATGTACCGAGCCCTAAGTTATACACTTGTTTTAATCAACTTCTGAAATAATACCCACCCACTAAATGCTAACATCCCCTCTGACCTTTGAAACACATGTCATTTTACGCGAAACCCAATACTTTATATGAGAAACGGTAACTGATATGGCATTCAAAGGCTGTTGGATAATAAATCGATATATTAACGTGTGTGTATAACACACATTATAGAGGGAGAATGGTATTCATGTCCTTAAACTGAAAAAGATACCCGACCTTTCTAAATCACTGCCTGAAGGCCCCAGTGGCTAAGGTCGAGAAGCTGTATATATATTTACCGGTCGAGAGAACTTCGTTAGTGCGATTCAGGGTCCATGACGTCATCGCACTGATTGTAGGTACAGATCCCGAATACTGTAAATGTAATGTAATGTAACATTGGATTTCCTTTGTAATTGACTTAACCCTTTTCAGCAAGCAAGCAAGAGAACACATCATTAGCTGAATATTTAAAAATTATTTTTGTTATGCCCGTTTCAGTCTTATCGGTGGTTTTTAACCGCATCCTCTTAGATATAATGAATTACATCGCTGGTAAGGTAATTAGCACATTCAACTGTAGATCTTGAAGTCTCGGGTTCAAATCCTTGGTCAGTAATTCGCCAATGACTAGTTAACCAATTTGTATAAACCCGTACCAGACCTTATCGTTATTTTAAACGCAATAGTAATGATTAAAAATTAATGCCGCTTTACGAATACTGATAAGAATATCGGTCAGTAAAATGTTTATTGTGCAACCATTAATAGATTGACTATTCATTAATTTATTCCTATTAGTTATACGTAGGTCTACAGGAATATATTCGTATTAATTGTTTACATATAAATGTATTCAATTTTAATTAGTTTAGTGTTATGAAATGGATAGTTTTTTTTAGGATCTTTATATAAATAATAAAAATTATTTTGTAGTTAGTCTCTGTCTGTCAGACATTCGAAACTTGAACATCTACTTGAATGTAGTGAAATATTCGCAAGGTTTTAAATGTATGTGTGTACTTCCTCCGCATAATACAAACTTACTGGATTCAAACTAGTTTATTTATACCATCTGTAGCGAGATACTAAAATAACACGTTGCTTGTTGCTTGTCTATATTATTGTATGAGAAATAAATATATTAAACATCAATATATGACAGTGCGTTTGACTTTTTTAAATTATTTAAATTATTAATGGTTATACGTCTAATATGACTTGATATACATGTAAACGACATTATTTGACAATTAGAAAATATTAATTATATTTGTATTTTTCGCAAAATTACCAGTCCCGAATTATACATCATAGTTATAAACTGATTAGACTTAGACGTTAAATCTTTTGTTTTTATCTTATTTAAATACATTTGAGCGTGCAAAATTACATTGTTCTGTCATAAAAAATTGCATCGATGCGTATTGGCTTCTATTCCCTGGCGGTTCGCCAAAATGTTATAGTAATTAATGTTGCTGGCTATTTATTAGCGTCTACTTGTTGTAGTGTTATTAAATTCATTGGTATTATAATATTCTTAAGGTTCTTTACGCTTTTATAAAAAAAATATACAACTCAAAAGACGTCCTGGTTTTCGCTTATGTATTTTCAATCCAATGTCATAAATTGGCGATGTGCCTATTATAAAGTTATTTACTAATACTAAAAGTTAAAAATATATTTTTATAATTATAAATAGCACCTGTTTCCCAAGAATACACGCACTTGCAACAGTCGTTTCCTAGTCTCTCGTCATAATTATCTTTCACCATGGCTTACATGTCGGTTATACGTGATTTAGATCCGAATGAATTACATTTTTAGTCTAAATAAAAGAAAAAGAACCAGTTGGAATACAATAAAAAAACATTATTTCGACGTAAAACGCACAAGTGCCTATTAGCTAGCCTAATTCTGAGACATTCGTCATTTGGACCCTCATTCCGCCGTCCGTAAAGCCAGAAGCGTCTGTGTAATGTCTACTGATTATTTGCCTATTCTTATACCAAGAGAAATGCTATTTTATGTCTCCTTCCACATACAACGAGAATATTACACTTTAAATGACACATCCCTTTAAATATGTCAATCCGTTTTGAATTTCGAGAAGTTCTTTATCGTAAAATTTTTGTTGTCTTCGTGTTTTCTCTTTCAACGAATAGTCAGAATTATTATGTCGTAATTAACAAAGCATTTAAAAAGACTGATGGAGGTTAACATTATTACGAAAGCTTTGTGTTTAAGCTTTTGTTCGACTTTAAGAGTGTTCGTCTGGTCAGTCATTGTTTGTCATTGTAATATACATGTAAGTGTATGAGTTATCCAAAAAATATATGTAGTATATTAATAAATATGTGTAATAATATTAGCTGTTATGTCCGACTCTTAACGACTGTCGACAATAGGCATCTATTTGGAATTAAAGCTCTTAAAACTACTATCAAAAAAAGTTTACACAGATAGAAAATAATAATAATTTAAAATTAAAGTCTATGCAAAACGTTAGTAAAGTCTCCTATATATTAAACATTGTTGTCAAGAAGCTAAAAGCTACCATTACCTAATAGGCTACGGCTGCTACATTGAGGTCAAATGCTTACCTGTTACTTGGAAAAGGGCAGTGACATTGTATTATTATACACACTGATATATTTAATGCCTGCCAATTAATAAAATAAAGGTATAATAACAAGTGACTTAATTCTAGCTCGTATTAACATTGTTACGAACATAATATGTATCTAATTGGCGGCACCATATTTTATAATTAAATATTTATTAAAAAGTACATTAATCATTTTATAAATATTAAGTTTAAAAAAAATTACAGCAACAGTTTTTAAAAAGTTTAACAATAATATTTTTAATGTCACAATTTCTTTGGATATACGGTATTAAGATTCTATAACTAAGAACATGGATAGATTATGGGAAGTAATTATGTAGTAATTTTCCTTGCATAAGTGTGGGGTAATATAATTACTTTTTTTATAAATTTTAGGTACTAGTACAGAGAGAGGCAATAATAAGCATATAATTGTTGGTATGAGTTTGTGTAAAGTGTAATCCATTCAATGATTAAACTTAAAAACGCCAATGTAATTAAGTATAGAACTTAGCTTTAAGCATTTTTTTTTTAAATAATCTGACCGGTTCTGCTAATGGACGCATCTCAAGATAAGCCTATTAACTTATTAACTTGTCATACTGATCACGAGATGAGTCTTGAAATATGTCTTAAAAAATATTTCTGCGACATCTTATTTTACTCTGTTTAAGGCAGATATTTATCTTTTTTTTCTTATTAAGATTTTTATCTTTTAAATTTTTAACTAAAAATAGTTCTATTTATACACCTAGAAAAGATCGTTACACCATAAACATAATCCTTTTATATTAGTGAAAAGTATTAAAAAACTGTTCTCAAAACTTTTAATTCAATGTTTTAGTCAGAGAAACCGGGAATATATTTCTAATAGTTATCAATTTTGTGTAACGTTAAAATAGATAGAATATCCGCTAAGTCAAAAGTCAAAGTTCAAATCGTGTTGTGTAATTACGAAACTTGTCTTGATAACCGTTGAAGTTCCTTAACATTGCTAATATGTAATGTTGAATACATTATCATCTATGTATTATTATCTTTTGTATTTATTATATATATATATACCAACTTCTCTATTAACGTTTTCGTTACGTTGTTTTTGGGTCGTAGGGGATGTTTTTTTAAGAATAAGAAGAAACAGAGCCCTCGGCTGACGATAACCATAGTAATGACTGCGCTAATAATTCTAAGAAAAACTTAAGCTAAGAAAGTGTATCAAGAAATAACTACCATAAAATTAATAACCTAAAAAGACATAGCAATAGCAAATGATGGCGCAAGAGGGCGATCACTTGTTTCAGTATACGCAGTTTCTACGTCGTGGTTTTTTGCTGGCTTCGAAAATTTTAGATGAAATGGTTTACGCATAATTGCATGTGAAGGTTATTAATTATTAAGGTTGTATTGTATGTAAAACTCATTACTCCAAATTACGATTCTAGCTGCAATACCGATGCGGTATGGCAATTTGAAAGTTGTTCGTTCGATTGCGTTGCTTTATAACTGAAAAACAAATTTTAGCATTAAACTAAGCACTATAACATCGTAGTATGTATTTCCTTAATGTTTTATAGGCGAAAGATTTATATGTATATATAATAATTATATGGTCAAAGCTTTTCATAATTTTATTTTTATTTTTTCTTAAACCTATACAGCTCATTCCAAAAAGCTTACACAACAAAAATAGATCAACAACAAAGGCAAAACATGGTCAAAACATACAATCGAAAATAGACAACAAAAAAAAAAGGAACAGAAAAAAATAAATAAAAATATATATATACATATGAAAAAGTGCAGTATATTATGTAAAGAACGAGCATTTAAGTGTGTGTTATTGAAAAGGTATAAAGTAACTTGAACTTTTTTTGCTGTCGAGGCTCCATATACTTGATTTTTATGTATATTGTCTTCGTATTAAATCCGTTGAGTACGATCCGTCGTATTAAATGTTTCATTGGAAACACAAATGGGTTAGGTCGTTAATAGCCGGATCTAGGCTATATTTAGTAGTACTTTAAGATGTATATCAGTTATAAAGAATCTTTACTTTCGGGCAACAGCAATTCGTATTTGTGAGGCGTTTTGTAAGAAAACCCCTTCTAACAACTTTTATTGAAATACTGACCTTGTACTCAAAACAGTGGGGTAGACAGGGAGACGTATTTTCCGAGTGTGTTTAATTTTCGTATGTATTTATATGGTCGTGGCTATCTACTTAAGAAATCTCCTTTTGTTCTGCCTCATCTTAACCTGATTCAGACATTACGATCCTTGAATCACTACAAAATGCGTTGTTTTAAAAAAAATGGAATGATTTTAATATAACATGTATATATTGGTCGTTAAATGCATACTCAATAATTTTACGATCGAGAAAGTTAATTGCACACCAATTTATATGTCTGAGTGATTCACCGTTTGATTGATTTAGCCTGTTCATCGATACTTGTTATTCTTACATTCAAAAATAGACTGCTCCTTTAAGGAACCCTAATGTATATATTCCCGGTAGGTCAACATTTAACTGATGAACTTATTGACTCTGGGTGTTATGATATATATTTATTTAAATAGTATACATGTAAATATATTAATGTATTCTTAATTATTATGGTTAACTCTATCCCATATTCCATTCATATTTATAATATATATATATATATATATATATATATATATATATATATATATTATATTTATATTTAAAATGAACAATGGCTAGTGTGACTAGGATAGAGAATCTCCAATTAAACTTTGGTACAGACAAATGGAAAATCGATTTTCACTAATCTGATAGATTAGCGAATTGGATTAACGCAATAAAGCTATAAATTAGATAGCATGTCTGATGTTTATTTCTTAAATGTCAAACGAATTTCTAGATAATAAAAGTCCGCGTAATCGTTAGGTATGAATGGATAATTTACATAGTGCGAAGTACCTTAACCTTCCAACTCGTGACAAACATATTTGATTCTATTTTATTTAAGATAATTTGTTATGCTATAATAAAACCGATTTTACCTATTCCAATAGAAGTGCCTTCTAAATGTGTATTTATTCAACTTTTGA
The DNA here is from genome assembly GCA_951799465.1 of Leptophobia aripa. Taxonomy (NCBI): domain Eukaryota; kingdom Metazoa; phylum Arthropoda; class Insecta; order Lepidoptera; family Pieridae; genus Leptophobia; species Leptophobia aripa. The sequence continues at coordinate 3,652,510 of OX637272.1, read as the reverse complement.
TTCGGTTATGTAATTATGTAATAGTATTTTTTCTCTTCGTTTGCGATTTTTTATTACTACAGTCGTGGTCACGTATGAAATCGACGAAAAGAGTTAAATAAAGTATATTATTAAACGTTTCAATAAACGAAACGGCCAAGCGTCAGTTTGTCCCGTTTATGGCACGATTCAATTAAATTTATAGCCGAGAAACGTACGTACCCATATATTGAGCTAAAAATACAGAAGCGTTCAAATGACATAAACGATCGATGTTATAGATTTTCTATTTGCCACAGAGTTTGAAGATACGTTCTTGTTATATGTAGATAAATATAACTAAGGCCTTTCACGATAGCAGTATGTCAGAGGGTCCCGATTTTAATACTTAGTTACGAATTGTGGATAATGGATACGTATAGTATGATACATCTGTCAGCCTGTAACACAGATGTGTGTGCCCTAATGGGTATAATATGCACTTCGTCTTGGCTTAGGCCGGAAAGTGTTTCATCACACAACCTTATTAGCAGTTTTGTTTTTTTTTGAATTATTTTGATACGTTAAATATTTGTTGATTATATTTATGCAAAACATGCGCCCTTAATGGTCGTCGTCTTTTTGGTTGGATTTCATTTATGGAAGTCGACATTCGAAAGTGTTTTGCTATTCACTTGTTGTATTAAAACGAAACACGCATAGTAACAATCTTCGTTACGCTTACGAAAGTTTTGATGTGCTGACTCCACTCGCAAATACCATTTTAACTCTAGTTCTTTATCAAGTGACTGTTTATGACTGACTGACTTGTTGTGATTTGTGCATTTTTTTACTGAGATCACGAGTGTCAATCTATTTGTCAATAATTATTTGTATTGTAGATTTACAAAACATGGATTCAAAAATCACTTCAAGCGGATTAAATAAGTGAAAATGTATATAGACATTTAGTATGGATACATTGCATGTTGGGCATGGACACAGTAAGGGATCCAGTAGAAGCCAGTCCCCATCCATTGTAGATCTGGCCCGAGATCCCGCCCTGACTGATGATGCGGTGATACGATCGAGAGTGCAGTCGCCGTCCACGGTGCACCATGTCAGCGTGAGTATAAGCAATGAATTAAACTATAATTCTCACGCCTATATTTATGCAGTATGAAATAATTAGTGCAGATTAGTTTAATTCAATATGTCCTTTGACAGTTCAAAGCGCAGTAGATTAGTTACGATAAAATTCTCCTGTCTATACATACGACTGTTTTATAAGTGAAGCCTACAATTAGGCGCATATATATCCGGGTCTACAGCCAGTCGGTCAGTGAAAGTAATAAAAACAGGATTTTTTAAATAAATTTAGCTAAAATCACGGCACACATTCAACGCGCGTCCGAATCATACATAATTTATTTTAGTATCAAAAGGTCAATGACAGATGTATCTAAACACCACTAATCATGACAACTTATCTTCGCACTTTTAACCTCATAATTAATGATAATATCGTCGAAAATTACATTTTCAGGATACATCGTCCCGCCACGGTGAACCTCGTTCTCATCACGTAAAGTCGCATTCCAGAGATCTCGGTACCAGCCCCCTTTCCGCTAACACAACCGGAAACACGTCACGAGAGTAAGTTCCGGCTTCTATCAAATCTATAAATTAATTTAATAATATAACTTGTTTAGAAATCGTCTATGTTACTAAGAAAACATAAAAATAATTATAGATTAGATGAATGGATGTTAATACTTCTTTGAAGAAGACACTGTGAATCTAGCCAAACTTTCATATTAAAAACTGAATGTACTAACTACTAACGCGATTTTATTATTTGTTCCGTCACAACCTGACATGCCCTTTTCAACCGAAGCAATTTAAGCCAGTTACAGTTTTAATTGGAGAGGCTATTGAGGCTCTCGGGATTAGCAACTTTGTCGTTTAAAGCCAACTAGTATTGTAATACACTGACTTTTGTTTCATACAAACTATTAAAAATCTTTCAATAACACTAAATGTTTTAGTGGCGACGAAGCAGTTAAAACTAACCATATGGGGAAAGACTAATTAATTGTCTTTTTGAATTTCAGGTTAGAAGATTCACCACAAAAGAAGAATATATCAAATATAATTCCTGGAGACTATGTCACGGCCGTGTATAGCCCTAATGTATCATATGCCCTTTCATCAGATGAATATGGCTCACCAGCTTATAGAGGTGCCCGTCACATATTATTACACCCCACCACTCCTCCTTTTACGGAAACTCCTTCACAGTGTCCGCTATAAAGCTTTGGAACTCTCTTCCCGATCCTATCCGATCAGCCTCCTCACTATCATCTTATAAATCACTTCTTCGTAAGCATTTCTTGTCTACAATATAATTATTTATAATTCTAGATTTAAATTTGCATATTTTTCGGTTTTTCTTATTTTAATGTATGTTGTGTTTTGTTTCTGTATTATGATTATTATTTTTTGTATACTTCGCACCCTTTGCACCTGTCTTATTATATTTTAAGTATTCTTTTATCGTGTGGGTTGTCTGGAAGAGATCGCTTATTAGTAATAAGGTAGCCCGTTGCTCTTATATGTACTAACATCTTTTAACGTCATTTGCTTCTAGTGTTTAAGTGCAATAACGTGTAAAATAATAATTAAATAATATTATTCATTTAATATGCTTAACCGATTACTCAATTTAAAACATTTTTTTAAATGGAAACTGTTTCTATTCTAAAATCATTTTTTTTTCTAAAGTCTTGATAAGTGGGTACTTACATAAAATGTATATTTCAGGTCAAGACGGAGATTACTTAACGCAGGGATGTAAGTACTTGTAGAACTTAATACGGCTGAGGGAAAGTATGGTGTGCAAAAAAAATTACACTTTGTTTATATATGCGGTTTTATACTTGCTGGATTATGATACTTCCGAAGCCTTATCGAATTTGTTTGGGGAGAGTTTTTTTTTTGTTAAATTTAAATATCTCTCTATCTCAAATTTCAGCCGAAGATAGCGATGGTAATGTGACGTCAGCTAAGGCGCTGGCTGCGATTGCGCATCTCAACAGCAAGGTCGAGAGAACAAAAGACCTTATACGGCTCGAGCAGACTATAAGAGATGGTGAGAAAAATATCAACAATTGTATTTTATTATATTATCAATATAATGCCATATTCTTTTCCCCTATACGTCTTATATTTAAAAGTATAAATAGTTTATTGGGTAAAAATTTATGTTATTTAACATAATACGTTATTCGTAACGATAGACAATTCATCATTAATTCTCTTATAATTAATACTTGGTACCTTTTATATTCCAAACTAAATGAAAAATGCTTATTAAAACAGATAATGTGAACGAGTACCTGAAGTTAGCGGCGAATGCAGATAAGCAGCAGTTGCAGCGTATTAAGGCTGTGTTTGAGAAGAAGAACCAGAAGAGCGCCCTCTGTATTGTTCAATTGCAAAAGAAGCTTGAGGGTTACAACAAACGGATTAAGAACTGGGAGGTAATTTTAATTATCATTTAGAGCTGATTATTTTTATATTTACTGTCCACACATATTCATCTATAATATAAAAATGAATCGCAAAATGTGTTGGTAAGCGCATAACTCAACAACGCCTCGACCAATTTGGCCAAATCTTTTTTTTAAATGTTCGTTGAAGTTCAAGGATGGTTTTTACGGCGAGAAAAATTAGAATTATTGCTGGAAAAACCCTAAAAATAGCCCTTTTCTTTTTCCCATACAAACGTTTTCTAACTAAAACGTAGAGTCAATTTGAGCTTTATTGCTATGGTATAAAGTTCATATTAAATTACAAGCACTCACTGTTGTCTAAGCAATGTAGGTGTGTTCCTAACGTCAAAGATCATATCTACCAAAACAATGTGCGTGTGTGCGTTGGAGCACAGAATACATAGTTGGAGGAGTTTAATGTCGCGTTCCGAAACTCGCGTTTCTTTTGTATTCGTTTCGGCACGCGAGATAAAATGCACCAGTTTCCACGTCATTACATCAGTCAAACAAAAATCGCGTTACCGACAGTGTTTTATTATTTTTATAATATCCAAATTACAATTCGTACGGCTTAAAAGGATTTGACTTCAAGTCACATCAAATTAAAAAAAAAAAAAGTTGTCTGTGACAATCTACTGATATTGCTTTTGTCAACTGATACACGAAACAAATTCGTATATCGTGTTTTGTGCAGAGTGTTTACTTAGTTAGTGTTTGTTTAGTTCGTGATTAGTGAAAAAATAAATTATATTTGATATGCCTCCTATAAGACGAAGCAATTTAGGTAGAAGAACCAGAAATGCTACAAACCAAGCTAATTACCGATCTAATCGTACTGCACAAGAACGTGACGACGGAAATGAACGTGAAAGAATTCGGATATCACAAACGCGTGAAGCGCGAGCGCGACATTCAACTAATAATCGCGCAAGTTTGAATCGAGCTGCTTTCAGTTACGATGTGTCAATTGACTACAGTAACTACCAATGTGTTGTTATTGGTTCTATGAACTCGGTTTGCTCACACTGTAAGGCATTAAAATACAAAAACGAAGCCAATGGATTGTGTTGTGCAAATGGTAAAGTGAAATTGATACCATTGGATCCACCACCACAACCATTGTACTCATTGGTTTCAGGAATAGGAACAGATTCTAAACACTTTTTGACACATATCCAACAATATAACAATTGCTTTCAAATGACTTCATTTGGGGCAACAAATGTAGTTCGGGAAAATTTTATGCCAACTTTCAAGGTATGTATATGGTATATTATAGCAGTTACTCATAATTATTTTAGCGAATAAAATTTTCTGTCACAAAAGTTAAGATGTGTCACTTATCTTCAATTTCTTAATCACTTATATATCACTTAGTCATCATATTATATGGTGATTCAGTTTCAGTGACACTTTTATTATATTTTATTATATTTGATAGATATTAGTTAAAACTAAATATATACTTTTAAGATCAAATATTATTTAAGTTTGATCACTGACAATCCATTAATTTATACCACACCAAAATATTTTTTTTTATTTACAGATACAAGGGCAAATATATCACAAAGCAGGTTCACTGTTACCAGTGTCAGATAGCGACAACAAATTCCTGCAAATTTATTTTATGGGCAATTCACCACAAGAAATTGATCTGCGTTATGCACATAACAATTTAGTAAAGAGGTCTATTGTAGAACAATTACAAACTTTTTTTCATCAACACAATCAATTGATTATATTGTTTAAAACTGCCCTGGATCTGATGCCATCCGATAATCACAAAATTGTAATCAGAGCTGATAAAACACCTGCAGGTCAACATACAAGACGTTTTAATGCACCAACTATTGATGAAGTTGCTATTGTTGTAGTTGGAGAAAACTTGGAATCCCGTGATATTGTTTTACATCGTCGGAATGATCAATTACAACGTATAAAGGAAACACACCGCTCATATGATGCACTGCAATATCCCATTATATTTTGGCAAGGTGAAGATGGCTACGATTTCTCAATAAAAATGATAAATCCCATTACAGGTAACTAAAATATTAGTTTAGCTATGGCGATAATATCTGTCATTATATTATGTATTTTAATTTTATATTTGAATGTTATTAAAACAAAATCTATTTACAGGTTCTGAAACCAACAAAAAAGTCAGTTCAATGAACTATTATTCATACCGCCTAATGATTCGGGAAAATGAAGAAAATCACATATTGAAATGTCGGCGATTATATCACAAATATGTTGTTGACATGTATGTTAAAATTGAAACGGAGAGATTTAACATTCATCAGGTTGAATCAAACCAAACTCCGATCTGAAGAGTATATTCACCTTCGAGATGCGATTAATACTGATGGAAATGCACAGAATGTCGGTCGGATGACTATTCTTCCAGCAACATACATCGGAAGCCCTCGGCATATGCACGAATATGCTCAAGATGCCATGTCGTATGTTCGTCATTATGGTACAGCAGATTTGTTCATCACATTTACATGCAATCCGCAATGGATAGAAATCAAGCAGGAGTTATTCCCTGGGCAATCACCCATTGATCGTCATGATATTACAGCCAGAGTCTTTAGACAAAAGTTGAAATCTTTAATGGATTTCATCGTAAAACATAATGTGTTTGGTGAGACACGCTGCTGGATGTATTCTGTGGAGTGGCAGAAACGAGGATTGCCACATGCGCACATTTTGATTTGGTTGGTTGAAAAGATAAGGCCAAATGAAGTTGATGCAGTGATATCAGCTGAAATCCCTAATGTACAAGTAGATCCTGGATTGCATGAGGTAGTTATCAAAAACATGATACATGGTCCCTGTGGAACTCTTAATCAAAATTCACCGTGTATGATGGATGGTAAATGTTCAAAACGATATCCACGGACATTAATATCGGAAACAATTACTGGTAATGACGGTTATCCATTGTATCGTCGCAGATCGACAGCAGACAATGGAAAATCAACAATTGTCAAATTAAATCAACAAGATATTGAAATAGATAATCGTTGGATTGTTCCATATTCACCCATTTTATCAAAGACATTCAAAGCACACATCAACGTTGAATCTTGCCATTCAGTGAAATCTATTAAATACATTTGCAAATATGTAACCAAAGGGAGTGATATGGCTGTGATTGGAATTGGTGCAGAGAATTCCAATGATGAAGTTACCCAATACCAAATGGGCCGCTATGTCAGTAGTAATGAAGCAGTTTGGCGAATATTTTCTTTTCCTATTCATGAGAGACACCCTTCTGTTGTTCACTTAGCTGTGCATTTAGAAAATGGACAAAGAGTGTATTTTACAGCACAGAACGCAGTACAAAGAGCTGCTCAGCCACCATCTACTACATTAACCAGTTTTTTTGAGACATGCCAAAACGATGATTTCGCACAAACATTGCTATATTCTGAAATGCCAAAATATTATACCTGGAATCAATCCTCAAGGAGATTTATACGACGGAAACAAGGAAAACCAGTTCCAGGATATACAGATGTATATTCCACCGATGCGATTGGCCGGATTTATTCAGTACATCCAAGCAATGATGAATGTTTTTATTTACGACTGCTATAAGTCAATGTACGTGGCCCAACATCATTCCAACAGTTACGAACTGTTGATGGTGAATTGTGTGGATCCTACAGAGAAGCCTGTCAACGTTTGCAATTGCTTGAAAATGACGCTCATTGGGATCAAACTCTCAATGATGCTGTAATATCATCACACGCTCATCAAATACGAACATTGTTTTCTATAATCATATCTACATGCTTCCCATCAAACCCAATTGATTTGTGGATCAAGTACAAAGATTATATGTGTGATGATATTTTGTATCAAATACGGAATAGAATGGGAAATCCAAATATACAAATCAGTGAAGAAATTTACAATGAAGCATTGATTTCAATTGAGGACATGTGCTTGATAATCTCAAACAAACTATTAATTCAATTAGGCCTGACCGCGCCCAAACGTCCAATGCATGACGCTTTTAACCAAGAGTTGCATCGAGAAAAACTGTATGATCTCAACGCTTTGAAAGAATTAATTCAAACAAATCTTCCACTGTTAAATGAACAACAGAAGTATGTATTTGAAACTCTTATGAAAGTAACAAATGATGAAACTGGAGGGATTTACTTCTTAGATGCACCTGGTGGTACAGGAGAAACTTTTTTGATTTCATTAATATTAGCAACAATTCGCTCACAAAATAAAATTGCACTTGCACTCGCTTCGTCGGGAATAGCAGCAACTTTGCTTGAAGGTGGTCGAACAGCCCATTCAGCACTAAAATTGCCATTAAATATGCAAAGCAATGAAACTCCAACCTGCAACGTTTCGAAGAACTCTGCAATGGCAAAGGTTTTGCAGCAATGTAAATTGATTGTTTGGGATGAATGCACGATGGCACATAAAAATTCTTTGGAGGCTTTAGACAGAACCTTAAAAGATCTACGGAGCAATAATAACCGATTTGGTGGTGCAATGATTTTATTAGCAGGAGATTTTCGTCAAACATTGCCAGTGATTCCACGATCAACGCAAGCTGATGAACTCAATGCATGTCTAAAGTCCTCCAATTTGTGGAAACATGTCAAAGTACTTCATTTAAGCAAGAATATGCGTGTCGAGTTGCAAAATGAACAATCTGGAAACATATTCTCTAAACAACTCATTGACATTGGTAATGGCAAATTTCCTATAGACATGTTGACTGGCTGCATTAACTTTCCTCAAAGTTTTTGTCAGTTAACTCGATCAAAAGATGAACTTATCCAGAAGGTGTTTCCAGATGTTTCTCAAAATTACAGAAACCATGATTGGTTGAGCGAACGAGCTATACTGGCTGCAAAAAACATAGATGTATATGAATTAAATTTCAAAATTCAAGAACAAATTACAGGCGAATTGAGGATATATAAATCAGTTGATTCGGCTACTAATCAAGATGATGTAGTCAACTATCCACCGGAATTTTTAAACTCGCTGGATTTGCCAGGATTGCCACCTCACAATCTTCAATTAAAGGTTGGATCGGTGGTTATAATGTTGCGAAATATCAACCAACCGCGTCTTTGCAACGGTACACGGTTAGCGATAAAAAAATTACTAAACAATGTGATAGAAGCAACTATACTCAAAGGAAAGTATAAAGGAGAAGATGTTCTCATACCGCGCATCCCAATGATTCCGACTGATGTGCCATTTGAGATAAACGACTACAGTTTCCAGTGCGGCTTGCTTTTGCTATGACTATAAACAAGTCCCAGGGGCAATCATTAAGTGTTTGTGGTATTAATCTAGAAAACCCATGTTTCTCACATGGTCAATTGTATGTTGCCTGTTCCCGTGTTGGAAAACCATCAGATTTGTTTATCTATGCGCCAGGTAATCAAACAAAAAACATAGTATACCACAAAGCACTACAATGATAATAAGAATAATTATGATATTCATTCAATAAAGCGATTACTTACTTTTAAATCCTTATATATGTTTTATTTAATTATTTTTTATTCACAACGCCCTATCACCAGGGTGACGGTTCTGTTCAGGAGATTTTTTTTAAATACGTAGACAAAAAAACTGCCACATTACAAATCTTTTTGACAGGACGAAGTCTGTCGGGTCAGCTAGTAATAAATAACTGAAAGACTTTTCTTTAATTTAATTTTTCACTAAGAAGCTGATACAGAGAAGTGTAAAAATATTAAACAAAAATAAAATAAAATGTTTCAGCAACATGGAACAAGCGGACAAACACACAGACAACCACGTGAAGTACTACGGGATATGGGACAAGGGCTGAAGTGAGTTTATATAAAATAAAAATTGAAACAACGCGTCGCTTGTTTGAGCTTAACTTTTAATGTGTAGTGGTATGCTTAAAATAAATATATTTCTATAGGAATGTGGGCGGTAACATTCGTGACGGAATCACTGGACTGGGCGGAAGCGTAATGGCGGCACCAAGGGAATTCGCCCATCTCTTTTCACGCTCCAACCGCTTCGGATCCGCTGATAACATCGCGCATTTGGCCGGTCTGTAGTATTTGATATTACATTTAAAAAAAAAACAATTCCATGTGGAACTCATGTGAGTGGAACATTTCTTTAGTCGGTTTATATACACTTGGGTTACATACGATGATTACGCGTACGAGTCCTTTATATTTACGATTATCAAATCTACTGCTACTTGGACTTAGTAGTTTAAGTTGAACGAAAAAATCGACTATCCGAATATATGGCTTAAAGGTCGAGGTTTGTTACCCGAGCGATATTTATTTTAAATGTATGGTAACCATGGTAACTAACACAGTCAATGTTTAGTATTTAAAATTCAACCTTACTTAATTTTCTAAGAAAGATAACAAACATGAATGTAACACAATTTTAAGGAAGTCTAGACAATATTATTATAGGGTTAGTTTAAAAGATAGTAATTTCGGTCTGTTAACAATGCAAAATATCCAATTATGAAAGACCTAAATGTTCAATTTTGTCTCGCAGAAAACACTGGTCCGTGTAAGTATCTTGTAGTGACAAATATAGTTTAGAGTATTATTTATTATACCATTTACACGATCTAATTGCACTTTAATTCTAAATGGTTCTCTCAAATTCTCTTCTATAATAACTATGTTTAACTTTTTCCAAGATATTTTACATTACCGTAGATAGCTTCTTAAAATCCTTAAACAAAGGACAATCGACTTCCTTGGAACTGGACTCCTCCCCAACTTTTTGGTTTCGATGAATATACACTGTTAATCAATATAATAATTTTCCTATTTATACTAAATATAAAATGTATCTTCGCATTATTTGTCTCGTAACTAATTATAACTAAATGCAATCTCGGTGACATCTATCGGTGAATAACAAAATAAAAAGATTGCCCGGGATCCAGCCATTCCATTGATTAACGTTAATCAAAAGTCAAATAAAATTTCTTAGATCCAAATAGACTAGAAACTATTGGGATCAAATGTGCTATCTGACAGTTCTGTTGCCTGCAGGCTTCAGCCAAATGGGTAAAAGCACTCTCACTGAAAACCAGCGACAAGATATACAATTATCAGAGATATCTCCATCTCCTCCGTCTCCATCATTTTCTATACAATACCCTGAGACCTATACATGTGTGGCTGGCGGTCGACACTTACATTTAAAAAAAATCTATAAAAATCCAATTTAATTAGTAATTCAAAGTCAAAATATCTTTATTCATTAAGGTACATAGGACCATTTTGAATCGTCTTACATCTAAGTGATTCTACGCCTGTTTACGACCAAGCTGAGAAGACACAGGCAAGAAACTCTTGGCTTGGTTGATTTTTTTTTTTGGAAATTATCCCAGTACACTTCTTGGAAGCAAGGCTTTTAAGCTGGTGCTAATTCATTCCCAAACTTCAAAATTATCTGACAATAAAATGCTTTTTCCAAAAGCTTCCGTTCAACAACTTTTTTAAATGTACTTATAGATAAAGTCAACAAATGTCAACACCTCAAAAACATTGAGCTCTAGACAAAAGCGCGCCATTTTTGTATATTATGTGTATACAGGTAAACGTTATGATGTAATTCGAGGTCAAATCGGTTAGATAACGCGGAGAGTAGATAACTGCAGTTTATCGTCACTGTATGCCATCAGTCACTTGTGTGAAACTCTATAGCCGTGGGATGTTTCTAAAGTGCAAATGCCGCAAGGAATGTGAATGTGGGTTTCATTAATTAAATCGTGTGTGCGACTTGTTTTTTTTTTCTCTCTCATTGTTCTGTTAATTATTGTTTTGCAAAATTATAGAAAGTTTTAATTGCAATTACCTTAAGTCTCAGTATGTGTCACGCTTGTCTTACTCACTGCATATACACGCTCTTCGGGAACATTTTTATTTTAAATACACATTAATATAATATATGTTTTTTATGCAAACGCGTTAAATATATTTTACAACACGCAATCAGAAATTGAACACCAATTTGACATAAATATTGTGTTCATTTATCTCAATCATGTTGCTTATATTATGACCTTCTTGCACGCTAGCGCCCCAGCACACGGAATTACGAGGTAATTATATATTTAATGCAATATATAACATTTTAACAGGTATATTGGTTTTTTATTTACATGACTAAACTAGCACTCGTGATCGTTATGTAAACAATGATTCATTTGTATATAATAATATTGTTGATATCGATTTTTACGTAATTTTTGTAAAATATATTAAGTTTAAAGTATTGTTATTAATTCTGTTATTCAACTAAGCTTTTTGTATTTATTTATATGAATAAAACTAAGGTTTCTTATATTTATATAATTCAGATGAAAATATCATTGCATAATCTAATTTTTAGTTAACAATTTAAACCTATTTATCTCATTATCCGCTAATCTAGTTAACCAGTTATCTCTTAGGCGGTCGGTTAAAACTGATTACTTTATATTCAGTTCGAATGTTCGGGTTTTATTTTATTATATCAATATTTTAGCTTTTGCTTTGTTCCTACATTAATCATACATTCATGGTTTTTAAAGGTTGATTTTATGTGATATACGGGAAAGGCTCTATGGCCATTAGAACTCATTAGGAGTAATTTCAGTTAATACTGAACCCACTAATATTTAAGCTTTTTTATATAAAATTACGGGGTAGGCCTGTAAGACTCGTCTACCCCGTATTGAGTGTGCCTACAACGCAGCGAACGCGTCTTCGGAAGGCTCGCGCACATCGGAAGCTGGTGAAAACGCACCACGTGGTTCTACTTTACCCCGTGCAGCCACTTCGCCTGCGCCCAAGTATTCGCCCGATGCCTCCCCCAGTTCATCGGTGACCAGCGAGGGAGCACCGTGAGTAGAATTTATACTTCCCACTAACGAAAAAATTAATTTTTAATTAATTAAATCTTTATTCGCGTAACTAACTTACGTACACTTATCGACAACAACAAAATATTTTAACTATAGACTTATATTAACTGCCAGTTCCCAATTCAAGGGTGTAGAGGACAAGAAGAACAGGCAAGAAACTCTCCGCCACTCGTTAGAAACGCCGGATATACACACATATAATATATTTTTTAATATCTCACAGCAAGCATCAATTACACCCTTATATAAGATATTCTATTACACAAAAGCAAGAAATATGGAAAATATTTTTATTGAAAGTTTATTTTGGGAAAAGTGTTTTTTTTTATTAAGCTGCTTTTTGTTTGTACCTCCTTACATTTTATAGCATTTGTTTCGATAATCTAATGATAAAGATAACGCTTATCTGGTTTAAATTAATATATTGTATGCAGTGTTTCAATGCTATCTAATTATACAGTTAAAATACTTTACGACGGTCTGTAAACTTTCTGTGCGTTTTTGTAGACAATAAAAGCAATATATATTTATAAGATATTGTTTAGCTTAAAAATACATAATTTATTATGTTACAGATATCCAACACAGGCGGGTTCAAACAACATGTCGGAAGCGACATTTAGCCTCAAACCAATACTCAATGAACTGCGCGAGCGCAGGGAAGACTACCAGAGATTAGCGGAGAAAATAGACGCGTTAAAGGTTTTTTTTTTAAATTTTCATTTGTAACATATTAAAAGAAACATATTAAGTCTCCATAATGATTATTGAAAGTGAATGAATAAATATATTTTCAGAATCTAACGCAAGAGGTGTCGTTCCTTTCGGCCGCATTACAAGAGGAACGATTTAAGACGGAGAGACTTGAAGAGCAAATCAACGATCTAACTGAATTACACCAAAACGAGGTAAATAGACAACTTAATCCCTAAAACAGTAATCATGTCTAATTTTGCCTTAAACTAGGCTTAAATCGACTTAGAGATTCATTCTAAGTCAATTTATCACAATGTTAATATACTTTGACGAAAAATAGATATAGACTATTTTTAATAAAGTTTTAAGCTATCGTCGACTGCTAGAATCGTTGAACTCTCCAAATCTCGTAATTTAATCAAATATATAAAGAATAAAAGTTTTAAAAATATTGTATTAAAATTATTAAATATATTATTATTACCTTAATTTGATTTTTGGGAAATTGATGAGTGCAAAAAATCGGATTTGAAACAAGAACAGCTTCGGCTTTCTGTTTCTATAATCATTTTTATTTGTTGATAGACAAACACGTGATCATAGTAAGGCTTTTTGACGCATATCAAAAACAACGATTTCCGCACAGAAGCAAGTAATGAGGGATAATAATGATTCTCTCGATTAAGGCATTTTGTTACATTAAGCGGATGTATTGTGAATTGTTTCAGGTGGAAAATTTAAAACAAGCACTGACGGATGTAGAAGAAAAAGTCCAGTATCAGAGTGAGGAGCGGATACGGGATATACACGAAGCGTTAGACCTTTGTCAAACTAAGGTAATGTTTCTATGACAACTGTCGTTTAACCATAGGGAGATTATTTATATATGTATGTGGAAATAATGTTAGGAAGCCGTTGTGTATGTTGTGTAGTAGTTATGATTTTATACAAAAAAACAAAATATAAAAATACTTTTTTTACGAAAACCAGAAATGATACTTACAAATATACGGACTCTGGACCTGGTGCATTATACGTGTGTATGTGTGTGTGTGTGTGGTGTTTGTATGAAGAAGTCAGCCAAAACACCTGACGATCGGATTTTATACAGGATCTGATATTTACAGGGATTTTTTTGGCCCATTATCTAAGGTTAATCATTTATATTTCCTAAAATTTAAACCACAGATTAGCAAGTTGGAGCAATGGATGGCTGGTGGGGGCGCGGGAGGTGTTGGCAGTGGGGGTGGTGAGGCAGGGGGGGCGGCCCTACCCCCTCGGGTGGTGGTGGTCAAGCTGTTAAACGTGGCGCTCACGCTGCTGCAGCTGGCCTTGCTGCTCGTCGCCACAGTCGCGGGTGTGGCGATGCCCTTTTTGAGGACCAGGTATCTTCACACTCATTTACCGAATACAAAACCCTGTTCACAAATCCAACTAAGAGTTGTTTTAATTTAAGAATAAAGTGCTCATCTTTACAATGAAGTAATATTGCCTGCCTATACTTATTAATATTTTACTTTAAGCCGTTTGAAAATATATATCGGCGCAACTATAACAATTAGTCATAAATTAACTAGAATAATTAAGTTCAACATCATTTAATTGTCCTAAAATAAGTTTAAACACATAAGTTTAATACTTTACGTTTGTTACTCTGTGAAATGTCATCTTTATTATTTCAATACGACGCCTTTGTAAACAAGTGCTGGAACACTATAAATAGGGTCGCATTGTAACCGCACGACAGCAAAAAGATATTCAACCTCAGTGAGTGTTGTAAACTCTCTGGGCTCAAGGTGGAAACACCTATCAAGCACTCATACACCAGACAGTGTCACCGCTGTCAGTTGTACGGGCACGCGGCGCGCAATTGTTTTGCGCGTGCGCGTTGCGTTAAGTGCCTAGGCGATCACGGGACCGCCGACTGCACACGGACACTGCCATGCGCCGAGCCGCCTTCCTGCGTGCTTTGCGGGCAACAGGGCCACCCCGCGAGTTATCGCGGCTGCCCTAGGGCCCCCAAGGCGAGCGGAAAGGGAAGCAAGCGCGTGCCAAGGGCCGGTGCAGAGAAGCGTCCTCCCGCGCCCCCCAAGGAAACTTACGTCCCAGCCCCCCCTCCCACTATCAACCCGTGGAAAGCTCCACAAAATTCGGCGGAAGTGCCTCCCACTAACCCGCCATTGCCGGCGCAGCCCATAAAACCTATTCCTTCCCTTATGAGTATCCCAATAAGGAAACCCGGCCCTCAGATGCCCCTTCCCCCCGCCACTGCGACGACGCTTACGGCTCACGCCAGCGAAGTCCGCAGTGCGGTGCACCTAGCCCTCAGTGTCATAGACGCTGTAGACATCGACGCCCTGCTAGCGTTTAAACACTCGTACAGTGCGGCTGACAGTGTTGACGCTAAGTTGGGAGTAATTATAGAAAACGCCGGACTCCTTAGTGCAGTCCGGAAGTTTGCTAGGCCATCGTAAGGCCTAGTCGCGACATATTTACACAGGTACGCCAAGCCTTAAACCGATCCGGATGATCACATCACATTAGCTAGATACAGATTTGCGCCGCCCGCGCGGCTAATTCCAATTAGAAATGTAGGTTTTAAAAACCGCCTTCGCCGGCGAAGGCGGAGTCCCTGTTCAGCTTCGCTCACACTTTGTGAGTTCCTGATAAGGCCCTTCAGGTCAGTCCCCAGCCCTGACGGCCCAAGCCGAGGTTCGAGTCTCACAGGAGACGCCCTTGTGCTAGTCAAGGCATTTTATTTAGTTTTAAGTCTCGGCCGAGCTCCCGCTCGCCAACCAGCCCGAGCTGAGCTGTAAAGGCCTCACGGCCAACAGCGAGATCCCACTCCTTAAAAAAAAAAAAACCGCACGACACAGTCGCGCTCAGGCCGTTGTACGGAACGGACCTCTCTTCAAATAGTGAAATATAAGCCTTGGAAACTATCAGTGAAGTGTATCTTTAAATAAGTGGTTATTATGACCGACTCAATCGTGATGTTGGCAATGCTGATGCTACCTACGCCTTTCAAAAATAACCCTACAGAGTAGTGAGGTTGGCGGTAGCCCTATAGAGGAACTCTCTCTCCCCTCGTTATATATTATAAATATTTAAGTTATATTATAATACATTTATTTAACTAAAATAGTATAGTGCCTTCTTGTAAGGTTCCATACAAAATTTAACTATTTGCATAAGTGAACGAACATATGACTAACGGAACTGTGTTAAGTTACAAGTCGGATTAAATAGATAACTTACATCGGTCTCTTTGAAGGTAATTGTCGAGTGTCAATTGTAATTATAAACACAAAATATTAAAAATTATTATTATTATGCTATTATAAATTCGCTTCGCTTAAACAACTGTACGGGTTAGTTGAGTTTGTTGATCCTGCAGACCGGTTTATTTCAATAGATATATAGATAAGAAAATGTTGTTATACAGGGTGCGAGTGTTGACCACAAGTCTTGTGGTCATGGTGGGTGTGGTCGTACTGAAGCAATGGCCGGAAGTGACGCAACTCTCCGAACACCTTGTGCGGCGGCTCAAAGAGTACATACTTGACAAACATCACGACAGGTAATGCACGTACGAATACACGATTTGAACGCGTATTTTATGCCATTTGCGTATAGCTTTGTGCTTGTCCAGAGGAATGTGGGTTTTTTGTACGCGCTTTCAATCTTCAATGCCCAGTCACAATATTGAACAATTCATGAGGTTTGTTTGATTTATGTTTCTTAACTGTTAACTTTATAAAACCATATCCAAAATGTATATATGTATTGAATAATATGTTAAAAATGTTCAAGTGGTTTATGAACCGACTTCAAAGACTTATTTTAAACGTGAGTTTTAATAAAACTTCTCTGTGGACTATTTAATCTGAAATTTTTTATTTATCAAATTTTTATTGAACTGATGATATCTTTGAAGCCGGTTTTAAATATGTTTACTAACACTGATTGAAAAATCTTCTTAATTTCTTTACAAAAATTCCCACTGCCTGGCTATTTGTATATTCCAGTCTAATTTACAATTTCAAGTGTATAATTGATATTGGTTATAAACCATATATTATATATTACTATGTCCTATTATGTATATCTTCTCGGATCGGTTTAGTTTGGTAACTGCATAGATATAAGATAGTTAATTTCTGAAGTGCTCCCTTCGATACATATCGAATTGGGGTTTTTCAGGCACTTTTATGACGTATGGAAAAGTTAACCTTACGTATTTTGACTATTTAACGCGTATGGCAACACTTACACACGGCTGGTATTCAAACATGTAATAAATAGAACATTTTATTAGCTTTTGATACGTGATTGAATTTTTTTTTATTTTTATAAAAATTATCGGAATCGTAGCTATGTTTAAATACCAGCGTGCTAAACGAATACGTACGTACGGACGTAATTGCAATTTTTTTATGTTTTTTTTTTTTTACTTCAGGTATGAATGCAAGTCGTTGTGTGGTTGATTTAACACATTGCAATTCTGTCTGGACTCTGGACTACACTGAATTGAATTGCGAATGTATATTTCTTTTTATTGGTGAAATAATTTTACTATTATCAAATGTTAGGGACTATTATGTGATATTTTATGGATAGTTCTGATGTTGCTAATTTTGTATGAAATCGTATAGAACTAAATTGCGATGCTCGTTTCGTATTGTATTGTGAGATGCGGTGAATTATTATTTATTGAAGTGTAGTTATAATTTTGTACTTGCAAAACGAAAATTTTGATATGGACATATTTCAATCGTTTTAACACGGCTTTGCATATCAGAACACATTTTCTATTTTTTCCGATTCGTATCTACTTGTTTCATTAATTTTGTTAGATAAAATGTGTAATTAAAAGCTTTATATAAACGAAAGTTATTTTATATGTTGCGAATAATGTTAATATGATGAAATTCTGTTTATATCAAGGCTCGTAGATTTTAGTTCGGAGATAAATTTATACTAATGTTGGTTGATCTATATCAGAGCTTTAACTTATGGATTTCATATGTTGGAAGGGCCAACTGGAATAAGCTACTGTACACCGTGGTTAGGAATAATATTCCAAATAAGTCGTTACTGTGTAAATGTATGAGAATGCGAAATACTTTTCACATTCAATGTTGTCTAAGTGGAAAGTTTGCGAACGCGCACGCACGCCTGTAATTTTCAATCTGTCAAATATTTTTTTTGGCAAATATAATGTTTCTATATCATGTTGCAAATTGTATTGAGCAATAATTATTCACTGATAATGTCAAAATTGTATTTTTTATTTGAACATTCCAAATTACCGATTGACTTTGAATACGTATGGGGGGTAATGAGTTTGTAAATTCTGTACATAATTTTATGCACGGATGGTTATTTTTTATATGCGTTATTTCTACGTTTGGTAACTTGGTGCATACTGGTTCCCATATTTAACGGATTATAACACGTAACAATGTTATTCTAATATGGGATCTGGGTAAATTGTTGCCAGACTATTTTGGGTACGAAATTATTTAATCGATAGAGCTCTCAATAAATATGTACAATTGACCAGTTATTGTTTATGGCTATGGATGGAATATATCATCACAATTTTAATTGTGTTTTATTATTACCTGGATTGTATAAAATAAATACAAAAAAATTAAACCAGATTTAAAAAATAAACATTTATTAACAAGTAAAAATATAAAAAAAATCTTCCGAAGTGGTGTTACTTCGATCACAATATACATTTAAGTCCCAAATTTTACTTAACATATTGTCACTTCTTATGTGTTTGTTTAACACAAAAAGGATGTTTAATCTGTGGTAGATACGGATCGCGAAAGGCTCTCTGGTTTTGGTGGTAACATTGGTTTTTCAAGAGTCTGTGGACTTGAGTCTTCCGGTTCATCGATGATAGTTTCTGCAGCGTCATCCAGATACACAGGTTCTAGTGGTATTTCTACAGGCTCTGGCCTACATAAGAAATTCAACAATAATCAAATTGATCATAGAAAAAGCCCGGGTTACGATGGAATACATGCCACTCACATACAAAAAACAAGTAAGTACATCGCCCTGGTAATAGCACATATAATTAATTCAACTATCAAAACCTGTAACTACCCAGACACACTACAAACCGGCGTGATAAGGCCTATATACAAAAAAGGGAAACATAACGATTTTAATAATTACAGACCTATCACTATATTGTCATGCATTAATAAAATTATGGAAAAATATTTGGGACGGGAGTTGCAAAAATATCTAACGATAAATAATATATAAATGATAGACAGTATGGTTTTCAAAAAAATAAAAACACATGCCAGTTACAAGCTAAATTTACCAACGACGTAAACTCACTACTAAATAAGAAATATCGGGTCCTGGCAACTTTTGTCGATTTCAGTAAGGCGTTCGAAACTATACAATTTGATATTCTTTACAAAAAATACTCGCAAAATGGTACAGAAGGCCCTCCACTCAACCTTCTTAAAGACTATTATAGAAATCGACACACAACCGTAAAGATAAATAGTATATTCAGCAAATTCCTCAAAAAAGAACAAGGCACGGCGCAAGGCTCTGTCCTCGGGCCTACAGAATATCTATTGTACAGCAATGCACAAGGCCATAGGAGAGTCCTCCCTATACCAATTTGCAGACGACACATCTATCGTGGTTGCGGACAAAGACCTTGAAGCTGCACAGGATGCCATGCAGCGTACCTTCGACCCACTGTGTGAGTGGGCGCATGATATAGGCCTCAATAAATTTTAATAAAACGAAGGTCATGTACATCCGTTCCCCCCACTCTCGAAACACATACGGGCCGAGGATACGCGCGCATTGGCACAAGTGTACATTCTGGGGAGCGCTCAAACTGCAAATGTCCTTACAAAATACCTAGGTTTAATTATAAATAAAAATTTTAACTGGAAATCTCATATTGATTATGTGTGTAATAAGCTGAGAGCAATCCTAGCTAGCTTCGCAATACTCAAACATAAGCTTCCCTTCCTGACTCTCAGAATGTTGTACAACGCGTTGGCAGATTCAATCATAGGATACGAGCTTAGCAGTTATGGAAGAACATACAAAACATATATGAGGGGGCTCTGTTTGAGTATTGCAAAATCATGAGCATAAGACAGAAGGCGCAATATTTTCTGGTGTGCGAGGAGATGCACCACGTGAACTCGCTGAAGTTCTGCGAGAGGCCACAGTACCTGCGCATGTTAAACTACATGCCCAGATACGTAGTGCCTCGTTCCACCAACAGCTACGGCGAGCGCACGTGGGAGTATCTCCTACCCCTTTACCTAAATCAATTAGACTCGGACACCCACGCTAAGCTGTTGTCTGCACCCGGAAGAACCAAGCAGTTTCTAAAAGGCATGTTTTTGATGTAACGTGGGGATGACGCGGGATAGCGTGGGTGCCCTCTCACTTCTGGTTGGATAAGGTTAGTTGAGAGAACAACGGCATGGACAAACCGTTGCGCGGTTTTTAATGCCGCATAGATGAGCATGATAAGATGTATGAAAAAAAAATGTTTTTGGATTTGAATAAATAAAAAAAATAAAAGATCGAGCTTCTTCAACACTTTGACCTAACGGTGTATCAAAGACTAAAATTCAGAAAAACGCTCGACTGCTACCGAAAACCATTATTTCGCCAAGCATCGAACTAACCTACGTTAGATTTGTATTACAGGTAAAATATCCAATTAAGAACCCGTGCATGTTCAAAAGCCATTCGACCAACATGTGAATACTATATTGAAAATGTATTATTACCAGAACGAAACCGGTAATATAAAGCGAGAATAAACGCAGACATACAAGAAGTGATATAAATCGAAAACTCCAATGTGCTTTTCCATAGCCACACATACACCGATAACACATGAAAACCCAGCAATGAAAAACAACATTGCATAAAAATTAAATAATTATTTAATTTTCATTCAATATTTCAAAACCCAGTGATTTTAAGTAACTTGTGAAGGACTTTTTGACATTTTCTTTAGCATGATAAAAACTGAGCTTATATGAAAGAATGAAAGATTTCCTTATCACACTTAGTAGTAAAAATGTGTTGTGAATAAATAAAAGAGGTGTATCAATTCCGATGTTTTATTGATAGCCTTACATTATTCGTTAATAATAGCTAGCAATTAATACAAGTAATGTACGAATACATCGATAAAAAATACCATATTAATTGTATTAAACTTACTTGATAAAAAAATATTCAATAAAATGTCTAACAAAATAAAAAAAATATACAATTAATAATTAAATCGTTGTATCCCATAGGAATGTTATAAAAAATATCTAAAAAAATACTCTCACGTAACTTAAAATATACGTTCAATGAAATGCAAAGGGGAATGCAGGGAATGCCAAATTATAGGGGAATGTACGAACATTCCCACAATTAATTAAAAAACAATGAATGGTCATGTAATGTTGAATGCCATCCAAAAAAAAATGTATAAAATTTATTCTAATAAGTACTTATATAAGCCATAAAATGTAATAGTTAAATTGATTCTTATATTTAATCTAGGCCCTAATAAATAGGCGTTACTATACTAGAGATAACCCAATTCGAGACATGACACATACACGGTCACTATATAAATACTATTTCACTTCCACTTATATAAGATTATATTCAATTATTCGAAGTTTTAATTTAAGCTTTGATAGTTGTGCTTTTATACAGTGACCATCACCTTTACATTTCCATATACAATTGCCAATCGTGTTTTCATAGTTAAATTGATGAAGTGATATAATGGTGTTTTATTAAACTTAAAGCATCTGGCAGATTTATGATAAATGACCCAATGACAATTCAGGCTTGTCGAAAGCATATCCGTGAACTGAGCTTGATTTGTGATCTGAGATCAAAAATCAGGCGCAGATCAAACCCTGAACATGATTTACATTATAATAAAAAAAAAATCTTGAAACAAATTAACAATGACAAAACCATTATCGGCATAGCATAATAAATGGTGACATACCATATGTACAATGCTCCCAAAATAAGCCCCGATAGTGAAACAAGCGATTTTTACATTTATCGCTAATATGGCATATGCTCCCATACATTACAGGGTTGACGTAAGCTTCAGTTTTTGTCCCCATACAATCGTGATACTCACTGGGCGACGGGCGCGTCCATAGTGGGGATGTAGTCGAGGGCCATGAGACAGGCGAAAACCGTCATGATCATCTTGGGCTTGCGTTCGGTTATGTCTTCGGGTAACGCGTACACGCGTCCGCCGCAACGTCTCGCCATTGATATCGCGTATTTCGCGTTCGCTAGACATTCCTGGAGAATCGAGTAGAATATATTATTACACATTTTACGAATTTAAACAACACGTATACGTACGTGTAGTAACGTACACGCATACCAATTTTGAATTTTTTTCATTCAGTACAGGACCTTTGAATGTATTAAATACGTACGCGACTAAACATGAAAAATGTTTCTAATAAAAAAAATGCTGCTTATTATTTGATAATAATGTATAAATACCTCTTGATTAGCCCCAGGCAATACAAGGTCGTAGTTAATTGAGCCAGGCTTTATGGCATCTATGAGGTCGATCACCACTTTTCCGTCTGCTAGTACTTCATCCTGAAAATCACGCGTATTAATATGAAAAAAGGCGAAGAATATAGAAAAACAAATTGTTTTTTTAGATTGGTTTTTTACAAAAAAAATACCTGGAAACTTCTTATAGACGAGGCTTTGCCAGCGCTCTGTAATTTGTTATTCACCCACTGCACAATCTCCTTTTCGATAATGGGGTTGCCAGTGTTCGCCAATCGCGTCAACACGGACAACGTGTACGCACGCATGAGTTGCCATATCAGAGCTGAAAGTTATATTACAAATATTATTTTACAGTTTACAAAAAAAAACGTGCCACAAGGCATGCATTTTTTATATAAAACTAGCTGATCCCGACAAACGTCGTTTTGCCAAAAAATGTTGGCTGATTCTCAGTCCTACTCTATATGGCCACAGAATTTCAGGAGAATCGGTCAACCCGTTTCGGAGGAGTACGGGAACGAACATTGTGACACGAGATTTTTATATATTAGATATTATTTATGTATTCCCACTTTGTTGCACTTAAACGCTAGAAGTAGTTAATATCAATAGATGTTAGTACATGTAAGAGTAACGGGCGGCCTTATCGCTAATAAGCGATCTCTTGCCTACAAGTCAAGACCCACAATATTTGTGATAATGCCACATCAAGGTAACAGACAATATAGTGAATGGCTAACGTATATTAACGCCATCTATTGCCAAAGAATTGAATTTAGTATTTGCATATAACCAGTATATCTTGGCGGTAATAATGGAAACCAGTCCCAACTGTATACGTGTGGCGAAGGGTAAGGTGAAAACATAGAAGACAATGACTAAGAAGAATGAAAGCTGCCTGCTTGTCTGAACGACACAGGGAATACTAGTCTACATTTATTCTTATATCTTCTGTTATCATGGAATAAATAATTTTACCCAGCGTGAGTGTTGCATTTCCTTCGTTGATGTCAGCACCAGCGATGCCGACAAGTGAGAATCCAAGTTGTCGTCCCAACTCGACCGCGTAGTTGCAGTTCTCCAGGCGCTCCATGAACTTACGAAGCTTCGAGAACTGACGGTGGACCTGAAATTTATTTATTACTAATTATTGTTTTTTGTCTGTGTTCTAAGAACTTTTTAAGTGTGTATAATGTAACAGAAAATTATAGTTTTTTTAAAAATAAGGCACTCGATTAATAGCTTGTTTTAAGGGTCCTAAGATCCGGTATGGAATCTATTGGTAGTCTTCAAATAATTAAAATAAATATTCGATTTTTATAAATTACCTTCTTCCAGTTGACAATACCAGGTTTGATAATGTCATAAAGCTGAAAGATGACGAGGGCATCAGTCAAATCCGAGTACAGCCAGTTGACATGCGGTGCCACGCCCATTGAATTCATCCAATTACGGTATGCTGAAATATTGCATGACCATATTTGGTAAATCTCTTTTTTTAAACATCGTTATGATTATTATATGACTAAATTGTATTTATCGTGGTACAGTGGAGATGAAAGTTCTTAGTTCGATTTAAGCTTCACAAGACTGATCACCTGTTTTTTTACCTTTACACACTACATACAATAGAAATAGAGTTAAAAAAAACCTATGAAGAAAGAAAAATTGATAGAGACCGGCTTACAGCAAGTGGCCACTTGTCAAAACCCATGTGATGCTCTCTAAGTGGATAAAATACAAGTCTGTAGTATTTATAATAAATTGGCGTTCCTTATTTTTTAATATCAAAAAAATAAAAAAGGTATTCGTACTAAGGTTGGCAGATTTGTGTTAATAATTATACATATTATTTACAAAACGCAAAGGCTTTTTCAAGATAAATGAAACATTACTCACTCTTCTCTTCCCTGGTCTCATCCAGCTGATGGTAAGTATCAGCATCCGTTTCGTTCCTCTGCAATCCCGGGTGTTGGTTAAACAGATTGGCGACGAAGGCCAAGTTGAGTTTGTACACGCCGTTAACGACGTCCGCTGGGGCAACGAACGCGCGACAACGGAGCTTAGCCGCCTGCTGCAGCATCACTTCCGCACGACGGAGCAGGTCGGTTTCCTGTTTTGAAAAATGCAAACCAATTTTTTATAACCAAATAATAAGTAAAAGATTCTTCGTATGCGCATATTTGCGAGATGTATGTAATCTATATATCATAAATATGGTTGCTCACAAATTTAAAGTATGCATTTTGATTAAAGGCGGAAATATATAAATTCGAATCCTAGAAACCCAAAACCCAAATAATGATTCAATTATGTACAATTTCCTATTGGTAAGATCGATAAAAATAACATTTCAATTTCAATAATAAATTGCAAAATAGGAATCTAAAAGTCTAGTTGCACTGCTCTAACATAGTGTAAACGTAATTCGACAGAAACAGACAAAACTATTTAAATACTTTTGAGTGGTGAGAATCAAATGTCAAATTACCCTTAGCGCATCCAAACTGACACCAGCGTCATCTGGCGCGATCTGCTTCAAGAGGTATGAATATATCTCGGAATCGGCCACATCCTGCTGGAAGTTGGTGCAGCGGCGAGTTACACCTGCACGTTGCAGCTGGTGGTTCACCCAACGGAGCAGGATTGCTTCAGGTGACAGGGCGAGGAGATCTTCAATCCGTTCCTGGAATTAATAAAAAATATAAAGGAAATATTCATTTAGCTGTTGCTCTCAAAAATAAGAAAGTTTAGATTAAAACTTTAATCCATCTTATCTTACATACCTCGTCATTGAGAAGTTCCGTGAGACCAGGACAGTGCTCCAGTGTTATCTGGTTGAAAAGACCGATACGGATAATCTGCCACAGTAGACCAAGCACAAGGTGAGGTTTACCTATAATAAAAGATTTCCTCTTATATTATAAAAAAATAAACTTTTTTATAACAGACGAAGGGGCAAACGAGAAGATACCATAGGCAATGTCACTAGGCCAATAGACACTTAGATGGCACTCGTTTGTACGTTGCCGGCCTATAAACTGTCAAATTACCCGAACGCAATAATTTTATACAATTATACCCTTATTCACTACTTGTATCAAATAAATACAGCGTAAACTCCATGTCACTAATAACTCTCTAAAGTGTCAAAATCAATTGGCTTTGGCTGGTTTAGGTGGTATTCCATACAATGATTTATCTCCTCTCCATTTAGCAATTCCACTCTCTATACCACCATTAAATGCACAGTTTCTTCAGTGTCGTTATATAGAGTTTACACTGTATCTTAATTCTAAAATACAATGTAAAAAAAACTTTGAATCAGTAAAGTTAGTATTTAATTCGGAATATTATGAACTATACCTTTAGCAAGATCGTGGGCGTCAATATTAACAATATTGCAACCAATAGCCTGTGAGGAGACCAATGCAAGAGTAAGGTTTTCGTGCTTCGTATAAAGTGTCAGGTTTTTCTTGTTAATCGCTCGTTCGTCGATTGTGTCCGGGCAAGAATGGTTGATCACTTTGCTGGAATCAAAAATTAACAATATTACGAAAGAATTTAAAGTTAAAAGACAAATATTATATTGGAATATTCCACTGGATTAAAACTTATAGCCCCTTTCATTTTAAATTGGAATCTTTTATATATTAGGAACTTTATATATTTGTATGCAAAAGACTATCAATCTCAGCGATCTCATCCAGGCAACAATAATCATAGGCCACTCTTTATTGTAAAGTACTAGTTGGATATTTGTTATTAAATAATATAAAATTTGTTTATTGTGTCTATTTATGTATTAAGGTTAATTGTAATGTTAATAAAATATTTTCCTTAAGACAAAATGAATGATTCAGACATCGATTTTATTGTTATTGTGAATAATAGTATATGTAATAAACTATAGGGAGCAGGTGATATATATTTAAGGAAATATTAAAAGCACACCATATGAAGAAATACAGGAAAACAATAAAAAACATAAAATATAGAAATTGACAATGTCTTATGTAGGAAAATATTTGTATAAATTTAGACTCTGATTATATATATTTCTAGAACACATAAACTTGAACATTACAATAATAATTACCATAGAATTAGACCATCCTTCAGTTTCTCATAGAGCTGCTTGCCTTCAGGGTCTATTGGCAAAAGGTGTGCCAGGTCAGGGTCGTGCTCAAGATTACTATTAATCCATCCTGAGAAGGCCATCTGTTCTTCCAGGCGCACTGAATGCGTTGTGCCTGAAATTTGAAAAAAATCATGTTTAGCTCAATAGACATTTCTTTAAACGGGTTCCATTAAGATATACAAAACAAACGCAGCCTATTGACATAAAAAGATATTTACTTCAACTTTTACGACAATTCATTTACCCAAGATTTTACAGGTCAAATTGTCCTATAATAAATACTTAACAGAATATTGAACATACCATCACTAGATGCCTCGCTCATCCCTCCCAGATGTTCCAAGTTCTCCTTTTTACTGACTGCCTGCTTGAATGTACTTGAGACCTAAAAGGAAAACAGACACAAAATTTATAATTTTTTTTTACATTTTCACACACAAATCTTGTTAGATATATATAATAGGACGATTATTAAAGCAAATGTAAGCAAACTAAATTTATGTTTATACAGCTACGTTGAATTAAGTAATGTTTACTCGTAAAAATGATACACCGTTATTACTGTATAGAAAATGTTGCCTTCAAAATTTCTATGTACTGTGTTGAAAAGAGACAGGTTAGAAGAGATACAAGAGACAGGGAGACGTGTTATAAGCAGGCATTAAATATAACATGGTCCATACGAAACCGTATTTCAGTTCCCGCTTAAAGTACGATTGTTATGCAGGGATAAAATTCAAATTGCTGGTTTTGTGTTGAAAGTTTCAACCAATAAATATTAAAACGCCTGCCGCATTTAACATCAATGCATAAACGCAAAAAGGCTTTTCAATTTCGAAAATAAATGCAAACATTGAACAGTTGAATCCACACGATAAAACCTCAGTGGTAACAAAAATGTTCATTGTAAAGGGTCCCCTCGACTGATGGCATAACTCTTGTATTCACCAAGCGCCCATAATAAAAACACATTTTTTGTAACATCAATTTTAAAATCAGGCATGTCTGCAGAGGAATCTTTAGTTTACGTGTAATTTTATTGAAAAATTTAGACTTATGATTCTTAGTTCAATATGCTATTATAACCCTAGTCTAGTCTAGACTCTAATCTTTGAGACCCTCTACTACCGCATGCCGATACAAAAATGTGTATTGCCTTTCCATTTTTTTTGTATGTATTTTTCACCTAAACTCTTCCAGTTTATATACTTTTATCAGTAAAACAGTAAAGCAGTTGTATTTAAATACAGTCATGTACGTTTTAATTTACTAAAAATTTCTTACTGACAACATTTTACCAACTCAAAAATGTATAGAAATTTAGATAGAATGAGAAATAAAACTCTTTGAAAAACCATTTTCTGAATAAATTATGTAATAAAGGCAAGGTTCCTTTGATAAAAGGAATGTCTAAGTATTTTTGACACCGAAAATTGTATGTAGCTTTTCCTTTAAATATATTATTATAGTAATGTTTATACTTGTAATTACTTACAAAATCAATTGACTGAGTTCAATTTTCATATACAACTCATGCAATAAGAGACCCGAATTAAGCTCATCAATTATTGCTACTGCAGTACACTAATAAAAACCAATTCAAAAAGTCAAAGGGTTAACTGATTTATCAAAATTATAAATTTTGTTAAACGCTTGTCGCGTTATTTTGTTTGATGGCTAAAACAATCCTACAGACTAATAAAACGTTGCGTCCTTTCCTATATAACAAATATATAATTGTATAGTCTATGTAAAATTAAAAATAATAAGCCTAGAATTTATATATATTGAAATCATATATATGTAACGTTAGTCAGGTACCGGTTAATGTCAGCCACATTTTTGAGATCAACCAATTCTACTGTGTAGATCGACAGAAAGAGTTACAGGAGTAGAGTTTTAACTTAAATATGAGCATACCTGCTGTGCCTTAAGGTTTCCACATAGCTCCTCAAATTCCAGTAGTGTCATACCATTCTTCCTAGAGTCTCCGTTGACGCTTCCGTTTGCTCGACCATGCTTTGAACCGTTGTCATAGTACTCTTCTATCATACAGCGCACCTGTAATATGGCGTTAATTTAATACTTATATATTTTACCTAACCTTTAAACATTTTTTTTTTAAATGAAAACTTCAAACCATCGTTAGGTAAGTGTCGTTACAACCTCAATGATTTTATTTCAAATATTACAATTTAAGGTATTGATTAAATTACACGGCGCACTTGTGCTCACAATACGTTTTAATCATTGTTTATCTAACTGTGGAAACAAATATTAAACATGGCTGGTTAAAAATGAACGATTACATATTAAATCCAATGTATTCAATTTTTTTTTCAGCTAAGAGGTTGGAGAACGCCAAAAGAGTATGTTATCGTTAAAGAATATCGATCCAAAATGTAATAAAATTCAAAAATAAAAGTAATGTTAATAAATGACTAATTTAAAAATAAATCGTGCATAGTTTTTACCAAGTTAAGCGATTTATAGATTGTGTTATAGGTACTAACACAATTGATTAACATATTTATTTCTATAACTTGTATTTAATATAGTGATGTATAGGTTTCCTTACCGTCAACTGTGATGAGCATATTTGTTGGCTGTGTACACAGACCACAGCCAACAAATATGCTCTTCACAGTTGACAGTACTGGGCTTCGCACCCAAAAAGATCTGTTTGGCAATCTGACATTTATTTATTAAGGAAACCTATACATCACTATATAAAATACAAGTTATAGAAATAAATATGTTACTTTTAAACTAATTTTCACAAAAAAAATGCATGGCATGGTATCTATGCACGAACCGATCTTATGACGTTATAGTATTATGAATAGCTTCCAACCTTCCACTGTGGTATTTTGTAGCCAACGCCGTCGAGTGCGTCTTTGAGCTCTTTCATGTCGATATAGCCATTTCCACTTTTGTCCAACTGCAAAAAAACAAATATACTGTTAAATATTTTAAAATATAAGGCGGATATTCATTTTTTCTTTTATAGACTTCATAATGAATAATTATGTGTCACATTCTACGATTTTATGTTTTCGGAGTAACGAACGATAGATTTTAAATAAAGCGTATTGTTTTTATAAAATTTCCCAACACTCAAAAAGCCTTATATTTATCGTTAAAGTATGGCTAAAAATAAACAAAGTTAAATCAGAATATCACAGATAGATTAAAGTTGATTAAGCTGTATCCGGCCTACTTGTAACCCGGGCTTTATCTCTGACAACATGCTTTACTGAACTAGGTCGCCTGGGGTAAAATAAAGTTTTTTTTTATATGTATTATGTCTAAAATGAATAATAAAATAAGCTTTCTTAAAAAAAATTTTTTTTTTTTTAAATAAAATTATTTATTTTAAAGTCCAAAGTTGAATTAAATAGTCAAACAACATTTTCAATTTAATTACATTATCGAACGCCCAAACTCGAATCGGTAATTATCAATACGATAAAACTATTACAAGCGGCCGATAAAGGTTGGAACAATCAAAACTATTTCAGTTTATCATATTATTAGTTGATTTGTTTTGACCTTGAATAAATAATATAAACCATACAAATGTTTTAGAGAATGCATTTTTTTTAATGACTAAAGTGTGTAAGATAGATATATATATTTCAATATTTGACACGTTCTTGTGAGTAGAATATGGGATACATTGATTTTCAATTCCAAAATCGTTTTATATTAATAATGGGAACTTTTGAAATGTGTTATATTTAAGTTATACTGGGCAAATGTTATCAGCATACGTTGACTCATTGAATCATTCAATATATTAAAATTGCTATTTAATAAGTATGATTCACTCAAATTATTATAATATACTTAGTCTTGCCATAAATATTGTTATACAGAAAAGCAAGATTTTTTTTTTATACGTAACATTTATTCCTTTCATAGTGAGTTAGTTTAATACATCAATATATAACTATTAAAAATATACAATGTTTATTCGAAGTGGTCTCCATTGGCTGCAATACAGTCTTTTAAACGTTGAGGCCAGTTATCAATAGCAGCACGAACTCTTTCTAGAGGAAAATTCTTCACTGCCAACCGAATGGATCGTTTTAGGGACTCCAAATTATCATGGCGTTTAGAGCAAGCCTTACTCTCTAAAACTGACCATAAATCATAATCCAATGGATTTAGGTCAGGACTTGACGACGGCCAGTTTTCAGTGCTGATAAAGTCCGGAACGTTAGTTTTCAACCAAGATTGGGTGGATCGAGCTCTATGACCCGGTGCCGAGTCTTGTTGAAAGCACCATTCTTTGTTATTGAACATGGTGTTAGTTAAAGGCTTAACTACCGTCTCAAGAATGGTATTTTGATAAACTTGTGCCGACGTTTTAATACCTTTTTCACAAAAATATGGCTCAGTCACCCCTTCATAGCTAACACCCCACCAAACTTCTTTAGAGCTTCCAGCATAAATACGGTCATTTTGTTTATTAAAATACTGCTCAATTGTAAAAATTTTCTCATCCGTAAACAAAATTTTTTTGTGACCTCCCTTTGCGTACCGCTTAAGTAGTTGTTTGGATTTTACCACCCTATTCTTCTTTAAATTATCAGTTAAGAAGTGACCAGTACGTCTCTTATAGGCTGCAAGTCCTAAGTCATCTTTTAATATACGCGACATGGTTCTAGGAGCTATCTTCATCTCCCGAGATAAAATCTTTTGCTTACGGACAGGATTTCTTCGAATTCTTTCCCTAACTGCTTTAATCACCTTTTTCACACGAACGGTACGTGGACGGCCAGATCTTTTTCTGTCACAAACAGAGGAGGTATCATTGTACCTATCAATAGCCCGGTAAACAAACATTTGACTAATACCAAGCGGGTGGAGGGTTTTAAAAATTGCACTTTTCTCCATACCTACTTTATGTAAGGCAATCACAGCGATTCGGTTCTCTTTATCACCCCACTCCATTTTAATATAACAAAATATTTAACAATATAATGGCGCGAAAATAAGAAAACACATCAAGCAATCATATAAAAATGACAGATTCCAAATTCAAACGTAATATTTTCTTTTTTTGAATAGTAACAGTATTTATGGCCAGACTAAGTATTAATATTAATGGATAAGATTTTTAACTTTACAATTATTCACTATTAGAATTTTTTATTAATATAATACACATATTTTATACATAGAAATGTATCCAAAATAACTCTTCGCCTGTTTAAGACTGATAAAAACTTTCTATTATATATTCAAATATATTTTTTACTTACACATGAGCGTGGAACTGTGGATTTTTATATGTATTTTCAGTCAATACACAACGCTAACTTAAAATAAGTATAAAATTGTGATAAAACTTCAACTTGTAGTGAACTTTTTCATTATAATTTTTAATATAATGAAAATTCTTGTAACTCCATATAAAAAGATAGAAGCTAAGACATAAAAAGATTTTTTTTAAAGTCGGATAAACAATTTCGTTTTCAAAATGATCAAATGTTATTTAAATAACATAACGAACGTTCTAATATTAGGTAAATATGTATTGTTCGTCGGCATTGTATAAATATTTTCTTAATTGTTTTAACACGTTTAGTGTTATGCTTATATCATTGAATCACTATTAAATACGTAGGATATATAACAATATAGTGATTCTAGAGGGGCACACTGTTCAGATATTTAGAATTCACCAAGATTACACTTCTATTGATAGGTGTACTAGCAAATTAAGGTCCCAATACTTAAATATGTTTACGAGTAAATGATGTAGTTTATCTAAGAAATAAAACCATGCAGTATTTATTTGTAAAAGGACAAAATGTTATTGATATTACGTGTATTTTTTCCTATGTCATGGCAAAGGTTTTTAAGAAATGGTTTAAACGCTGTTAAAGACACCGTTAAAGTAGTTACATATTGGGAGACGTATTAAAACCCAAATGTGTAATTATAAAACATATGATATATAATGTTATATATCCGATTGTTAATGCACATAAATGGAGATTTTTTTTTTATAGAAGAGAGGGCAAACGAGCTGGAGGCCCATCATACAGGTGAAGTCGCCACCCATGGACACTCATGTGGCTGGGAGCTCAGGAGTGCGTTGCCGGCCTTTTAGGGATTTGTAAAATTAATTAATCAACGCCAGAATTGTAAATGCAAAATGCAAGAGTTTCTACAAGCTGCATTAAACAAAAGTATAGTTCCGAACGGGAAGTGAAAAATATGAATATTTCCATAAATGTTAATATAGTCTGTTGAAATGTAGTAGCAAGGTCAATAATAATGTTTAATTTATACAAATCTGTGCCATATACCACCAGACCGTGAACAACGATATTATGTAAGCTACGATAGAATTCTTTAAATAAAATTAAAGAGTTTTGAGTCATTTAAATATTAAAACTGGTTATTTTTTTTGTAAATTTTTAAACAAAGAACTGCATACGACTTGAATTAGTATCTTACGATGGGAAGACAGCAAGGGACGATTGGTAAATAAAAGTATGTTTTACTTTAGAATTAATAAAGATAAATTATTTCTTGAATTATACATAACCTATTTTTACAATTTATTCCACTAGTTTCAAACCACGAGGACATAAAGTACTATTTATTGGTCATCGTGTACGGTTCCTTCAAATATGAGTTAACACTATGACTAATGTTCTATGATTCACACTTCTGTGTATTTACATAACAGCGTTATTTACTTGTTGTGTATCAAGTACATTTTTTCCCTTTAACATTAACATATAAACCCGCTTTGACGCTTGTATATTGCGTAGGTGTTAGCCGATTTATTTCAAGTGTTATTTGCCAATACAATTTACAGATTAGTCTTTAAGGGCTTCGTTAGAGGAATAAAATTGATCGGATTACCTATAATGTAGCGGTAGCAATAAAAATATTTCAGACCATTTGATATATATTTAGCAGTTTCTCACCATATTTTCATAAATATTAATAAAGCGAGTATTTTTTTTTTTATAAAAGACTAAAACTTACAGTCAGAAGTCTGTATTTTCTTTCGAATCACATTCCACAAACTATAGCAGTGCATTGTGCGACAAACAGCATTACTTTATTGTAACTACGGTCCAGTAGTTATATACAATATTTACTATACGTAAAGGCGTTCAGGTTTGAACAATGAATCAATTGAAAGTCCAATCTTAAGTGCAGGATCTTTAAGAGTTCAGTCACCGTTAGTTTTTAATGCGACTAACACAAGATTTCTCGTGAGACACACGATCTTGTCAATCGATACTGCGTGTAAATAATATCAGCCGAGACTTTCCCGTGTCATTTTGTCTAAAAATTATAAGATTTAATAATCTTTGTTATTATTTAATAATACAATATACGACAATTTAAATTTCGAATTGGTATTAAATTTCTAATTAATGAACTTCACAATTTCCTATAATTATTGATTGTAAACTTTATAAAAAAAAGAGTATTGAACTTTATGTATGGTTCTTTTCGACTCTAAAATTCTCGGAGTAATTACAGAGTTAAAATTTAAATGTATTAGTGACATAGATTAATCGTGTAGAGCAAAGCCACATCAAAAAACAATTGAAAAATTAAAGAATTTAAATATTATTTCCATAAAAGGGCGTGTTTGGATTTATAAAAGCCAATCCATATATTCATAAAAGGTCATCAATCACATATGAACAGATGGCACTATAATTTGGGAACAGTCCAAAAACTTGCAATTATTCGGTGCGCATTGCACGCCTTAACTGTTCTGGTCAAGGACCTTGCGATTAGGGGTTCAATAACCCACAACGGCAAAATTGATTTTAATGTTCTTGTGACGTGTTCTCGTACGTATGATTGTCATTATTTCAATGTGTGTTCGTTTCTTGTTTATAACTCTTGCAAATAAATGTTTAATAACAAAACTTTCATATATATTTAAAGTTTATGCTAAAACGCGTTTGTTGCCTTTACTTGCGTTTTTTATAACGGATTGAAAACAATAGAGTTATTCCAAAATAAAGATTGTCAAAACTGAATATCTCTATAACTTTGCGAATCTAGAAAAGCGACAAATAAATTATGTAACATTTAATATCTTATCCTTACAACGAAATTAATATGCACATTTTTTATACAATATAACTTTGTTTGTCGAGGATGACATGACTTCATCAAATCCCCTGAGTCACGATCCCTTCGCGTTAGTATCATGTTGTCTAGGGAAATACTGGGAAGCCGCACAGCTGAATGTAAATCAATTTGTGGTTTCATTTACGTAATATGTAGTAGTATGACATACGAATTACACATTTAGACTTATCATTCCTTATTCCTTACATTATTCGTTAGAATATGTGTGGCTGACATTGTAAGTCTAAGAATAGCAAAATTATAATTTAGGTACAAAAAAAAAAATAACGAGAAAGAGCACTGTTTCATTGTAATTCTATACTAATGTCACAAATAAATATTTTTAATATGTTTTAAAATATTAAACTCATAGCTTAACATATTTGAGCCCAATAGATCTTTCTTCCTACGAAGTTCGGCATATTACCAAAAACGATATTTATAAGAATATAATTTTTTTAATGATTACGAAGATATCTTAAAATTGTACTAGGTACTAAAGCTAAATGTACAACGCGCTTATGTTTTTTATTGGTTAATCCCCGCGGGCGGTCTTCTTACGGTCATAGTACGGTATTATGATTTCTTTGATCAAAGGTTAAGTGGATAACGGATGCATGTAGCAATCATAGTAGCCGGGGATTACAATTGTTATTCATATCCGCCTCTTACAGTTTCAAATTTGAGACATCACTTAGGCATCAAATGGGGTCTTAAACAAGTTACTAGAATATAGAACATTGTTTTAAAGTTATAGTAAAGATGAAACACTAATAATCATTTTGTTAATAATCAATTTTATATTAGATAAGATTAGATTTTCCTGCCCACTTGGTTGGTAACGATTTTGAGTTTGGTATATATTATTTGAATGACAATTAATACAAGCTTAGCTTTATTACGTAATAAATAGTCGTATATAATATTCATCTCAATTAGGCATATTCAATTTTGATATTTGACCTAAATAAACAACTGTTAACTTCTGTAGGCAAAGTTAACAATTAATATATAAGTGCACGATTTGTTTCGAAAATATTTTTAATATATAAATTACATTGCAATTGTAACACAAAACAGGAAAATTACAATTATATACCTTTGTGTTATTGCCAGAGTTTAATTATTTGTATTATCTTATGTCACTTTAAATCAGTGACCATATATGTCATTGGATTTTATCAACTGCGCTGTACGCCTTGTGCGGACGTGTGGTCAGGAATGTTGTCACTGTATAATTATGGTTAATACTCTTTGTTCAACACATAACGTGTTATGAGGAAATAATAACAAAAAGGTTTTATTCTCCAGTAAAAATACACGTTTATAAGATAGTGCAAATGCAGGTATAGTAAATATTGACGTGAGCATGTGTTAATATTAACAATTTAGTACTTTATCTAGAAGCGTATATTCCACAGACAAACACGTCGGCTCTTGTTCATTGCGATTGGCCATTATCGTAGGATATATTATTTAATCATATGCGATATCTAGGTATTTGTTCAAACGATACGTTACAAAATCTTTAAAATTATATCTTTATAACAAAAGGTGATGTTCCACTCGAGAAATTGGACATGAAGCAATAAAAAGCGTATCAGGTCAGAGTGTACAATAACACGTTGGGAAACAGAGCATGGGAACAGCGGTAGTTGTGCACGTTCGCACGCTATTAATTCCGATCGCAAGATAGCTCGAATTACTCGATATATTCAAATTCCTTAACTTTCTTCGATTGCCACATGGCGGTACGATTTATTCGCGTCATCGCCTCATGGTATCAACCAACAATGCCCGTATATAATAATACAACTGGCCAAAAGTTATTAACATTCTATTTATTTTATGTAGAGTCTCTTCGGTTCGTCAACATCAATTCTATGAACAGTTCATTAACAAATTAGCATTAGAAATACTATGAGAATCATATAAATATTTTGAAGTGGGTGCCGATTTGTTGAAATGTCTGTCATCCAGACGGTTCTCGAACGGAGCTATGCTTCACAATATTATCGATATATAAGCCTACAACTTCATGTTGACGGTGTATTAAAAAGGTTAGTTTAGGTTCAGTTAGTAAAGTGTTTGTTTTCATTATTGTTAATACTAACAAGTTATATAACTATTGTACTAACTGTTTGCGGAGATTTTAATAAATAAACAAATGAGTCACAATTCATAGTTAAAAAACGTTATGTAACGTAAATTTTCAAAGAGAATAATGACAACATTCATTAGCTTATGTTTATAGTATTGACGGTTACTGATTGGTGCTAATGTTACTTTAAGAGTACTTTTGGAAAGAGTCTCGATTATTTTTGTTTACGTGAGATGTAAGTTATATCAATAAGGTAGTTAAGTTTGAATAAATTTGATGGATACTTTATCGTTTTGTTTAATCAGTCTTAATATGTACAAGAATGTTTAAATCTGTAAGTTTATAAAAAGTTGTTATAAGTTTGAGGTTGTTTTCTAACTATATTAATATGACATTTTCGCGATTAATTGAAAAACCTTGACATTTTCCTCAAAATGCCACAACTAAAGGTAAGGCGCTTACAAGTGAAGCATTGAGAACATTTCTTAATTCCTGTTTATAAAGCTACTTAATAAACTTTTATAACATAATACTTAAGTTCTTACTTTTTTGTAATATAATATAAAGCAGTTAATTTTTTTGATCTATGGAAATAGAAGTTTAATTTAAAATACCAAAGACCAGCTGAGACAAAACACAAATAAGGTGTGTTATATAAGTGCCTGTAAGTAATATAGAAATATATATTCTGTTTTCGTTCATTTGATGGAAATTCGATACGCCACGTGCGATGAAAAATTCTAAAGGTGTGGCAATTGCAATTTCGTTTTACTACTTACAGACTTGACAATTCATTTTAAACACTATTTTATAAACTAATAAATCATTAGAAATTTGCCATGATATTGAAGTTCAACAAGTATAATTAAATTTCTAGTTTATTAGCATGTAGAACTATAGAATAGACACCAAATATTACCATACATATATTTAGATTAATAGGTAAGATGTAATAATGGTTAATTCTTGTAAACATTATGCTTATTCGGTATTATTAATGTAAATCTCCCGTTAAAATAAAACCATACAAAAGTTTACTGTTGCTGAGGTAAAAATAACGAGCTTTAATTTTCTATTGTCCTCTCGACCACTTTTTAAACAACTCGCGTTTAATGACAGCGCTATACATTTTTTTACAACGAAGGCAAAATACAAATGTAATATGTTTTTTGAGTTTGTAGGGCCATTTATGAGTTCTATAACAAGTACAAAGTAGTGATAAATACGTTGCCAATGGGTCCGACCCATTACATCCAGTTATATTTGAAATAGAGTGTTTAACTGTTATCTGTTCTGTTAGTTTTATACAGAACAATGTGTGCCTTTACAAGAAAACACGCTGTGTTATATATTTAACTGGATTTCCTTTAACAGAAGAGTGTATGATTTCGAATTACCTCATACTAGTCACTTTAATTTAAAAGTGAACTACTCGGAATTTAAGCTATTTAAAAATGTTTTTTACACAATACAGAACATTCGACAATCAAATATCATCACAATTCTAATTATAAATGAATAATTTATATATACATTGACTATGCAATATATTTATCAATGAAATTATATTATGTATTAATGGTGTAACATTAAACCGATTATCAGCATTGTCATACTTACCATTCATACATAATACTCTTCTTCGAAAGCATTTATTGTCCGTAATGTGATTATTTATATTCATAGAATCAAAATGGCTTATTTTTTTCTGATTTACTTAATTTAAAGTATGTTGTGTTTTTTTTTTGTATTCTTCGCACTTCCTGCACCATTCCTACCACCAACTGTATTATAAGTATTCTTTTATTGCGTTTTGCTGGAAGAGATCGCTTATCAGCGATAATGCCGCCCGTTGCTCTTATATCTACTGTTTTAGTGCAACAAAGTGTGAATAAAATAAACACTATATATCTATTATATGTTAACGACGTAACGTTGTAACCAAAATGTATTACAAAAGTAGAATAAAGTTGCCAGTTACCATGGTTACCATATAACAATCTACCCTCAAATATTCGTTCTATTACTATCACATATGTGTATAGACTTTGGTTTTCAATCATTCCGCCAACATGGAGGTACAGTATTATTTTGATCTGCTTATATAATTAGCGATAGTTGAGTTAAATCGATGCAGCTTTTAAAGACGAAATCATAAGCAGATGTAGATAATTCCTTATTCATTGAACGCAATCAAACTATATGATCATCTTAATTAGATAACTATAAGAATACAAGTCTAATAATAGCACGCTGTTATCTTTAAATTCAATAGTATCGTATTAATAGAGTTTACGAGTAAAATAATAAAAAATAAACTAATATTCATATATAAGGTTTTAGGCGGTTATTATTTTTCTATACAACTAATTTATAGCATATGCAATTTATTAAAGCTAGAATCAAGTTTTGGTCCATCTCAGTAGAACTTAGTTTATGACTAGACGATTCTAAGTTGTACACACACATTAATAAACGATATTTCCGTTACATACCGAAGTGTAAATGCAATAAACAAACTATTGCACTATTACTTCGGGCTATTTGTGGCGAAAACTGCGCATGCGCACGTGCGCGGTTTCCGCAGTGACACCAGTTTACGTACGGTCGGGTTACAAACTAGTCAGACTGGTAGGACTTTGTTGATTTTCCAACTCGGTATAATATAAAAAGGAAAACAAGTTTCTCAGGCTGAATTGTTTCAAATGATAATAATAAATTTCAAAGGGTTTTTCTTTAGGCTGACGTAATATTTCCTAACGCTGTTCGAAATTGTATTCATTAAGACGAAACTAATGATTTACTTCTGTCTATTTAATTATTGTTCGTGCTTATAAGATTATAATTTTAAGTGACAGATAGTTAATTATATGAAAGTTAGAGTCAACTCAGATGAACAGGCAATCTCTTGCCGTGCGAAACTTGATGTGTTAACTTATTGTAAACAAATTCTTTGTGTGCAAATGTGAAGCATTCATACGTGTGATAAACGTTTTAATTAATTTAACTGTTATGAGTGGGCTCTTGCCCGAATTGAGCCTCTGTATATTTACAACTGTGCAAATTATAAACACTAGAAACTTCATTAGAATTCGTCAGGATGACGAATTACAACATCGACAGCCCATCCGCAATTAAGTGTTGTATTATTGTGTGATTTTTAATGGTGATGTCAGATTAAGGTCGCGTTATCATTTGTTACTTGAACTGAAATTGTGACGTCGTCTGATTATCTACAATATCTTATCTGTTCATTTGCATTTTGATGGTTTACGATTACGCTGAAAATTGATAGGACTTTCAAAAGAATATCCTAAAATATGTGTTGTTTTAATATTATTAAGATTAGCCATAGATACTCAAATATTAGACAATATATAATTATATTTTGACTTTATAACACACAAAGACTCAAATTACATATGAAAGTACATAATATCATTTGAAGGAACCAATGTGAGTCATCGACTGTTGACCTGAGCCTTGTGCGAGTGTGCGTTCAAATCTTTGTATAGATTTAAGCCTACCAGGTACTTGGGAAAGAGTAGGTTTTTAGAGTAGAATGTTTCGTTGTTATTATTTTAAATGATTATTATAATTCCCCATGAATTTAAATAAATTCATCCTGAAATATCGCAAACGTACAAAGACAAATATGTATTTTATAAATTGTAAATATCTGACACTTTTGCGACAAATCTAGGGCAAGGGTTTGTTTGAAAGTCGTAAATTTCATATTAAACTTTAATGAAAATTGTCAAGAAAGTAATTAACGCAAATAAATATTTCATTTCCAACCAACAAGCCAACCATATCAATAAAGAAATATAAGTTTCTAAGACAACAATTCAGCATACATCTGCATAATGGACAGGCATATAAATGAGCATCACCCATCCTACCCTGATGAAGCTTGATGAAATTTTTAAAAAGATCAATATTTGAAAAGAGGACGCACTTGTCATAATACGTTACAGACTACAGTTGCATCTATGCTCAACCCGTTTACAATTTCCACTCTCATCAAACGCAGGGAGAGAACCCTTTCGCAATTATTGATTTGTTAGTGTTACCCCTTGTCTACAAAACTGAATTAACTAGAAATGGACAGTGGGCATTTGCATGACACGGCTGAACCCTTTTTTAATAGACCAACCCTAGTTACAGGACACAGAAAATCGAAAATTTTATAGAACAGAACAGACCTTCTGTCTAATCATAACACTTATCGTGTATTAATAATTCATATATGAACATATATATTTCAAGAGAATCTTTCTCTATCAAGTGGGTCGTATAAAATCAATATGTAACATATAACGAGCGTCATAAATAATAATTTTATCGACAATTGTTCTAGGTATATATGAGTACTAATCACTCTGTCACCAATTGAATAATGTTAGGAGAAATCGGGGCGAGGCTGACTCATGCATGTAAAATGTGCAAATTAAATAAGATGCCTATTGACTACACTCATGTCAAGTCTTTAGTATTGACAATAAATTACTTATTTGCGAATAAGTTATAATTTTTATGTGTTTAATTAAATAGAGTTTGAAAAAAGGTAATGTTTTTTTTCAGATATTTTATAATACTCATTATGGCTATATTTACACATTGAAGTCGTTATGTGTCGTTATATAATTTTACACATGGAATCAGCGAAAATTTGTGTACGTCAGTTTTCTTTTAATATATAAGACTACGAAGGTCCCCTAATAAACCTGTCTGAGAAGTTTGTAGTCTGAGAAGCTGTATTCTTTAAGCGCGATCAATGTTAAACGAATGTCCAGTAATATATAGGAATAGAGAATTTAGTTAAAAGTGAGTTAATTAAGGGAATATACTGTCACAGTCATACATTGAATGACTTTATTAATTAGATATGAATTATTTAGATATATTTCTTATCTATAAAAAAATTGATGAATAGAGAGGGGATAACACTAGACATCCCTATAGTGTAATACGAATTTCATGGCATTATGTTGTATCTTTGCTTTTTAACCATAATCCTGAAGGAGATCACAATTCAATGAGTATATAGTATATTGTTTAAGATTACATAGATATCAAGGTACATGACATTATATATATAATAGGTTTGTAATTATTACGGCTGTTTATATACATAGTTTGTTTATAATTATAGTCAGTCACGTTTCTTTGTTGATGACTTCTACTATGTCTTAGATATATGTCTAGGTACGACTTATTAACGATCTTACGTCATGATAAGCCAAAGTCAAGACGACATTCCGTAGCAAGATCGTTGCACATCTACTTGTAGTTTCAAGTTTTCTTTGTGAGTAAACCTATAATGAAAAACGTACTCCAGTCGTTATGTCATTAGTAATCTACTGTATTGTTAAAATGGCTCAACAAATGTTTAAATAGTATATATATCTTCAAGTGGTGCCTTCAGTCTTATTTACTAATAAAGTCATTACCACCATCGGACGTGAATAAATATTTAATTACTCTTAAACATAAAATTTTTCAATTTGTTTTGGTAATTGAGTTTTTCTTAATTGCAATATATAACAGTATTATATTTAAATATAAAATAATAAAAAAACAAAAATATTCTAAGTTTGTATAATTAACTTGTTTTCTCTACTCTATTTTGTACCCCCAACGATAATTGAACATAGGTGAAAAACGTTTTTTTTTATAGAAGAGGGGGCAAACGAGCAGGAGGCCCAAGGTGAAGTCGCCGCCCATAGACACTCACGTGTCTGGGAGCTTTTGTCTTGAGGGACCGTAAGGCGTAATAGTTCGGAAATACCGTGGCGGGCAGCTGGTTCCATAACGTGGTGGTGCGTGGTAAGAGAATCTTACGAAACGCGCAGTGGTGGAATGACAGACATCAAGGTGATACGGGTGGAGTTTATGAACAACTCTTTCGAATACTCCCCATGGTAAATGCGATAAAAGATGCTGAGATACCCAAGATCAACAAAATGTATATTTAATATTATTTTTACCAAATTTAACAACAAGATCACCCTTAATATGGTAACTAATATATTTACGGTAAAGAAAACTTTGTAAGATTATAATCAAAATGTTATTCACTTGGCGCAGTGACCTACAAACTACTTCCCTATAATAAATTTTAAGATTTACTCATGTTAATTTTATTTACAGCAATGAGTCAGCACGGAAATGTGACCTCGAACACTAGACCCTTCCAATATTATCTGTATAATTTAACTTTACCTCAAAATGGTTTTATATCAAGATTTACCTTTTACAGGCATGCAATCATTACAATAAATTAACATATAAATAAAATACATATAATACAATTCTAGACTCATACATACTACATATGCAGACAAGTTACATTTTTTCTAAATTTTTTTTAAAGATGTTCCACTTGTCTATATAATAATTGTCCTGGCAAGGAAAAAGGGCGGATCAAGATCGCAACCATAAGGTAAAAAACTGAAAAAAAGGTCCATTTGGAGGCCATCATACACATTTTTGACAAAGAACTAAACTAGATTGTTTCATGTAATGTGTCTGATAAATGTGCCCCGGTAGAAAATCAATAAATTAAAGAGTTAAAGCCACACTAAGTATTGTTTATACAGATTTGGAAAAAAGGACTTATTATCATTTTTGAAAAATGAGTTTTAGGTGTTTGGGGTCTAAATATTTTTAAATTTCCTAAATTATTAAACCTCCTAAAAATTCCTTATTAAACTATAAATAATAACTATGAATAATACTAACTATGAAACTACAGTAAATAACATAAAAGGATGTATCTATCTTATAAACTTATACCTAGTTTTACAGTAAAATTTAAAATGTCTTATATTTTTAGAAGTTAAGTATAGTAGTCATAACATTTTTGTGGTGTTGACTAAAAATAAATTTCACACCATAATAAACCATTGAATGTTCAATAATCAATTTGTCACAAGATGATATTAGATTACTTTCTTGATGTTTAATGCAAAAATTGTTTGGTTCCACTTGGTGCATTATCTAATAAACTGTGAAAGTGGATTTCATTTGTATGTTATTATAGTTTTTCTTGTAAATATGAACACGATTTCCTCATACTTTTATGGTCCATTGAGCATTTCATTCAAAGACATTTATTTCATATGAATGAAAGTGGCTTAAGAAATGTGTAACTACCAATAACAACATTTTTGAACGGAATGTATATAATCTTTTGATTTCGTTTAAAAAAATATTTTTATACATAGACTTCTTATTTGATCAGTATTTAGTAAAACAAACAACAGACTCATTAAATAATAAGTTCTTCATGTCAATGTGGTTTGGGGTTTTATACTGGATATTTTCGTAAATTGTATATATGTGTGATATAGCAAGAAAAATACTTTTCAACTAAACCATGTAAAATTTGAATCAGATGTGTGTGTCTATGATCAAGATACCTGACTTAAGTTAAACTATAGCCTGTGATGTATAGTTTAGAATTTGTGTCTACTTTGTCTAAAGTTGCTGATTTTTAGTTCAGTCACGAAGTTTAAAATACTTAGTCATTCCATATGTAAGTAGTAAATATTCACAGCATGTGTCATCAGTTACACAAGAGGCAATTTGGTATTACCATGTATTTTAGTATTCAGGTACCATATGTCTCCTTGACATGATATTGTTCACATGCAATATGTCCTTGTTTGCAATGTTTTGAGCTAATATACTTTTATTAAAT
The DNA here is from genome assembly GCA_951799465.1 of Leptophobia aripa. Taxonomy (NCBI): domain Eukaryota; kingdom Metazoa; phylum Arthropoda; class Insecta; order Lepidoptera; family Pieridae; genus Leptophobia; species Leptophobia aripa. The sequence continues at coordinate 3,607,720 of OX637272.1, read as the reverse complement.
TGAGTACAATAATAAGAAATTCATAATAATTTTTAATTTACTTCGATTTATTTAGTTACTCATAAAGAAGGAATTTTTTCAAAATATTAAGATCAGTAGAGAAATATTATCTAAAAAATTAAATTAATTTTGTAAAAAAAATAAGCTTTAAAGAATGAATGCAAAGTTTTCATTCGAATGACTGTTATAACAGAAGCTTACAAAACTTGCAATTAAATCAATAATCATAAAATTTTGACGTAAATCGATATCATGACAAGATACACGTATCCATCCCATCAATAAGCATCAAGCTATGAAAAAATATATTCACGACCACACACAGAGAAGCAAAAATAAATTCATAGATTTGAAGGGAAGTTAATAAAGTTTTTAATAATTTCAGATCCCTATACAAATAATACGTATTTTCAATGAGGCTTCGGTATGAACTACGAGAGAGGTACCGGTAGGAACTACTTAACAATATAATGAAACGAATAATTTTAAGGCACTTACCTGGGCAAATTGTTCTCTGATTTCTCCTCTCTCTTCATCAGTCAATTTTGCATTATCTGCCATCGTCAGTTAATATTTATCACAGTATTTAAATTCTTAACATCGACAAATAAACCGTTGTTGGAATCCTCACTGCACAATTGCACATACACAGTTAATATCACAGCACCGATTATACCGAAAGATATGGACACAATTATTGCAAAAACTACACAATATCACAAATCCAATAATTACACGTAAACACAATAAATGCTCAAGTGCGCGATTGCAATACAAAACGTAACTATAAATCTACTACACTTGCGGTGAGCGGTACTCGTTCAACGAGTTACTATAACTTCGAAGTTTGACGACGATGGATTCGTAATTTCATTCCACATTTGATTTTGCTAGAGAGAAACGGTGAGCCGGGAGCGGGGGTAGGGGGGGCGGTGACGAGCACCGTCGGTGTAGCCATATAACAACTCCAATTGACAACGCAATATTGTTTTAATTTAGTTGAGAATAAGATTAAATTATTAGGATTGTTCATTCAAATATACTAAAAATTTGCTAAAAACTTCCAGTAGTAAATACATTTTTAGACTAATACTTGTCATTACAAAAAATATACTTAAAGGTTAAATTAATCCTTACCCAATTTAAAATTCATATATTATCTAAATATACGATAACTATACTTAGTTTTAATTAATTATACAAGTTTTTATGATAAACTAAATTTAATTTTTTTTCACATGTGACTTTAGTTTAAGCAATTTTTACTAGATGGCGTTGATAACAATAATATAAATAAAAGAAATCTTTTTGATAGCTACGTGACAATAGATGTCACTTTAGTGTAAAGAATTTGCTGGAAACTTCTATTTCAGAAAACAGAAACCTTTGGTGTATAATTTTATATTATGTTACAGTACGATAACTTGAACAAATATTATTACTACTAAGAAGAAATAAATTAAGCCTTTACATGTAAATGTGCTATTACGGTATTTGGCATGTATACCTTGCTATAATGTGCAATATGCATATCCTATCATAGAAAAAAATAAGAAATATATTCCAAACATAATAAATAGTTTTTGAAAACATAAATTGAATAATACAGATAGAATAATATAGATTATATTTATGTATTTATAACTTGACAGAAAGATAATTATAATCGTCAACCAAAGGTTTAAAACCCCTTATCGTCGAGAAATTTCGTGTCCTATCCAGATAACTATTAGGATATAAGCAGAGCTTATGGCATTCAGTGTGCCAGTTGGAACTTGAACACAGAACTAAAATCTTGGAAACAAAAGTTGGAAGCGAGTGACGTTTTTTGTCAACAAATTCTGCCTGTTTTCACTTCTTACATATTCCTTTTCACCTAAACGGTTATTTAGTACAAAATGTCTCTTTTACCATTTTTAATGGATGATCTGCGCCCCCGCCGTCTATCGGACCAACATTTCGGATTAGGGTTGACTCCGGACGACTTCCTGAGCGTCGTCGCCGGTCCTCTTGCTAGCCGAGAGTACTACAGGCCTTGGCGTCATCTGGCAGCAGTGACTCGGGACCTTGGCTCCAGCATTAAAACCGACAAAGAGAAGTTCCAGGTGAATTTAGATGTTCAGCATTTCGCCCCCGAGGAGATAGTTGTTAAGACGGCTGATGGGTACATTGTAGTAGAAGGTAAACACGAAGAGAAGAAAGATCAACACGGGTACATTTCACGGCAATTTACTAGACGGTATGCATTGCCAGAGGGCTGTGTTCCGGAGACAGTGGAATCTCGTTTGTCATCTGATGGTGTGTTGACCGTTATTGCTCCAAGGAAGGTGCCACCTGCAGTGCAGGGTGAAAGAAACGTGCCTATAGCTCAAACAGGACCTGTTCGGAAGGAAATTAAAGATCAGGCAAATGGTGACAAAGCTGAATAATGCATTTGTTTAGTAAGTTTCTATGTAATTCCATTTCTGTAAGGCTGATTGTTTTAATTTTTTGGTTTTAACACTAATAATAAATGATATGTTTTTACCATCTGTTTTATTTATAGCTATAAAAATCCATTAACAGGTTACAGTGATACTAATATAGTTTAGTTTAGTCACATTTCAATTTACTTATATATACAGAAGGGAAGAAAGGAATACAGGAAACTCAAATACTAGTTACTAAGATATAAACGTTAATCGATTAAGTAGCTTGGAAGCATGTATACATTTTTTTTACCCGGGAAATCTGTTATCATAAATGCGGCGCCTATGCACAATTATTTTGTTGCCGAGTAGTAGTATACAAAAATATAATGGGGTTAACTTAGTATATGAATTCTATTTAAATTTTAATATCTGTGAAGTTGTAATTTATATATTTGGATAAGGATTAACATCTATTCCTTTAAAAAAACCCTGTAACAATAAGATGTCGTGATTTCAACAATAACGCCGTAGGTACATAATAGTTTATAACGTGATACGTTTAACAAAACTATAGCTTGTTAACTTTTTTATATGAACATCATACTTTCCCTGAACAACTATTATTGGTTGTCTTGCTAAGTTTCTAAGATATGTATAACAATAATTTGTAGTGTTTCTAAGATATGATTGTTGTAATAAAAAAAAAATATCTGACTGATGTCAGGAGATTTTTGTGTAAACGTGTTGTTAGTAACTATGGAACGTTTTTAGTATTACTGAAGGACTAAGGTATAAATAATCTGTGATTTTAACATTTGAATAGAAAAAAAATAATAGTTCTTAAGACCCGTATAAATAAACCAAAAACACGTAAGAGAATAATTTTATTCTGTAAAAATCATATAAAAATAACAATCAACGTCAATCGATAATATTTAACTCAGCATCTTTATAAACATAAATTTATCACCATTTCAGAATTATTTTTCACATTCAAAACAAGTAAAGTGTGTATTTTTTCGTAAAAAAATATACAAGGTTATAAAACCTTCCAATAGGTATTTACTTATATTTTGAATAAAATTAATTCCTATTCTTTCTTTGCTTCAGTATCTTCATTTACTTCCTTTCTTACTGGTCCAGTATGTGTAATTGGAACAGCTCTTTCACCTTCTTGTATTACCTCTTTTTTGGGGGCTAACACACTTAAAACACCATCAGAGGATAGCCTGCTTACAATCGCGTCAGCATTTATTTCTTGAGGTAACTTGAAACGTCTCAGGAAATGCCGCGACACGTAACCGTGCTCGTCTTGCTTTTCTTCATGTTTTCCCTCGACCACAATAAAATTATCAACTGTCTTCACTGTTATTTCATCCGGGGCGAAGTGCTGTACATCTACATTGATAGACCAGTTGTCCTTATCCACTTTTATCGTTTTGGCATCTTGTGGCCACCAAAATCTATTAATTCTTGGTACGACCGGACTAGATGCTGCAAAGATGTCATCAGGTGATACGGTGAGGCCGAAATTCTGTTCAAGCAGACGATGGGGCCAGCGTCGCGGCAAATCGTAGTCGAAGAAATAAGGAGAGATCGACATTTTGTTTACTGATCGGTTTCTGTACTGAGCCCGAGTGTCGAGCGATCCTCTTTATATTTGTAGCGATGTATGGTGACGTATTGTTTTATTTGCGTACTCGAATTTTCTAGCTTGAGGGTGGTGTGAATGACTCAATACGAGATATAAATATTGCATTCATATCAGCGGTGTTATTTTTATATTTGTTTATGCTACTTAAATACTTGAAACATTACAACAGCGTATAAATAGATCGTATCGGATCGTATGGATCGTATGGATTATAATTTGATATTTCTAAGACTAGAGATGGCTGTTATTTTAACATTTTAGGCTTTTTTCAAATGCTTTTTTCAAATTTACTTTTTCGGTGGGTTATTTGAACAATCTGGTTTTGGCTTAGGATTTTCAATTGTGAAATCTTTAAGGAATGTTTCGCATTGGTTTATTTTTGTACTAGCATCTGTGATGGGTATAACTGATTCACAAGGATATGCAATTCCACATGTTTGTATTGGAGCTGTTATAATAAGGCAACCATCTGAAGACAATTCGGATCTTATACATAAGGGATTGCAGCCATTGGGTAGGCGATATTTTTTTATAAATTTTCGTATCACATATCCATCTTTGGTCTTTCTTTCTTGTTTTCCCTCAACAATAACGTGTTCAGGGCGGGCTTTAACACGTATTTCATCTTTTGTGAACTGATGTACATCCAATAATAGCTGAAATTTGTCTTTACCTATTTTAATTGTTGGTCTAACATTTCGTACCTGATTCAAGAAGAAATATAGCCGATGAGGGCGTGTGTTTATTTGTAATAGTGGTCGTAAAATCATATTTGGTAGAAATTACGATTTATTTGCTTTAAAAGCCAGCATTATGCTACTAATTATTTACATTTCCACAAACGATCTACTTGGTCATATATCCAGTTTGTTTTGTTGTTATGAAGTATTTTATTCTGTCTATATGACACAGTCGATAGGTAAATAATAATAATTACCCCAATAACCGTAAAAAACCCCATAGAATATAAATAAATTCTTGAATGAGTTTTTATATTCATAATTTCCCATGTGAATTTTTCTTGTAACGCCCTCTCGGGCTGGGTAGGAGAAATTCTATATATCAATCTAATTACTGTCGAAATCTATTAAAGTAGAGAGGGCGCTAAACTTTTAATTGGTATGTATATTTTTTTATTGTATGTCTTGTTAATGTTAATCTAAAGAATAAGTGGTACTTCATAGTCGACCATGTTTGCAGATGCGATCTAGATTTGGTGCGGATCTTAATCACTTATCACAAATCACATCGACCTTAATATTTTACTAAGTATTAAAAACATTAGAGTATTGTTATTAAAATCTTGTCTAGTATTCTTATTTTTAACTACACCTGTTCAACATAAAGTCATTGAATTGTAAATTCATTGTAAAGCAACGCACATAAAAAAGAAATATTTATAACAACATTTATACAATTGCTAGTATCAGGTACTTCAAATAAAAATGAAGTTTTTGCACTGTTGATATCTTGTTGATGCTTAAAAACGAGATTCCAAATTGAAATTTTTCAAATTTTTATTTATTTGTATCATGTTTACGCTACACATAAATAGATAGCGCTACACATATTTCATAACTACAAACATTAGGCACAAGAAGCCCCATAACAGAGGTCTTTAGGTCAGTCAGTCGTACTGTTTGCCTAATATTCTACTTATTGCAAAAGAGGTTAACCTTATTTAGTTACTTAGCAAACGTAGACAGAAAGAATTTTTTTTTTCGATTAGCAAAATCAATTATAGCCAAGCCGAGCGTTTAATTACATACGAAATATGATTGATAAAAAAGTTTGTGAACAAATTTGCTCCAACTCGGCCTTATTCCAAAAACATTCTTAATGAATTATCACCAAAAAAAAACAGTGACACTCAGCGATTATTGTGTGATTCATCTCAGCTTGGTCGCGTACAAGCGTCATTTAGATTTAAGACTATTCAAAATGTTCATATGTACCTTACTGATTAATTTTTTTGACTTTGAGTTTATTGGGATTATGTGAAAAACTGTTTGGATACATAGGAATTCAATTCTACTAAGAATGTTATTGAAATAAACGTAATCATAAGATATACTAAAAGAGCTAATAATAAGAAGATCACAAATGTGCATTGATGAATAAGATTGCCTTGATTTACCCTTCTATTTGGACTAGAAGGTTTTCAATGGGTATTCATTGAGGTGTTAAGCCGTTCGTGATTACTTCGGATTTTCGTAGTAGTATTTATGTACGTAAGCTTTAACCATATCTTTTTCTAAAATTTACGATACATAACTATATTAATATCGCGAAAACGAGTGGCTGTATGAGCTTATTTATTAATTAACCAATATAAACGAAAAGCGTAATGATTTCAAGATTTTGTAATTAAAGTACCGTACGAATATAATGGATATTCTTTATTTAAAACGTATGAGTATGAAGTTTGAAAATTCTTAATTTCACACTAAATGTCGTACGAGATTTGTTTTATGAGCGAATTTCAAAGCTCGATTATTAAACCTCACACACATCAAAACGTGAAATCATATAGGTGCTCAATTAAATTTTACATTTAGGTTTAGTATTAGAGTTGATGTGTGATTTAGTACATGCATATGTAACAAGTAGTGTACATAGCAGAGGCGCCGAGACTCAAGAGCCACTTAGGGGATCTTTTATTCTGTGTAACGTGCGTTCAATGACCCAAACGATGTCCAGTAGTAAATTAAAAAAAAACATTAAACTTACCTTAGCTTACGTGATATTAAAAAAATATAGATCATCGCTTCCTAAACATGAAAGTTGCCTAAGACGATACTGTATGTGATTTTTTTTAAATAACAGGAGAGATTCTGTACATAATATAGGTTTATATACTAAGCCTTATATATATATATCAGTATATATCAGGGCTTTTTAAACTGTTGTCATTCACGACCCCATTTATTATTGCGTGTTACTTCACGACCCCATACAAACATATAATAAAAATAAGTTCATATTTTTTGATAATTTGTTTATTTGGAAAAATACAAAATTTTAAAAATTGCATAATTATATGTGTATGTGGTTTATATAAATATTTAAGATTGAAAACTTTCGACCTCAGAATTTTGCTACGCGGGGTCGCGACCCATAGTTCAAGATGTCCTGGTATATAAAATTAACCACCTTCCACGGAAAACTTTTAGTGTCCGCCATAAAACTTTGAAACTCCTGATTCTATCCGATCATACCTATTATGTTCTTTAAATTTTCATTCTTATTTCTTATCATTCATAATTTGATAAGCCAAGTGGTGATAATACCATTTTCTTTATTCATCCCGGAATTGTGGTCTAGATTTGATTTCAAGCTAAGAAAATCTAATTTGGTCAAGTCTCGCTCAGCGTATAAGCATTGCGATTCAGCGTGGAAATTCTGCCTTTATGGGTACATGGACCAAACTTTTAAATTTTTATTAATTATGTTATAGTTGGATAATAAATTGGAAAAAAATGATATTAATATCAAGTACTGCAGTGTTAGTTGCTAAAATTATTTTATTGTAATATTCTAGTCTTTTGCCTACTCGAATATCACATATTACAATAAGAATTTCTTTATTACATTTACATATTACACAATTTAATATTATCTATATCATATATCTATATAATGTTTAATTTTTTTATTTTTTTATATCTAACTTATTCCCAATCAATACTGATAAACAATATAATAGGATCATCGTGTTATAAATCGATAGAACAGTTAAATCCAGTGTACATTTGACATTTTGCGAACGCTTTGTCTTTCCGACAACATGTCTGATATTTCCCGAGCTGTCTACATTATCGATTGTATTTGTGAATAAACCACTTTAGTCTGACCTTTCATCCCTATCAAACCCCGTTCACCGCTGAAAAGAAAATTGAGAGGGGTAGTTCAAACTATATCGGTCCATGTAGCGGCATACACGCAAATCACCCACACAGTGTTATTTCGCGCAGGCGCGCCATTTCCACCCCACCCAAATCACTTGTCTGCCGGCAAAAATTCTTTTACACCCCCGTGGTTACGTCTGAAACGCAACAACTAGCTCGTGTTCTTGTTAAAATAAATTATATTATGCTGTCTATAATGCCTCAGCTTTAATTGTTGCTTAGTGTTTTTATTTTGTAGTAGATACGAATGTTACGATATTAATTTTTACGGATTTTTTATAATGGTGAGGACATTTTGATTCGGTGGGACTTAGATCGATACGTCCGTGTCGGTGTCTAGTCTGTAGTTGAGCCTAGCTTTGTGTACATGTCAGCGAAAAGCAAGTAGGAACAGACATGACGACTGAAACGGCGACGCCTAGTCAGGTAAGTTACCGCAAAGCGCAAAGCCCGGTCAAGGACACCTTTTTGACTTATACATGTATCGATTAGCTATTCTTGTATGCCTAATATTACGCCTGTAATTTCTAATAATAAATGAACTACGGGGATATTTTATAAACATAATTTTAATTTGGTTTTTGATGAGAGATCACATTTCGTAAGATATTTCTCTGAAAAATTATACTTGGTGCACATTTTAAGGACTTATTAATACTAAAATACACTACAAGTATAATATAAAATGCACTTTATGAAGCAAAGTAGCGTCATGTTTGCTTTCTAGTGTTGCCTGGAAAGGACTTGCTGCAACAAGGACGGCCTTTTTTCCATTATTAATAAGGATTTCTGAACAATATTACGAATTGATATTCTTAATATCTTGTATTATGTATAAAAGGAATATATTTTATTATAAGTGAGTTTTTTATACATTTGTACGTAAAATAATTCAATTAATGTAGCTACCCTAATGCAGTCTGTCGCCGGCGACATCACTTTCCGTTGTGGAAATCTACTAAATCGTACGAATTGGAGTCTGAGAAGTGTCATGGAGAAGCTAAGTTATTAAAATACATGCAAGTGCAAAACATATCTAGAATCAAATTGCTACTCAAACCAGAGGTTATAATTTATGGATGTCTCTAATCAAATCAACAATTTGATTGAAGTGTGCGCATTACGAATCTAATAATAAAAAGAAATAATATTTCTTTTGTCATACAAGAACACAACAGATTTAAAATGAGATACTACTTACACGTGTAATAAACGTGAACAAAAATATAAATTTCACACAGTGCGTACTTTACGTTTATATTAAATTCAATGCTTTGTAGTATAAAATGTTTATTACGGAAATTATCTTGATGAAATAAGCTTATAGACATTTTTTAATTTCCTTAGTACAATTAAACCGATTGTTTAGCATAACATGCTTAACTGTTATAATACTAATACCGAATACGCAGTTTTTTGGTAGGTTCCAACTAACTCAAATAACTAATGAAATCATTCATCATTTGTATTTTCAACTAGCACATATCCGTATCGTTCGAACTCATTTAACACATAAAGTTGTTGAGATTTACATGAACATATCCTTAATAACATAGAATGCTTCAAATACTTGCATAAAGGCTTGAACGTTATAATAAAACTTAGTAAAGTGCTCCTTTTTAATAACTATTTCATTTAAGTTAATAAATTTATAAAAATCAATAGCGTTTAACGCGTAGTAAGGCACTGCGTTTGGGTCGGCACAAAACGAAACGCCTTGCTGCGATATACGCTTTTCCCAAAGGGGTAAGGAAAGAGCGAAAGAGAACCATTTCCAAAGATGACGATGTGTCTCACTCGCTCACTGAATAGTATCTAGTAATGTTCAGGCATACAATGCCCAGTTGAATCGCAAAGGATTTCATGGGTTCAAAATTCAATCAACTGAATTGATTAGATTAAGAGATTAACTATATTTAAGCCTCTTTGGATACAGTGCGCCTTGATTATTTTATATCATAAGAAGATTTTCAACAATTGTGCCTACCTTACATTAGAATCAATTGTATAGTTTATTGAATTTCCACAACGGAAAGTTATTCGTTAATTATGGCTTAGATAAAGACACAAAATATACATTTGAGAATATTTCGAATGGACGAGATTTACGTAGCAGTTTAATCGAATGTCTATGTAAATGTTTTCGTAATTATCAAATAAAAGCAATAAATGTAACGTTTTGACTAATCAGTTTCGTGTCTTTGATAAACCACATACACACAATCTTGAAACAGGATCGAAGAAGGAGAACGTGAATCTTTTTATAGAGGAATACTTAGTATGTTTTTAAAACGTAAAATGTTTTGATTTAACTGTATGGAGATAAACTAATTAAATAACTTTGAAATGTTTTATATATTAATTAATTTTAATAATATTGCTACGTCTATGTGCTATGTGATAATTAATACAATAATGATTTCTACTATTTATATATATATATATATAGCCTTGAATAGTCGTTTGCTTGCAGTACTGACCGGCCCGACAAAAAAACTTTCCTAGAACTATTAACTATAACAGTAAGAACTTATAAACCTTTAATAATTTATAGATACGTCGTTTACATATATATACAATATTTCACGAACAATAACTATAATTGTAATGTATTTTGTAAGTACATTGTTTTAAAGGTCCTGTTTTGAATGTAATGACATCATTACAGTCACCCTTCGTCTTAGTAAAGAACAATGGATGCTTGACAAATGACGACCTGAATTTTCAAATAGTGCCAAAGGCCTACATCCTAGAACTTGGCTTGTGCCAATGTTATGAAAGCAAATGACATTAATATGGGAATAGTTAAGAAATTCAATATTTGAACATAATTTTTTAGTTGAAGACCATTTTGTAGTTGAATCATTTGTTCGTATGTTGTGACCGAATTATCAGTTACTGTAGTGTGAAATTGTGTATGTAAATATATAATAGGTTTGTCTAATTTTTAAAATCGTAGCTTTTTACCCTAAAAGCCTTAATTACCTTATACACTAATGGCTATAAGGTCACAGTATGGCGCAAGGTCGTTAAAATTTAAATCCGATTAACCTAATAATAAAATAAAAATGCACCAATAGTATAATATCGATATATAATCTTTTTTAAATTGTTTAATTGGAACAAGTTTCACAATGTAAAACCAAATATAAAATATCATTTTATATATGTATTATTATATTATTCAGAACATTTTATACACATAAAATTGACTATAGTTTATACGATTTAGACTACCTTCCATATTGTGATGTTTACGTCTTAGACCTGAATAAAATAATTTAAATCAAGAATAGAAGATAGTAAAATATTTGATGTTGTAAAACTAAAAAATTAATGCTACTCATGTAGAATCTACATCGTAGATAAACTTCGTAAATTTATGTCAGGGCATATCTAGCAAGTGAGTCTCCGTCATTCTTCAACCAGGTCGTCTTCTTTGTACTATTTAATATAAATTTTGAGAGAACTTTCAGCAGGAACTAATTATGGATTTTAATCAATAGAAAGATTCTGTGAATATAAACGAGACTTAAAAATAATGGAAAACGTAATGGACTAAAATTAAATGGCTGCATTTCAGACAAAATTAATTTACTTTATAATCGTGTAAGCTATGTAACTTAAAAACAGAATCTATTTTATCTCTCATTAAAACAAAAAGTCAACTATCTCATTCAAGTTATTTTCTCTATCAAGCACCCGAAGTGTGCAAAGACTGTAAAGAATGTAATGTTATAACTCCACGCGTTTTTATGTAAAACATTAACATAGACATGGGGATGACTCGTCGCCATACCACTATATCTTACATTCATATTTTTAATAGAACATTAGTTTTTAGTGGGTTTAAAAGATACGTTTATCAACCAAGAGGTTGTATTTTTGTTCTCTTAATAATATGCCTATTAATGACAACAAGACACTTGTAGCTTACTTATAAAAAGATATATTATACACAGAAATGACTGCATAGCTATTTTTTAACTTAAATAAAACATATAGGGTCGAATGGCGCCATACAATTAACACTCCATTTGCTACGCCCTTGACTTGTATCGGATTTCTTAGCCTTGGTATAGGTAGGGCTTCCCATAATCCTGCACCTATCACCTAACATCTGTTCAATGAGTGAATAATCTAATTCAGTATTTAAATTCCTCACGTTTTGTTGTAGAAAGAAAGCCTGAATCAAAAAATATTTATAAATGTAAGTTGCATTTATATTGACTCAAAATAGAAACCAAGAATCGGAATACAACCACAGAACCACTGAGTTAAGTAGTTTCAATTTGATACCTATTCAAAATTTAATTATTAATAGAGTTATTAGGCTGTGTAAATAAAAGGGTGTGGCGGCCTTCTGTTGTTTATAGAACATGAAACATTAGGAGCTTACCCTATTTATTGGTATTGGTTATTTTGCCTTGTCATTAAACAATATCTGGAAACGAAATAACTTTGACAAATGTGGCCCCAAATTTATTATACTAACTGTATAATTTAATTTCGTTTACTAGTGCTGAAAACATCAAGCATATAACAAACAACTACTTATAGGATTTTAGCTGAGTTTAGAAATAATATATCTGTGGATGTGGATCTGTCGCGATATGAAACAAAAAAAAAATGCTTAAAATGTTAAAAGTTTCGTACAAAATGTTTAAAATAGTAAAATTGTTGTAGTTAATTTTCAATTTCACGTTATACCAAAAATAAATTAACTAACTATAAGCATATCATTAAATTGTGAATCGTCAATCAGACTCATTTTTCAGACTATAATTTCATTTACCTACTTATATAGTAATTAAAATCTCTGCGCTGATATGAAACATGATTTTTATAAATCCCGATTAATAATGCATTATCAGAACAGCATCGCGTGCAGTGGGGCCTTATCAGGTAAGGGTGCATAATTACACTTTCATATAAAGTGCATAGAATTATAATCGGAGTGCTCTAAAGATCTATAGACAATTCATTTCGCCCAATAGTCCCAAGTCGAAACCAATCCCGGGTTTGATACTTGTTAAGGTCAATATTTGTGTAATGAACATATTGTCGTGTGGATGTTTGAAAAATAAAAACTCCGTGCATTTGGCATAACGTGATAGCGTTTCTTCTGTGTATTTTTCTTGGGTTGGATCAATCCCTGAACATTGCAAACCAACCTTATAAAGTAACTTTAATTTTTGTTATTAGCTACAGAGACATTAACATTTAAGCTCCACAATATGAAACAAAGCTCAGTTTGTCTGGTAGAATGCTAGACGCTTTGTGAACGGTTTCAAAGCAGACGCATTATGTGAAGTGCACTGTATAATTACTGAACAAAGGCGAAGCTATGCTTAGTTTTTATTGACGTCTTGGTTAATACGCAATCAGGCACCTGCAGTAGTTAAGTAGTCTCGTTCTTTGATTTAGTAAGTAGACTGAATAATGTAAGCGAAAATTAACTCAAGACTTAGCTTAATTTAAATTACACTTGAGTAGGTACAATTTAAAGAGTATTTTAAACAATTTTTTACGAACAATGAGTATCAACACTCCGGCATTAAGAGACAGCGTATCATATGGAATAGACAAAATGGCAAAGAAATAAATGCATTGCTTTAAAACCACTTTAAAATCGAATGCTGGGGCAGGCCATTTATCAGTCGCAGCAGCAAATGGTAATGGTTGTCGCCTACTCTGAGTTACTTACCGAGAATTTCTAAGAATCTCCAACGCAAAGCACCAAAGAAGGGTAAACTTTGGAAATCCTTCCAAAGTTTGCTTTACACACTCATCTACTGATTTAATTAATTTATTTTTCTATGCCAGTATAAGCTGTGTAGTAACTTTGAACAGTTACTTTCAAGTAATTCAATTACAAAATAAGAACTCTTCTTTCAAATAAAGACATGAATGTAACAAACATACAAAGCGCCTTTCATATTTTCATTCAATGCTCTGACGCTACAGTAGTTTTTAATGAAAATATTTGAATGGTATATTGTTTGGGACAGATTGATAGTACAATAGATCTTTTCTACTAAACTTTTTTTTTGTTTACATAACACACAATTACAATCAAGAGGAAATAAACAAATCAAATTTTAATTCATTCTAGTGTATACAAACAAACAAAGATAACAAACATTACTCGTACTTAAATAAAAATAAGTCGACGATTTCAAATATAATACGCCATCACTATATATTATAATACAAATATTCTCCTTAAAATGAGTAGTATTAAAATAGGCAATAAATTAATTATAAAACAAATTGAATAAAATATATGTACCGTATAATATATCAATGCAAAATCAGAAATCAATAATTACGACTACTCACTTGTGTATTCTAATATATAATCTATGTATCTTTCTCTCACTGTTTATAAATATATGAACACATTTGAAAAAGTATGATTATGCTTCTCTAGCGCACTGGAGAAAGTTCTTTATAGTCCGAGTCTGAGTAACGAGCCAAAATAATTTTTGTTATTTGTTCCAAAAGAACTCGTGTATGATAATTTATTATGTACCACTGAAATTGAAAATATAAATCTGTGCTGAATGTGTTATGCAGAACTTAGTTCATTTTATGCATTCGTCTATAAATATAATCAGGGTCCCGACCCATTTACTCGTCAACTAAGGCCCGTCTATTGTCGCCCTATTTGTTATCGATAGGTCGTATTATACGTCATAGGCTTGGGGTTAGAACGGCTACTTTGGGGTAGAGTTGGGGATTCCATTTGAAAAGTCGTTTTGATAAGGGCAGAGCGTTCGATATTTACTACAACTTTATTAATAAAATCCAAGTTTATTAGAATCTTCTAAATGGAATTATCGTTATTTATTTCGTTGTTTAAGAAATAAAAAAATAAAATAAATATTATTTGGTAGTATTTTTAAATAGAAATCTCAAATACTTTTTGAGGTCTTGGTCGACTGTATTTGGGTCTTGAAAGGTTTTTATATGCTTGATTTGACTCACTCAAATTAATGTAAATTTTATTATAGAGATCGAGTTTTTATAAATTTCTCGACGATTAATAATGAATGTACGTACATACACAAAGTTATTAAATAATTAACAATTAAGTATAATTACCATTCTAACATAATATTTTAGTTGATTGAATTTGCTAGTAAATAAATGTGATAAAACCTATATTTTTTATGTATGTCTATACCAGCTTAGCCTTAATAATTAACTTACGTTTTATGTTTTCTACGTCTCTATGTTACCTACATTACAAAATATAGACAAATTGAAAAATGTCGGTCTATAAACTTTTTTTACCTTTATTATTTTAACTTATAAACATCGGCTAGTCGTTAAACAAGACGGATTTTTAACTTTAAAAAGAAATTTTTAAGGTGTATAATATCAGATTCGGTGATACATTTCATGCAACAATCACTTGTAACAATGTTAAAACGTGGTGTTTTCGAATAGTCATCGTAATTCATCAGTCAAGATAAAAGCTATATAAAATGGGGTGACGTAATATAAACATTTTTATAAAAATAAATACAACTTTCCTTTCAATACACTATTTCCCTTACCGCAAGCGTACATCGAGGGGACCGGAAAGGGGTCGTCCGTAGGAGACACATGAGAAAAATGAGATGTCTTTAATGATTAAGACGTAGACGTTTAGAGTTAGAATAGACCTTTATAGATAGTTAGTTATACTTTGATAATAGACACGATCTAATGACATAAAGTATAGCATACTCTTCCACTCCTACCATTTGAATACAGAAGTCTTGGTAAATAAAAACCATGGAAACCACCCCGTTTTGAGTGTTTAGAAACACACTTGACAGTCTGCACCTTGTTAGTTTTGAATCAAAGATTTAGGTTTAAAGTTATGTAATGACGTCATATGCATGACTAAGTAGGATTGTGTCTGGGCACGTGAGCAATTATTTTTGGCTTGGGGAGACTTGGGGTGAAACACCCCCTAGGGCTATAAATATTGACGTATATTTGGGCCAACTTTTTGTTAGTAGTAGCGAAATTGTGTCAATAATGTTGTTCACTATAGCAAGATTAGTAAACGTAAGAAACTATCAAACTTCATGACAAATTAATTTAATAATTCAAAACGTGCAATGGTAATTTTATATTATAATGCACTTTATAATTTTTTATAAAATATATACAGAACTGAAAATAATTTTACGAATAACTTTATTTAATTTTATTATACAATTATCATTTGGTATAAAGCATCAAAATTTTGATCAGGGCCCTGAAATGTATGTGTCTAGTTAGATAACTAAGCTTCTATGTTATAGACTGGAAGCAATACAAGAGCTATTTAATACAAAAAATATAAATATGATAATATCAAAACATAAACTTTATCATCTTTTTATTATAAGGCTTTTACGAAACTAAGCCTAACTAAAAACTAAAAGAAAAGACTTATATTAAGTGTGAACTCAAGTGTGTAACCCTACCGGGGTTAAACAAAGCTCAGTGGGGTGACGTTGTAATTATTGTACTGATTGCTGCAGTTCGTTGAATCTCTTTACAGTAGTTTATAGTAGCGTAGATTTTAAACTATACGGTTTTCCGTTTTACAAATTTTCGGAAAAGTATTAGCTTATAGTAAGAAGACATATGACAGACACATTTAATGATTTGTTTTTTATAGCATATTAAATTTATTTGATTGTTCCCTAGGCGGACGCCAGCACGGCTTTTCTACGCGCCGCGCGCGCAGGTCAAATTGACAAGATCATCAGTCTGCTGGAGCAAGGAGTTGACATCAACGTTAGCAACGCTGTGAGTGACATTTTCGAATAAAGTGTAACGTTACTCGATACAACAACATAGTCTCTAAAGCGTCGAAATCAATTGGCTTTGGTTGGTATAGCTTGCATACAATGATTATTCTTCTCTACATTTAACTACCACCCTCGATAACGATATTAAATACATAGTGTCGTTATATAGAGATTACACTGAATTAATTGAGACAGAAATTTATGAATTTAAATATAACTTCAAACGATTTACATCTAACAAACGAAATTGAAGAAATGATTTCGTTTAAGTCTAGATTCTATCAATATTAAAGTCTAGACTCAATAATCGTATTAAAAGACGTACCATACCGTACCGTACCTATATAATAAATTAAACCCATTATATTCGTGATAAAATCGCATGTTACGTCCACATTTCTAGGAATAGGCTAATATTATAATTAACCTTTTTACTGCCGAGTGTTATGTAAGTCACGCTTAATAAACTTCATTTTTGTTAATATTATGAGGCTATGTCTAAGTTTCTAGGGATGATAATCATCATTGCAACAAGTCTAAGTATTCGCAAAGGTTGTTCACTCATCGAGTTTCATGTAAGATAGAAGAACACCGTAGAACAATTTTCTCTAGCAATAAATTGATAAAATAGAAACACTATCCCTGTACGACCTTAAGTTAAGAAAAAAATATTTTTAATTTAATTTTAAAATCATTATCATAGTTGTCTGCTAAGTAATTTACAGTTAACACTAAGTGCTCCAACAACATATGAAAGCTGTAATTCAGTTTTGGAATTACATTTAGACTATGTCATCGGCCATCGTCGTCTATGCTAATAGGTTTCTTTTAATAGAACGGTCTGAATGCAATTCACCTTGCATCTAAAGATGGACATGTGGAAGTAGTGAGAGAGTTGCTGCAGCGTGGTGCATCGATTGATGCTGCCACCAAAAAGGGCAACACAGCGTTGCACATCGCATCACTCGCTGGTCAAGAAGCTGTGGTACGACTACTTGTTCAAAATGGGGCTCAGGTAAGAAATCTTTAATGTCTTTTTTTATTATGGCAAAAACAGTGATCTATTAAACTTCTTTTTGATAAATAATAAATGAAAGAATTATAGACAAATAGTGCATACATGATATATATAATATACAACGGGAAAGTGGTTCATAAAATGGCATGCATAAGACCCGTGCCAGACCTGAGTCGATATTGCTAATTCGCTAAGTGTTTGTGTGAGTAGATTGACCGTGTCAAATAAGTGTGTCTATATGTATATTACAGAGTACAGCCTTGAAATATATTGTACATGACTTTTAAAATGCACAATTAAGTAGATCAGCATTTATGAAATCCCTCTTCCTTAGAACGCCTTTAGAACACTGTTTTTTTACAGGTCAACATCCAGTCGCAAAATGGCTTCACTCCTCTCTACATGGCAGCACAGGAGAATCACGATGGTGTTGTCAAATTTCTACTATCCAATGGAGCTAACCAGAGTTTGGCTACAGAGGTA
Source organism: Leptophobia aripa (assembly GCA_951799465.1). NCBI lineage: Eukaryota > Metazoa > Arthropoda > Insecta > Lepidoptera > Pieridae > Leptophobia > Leptophobia aripa. The sequence continues at coordinate 3,589,448 of OX637272.1, read as the reverse complement.
AGAAAAATAAATACCTAAAAAAAAGATACTATGCAAATTAAATTAGCTATTTTGTACTGTTAAAAATATTGTTTCTATATAAAGATATATTCGGACAATAGGTATTAATTTTTCAAATACCCTATACAGACTAATCTATCCTATATATAAAAATTAGATTGTCAATAATATTTTTTATACCAGGATGGCTTTACACCCCTGGCCGTTGCAATGCAACAAGGCCATGAGAAAGTGGTAGCTGTTCTCTTAGAAGCTGATACTCGAGGAAGAGTCCGACTTCCAGCTCTTCACATTGCTGCCAAAAAAGATGACGTGAAAGCAGCCAATTTACTACTAGAGGTATTTAACGAGGAATACTTTATTTTTTATTTCATATATATATATATGTATGTATATATATATATATATATATATATATATATATATATATATATATTATTATATATATATATATATTACTGATTGTGAATTTGAATAATTCATAAAGCCGTTTTCATAGATTATTGGTACATTATACAAGACATTGGTACATCTGCCCCGATGTAGGGCTAAGGACACCAGTAAGTAATGGTACATTAATTGCATATTTATTCTTCCAGAATGAACACAACCCAGACGTAACGTCAAAATCCGGTTTTACACCACTGCACATCGCAGCTCACTATGGAAATGAAGCGGTCGCTCGTCTACTCCTGACAAAAGGAGCTGATGTCAATTGTGCTGCTAAGCATAACATCTGCCCATTGCATGTAGCTGCTAAATGGGGTATGGATATTTTTTTTAGGATCTTGGTACATTGCTATACCGTAGAATCTATGTATAATTTGCTTTTATATCTTCTCTCTTTATCTTAACAATTGTATTGACTTTTCACTGTTATATGAATATTCAGTTATATATATATATTCAGCAAAATTCAGAATACGCACGTCAGAATATATATTAGAAAATATTTCATGTTTTAATTATGTATATACAATTAGGATATAAATATGTTAGAATTAAATACTAGATAAATTAAGTTAAGTTAGTCATCTTTAATAGCACATCTCTTTTCTCATTGAAATCTAAATTATGATTAATTTTCTAATATTGGCGTTAACGTTTTAAAAAAATACACCCCTTTTCACAGGAAAAGACAACATGGTATCTCTGTTAGGGGATAACGGGGCTAACGTGGAAGCACGCACTAGGGATGGTCTGACACCTTTGCACTGCGCAGCCCGGTCTGGTCACGAGAGAGTGGTGGAAGCTTTGTTGGACAGAGGAGCACCTATTACCAGTAAAAGCAAGGTAAACTTTATAACAACTGGCACGTAATAGAGAGGACTACAGCAAGGAAACAGAAGAAACTCATAGTTTATTATATACTCATAGCCCAACGTAACGATTACCGTATAACGTATCTTGTAAGTGATGTCTGTTAGGCAACTAAGTCCACATAAGCATTTTAAAGTTTGATCAATATTTTGAAAATTATAAAAAAAAAAAGGTTTAAAAAAAATCGCTTCATTTGCCAGATCCCAAATCTAAGGCGTAGAGCGGACGAGAAGTTCTATAATGTTATGTTGATATATTTTTCAATATATTGTTTAAACGTATTGTTTTCAATCTAGAATGGTTTAGCACCACTCCACATGGCAGCTCAAGGTGACCACTCAGAAGCCGCTCGTGTCCTTTTGGGTCGCAGGGCCCCCGTTGATGACGTCACAGTGGACTACCTCACTGCGTTACATGTCGCCGCACACTGTGGCCACGCTAAAGTCGCTAAACTGTTATTGGACCGGTGAGTTAAGCTTAACAAAACCTTTACAGCAATAAGTAAATCTTTGACTTTCATTTTGAATTTACTTTATATCTATTGATTTGATGCTTGTTCGTTGAATCGACAAAAAATATGGACTACATACTAAAGATTTTAATTAAAATTAAGAATTTTCTTTAAGTCTTTTATAAAATTTTGGATTAAAATGATTCTCAAGTCTTTTTTTAAATGTTTGTTTCTGAAATAACGGTTTGAATTAATTGTTGTATACAGCAATGCCGATGCTAATGCACGAGCACTGAATGGATTTACTCCACTACACATTGCCTGCAAGAAGAACAGGATTAAAGTTGTTGAACTTCTACTAAAGTATGGCGCAAGTGAGTATTGGTAATTTTTAATATCACTCATTTTATATAACTTTTGTTGGCTTCAAGGTCAGTTATTTACAACCACTATTGATACATTTACAGTATACATACAGATACTGATACATATCGGCGCAACTTAAATTAACTAGAATAATTAAGTTCAAACATCATTTAATTGTCCTAAAATATGTTTAAAAACATAAGTTGAATACTTTAAGTTTGTTACTCTGTGAAATGTCATCTTTCTTCAACGGACCTCTCTTCAAATAGTGAAATATAAATCTTGGAAAATATCAGTAAAGTGTTTCTTTAAAGTTTAAATAAATAAGTGGTTATCATGACCGACTCAATCGTGATGTTGGCAATGCTGATGCTACCTATGGCTTTTAAGAATAACCCTACAGAGAAGTGGGGTCGGCGGTACTCCTGTAGAGGTACTCACCTCGTTATACATGAAACGTATATGATTTTATGATATAATATGATTTTACTTACATTTAATATTCAACAGTACAGTACCAATGGGTCGCAAATTAAGTGGAAATTATCTTAATACACATCATTAAAGTTTATCAATTAATACTAATGTATAACTGAATAATTTTATAGATCATTATAACTACATATATAATAACTTATATAAATATACAATATTATTATTAAATTTTAGTTCCCAAATCAAAAACAAATAAAAAATACATAAGGCTAACAAATGAGTGCTTTGAGGATTACAAAGTGTTATAATTTACAAATCATAGTTTTAAAATAGGTATATACATAAATTGTTGGTAATAAACTATGCCTTTTTGTTTTTTTTAACAGGCATACAAGCTACAACTGAATCAGGCTTGACTCCTCTTCATGTCGCCTCTTTCATGGGATGTATGAACATTGTGATATACCTGCTGCAGCATGAAGCAAACCCTGATGTCCCCACTGTTAGAGGAGAAACACCCTTGCACTTAGCTGCTAGAGCTAATCAGGTATTTATTTCTAGACCTGTCATCATTTTGTTTTATTATAGCATTTCTTGTTATTTTTGTGTCCAATTGTTATTCATTATACTCCAGTCCAGTATATATGAATCTCCTAAAATATTGATTCCAAAAGGTCTTTAAAGCGAGTAACTTTTCACTTTATAAATATTTTTTTATATTATACAATACCATATTGTGTATTGTAATACTTAAATAAAACTCAAATGCCTTGCATGAAAAATCAGATGGTAGACTTTCTTGTCTACCTTATAAATTCCACTTAATACTTTTTACAGACGGATATAATAAGAATTCTCCTCCGCAATGGAGCTGCAGTGGAAGCCAAGGCCCGCGAGCGTCAAACGCCACTCCACATAGCGTCTCGACTGGGCAATGTTGACATTGCAGTGTTGTTGTTGCAACATGGTGCTGATGTCCGAGCAATGACTGCAGATCATTATAACGCACTTCACATTGCTGCTAAACAACATAATCATGATGTAAGTAAAAAAACTTGTGGGCTAAATACGAGTAGACACTTATTACTCTGAGACATACTCATAGGTCCAAAGGACTCTATTTTTGTATATCAATGAAACAGGTATACTTATTGTCATATTTTCCTTTTAGGTTGCTGCAGCGCTAATTGAACACAATGCACCGTTGACAGCGACAACTAAGAAAGGGTTCACGGCTCTTCATCTGGCTGCCAAATATGGAAATCTGAAGGTGAATACTAAAACAAATATATGATATGTTAACAATCATTAATTATGTGTACTAAGATTGGCCTTTCTCATTCTATTTCATAATCATCACGTTTGTTCTAGGTGGCAAATCTATTATTGGCAAATGGAGCATCGCCGGATCTGGCAGGCAAGAATGGCATGACACCACTTCACATCGCAGCTCAGTACGACCAGCAGGCTGTCGCTAACACGCTGCTTGAAAAGGGTGCGGATGCCAAGGTATACTGAACAACTTCAACTAACTTACTCCATTATTTAATTGACACATGAATATTATATGGGTAGTACCAATAGCCGTGTTTTCAGTCCATAATTAGTATGGTATTGGTAACTTTAAAGGCGGTGGCTAAGAACGGGCATACACCATTGCACATAGCGGCACGTAAGAACCAGATGGAGACAGCGGCGACCCTCCTCGAATATGGAGCGTTGACAAACGCAGAATCAAAAGCTGGTTTTACGCCACTTCACTTGGCGGCACAACAGGTTATTTATTTAAAAAATAAGCTTTATTTATTTATATAACATAAGGTTCAATTAATTATGAATTATCAAAATAAACAAAACACGCTAAAACACTTATTACAACTAACTAACATATCTTAACAATAACACTTGTCAGTTAACAGTATTGAAACCATTTTGGTACATCTATATACTAGAACATTCAATTGTCCTAAATATAATTCCCCAAATAATAAGCTGCTAACCAATTTATCTAAATGTTTGATTAGGGTCACACGGAGATGTGCGCTCTCCTTTTGGAACAAGGTGCTGAGGTGGATCAGCAGGCTAAAAACGGGTTGGCAGCGTTACATCTGGCTGCTCAAGAAGACAGGGTACCAGTGGCCCAGTTACTGGTTAAAAATGGCGCTCAGGTGCGACACATGTTTTCTCCACAATAATTTAATTTTAATATAATAGTGATAGTAGCAATTGCTAAACTAAGTTTAATATTACATGAGGTACAATGGGCAGGATACATTAACCTAAGTATTTTCAGGTGGACATTTGCACTAAGGGTGGTTACACACCGTTGCACATCGCTAGCCACTACGGACAAGCTAATATGGTGCGGTATTTGTTGGAAAACGACGCTTCTGTCAAGGCTCAGACTTCACACGGGTACTATAAATACTTAACTAATAAAAAATGATTATTTTGGTAAAATAAAAATTAATCTTAAGTTATACCATTTCTTAATAGGACGCACCACTTAAAACATACAAGTTCCTCGTCTCTACTTCGTGGTGCATTATTTTCTCCGACTCTTAAACAAACTGTTAGGTTTAAGTTCAGAATAAATTCATTATTGTTTAGTAAGCTTTTAACACCTTTTTATAGGTACACTGCACTGCACCACGCGGCGCAACAAGGCCACATAAATATTGTCAATATTTTACTAGAAAATAAGGCCGATGCCAATGCCACCACTGTGGTGAGTACTCTAAAGAAATAAGTATAATGTAATATATATATCGGCGCAACTACAACAATTAGTCATAAATTAACTAGAATAATTAAGTTCAACATCATTTAATTGTCCTAAAATAAGTTTAAACACATAACTTTAATACTTTACGTTTGTTACTCTGTGAAATGTCATCTTTATTATTTCAATACGACGTCTTTGTAAACAAGTGCTGGATCACTATAAATAGGGTCGCATTGTAACCGCACGACACAGTCGCGCTCAGGCCGTTGTACGGAACGGACCTCTCTTCAAATAGTGAAATATAAGCCTTGGAAACTATCAGTGAAGTGTTTCTTTAAATAAGTGGTTATTATGACCGACTCAATCGTGATGTTGGCAATGCTACCTACCTGTCTTTCAAAAATAACCCTACGGAGTAGGGAGGTTGGCGGTAGCCCTATAGAGGAACTCTCTCACCTCGTTATATATATATATGTATATATATATATATCGGCGCAACTACAACAATTAGTCTTAAATTAACTAGAATAATTAAGTTCAACATCATTTAATTGTCCTAAAATGAGTCTAATAACATAAATTGAATACTTTCTTCAAATAGTGAAATATAAATCTTGGAAACTATCAGTGAAGTGTTTCTTTAAATAAGTGGTTATTATGACCGACTCAATCGTGATGTTGGCAATTGTGATGCTAGCTATGCCTTTCAAAAATGACCCTACAGAGTAGTGGTGTAGGCGGAGGCCCTATAGAGGAACTCTCTTCGTTATATACAATAATATTTTGCTAAATCTAAAATTAAAACATCTTCTAGAACGGTCAAACCTCTTTGGACATAGCTTCGAAGCTAGGGTATGTGACAGTTATGGAGACCCTGAAAGAAGTTTCAGAGCCGTCTCTTGCGCCAGCCTCTCAGGAGAGGTATAAAGTTGTGGCCCCTGAAACAATGCTGGAAACATTCATGTCGGACTCTGAAGAAGAAGGTGGTATGTTCAATTCATTTTTAACATTGAAAAAAGATACCTAATCTTGAGAGATGAAACATACTACCTTGCAGAATATCATACTTAACAGTATGATATTCTGCAAGGTTTAATTAATTAATGGACATTAATAAAAAATCGTATTCCTACTTCATTAATTTCAACTATGCTCGCATTTTGTTACCAATTATTTGCTGAATATTGGTGAATAGAATTAGATTCATATAGATTTAAATTTGTGTAAAATATGTAAACTTAATTTTATATTATATGAATAATATTACAACCTAATAATATATTTTAGGTGAAGACACTATACTTAATGACCAGCCATACAGATACCTAACAGCTGATGATATGAAGTCACTCGGTGATGATTCCCTTCCTATTGATGTCACCAAGGATGAGAGAACAGAATCCGCCTTGAGTCACAAGAATATTATGGAAATATCTCATGGTAAATATTTTATTATTTTTTTCTTACTTCCATCTAGATATGTTAGTGCTGTAATATGTTAGTGTGGTCATTACAATATAGTAAACTTATTACAAGACATTCTAAATCAATGCATGCTCTTGATTAACTGGACACTTTTTATAGGTTCCGTAAATGGCCTAGGGTTTCCTCCTCAAAACGAGGTGATAGTGAAGAGTGTAAGCCGATACACCACAGCTCATGCGCCTGAGGGATATTGCTACAATGTGGACCCATCTTTACCCAAGTCAGTATTTTTACCTGTATATCAAATTACCTTCCTTTCTCCACTTGCAAATGATCCATGGAGCAGACTCATCGGTGTAAGTCATGTATAGTCTAAGTTTGTTTTTATTGTAAGTAAAAACTCTATGATTGATCAATTGAGTACGTCTAGAATGTGCTTGAATATCATAGGTTTGTCTGGTTTATTATTTAAATAATAATACGTTACTATGTAGTTTATTATTAAATATAAGTCCCATTACTATTCCACAGATATTGGTGTTAAATATATTAACATTTACCCTTGTACATGCTTACTGGATTTGGACCTACAGGAAGAAGCTACTATGGAAGAAGTAAGTTATGTTAAGGAATTCAATATTTTTTATGTGTTTGTAGAACAAATAATATATTTTGCATTATATATTTTTTGTATGTGAACCTTCTGTCTGCATCAATCATCATCAAAAGTAAAATTCTTTCCAATTGATATACATAGAACAAAAGAAAAGTCTTAATACCTTCAACCAATTTCTAGTTTCCTGGTATCTTTCCTTGTGGATGCTCGAGGTGGGGCTTTACGTGGTTGTCGGGGTGGAGGGGTGAGGGTGATTGTGCCCCCTCTCTCCGCACAACAGCCTACGAGAATTACTTGCAGGTAAGCTTTTCTCACCTTTTTTTTGGCTGTGATTTTTTAATTATTTTAATTATTAAATTAAAACGAATAAAATAATAAATAGTACTACTTATACGATAGTCATAAAAAAACCAACCTTTTAGAATAACACGTTGACAAATACATTTTCAGATATTTAAAGCCGTCGCGGATAAATCATATGCCACCATTGATGGAAGGAGAAGCTTTGGCTTCCAGGGTTCTCGAAATGGGACCTATTTCTGCCAAGTTTTTGGGGTATGTTCAATGTAATAAGTTATTTATATTACTCTTACAGCCTGAGCTGGAGCAGCGCAGTGACAATAAGCGATCTTGGTGCTAACACATTTGATAACACGCAGACAAATACATCACCTAATTGTTTACTTCACTCGAACCCGAGACCCTTAGTTCGGCCAGTATGGGAACCAATGTACCAATCCATTCGATATCCAAGTATGGACGTTATGCATATACCCTCAAACACGGACTATATTTATACAAATATTTTTTTTCATACATATTACAAAATTTAGAGATTGAAAGAAGGCATATATTAAAATAAACTATGCTGAGCAAGATTTTTAAAACATTATGTATAATATTTCCAGGCCTGTCATACTGGAGGTACCGCACTACGCCTCTTTACGTGGAAAAGAACGTGAGATAGTCATTCTTCGTTCAGACAATGGAAGTAGCTGGAGGGAACACAACACGGACGCAACGGATGATGTTGTACAGGATATACTGAATGAGACTTTGGAAATCGAAGGTAATTGGAAAATTTAGTTTTTTTTATATCTTTATATATACACTTGTCTGTATTTATTTCTATAATCCATACCGCACAATAACAGATAATAATTACATATTAATGAAGAAAAACAGGACCAAAATAGGGTTAAAACACAGACATACATTTGGTAATGAATAAAAGAATATGACGAGCTTAATTAATATGTATCTCAAGTGGAGAACGAGCATTTAGTTTGAGTGTGTAATGGTGTAGCTGTAGGAGTGAATGAGTGAGGTGGATTCTTTGTTAAGATGGCTCTTGAGGGATTCTCTTCTAAGATATAACCAAAGCACCAAAGCATATTTTTAAGCATAACAAAATCTATTACGTGTCTATAAGACATTTCTTACATGTGTTATGGAGAATCTTGAAAGTATTTTTTATCGCATTTGGTTTTTTTTTATTTTTTGATAATAGCTATACTAATTTAAGATACAAGTGAGGAGGAAAAGAGTTGGGAAGCGGCTAGGGTGACGCGTATTCTAACGCACGACTTCCCGCAGTACTTCGCCGTTATATCGCGTATACGGCAGGAAGTGCACGCTATTGGGCCTGAAGGTACGTTAATACTTCCAAGTATTGATATGAGAATAACATTTATATGTTTTCACTAAAAAAAATATAACTTAACTTAAAATCTTCACTGTCCTACATACCATGATGTAAAGGAATTATCTAAAGACTTGATCCTGGTTGGTTGTATCCTCAGTATTATCTATACTAATAATAAGACAGTAAATATCGAAAATCTGTACATTAAATATTTTTCCAAAAAACTGAAAGGAGGCAACTAAAGAAGAGTCATAGAAACCAAAAAACCAATTTTTGGAATTCTTGTCTGTCTGTCTGGTACGTTATAACTTGAAAACTACTGAACGGATTTGAACGCGGTTTTCACAGTTGGATTACATATAATTAGGAGCGTTGTCAAAAGCTTTATTTTGTCAAAATCGGTTAAGAGAAAAAGAAGTTATGGTCAATTGAAAATTTACTTCAACCACTGCTTCAAAATTTTTAAACACTTATATTGATTGATTAGTTATATATTGTTAAATATGTTCTAATATAAGTTAATTTAAAGTTCAAGTTAATTAAAAATTATGAGAGGTAACAAAAATAACAAATAACGCAGTGCGCGCGGGCGCGGTTGAAGTGTTGAACAATGTGCTCGATAGATGGCGTTGATAAAATTCGTCATCAACCTAGATTTATTTTATTTTTTTATTAAAAAAATAAGGTTAAAATATAGAATCGGAAATAGAATCTAAGATCAGAAAAAAGATTAAAAAAAAAACACGAACAGAAAAAAATAAATAAAATATATATACACATGAACAAGTGGAACTAGGTGAAGTACGAGCATTTTAGTGTGTGTGTGTGTATCAGTGTGTGCAATGGTGTTGCTGTGTGAGTGAGTGTGCGAGGTTGAGTCTTAGTTTTTTTTAAGAACTTCTACTTAGGCCAAATATATCCATCGCGGTATTAAGATGCTCCATTGTGTAATGACTGCACTTCAAACTTTCATTAACGTTTTACCCTAGGATTATTTTGAGTGAACACTACCTATACCAACAAGTAAAAGGAAACGAGTGAAGAGACGTTTATCGTTTGTCCGCACCTATTTTTCCACCTACATCCTTAACGTTAATGAGGTTTACCTTTTATTATTTGGCCAAGCTAATAAGTAATAACCTCACAAGTACGTATTTCGTACTCATAACTTCGTAAGAATTTTCTTTCAACTCTTAACCGCTGAGCTACCTTCCATCATCAGCTCATCCACATAAGAAGATGACTATCAGAATATAAAATTGTCAGAATAGTAATTGCCTGTATGTTAATTTGAAAGTTGCCCTCGATTTCCCTGAATCATCCAATCCTTTAAAGCTACATCATCCCTGAGTAACACAGGCTATATATAATTCCAATTGTAACAAGATTTTAGCCCGTGAAAGAAAGCCCTGTCGAGATCATTAAAAATCGCTATATACTTAACCAAATTACACGTGGGCGAAGCCGCGGGCGGAAAGCTAGTATACAATAAAACAATAATTCTTTATTATAGGATTATTACTATTATATATATATACATACTATATGATCGGTCACAAGTCTAACAGTAAGGCAGTAAGGTCAGCCTATACTGGCTGCAGTCACTGCCTAATTTCTCGTGACTTATCATGTCGCTTGTATGTTGTTGAGATATATATATATATATATATGCCTAGAGATGCTGTTGGTCAATAAAACACGATCGTTACTTCTTTAGTTTTTTGTTTTCCGTTCTCCTTTTATTACTTTGCATTGACTCTCATATTCCTTATATATTTTCAGGCGGCATGGTATCGAGCTCAGTAGTACCACAAGTACAGGCGGTCTTCCCACAAGGAGCGCTCACAAAGAAAATCAAAGTTGGCCTACAGGTAAACCTCTTTAAGCCTCGTTCAGGTGTTAAGGATAAAAACCTTAAGAAAATAACTGTCAATAATGTGTCAAAGAAGAAACGATTCTCTTTGATTTGGTAGATATAAGTAACCGACTCCTATTTTAAATATTCAAAAATAGCATCGTTTATTTCATTTAAATAAACCGACGGATTTAGTAAATATTTTAGAATTTAACTGATAAATCAAAGAAGTTTAAATACCTAACCGTTCTATATGATATTAATTAACGATTTCTTTTTTGGCGGTATTTATTGTTGCTAATTTAACCTGGGCCTGACAACTCACTCAACATACCTACTAACGCTAAATCACTGTGGGCCTGGTCACGTGACTGTTCAACGCGTTTTGCGTTGGGTGTCCTAAAGTAATTTTCTCTCGGCACCCTGTTTAATTTATCGTATTGCATTTCTATAAATATTACGCTTATGCTTTAACAGGACTTTCTATGTAATTGTAACATTTTGTTATTTAAATTAAAATAGGAGTCAAAACACGATCAGTATTATTGAATAACCGACTAAGTCGGTATAATCTTAACCATACTTATGAAATTGTATCGAATAGTTACCATAGTATAAGATATTTTATCCAACCGTTTATAATATTTATGTGTGTTCATTTGCCAGATGTTTAATTTAAACGGTCTCGATGTTTTGTGTTGATTGATAATTTTATTAAACGCTAAGACTATAATTTTACTAAAACTCGAACAAGAGTACAAATATGGATGCCAAAACCATTTTTGGTCTTATTTTTACAATGTCACATGTTCATGAAACATTTCAATGCTTATTATGACTGTAAACAACGACAATAAATTATAGTAGTTCGATTGTTTCACATAAACGCGGGTTCAGCACTGTTCACACTAAAATCACGAGTCATATGAAATGTATGTTGAAAATCTCTAATTAAAGTTAGTATGGTTACTATTATTTTTGTATGGAAATAATATCGTAACCGTAGACTAATAAGGCTTAGTTATTTGTTGGCTGACATAACACCATGCTGAGTCCGCGCTTATATGATCCTGTATCATCGCGGACATACGGTTCATATTTGGCCAAATAATATCGTAACCTAGTTCGTACGCGTACTAACACGTATGTATTAAGCGTTCATCTATTTATTATAATGTAATTTTAAAGGAAGATTGGCACGTAGTAGTTTTGTATGCGAACTTGTGTACGTAGATGTGATAAATCAGTATTAATTGATTTAAGATAAATTTCTAAAACAAATCTTTAAATACATTATAGACAAATTGTAGTGTTGGGAACCGACTGCTTGAAGTTATAACTTTACGGATGACCTAATTTTAATTACAGAACGTTTGAGATTACGTTGAATTGCAATTTGTCTATAAAGTTAATATGATTAATACATGTACCCAATGAATTTAGTTGAAAATGTAGAAAGGAATAAACGTAATAAAATGTAAATAATGTTTTAATTGAAGCGATGATAAATATGAAATCACCGTCGGTTCGTTAAGATTTTTCTCACACATCGTTTGAGGATGATTTGTATTTTGGTCTTTAGGCTAAGCATGTATACAAATATGAATGGATTGAATTTGTTTGTATTTGATGTATTATTACGATTCGATTGTATTAATTATATGTATTTTAAGGTGTACGCTAAATTTATTGGGTAATGTGCTTAATAAAAATGTTTTTTTTTTGTATTTCCTAAAGACCAAATGAGATTTGCATGTAAATGTTTTATTTGCATTTTATAGCGCTTATTAGCATATCTACGCATGTGTGAGAAAATTGTTTTTTTTTTCTTTGCTTTAGCTGTGATTTCATATTTTCATATGCTTTATCATGCACCCTCACCCATTCAACACTGTTTTAAAAACAATTCATATTATTTGCAGTTAAGGTAAGTGATAATTTATTTTAACACTGCATGCGTCGAGTTTGGTCTTTAGTCGCTATACAAACTTTTCTCGATTAAAAGTTTCTACTTATATCAAGATTGATTTAATATTTAAATATGAATTAGTTACAATTATTTTTATAAAAATATAAGAGATCTTAAATCGTAATTTCAGGCCCAAATAATTGATTCGGAACTTACCGCGAAGCTTTTGGGCCGTGGTGTAGCGGTTTCACCGGTAGTAACAGTAGAGCCTCGGCGAAGAAAGTTTCACAAGGCTATAACTCTTAGTATGCCAGCTCCAAGGCCGCACACTCAGGGCATGACAAATCAATACAGTACATCTTCAGCGCCAACGTTGAGGCTTCTTTGCTCCATATCAGGTACATTTTCCATTTGTTTAAACCATTTCCAGAAATTTAATATAATTCATAAAAAGCGTTCAAATTCAATCCACAAACGTAATATTAAAAAAATATTCTATAGAGTTTTATTTTACGTTTGTGATTTAGTTATCCGGAGACCATTTGTATTTTTAAATGGAAACGCTTTTGATAATTATATTTTACTTTCATATAATTAAGTATTTTGAAGTGTTGCAATGGAGTATGGCTTGGATTTTACGCTCTAATGATAAGCTTTGCGAAAGGTAAGTAATGGCTCGCTAGACAAAATATTCCATTACGACACCGTTAATGTAGATAAGCTCCATTGGTCCGTTGTTAGTAAATTCGAAATATTGGTAGCCGATAGATCGTACGAATATATAGTTCGATTATTTTAAAGTATGACAAATTAATGATTGAGTAGACATTCTCAAATCCAAATTAGAGATATCCCATTTATCGTGGCGATGGGATCAGCATGTTCTATGACTAGATTAGATTTTACGAAAAAGAAACTCTTAAACACTTATAAGAGATAGGGATTCATGATAACGCTTTAGCAAATACACAAAGCAGCTAAGGGGTGTACCCCTGTGTGTGCGTTTTGTGCGTGTCTACATTGTCTTTGTTCTCGTGTGTTTGTGTGTGTTGCACGCTCACCGTGTGTGGCGTAAATTAATACGCTACCACCTTTACGGCGCTCACCAACAGGGGTATTTCGCAAAAGATCTCTCGAAGGTAAAAACTAGACCTATACAGATACAAATCCAAACCAATCAGTTTCACATTTATTTTAATTTGACCTTATTATTTACTCTCACTTATTGATAGTTATACTCTACTGAGTATAAGTGTCAAATGTATTCCTCTATCACTCTTGAATGCTTCTTTTCATGTTTGCTTTTGTTACATTCTTTGCACGGGCTGAAGTTCTGGCTTTTTAAATCCACAGTCACTCTGTACCATAAACAATGTTTTGATCGAGCACTTCGGTTCACGTATTTAGGAACGGATTCAGAGGAAATTACTTTGGCACACTGTAATAACTTAAGCACTCTTGAGTTTAATTCAGGGGATACTTGTAACTCTTCGTAAGATCACTACCATCATCATTTCATATCCGTCAGTGTTCCCAATTATATTACTTTGCTTAAAGTGGTCAAATTCTTTTCCAAAACGGCCTATCAGTTCTGTTCTGTCTATTCATCATTTCTTTTTCTTTGTATTTGTTTTGTCATTTTATTCACGACCAAATGACGCACGCCGATTGGATTTTAATTTTTATTTTACAGTGTCCTTCGAGAGATCTGTTTTTCGAAAAACTGCCAAAATTTTATTGTTCAAATTGAATTATTTATTATTTCGAAAATGCAGCACGACGCTTAGCAGGTTTTACCATACGAGTGTGTCACATTTAATTCACTTTTCATGAGAAAAACTGAGAACGGTATGTTTTTTTCTGTGATATGTCCTTGCTTGTTGTGTGTTTGGTACAGGCCGTTTTGGAACTTTTCTTTTAATTTGTTAACCTTTCTATCTAATTTCTGACCCATCATATGTTTGTTAAGAGAAAGATTCTGATCTTTTTAAAGTAAAAAAGTCACAATTTCCGAACACTCGACAATATGTCTCAAATATTGTAAAGTAAAATGTATATTCGATGTAGTTAATGCATGTGTAAATGGGCACTTTTGTTTGAAATTAAAGGCGTTTTGACCGCTGATTAAAACTTAAATACACGTCCACGGATCTAACAACGATCACACGTGTGCGGATCTTAAAATGCAGACGATTATAATTAAATATTAAAAACTCCATATTTTTATTAATAATTACTCGTTTTATATAGGAGGAACGAACCGAGCCCATTGGGAAGATGTTACCGAGAACACTCCGTTGACGTTCGTGAATGATTGCGTCTCATTCACAACCACAGTGTCAGCTAGATACTGGCTAATTGATTGCAGACATGTGGAGGAAGCTACTAAAATGGCTACGGAATTATATAGGTAAAACTGTTATATTTTTTCCAATAGGCAATCTTGAGTTTAAAAGTACAGTATTTATTATTTTAAATATCCAAATAGTAATTGAATTTACTATAGTAATAGAACGGCCTCAGTATTTTTAAAAATCATTTCTATGTTAACAATGTCCATTTTAAATTCTAACATTCTACATATTCTACGGGTTCCGAATTAATATGTTGGCCAATTTTTTTTTGTTTGTTACCTACTTCATTTCTCTTTCCCCAGAGAGGCAATCCATGTGCCATTCATGGCCCGTTTCGTTGTGTACGCGAAACGGACGGACGAAACACAGGCACAACTGCGATTGTTCTGCGTCACAGATGATAAAGAGGACAAGACGTTGGAAAAGATTGAACGGTTCATACAAGTTGCTAAGAGTCGAGATGTTGAGGTAAAAACTATTCAAGTTCTGTATTTATTTCTAAAAATGGCTATGATTGACCTATTATATTGGTCTCTTTTATTCATATATAGTATTATTAAAACCCTAAGACTTTTTAGAACATCGACTCTACAAAACTATTTACAATCTAATGTCGAATAATTTTAATGAATAAATTTCAAACCGGTTTTTTTTATAAATTGTTAATTCTGTAAATTTAGGTAGAAAGATGCCACAGATACCCAACTTAAAACTAAACAATAAATTGCAGGTTCACGAAGGTAAATCTATTTACCTAGAATTTGGGGGGAACCTAGTGCCAGTTGCAAAATCAGGCGAACAGCTCTCAATACCATTCAGAGCGTTTAGGGAGAATAGAGTAGCCTTCCCAGTTATGATCAAGACACAAGATCTGGAGCCTATTTGCCGATGCCAGTTCATGAGGGACCCGAAGGTGCCTAAAGGAGAACCGTCGCCTACTCCGGTAATTTATTTTAGTAAAATGATAAAAGAACATTCCCGTTTTTTATGTTATTAATATTTTAAATTTAAGTTAGGTTAATATTATATTAAGAATACTGTAGACACCTGATATAACGACATTGAAGGGACCGTTTAGTACACACAAGTACACAAGTATTGTAGTTATATTATCACAGTTATATATCCAGTTTATACTAACCTATACTTATGTATAGGTTATGTATGAAATTTAGTCGGAAAAGAAATAATTAGAATACAAAATGTACTTAGCTGGTTGCAATTATGGAATATATAACTCTATACACTAGTTGTTAAAGTAATAAGTCATTTTGGTCTGTTTTTTTAGTCTCAAATATGTTTTTTATTTTACGTTTCATACGCCTCAAGGTATCAGTATCTTAAGTATGAAACAGTTTGTTAAAGGCAACGCATTTTACAGCGTTAAGAGCCGCCCTTGCATTCCGCACTTTCTTTAAAACTTAAGAATAAGATTTAAAATCGTTTGTATTGTTTTGTTTTGCTGAGACAATTAGCGGTTGATCGATAAAGCTTCGTCGTATGTCGCTGTATCCGATGTTGTTATAAGCGGTTTGCTTACGGAATAGTTTACTAGAGATTCGGACGGGACCACACTATAAACCGTTTCAACTGTATTTTCAAAACCAATTAAATAATATTTTAAATGAATACTAAGATCGATCAGGCAGAATAGTTTAATCGATTAATGACATAGGAAGAAATTCTAGTTTCAGGATTTTTTATATAAATAGAATGTTCATATGTGTTTTTAATAAAAAAAAATATTTTCAGATCGCTGTATTAAACATAATGGCTCCTGATGACATACCAGCAGAGCGAATATCCCCAGTTCAATCTGACAATTTGCCTCGGCGTACTGAAGAACAAGAGAGGATATGGCGAGAACGACTTAGCGATCCAAGGTATAAGCTATATACACTCTTTAATATTTCAAGTCATGTAAATAATGTAACAAAACCGTATTTTAATACGTCAAAGAAGTTTCAATGCGTTATTCTTGCGTAAACAAAACGACAATCTTTGTTTTACCCACATATTTTAAATGTCACTTTTGTTAGGTTTCGTTTGAATACCGAATTATTTTAATAACAATATTTGAATGTTGTTTATGCTATTCATTAAAGTTGTTTTGATGCAAAAATTGTATTTAGTATTTCCTGGCACCGGTGATAACCAATCTTGGAAGACAGATAGAAAATGACTTTGTAAAATTAGAAAAAGAAGTTAATATTTGTAATAATACGTTTCAAATTAGAGTCACTACAGCGGTTACAATTTATCAATGTTTGAAGTAATCTTATTTTATAAAACACGTCTATTGATATTATTAACCTCCTGATTGGTCGACGCGGAAATGAATGGGGACTCGAGAGACACGGGAAAGATATCAAAAACAAGATGGCGACGTTGAAAAAAAGGGAGTTGGCGGGTTTTTGTGTTTTGACGGGATAGGTTGATTAAATTAGAGAATAAGTAAGGTATTTGTAACAGTGAGAGTACAATAGAGAATATATATTGTAAGCTATCGTTTTATTTGGAATAACACACTTACAGGATATAGAAGGAGTATTATACTTTTTATGGTTTAATTTGTAGCAAATTGTCACTTAACCTTTTCGGTAAAGATACTTTAGGGGGTTGTGTTATGTTTGTCATTTATCTATATATATTTTACAGATTGGAAGACATATGCAACCTATTAGGTAAAGACTGGGTGGCACTCGCGTATGAATTGGGTGTTAGCGTTGCCACCGTAAATCAGATACAAGCAAAGCGTATCACTACGGCTGAGCAGGCGCAACTTATGCTCAAATTGTGGAAGACACAATCTGGTACAAAGGCTTTAGGTAATTATTCCTTTTTTATAGAAGAGGGGGCAAACGAGCAGACACATAGTAAAGGTGAATTCGCCGCCCATAGACACTCACGTGGCTGGATAGCTCTATTACTTCTGACTGAAATCATTTCAAATATATTAATAATGCATATAATGATATGAACTATCTATATATACATACATATACATTTATATCATATCTATCTGAACTATATATATATATGATATAAATGTATTTACATTTATGTTACGATGTTATATACAATAAAACGCACTCACGAGCTACCAGCCGCGCGAGTGTCTATGGGCGGCGGTTTCACCTTTATGGTGGGCCGCCTGCTCGTTTGCCCCCTCTTCTATATATAAAAAAAAAATGTCATCTACGTTAACAATTCCGTAGCCCTATATGACTTGACTATCCTAGTCCAAAGTCGGCTAGGATAGTCAATGGATAGGACAGAAGGCTTTTACAGCTATATTTAAGTAATGATTAATATATTTATGGTGGAATATTTTTAAGAATTTTTTTTTGTTTCTCTCCTATCGGACTTAAGTTTGGTCCCCGACATAGTTTATTTCGGTTGTGTAATAACGACTGCGTTTTAAGGCTACTATGCGTTTACTATTATAATTAGTAGTTAAAAAAAAACAGAATATAATTTTATTGAACTTGTAAAACAAGTAGTGATGATATCTTCAGGATCTTGAATAAACTATGATTTGCAGACAATTCATTAGAGCTGGCTCTTTGTCGTATAGGAAGAGATGATATAATCGCATCGCAATCAGAAATAAGAAACGAGCGTCGAATTCAGAGAAACATTTACCAAGAGAGACAAGAGTCGGAAGAAATTGAGGCATATAGAGGTACGCATTTTTTTTATTTCTAACAGAACAGTACTTGTCTTTAATAATCCTTAATGGTTTCCTAACGATGGATGGATGATCTTGAGACTCACATATTATTAAAAATCTTATTATATAATATTTTTCAATTAAAATTATATTGGAAGTACCTATTTTTTTAAAGAAGCGTTGAAGAAGTTGTTATTATATCAGATGCTTATTATTTAAATAAGAACAACCAAGAAAGAAGACTCGGAGAGTTTTAATAACGCAGAAGCGTTTCTACTACTAAGTCATCTTGTTTACCAAACGCAAGTGTCCCTGTTACTAGTCTTCTGTGTGCTTTAAATGCAGAATTTATTCAATTGATTTTATTTACAGCCACATTTTATTTTAAAAATAACACTATCATACAAATGTCATCACTATAATTATTAAACTAATCTGATGCTTAATTGTTTTTTCAATTATGATAAAGCTGAAGAGGACAACAAACTAAAAGACATTATGGATGACAGTCAAATATCTGAACGTACACATACAGAGGACATGGATCAAGACGAAGCGAAGTATTCACCAGAAGAAAAATCATTTGTTGATAAAAGCGAAGTTGAAAGAACGCCGACGCCGAGTGAAGAAAGTGAAGATGAAGGTATTCATATATACGTAAATAATTACTCTTTTCAATTTAAGGAAAATGGCTCTGTTCAAATATTATGTAAGTTTTTATAATTATTATTTTCTATTTTTTTTGTTGTTACGGTGTTGCATTAATGATTAATACTTTAATATTTATTTGCTGTGAATACTTACAGATGTTAAACGTAGTGTCGCTGAGAGAAAACAGCAAATAACAAAAAAATTAAGTTCTAGTAAAGTACCAGCATCTAAGCAAAAGAAAGAAATTCGCGAGGAGATAATTGAAATTAAAACTCAAATAAAACCTGACATAAAGAAGTTCCAAGATATAGAACAACATGTATGTAATTTTTTTTAGACTTTGGTTTATTTCCATATGTTGCTCTCTACTATATTTATGTATCATTTAAACAGGTAAAAGAAATGGAACCAAAATTGGAGAGAACTCGTTCGAAAACTTCCCCAGAAACTATTGATGTGCACGAGCATCAAGAAATCGAAACTCACAAGGAAACTACAACTGAAAAGAAAGAGTTGAAAACAGAACAGTTTAGAAAGTTTGACCCATCATCACCGTCCAAACCAACACCAAAACATTTACAGAGACACATGCGCAATGAATCGATGCGATTCCCATCGGGAGATTTCTCCAACATTACTATAACTCCTAAAAAATCAACCACGATTGAAACCACCGAAACTAAGATAGAAACCAAAGAAACATTAACGAAAGAAATAATATCACAAAAAGAAATAGATAGAGCCAGAATGGAGGAGAAGTTGGACGATGGCGAAAGATCACCAGAGCTTGTAGAGGATAAGGACGTAGCCGAAGCCACACTAAAGGATAAGATAAGTGTTTTTGAGACAAAGATAATAAAAGAACCTCAAATTGATACTACTCAAACTGTAAAATTAACAAAAGAAGCTCTCAAAAAACATACAATGGAACATGATCAAAACATTGAATACACCCAGGAGTTTGTTAGAGAGCAAGCTAAACAACTAGAAACGTTCAAACAAGAAACTCAAAAAATTGACACGTCTTCAAAAGAAGTTGACCCTGTAAAATCAGTTAAGGAAACTATACAAAGGTTCGACTCGAAAATCATAGAGGAAAAATCTAAAACCTTCATAAAATCAACAAGAACGGATTCAACAATTGTACAAGTATCATCAGAAGAAGACAGTGAGTTTCTGAAAAAATCAACAGATTCTGAAACAGAGACAGAATCACAAACAACGATTAAAGCCGAGAAAGATAAATTAAAAAAGATTGATTTGAGTAAACAGGTATTTGATATAAAATCTGTCTTGAAAGATAAACTAGATAAGGATGATCAGAAAAGTGGTGATGATGATAAGCCAATTGCATATAAGAGTGTAAGAATTGAAAAGCAACTTACAGACGAGCTACGAAGCAAAGTTAGTGAAGAAGAAATTTCAGAGACATTTGAAGAAAAAGATGTCTCAGTAGAAGAAAGCAAAAAGAAGGTATTTAATAAAGATTTTTTATAGACTGATTTTTATATTATACTTTATTAATTTATACATTTTATTAATGTAAATACTTGAAATGTTCTAGACTGAGGCTCAGCAATCCTTCACAAGTGTTAAGTCAGAAATAAGCAAAACCAAAACCGATTCTGGGGATTCTGAAGGTCAAGATACAGATCACAAAGCATCTGCTGCTGAAAAAGTGGATTCACTGGCTGATTTACAACAAAGTACTGAAAAGGATGTTAGCTTCATTTCGCAGACGGAGTCTAAGGTATAGATAAAAATATTTAACAACTAAAATATTAACAAAAAAAGCGCGTTTAATTATAGTACTTACTATATTTTTACTCCACAGAAGAACTATTTTTCATTTATTTTCATACAAAGTCAAGTACTTTGTTAAATCAGCGTAATTAAGCAAAAAACCAATCTGTTAAGACCGTGCTCACAATTAAAACTATGAAAATCAAACTACGTTTGCTACATTAACTCACAAGTTGAATTTGATTAAGTTTTATATTCTTAACATTATTTATCTGTGGTGTTATTATCAAACGCTATTTTTTATTTTACAGGTATATTCTAAACATAGGAGCGACTCACTAGATGAAAGCTCACAATTTTCGGATTTAGAAGATCAAATTGGTATGAGCCCCGCTCATAAGCCATCTCTTGAAAAAGTTGAGGAGCCAGAAGAAACAACTAGGGACACAATCGAATCAACTCGATTGCACACTCAAGAATTTTTAAAGTATGAAACTGAACACACATCACGCACTCAGGTTGTTTTAATGGGTCAGAATGAAGTTGAAAAGGTAACTAAACAATGTTAGATGGTTAGAATTTTAAATTATTTGCTAGAATAAATAACAAATGCAATAATTGACACGATGTCGCGTTTTTGAACGTGCATCTATCGATTTTTTCTTTGTGTGTAAAGGGTTGGAACTACACTGAGTTAATAGTAATAGGTTTCTTTTTCACTACTATACACAAGGACCAGTAAATGTATTTAGTATCTAATTTCGTTAAATTATTTAAAAATGAATAGGTGCGTTTAAATATGTAAAAAGAAATAAGCTGTAAATTTTATTTCAGATTCCCCCTAAAGAATCACCCGTTATCAGTGCGAAGGCGCGACAGTTCATAGAAACAGTTCCAGAAGACGACTCAGTTCAAGAATGTTTCTTTTCTAAACGTATTTATTCAGACTCATTAGAGGACTCTGAACACACAGATTCGAGGCGGCATTCAGAAGCTGAATCATTAAAATCTGACCAATCTGATATGAAAGCCAAAGTTTCTTCATCTGAATTCGATGAGAGGGCAGAATACGAAGAAACTGCTGATTCTGGAAGTGGTTTCGGAGACGAGAAGTTTGAAGAAAGTGTAGGGTTCACCTCCATGAGAATCGACGCCAAAGCGTTAGATTCAGACAAGCAAAGTTCAAGTACTAGCGAAGAAAAGGATGTAGACGTTGTATTTAAAAAAATAATTTCCAAAAGACATTCGAGAACTGAATCGGTATCAATATCAAAATTAAGTGATTTGATTACTGACGCAGAACCAACCAAGCTTAAACAAGAGTTTCAAATGTTCGTCACTGAAGCTGAAGAAATAGACAAATCTTTTGAGAAGGATGAATCCGATAAAATTTCTTCAGAAAGTAGTCGAGAAATTGAAATTTCAGATAGAAAATCATCGGAAGGGATTTCAGATAAAATAAGTTCAGAAGATGCGGTTACTGACAAAAAGTCTTCATCAGATGAAGGGCAGAAGGGAGAAGAGCAAATTCTAGAAACTGAGACTACGAAATCTGTTAAAGATATTATAAAAGACTTTGAAAAAACAAAAATGGGGCTTAAGGAAGATATTGATTTGGGTAAGTAGGTGGTGTTATAAAAAAATATTCTTTTTAAAGGAGAATTTTACTATACTTTTTTTAAATTTTAGATGCTAAGCGTCAGTCTGTAGCATCAGCAGAATCCGGTTCTGTATCTGAACTCCGACTAGAAGAAAAACGACCTTCGGATGCTCGTAGCCTCACAGAATCAAGAGATTATACATTTGAGGAGTCAGAGGACGATATACGAACTCAGGGAACACATATTGATGTAAAGGACAAAATAGATTTAAAAGAAATGGAAATCAAAAAATCACAAGGTATATTAATAACATTTACAAGAAATAAAAGAATAAAGCCGTACATGCTGAGCAATATTATTTTTATTCTCTAATGTGCTATATATTAATTACACTTAATTATTTATACCAATTGTTTTATTTTAGGAAAAGAAGAAATTTCAAAAGTGTCCAAATTAGTACATGGTGATTCTTTGGATGATGTAGAAGCATTTCCTGAAGATCATGTTGCAGATTATGTACATAAACTGCCGCATATAGAAGAAGTAAGGTATGTAACATAAGATGGCACTTAACTCCCTTTAGTTTTCCTTTTTCTGATTTTAACACTTGATGTATTTTTACAGTTCGGATAAATTAATTACGAGTCAATTCCTAGCAAAAGAACGAGAAGTACAATTGCAACGTGAAAGTGCTACACTCAAAAGTAAACAGTCGCAAGACGTTATATTTTTTAGGAAAGATGATAACTTAACTGGAGACGCTAAAACAACTGATACAGACATGTCTACTCACACAGAGATAAGGACAGAAGACGAAAAACTGAATGCTACTACGGCTACCGAAATAGTAAAGTCAGCAAATATGACGCAATCCAATCAGGAACAAATATCCATGACAAGTGAATTACAGCCTATGCAAATCGAGGATGAAAAAATTGGTGAAAACGATGAAAGTATTGATATTCACGTAGATACAAAGATCGGCGACGAAGGTGAACATATCACTATTACTACTAAAGTTAAAAAAATAACAACAACTTCGGGAGATACCATGATTCAGACTACTGTCACAGAATCAATTAAACACCCTTCAGGTAAAGAATCTGTTTCTACTAAAATAACTGAGTCTTTCACGTCAAAGGCAGAAAAAATTATTACAGGAATAGTAAAACCGGAATATGATGAACAACAGTCATTTAAAAATGAAAATGATGCTGAATCTCTGTCTACTCATACCGACGTCGACACCAAAGTAGGTGAAAATGGGGAGCATATTACAACTACTACAACAGTAGAACTGACTAAAATACCATCTGGAGAAGAAGTACAAAAGAAAACAATTACGGAAGTTATTAAATATCCAGATGGCAAACAAACCACTTCAACGAAAGTTTTGGAGAGTGTAACATCTAAAATATATACCGAAGCATCAAAATCTTACACCGACATTATTTTAGATAGTACATTTACAGATCGTATTAATGAAAATAAACAGCAGAGAGCTCATAAAATTGAACCTAAGTTTGATGTAACGAAAATAAGAACTGATACTTTAAGTAAACTAGAAATCGCAGAAGCAATGGGAGATATTAAAGAAACAAAAAAGGTCGTACCTAAAGATTTACCAATTGAAAAAATTCTGGAAATAACTAAAGAACAAATTAAACCAGTCATTGATGATATATTACAAAAAGGAACCATAGCAGCAGCTGCAAGCCGCAGCCCTTCCATTGAAAAAGACATTAAAGTTAAAGATATGGTAGAAACAGAAAAAAGGAGCTATGATGCAAAAGTTCCCCAAAAAGACGAACGGCGACATTCTTGTATTAGTCCTGCTATATCTCTCGAACGAATAGCGGAATCTGATATAGAAGCCGAAGAAGAATACTCAAAGTCAAAGAAAATTACTAAATTTGTTGAACATAAACTTACTGAAGAACTAAAGAAATCGGACTCTGCAATGAAGCAAATGGCGGATAACATTGAAA
Source organism: Leptophobia aripa (assembly GCA_951799465.1). NCBI lineage: Eukaryota > Metazoa > Arthropoda > Insecta > Lepidoptera > Pieridae > Leptophobia > Leptophobia aripa. Next base: position 3,564,691 of record OX637272.1, on the reverse strand, counting down.
TTATTATTAAGCAGGCCTCTGAAGAAGTTGACTTATCTTCTGACGAGGCAGTTTTTTTAAAAGATGAACCATCTCCCCAAGAAGTTTCAGATAGTACAAAAGAACATTCTACAGATGAACATAAAAAAAATAAAGAGAAAACAGGTGATATACGAGAGAAATTGCATAAGGGTATTATAATAGAAGAAGCCAAAATTATAAAGGAAAGGCCAGCATTGATGAAATCTTTATCTAAAGACAGCGGAGAAATTGTTATATTACCAAAAAAGAAACATGCTCGAACCTTTTCTGTTCAAAGCTCCCCGGAGGAAGTGGAAGAACAAATTTATACAGATTCCGAGTCAGGTTTGAAATAACTTTTGTATGTTTTATAATGTCGTATTGATAGTATCAGGGGTTTAAGTATGAAATTGCTGATTTATACTGAAAAATTAAAATTAGTTTTTTTACCATATATACCTTCTTATAAGATTGGATAGATAGAATAGATCCTATACTCATTTATATATATTCAACACTTCGATTCTGGTGATCTTAACCATTTATACTGTCACTTTGGAAAACTTTTTATGATGTAGAAAATTATCTAAAATACATTAAACGTATTAATTAAAATTAAAAACAATAATATATGATATTTGTTTTAGATATGGATAAGGCAAAGGTATTAGAGATCATAGAACCAACTTCTGATATGGAAGGTAAAATTGTGGCTACAAGTTTTGATATGAGGAAAGTTAAAACTGACTCTCTTGATGATGCGGACGACTTCCCAGAAAAGGAGGTACACGTGAAATATTTTACTTTTGCTATATAATATTTCAATAATAATTTAATTATAAAGGAAGTACTAACTTGTTAATGTATATATCGGCGCAACTACAACAATTAGTCTTAAATTAACTAGAATAATTAAGTTCAACATCATTTAATTGTCCTAAAATAAGTTTAAACACATAAGTTGAATACTTTAAGTTTGTTACTCTGTGAAATGTCATCTTTATTATTTCAATACAACGTCTTTGTAAACAAGTGCTAGATCACTATAAATAGGGTCGCATTGTAACCGCACGACACAGTCGCGCTCAGGCCGTTGTACGGAACGGACCTCTCTTCAAATAGTGAAATATAAATCTTGGAAACTATCAGTGAAGTGTTTCTTTAAATAAGTGGTTATTATGACCGACGTAATCGTTATATTGGCAATGCTGATGCTACCTACGCCTTTCAAAAATAACCCTACAGAGTAGTGAGGTTGGCGGTAGCCCTATAGAGGAACTCTCTCTCTTCGTTATCAGAAGCGGGATCGAAAGCAGCTTTTAGCTCAAGCTACGTCCTCATCAACTAGACCAACTGATCAACTGGAAGAAACTAATATGCAGCAGCAAAAGCCTGTGTTGGTTGCCAATTCAACATTTAAAACTGTGCAAAGATAAGGACTGCAAGTATATCCTCTACATGAAATGCAGTTGACACCCACATCGTGTGCGAGAATGGTGCCAGCATATCGTTCAAGCAAGTGACACGTACAAACTTGATGATTTCGTTGTACGTAGACAACATCTGCAACCTATTGAAAGGGCGTGCGAAAATGTGGATAGATAATTGGATGGTAACTTCCACAACTTGGGGTTAGTTACGGAAAAACTTTATCACCACGTTTTAACCTGAAAATAGATACTCTCGTGATATCCTCCTTTTCGGAGAGGATATTTACGATGATACAAAAACCATCGCGGTGTTCTTGTCTCGTGCCTGGATCTTGTGGCGAAAATCGCTACAAACTGTTAGAAGAACATGCTATGAAAGCTTTGATTGGGTGTTTGAATAACAAGTGCTTGTGTATCAAGCTTATGAATACCAAATAAAAATGTGTCCCTGAGCTCATCACAGCTGCAATATCGATACGGAGGTAGTGTGGTCAATCGACCAGCAGTTATAAAAGCATATATCAGGAAGATGGTAACACAAAATGATGAACAGCCATTACCACAGTGGAAGCGTTTTCTAAATACATCCTGTTATATCATGCAACAAATAAGAGAAAATAAGCACACTACTGTGAACTGTTTGACATAAATATTCATATAACAGTGTCAGGAGTTAGCCGAGCGAATGGCCAAGTAGAAAGGGTCGTTGCAAAACTCAATAAAGCTTTAATTATAATTAAAAACTATGAAGCAGAAAACTGACACACTGTATTAGAGAAACTTCAACAGGCAATAAGTCGTACAACCCATAGTCATAGGTGTTGCTCCATTAACACTTATTACACGAAGAAAACACTGTGTACCTCCTAAACGTCTAAATCTGGTATTGTCAACTACGTCAGGCTCCTTAACCTGGTAATCGGCTGACCGTATCGGCAGATAGGAAGGCAGATAGGAAGATTAATCAGGATAAAATGTAAGTAATAAAAGACAAAGAAACAAAGAAATAAAAAAAAAACAACAAAAACGCAACAAACACATACTAAACATACACACTAACAAACACTACGAGAACCTTCGAGAAATCTACGAGAACCTCCGAGAACTCTACGAGAACCTACTAACCTACACTTACCACTGACTACGTTTTAAATTACACAGTTGCTTTATGCAGATGCTACTCGGATAACATTTTTCAGATCTACGAGATCCTTCGAGAACCTTCGAGAAATCTACGAGAACCTCCGAGATATCTACGAGAACCTTCGATAACCTACTAACCTTATCATTATTACAGATGCTACTCGGAATTATTTAGAATTTTTCAGATCTACGAGAACCCATAACGAACTACGAGACCAACAAACAGTCAACATCAAGGCTGGTGCAGAGCACGCACCGCCTGTCAGAATGGCCGTATCGGCGCAACTACAACAATTAGTCTTAAATTAACTAGAATAATTAAGTTCAACATCATTTAATTGTCCTAAAATAAGTTTAAACACATAAGTTGAATACTTTAAGTTTGTTACTCTGTGAAATGTCATCTTTATTATTTCAATACGACGCCTTTGTAAACAACTGCTTGAACACTATAAATAGGGTCGCATTGTAACCGCACGACACAGTCGCGCTCAGGCCGTTGTACGGAACGGACCTCTCTTCAAATAGTGAAATATAAGCCTTGGAAACTATCAGTGAAGTGTTTCTTTCTTCTTTAAATAAGTGGTTATTATGACCGACTCAATCGTGATGTTGGCAATGCTACCTACCTGCCTTTCAAAAATAACCCTACAGAGTAGTGAGGTTGGCGGTAGCCCTATAGAGGAACTCTCTCTCTTCGTTATATATAATTTTTATCGTTATAAAATTGTTTTAAATGTTACTGCTCCTAATATCATATTGTAATTTCTGGTTTTTTAACTAATTTCCTTGTGCGTGTTAAACGGTGTTAATAATTAAAATAAATTAGTAATATTGTTCATTTAATTTATTTTAGAACGATTGTTTTGAAGAAGGAAAAGGTATTCAAAATCTTATAACTTCCGACGAAGACAAACTGTATGGACCTGAAGGCTCTAGTACTAGCCAGTTCAAAGATCAACCAGAAGGCAAACTTCAGGAAAAAGTTGTGAAAAGAACTCAATTTGTTGATAGTATCCTGAGATCTGATTTAGTTTCTAAGTCCACAACGGAATCATCTGTAACGACTATTGTATCAACGTTAACAAAATCTTCAGATGAGGATCAAAAGTCAGTTGTAGAAGACGCTACCTCTGCCGATTTTTCTAAATTAAGTGGCGCCGACTTAATGAAAGATTCTTCTAAAACATCTCTCGAACAAAAAGATGATTATAAAGTTGAAGATCAATTTGACGACCGTGGTACTCCTGACATATCGAAAAAGTCCTTAGAATTAACAAAAGACTACTCCAAATCGTCCATTGATAGTAAAGACACATCTAGAGATTTTGCAACAAACGAGTTGTCTAAAGACTCTACTGTTGATTTAACCAAAGATTTCTCAAAAGCATCAATAGATAGCGTTAAAGAAACTCGTTCTATTGACGATAAAACCTATTCAGAAGATCATTCATCTATGGATGTATCTAAGACATTGGCGTCAGACGCATCAGATGGAGTGACGGTTAGCAAAGAAATGGAGGATGAAAAGTCAGCGTCTAAATTCATACACCAAACATCAAGTTCTTCACATGAAACTAGTAAATTCTTTAGCGAATATGAAGATAAGACAAAAACTATTGATACATCTGAACCAAGTAAGGATATATCGTGGTCATCTGAGCAGGCATTCAGTCAATCAAAAACTGAAATAGTATCAGATATAAAAATAACCTCATCGGAAGTTATTATAGACAAAGTAACAAGTAAGGAAACCGAAAAAGGTGTACAAATTGCCGATTCTAAAGATGTACAAAAAGAAATTCTTGGAGATGTCGATGAATCTATTGATGAAGAAACTGAAGTAAGAGATATGAAAGAATTAAACAGGAGATGTTCAAATCTTCTCGATGATATATCAGCGCAGGGTGCGCTAATTAGAATTGATTCCAGTCATGTCGCACATGGTGAGTTTATAACAGGAAAGTAATTTATATGAATAAATCGACTTTAAAGATAGTGAAAAGTAAGCAATGAGTAAAATAATTCACGTTTCATAAGTCTAGAGAGAATTATTTGACTAAATGCTTTTATATTTTCGTTAAAAATAGTTCCATCCAATTCCAAATAATCCATCAATCTAAATCCATTTTATTGAAAGTGCAATAACTTTTTAGACCTAGTTTCAAAGCTATCAAAGACGCCACCACCGTCCCCGGTGGATCTTACAATTCGTGATAAAAAGAAAGCTGGTGAGACTTCTGGCGACAAGCAATCCGGGCTACAACTAGCAGGTAATATGCAGGTTACAAAAACAAAACGCATGTGTTAACTTTTTATGACTATTTCTATAAAGTGCTCAAAAAAAACTAATAAATAGTTAATACCCACTAATAACAGCTAAATTAAACAGTACAGTCCTTTGATATTTAAAAAATAGAAGATGATAAGAATTTTATTTTACGTTTGTTAGAAAAATACATTGATGCGTTCTCGATTATACATATATATATTGCTAATCACAAACCCAGCGTTGTAATATTTTTAGGTTCGGAACTGACGTACCTGGATGCAAGCAGACATTCACCAAGAGCATCCTCTGGTGGGGACAGTCTCATTAGTGAGACAGACGCTCATCAAAGCGGTAAGTGTTTAAAAAAATAATGTAGTAGAGCTAGCAAGAACATTTTACAATATTTATTTTCTATTTAGTGATGAACCTATATTAACGTTGGTTTTATAATTTAGAAGCCGCTGCATATTATACCGTATATACTTTGCTCACACAGTATATGTATTACCTTGTAATTTCATAATTAATTAGTTCGGATAAGCTTTCATAGTAGTGGCAAATTATGTAGTGTCATGGCGAAACTTTACTCATTGTCAAGTAGACACAATAGATATTAATTATCGCCACACATTTTGTTAAAGCCAATTATCGCATGTAATTTAAAATAATATTTGATGAAATGTTAAAAAAAATGCCACACAACAGAGAAAGGCTGCCTTCATCCTTATAATACTTTCATTGTAATACACGATAAGATTAAAATATCATTGGACATTTATTTGATTTGCAACTGTCACTGATGAGCGGTATCGCAATTTGAATAGCACAGTAAACTTTACTTTCTTTCTTGCGGAGCCCTTACGTTGCTTTAGGTAAGTGGACCGACAGTGACAAACGTAATCATGTTATCGCTTTTTCTTAGCGGTACTGGGTTTTTTTGTCTTTTGCACAATTTTATTTCAACATTGTGTTACTTTGGGGTAACGTTTCGCTTTGATCACAATCTTCATTGTTTATCTCACAAGCCATTCCACAAGCCTACATCAATCATCAAAACAATTTTTTTTATAATTGGCATTCAATCCATTCTATTTAATTATGACGCTTACATTAATAGATGTATATATATTATATAATATCTACTGTATGATAAATATTGTTTAGATATAGAGAAAACTTTGCACCAATATACAATTTGCATAGAAACTTGTTCTTACTTATTATTTGTTTTTTCAGACATCCCATCTGATGCAACCAAAGTACTCAGCGCCGCCACCACACCAAGATCACCGTCGAAGCATTTAGATAATAATTTAGCTTTTGTAAATGTTGATAAGCCTACAATAACAAGTGGTGCCATGGAATTAGTAGATAGGACTATAGAAAGAAGTATTGATGTCATCGATCAAATAAAAAAGGAAAAGCTTGCTGTTAAAATGGAGGAAATGCAGAGATCAACGTCCACCGACACCTTTTACACGGAATCTAGAGTTGAAACATCTACTTCATCTTCCTCTGTGCATAAGACTGTTGAAGGATCTCAACTAGTATTTCAAAACATTGATCCCCAGGCGGTTATGTCTGATATGATTACAAAGTTCGGGACTACTAGTGAATTTAGTACTGTTTTATCACATAAGGAAACCGAAACGAAAAAAATATCTGGGCAAGAATTTTTCAGTGAAACAAAGCAAGTTTCATCATCTGACGATGATTCTCTTATTATAAAAACCCAAACAAGCCACGAACTAAGAGGACAAGAGCATGAAATAAAGGAAAAAACTATTATTCGCAAAGATGGAGATCAAACAGAAACATCGCAGAAGAAAATGGAACGAGCACATGAAGCAACCGCAAAACGATCTGATACTGAAACAAAAACAGTTTTTAAAAGTACAGATGATGCAGACATAGTAAAAGTAGAAAGGGAATTTTCCGAGCAAGGCCTGTACAGTGGAAGGCAGACAAAATCGGAAGAGCGTATGACTGCACTTAAAGATGATACGATTAAGAAAAAACATGAGGTAAAAATATCAGAGAGAGATTTATCTCATGAGCAATGGGGGAAAGAATATTTTACCCAGCCAGGTGAACTGGAAGACATACATGAGATTGATGATACAAAGACTAAAGTTGCCTTTGTAGACTCGGCTTTAAAGATAGTAGAAAAAGATGAGATCGTGTCAAGTGTTGAGGTGTCAGAGAAGGGTAAAGTTGTAAGCTCGAAAATAGAACATCACAAAGAAGAATCAATTATTGAAAGCAAAGAACATGACGATTTAAGTTCTGACGCTTCTCATGCACATAGCTTTAAAAGTGAAACTGCAGATAGATGTGGATCAACAGAAGGTAGCCCTAAAAGTAAATCAAAGTTTTTTAAAAAAGACGATGAATCTTACGAAGTAGATTTCATCAAGGAAATACGTGTATCAACGTCTCCGGTAAAGAGTACCTTTAGTCGAACAGGAAGTCAAGACACCCATTCAGAATCAGAAATAGCTCCAGAGTTGCCTCACGATGCCGATACTCCTAAAAAAGAAAAAGTTATTAAATCACCTGTAAAAATTCCCCAGCATAAAATTGAAGAGCAAGTTTTATCTATTCAAAAGACAGAAGCTGGTGATATTATTATTGATTCTTCGAAACCCACTGTTCATAAATCATTAAACATTATAAAGGATAGTGATAGCGATACCGTATTTGATTTGAAACAATTAAGCGAAGCTGAAACAAAAGATACTACTACAAAAGCTACTAAAAGTGATATTGTATCACCGAGTACCATAGAAGTCTCAGACGATATGAGTACTTCAAAAGATATTATGATTAAATCTGCAGACAGCGTAGACACTGAGTGCATGATTAAATCTTTGGAATCACATGAAGCTGAAATCCTACAAAAATCGCTGGATTCAACAGTTAGTGCAGAAACTTTACATCCATCTGAATTTTCAACAGAAGCCGACTCTGCATTCCTTACGGGAACTGGCACTGATCATAAAAAAGAGGAATTAAAACTTACTAAAGAAAAAAGTATGGAAGATATTTGCAGCAGTGGCTATGATACTGATCTCTCTTCTGCTGAATTTCAGGCAGCTAAACAAGATAAAGAGAAGATTGATCTTGATGCAATAATAACTGCTCAACCATTAACGGATTTGTCTGTTTTAGAAAAAACCATTGATGAAGTCAAACAATCACTTGAAGCCGCACAAGTAGAAATCATAAGTGAAAAAAGTGACGGTAGCATAAAATATAAGCAATCTCCTTCAGAATTCCAATTTAAAATATTAATAAGTCCTGATCGACCTGAAGTTATAACAGAAGAACCTCAACATTTCGACGATTTAACAGCAAAAACAGCAATAAGAGAAAAAGATGAAACCTCCGAAAGCTTATCACATAAATTAAGTTCTCACGAAGAATTTAGTGTGTCAGACACTGAAATGAAAGAAACCATCGTAATGAAAGAATCAAGTCCACCATTAGACGCTGATATTTCAATTAAATCGGATAGTGGCCCTCATTCTATTTTAGAAACTGAAAGTGAAATGATGTCTGAAAGAGATTTGTCATCTAAGGGAAGTCCAGAAGTTAAGCTTCGAGTCCAAAAGCATATGAAATCTAAACTAGGTATCAATGAAAGACGTTCAGCTTCAGATATTGAAGGGTGGTCTAGTTCTGGTGAAAGTCACTATCAAAGTTTTGAACATTCAGAAAGTAGACCTTTGTCATCTGATATCGAAGTAATGGTAACAGCGCAAAGTGGTACCGAGTTTGAAACAGCGTTAACAAGTCACGATATATCATCGCAGTCTCTTAGAACTTCTAAAGACTATTACACAGCATGTAGTTCTCTTGCGTCAAGAGACAGTGTCAGAAGCTTAGACTCGGATGGATCAAGCCATGTAGCAAGCATCGACATCTCTGATGCATCAGAAACCTTAGTCCCGTCAGCAAACGAGTTAAAAGAAGAATTAATGGAAAGTAGTACATATGTAGAGCAATTTCTCCATGAAACTGAAAAGGATCTTACAAAAAAAGTAAGTGAGGAAGATGGGTCTGGTGATGAAGATATTTGTAAAGAAGACGTAGGTGAACTAGTTGGAAAAATGAAAAGATCGCATGAAATGAGATTTCAACCGAAGGACATGATACCTGAACATTTTCCTTTAGAAACTACTTCCGAGAGTACAGAAATTGAAGAAGACTCGTCAAAAGATAAAGAAGTCTCAGATACAACTATATCAAGTCAATTAAAGACTGATGAAGTTTTATCATCTTCAATATCCAAATTGGAAGTGTCATCATCACCGTCACAACAAGACTTGGATAAAGAGGAAGTTCAAGAAACTATAAGTAGAACCTCCTTACATTCCGAGTATGCGGTGCCATTTTCGGTAACTAAAATTGAAAGAAGTCCAAGAGAGTTTGTAGATTTTGAGAGTGAAATAATCCCAGTTGGCTCTGCTGAATACCAAGAAATAGAACAGTTCGGGCGCATTGTGACAACTGGCTCAACAACAAAGACTTCAAAGGGAACATCTGTAGAAAAAACCATTCACCTTAGCGATTTAAGTTCTGGCCCAAAAGGTGATGTTTCAACATCTTTAGTGGAAGTGGACGAAGAATTTGTAAAAAAATCCGTGAAAGATATCGGTGTAGTGCCATTTTCATTAACCGATAAACCTCCGAGTATAAGAGAATTTGTCGATGTTGAAGATGACATTATACCAGTTGGTTCGAAACAATATGAGGAAATATTAAAATCTAAAAGTGACTCATCAGTTCCCAAAACTAAAGCAGAAAAGTATGCGTTACCCGATGAGGGTAGATTAGAGAGTAAACAAAGTTCGGCTTCCAGTTTGAAGACTCAAGAATATATTTCAACCCCTCATACACCGTTATCAGCGCCTAGCCAAAGTTCCATTTCCACGGACAATGGCCGTGAATATATTTTAGACGATATCTATGATATATCTGAAGCTCCAGAACTTAAATCTGATGCATTTACTATAAGTAGCAAATCTGAACTTGCGGTTACAACAGACGACAAGACATTACGACATTTTGAAAAAGAGCAAGATTCACCTACAAGCGATGAATTTGAAATGGTTGATAAACCAAGTGAAATGGATGACTTTGTGGTAATTGAAGAAGTGGCTAAAGAAGCTCAAGAATCAGATCCGGAGGGTAAAAGTTTACAAATAAAGGCACAGAAATACGTTGTACGACACGATACTGAAGTTGAAGAATATCTTTCGAAAACATCTAAAAAGCATGAAAGCACCAGTAGTACTTCCGGCTCATCTGAAGATGACATGCCATATGAAATGGAACAAAGACGATTACAAGCCCAAGAGCTAGCAGAAATTGAAGCTGGTAAACGGTGGATACAGATGCAATTTGAAGGAGATCCACGTTATGATTATGAAAGGATTCCTTTAGAGGACATTAAAGAAGAAGAAATGACAGATTTTGATGCAAGTCGTATTGGTAGTTTAAGTTCCCAAAAAGAATCTATAGGCAGTTATGGTAGTTTTAGAAATTCATATGGAAGTTTATCTGAATCGGAAATGGCTTCGCGTATGAGGTTTAGGATAAAAGGAGAAAATGATGATATATCAATTAGCTCTCTTCAAGAGTTTGAAAACTTGGAAAGGGCATTAATGGAACAATATCAACAGAACTCTTCCTCTTCTCAAGACTCACTAAATGGTTCATTACCCCATCGTTACATTTTAAGTAAAAGCCAAGGCGAAGAAATTGAAATTTCTAGCCTTAAAGAATTTGAAGGACTTGAATCGGCTTGTCTTGAAGCCCTTAAAGCTGAATTACTTGCTAAGCAAAAAGAAGCTCTCCTCTTAGCAGACCCCAAAGTTGTGAGTGGTAGCTTCTTAGAACAAGAAAAACGCTCTTATGACAGTAGTTCTGATAGCAGTCCACCTGCAAAAAGTGGTAGTCCAGGCCAGAAATCCGGCAGTCCATCTCAGAAAAATGGGAGCCCATCACAGAAAGGTGGAAGTCCATCTCAAAGAGTTGGAAGCTATGGCAGCCCCTCACAGAAATTATTAGCAGATTCAGTAGCGATAAAAAAACTTATCGATCAGCAATTAGCTTTAGAACAACGTATGCAAGAGTCACGACCAAAAATAGTAACCGTTAAGAAGTACGACGAAAAAGGGGCGTTCTTTGTTCCTGTTCCAGACCCTGAAACGTCAGAATCCAAAGCAGCGGAAGTAATCGAGGAATGTTCTAAGATATCCTCATTCGTCTGTGCGGCTGCGCCTAGTGATGGTTCTGCTGAATCTATACCTGGTGACTGCGAAGAGATGATGAAAATTTTAGATCAAGAAGAAAAGTCTAAGATAGACAAAACATATAAGTCATTAAACGAAGGAGGCGTCATTGAAGTTGTGAGAACGACCACAGTAATTCAACAGCGTTTTGTTGACGGAAAAAAAGTCTCAGAAACTGTCACTGCCACGGAAAGTGAGGGTGTTGATATTCCAACAAGAACATATTATGACGAAAGCGGCCTGTCTCTTAGTTCCGAAATGTCTTCATCTTTAGCATCACAACCGTCAGAAGTTGACAGCTTAATGACTGTAGTGGACAGACAGCACAGTGAGGGGGAAATGGTTTATACCCGTCAAAGTATATTGGTTTCAGCTGAGAGGCCCGAAGATTTAGATATCTCCAGAGAAAGCAGCGCAATACGTGAACTATCGCCTTCCTCCGGGAGGTCGGTAGCTCACAGTATTGTGTCTGGTAAATACTTTACAGACCCAGCCAGCGGTTCTTGGAGTGTTCAAGACGAAGAGTTGAGTTCTTCTGGGAGTTTTAGTCGGTAAGTTGTCTAATCTTAATTTAAATTAAAATTCCTTTTCACTGCAGCACACGCACGAGACATAATCTTACTTTTTACACGCCTGTTAACAGATTGTGTCGACTTTATAATAGTATTGTGAACGTGGACGAGTCGGTTGATGTTTTGCCGACTTTCTACTTACCTTTCGCAGAGCCATTTTGAACACCTTTAAAAAAAAACCTTTGAATCCTGGTAGTGGTCACATGTATGTCGTATCTTGTTCGTATTATTATGTATATTGTCTCAAGTTCCCATTTAATTGTCTTATGTGTAAACCTAGTTGTGTTATCTCATAAGTTTATTGTTTTAAATGTATTTAGCACATAAGATGTCTGGGGACAGATATAATAACATAAAATAAAGTCTAATCAAAATTTTGGAGTGATATACAAAAGTTTGTCTTTAGTCACTGGGCATATATAATATTGTTTTCAATTGATTACCGCATTAGAAAATTACTATCTAGCCTATTTTCTAATAAGCCATATAAGTCTAGACTACATTAGTCATATAAAAATTAACCATACAAATATTATCAAAATTCATATCATAATTTAATCAAGGAAATAAAAAGCACAATAATACGTATATTATGTTTCAGTGCCCGCGCGGACTTGATGCTTGGAAGTACAGATAGTTTAGAAGCAACGAGCTCGAACGCAACTCGGGCTACTTACAACTATGAAGTTGATACTCCTATGACAGGAAGCCTAACATCAGGAGGTACGTTAATCAATCGCGCATAGAAATATATATAATAGAAACATATTTATTCACCATCGCTTCTGGTGTCTTATTTCTTCCTTTATTAGATGCTCTATTTGCGTAGCTCGAACTACCTCTCATATGTTATCCATAACGAAGTATATAAAGTAATGAAATATACTTTGCATTTTAAGATGTTAAAGTATAGTTGTATATAATCGCACTTGTCTATATATTATCATCAATATTTCTAATCCATTTTCACAGTAGCTTATTGTACATACCTTAATTAGTCATTTGTCTATTTGCTATGAAACAGAAACCCCACAATCAGATTAGATATCCCTAAAGTTTTAAAACATTTTCTATCAATTAATGTAGTAAATAGTCACATCAACTCCAAGCTCTGAAATATATGATCATTTTATTCATTCATTAGTGTGATGGTTTTATTAGTCTATCTATTTTGCGTGGTTTTTGTATCCAAGGCATCGCTTAAGCTAACTCCTATGTACTATCGCTATCAAGCTTTTACTAATCAGAAAGATAACAGCGCTACCCCCTCCAGGGTCGAACACCATGGTGTCTTCCCTTGATACCCTGGACCCTGTGACAGCTGTTCAAATGGAGAGCCTGGAACACCAATCCACCAGTGAGCACTACTCACACTTTGAAGTCCACGAACCGGATTCCGATACTGAAAGATTGGTGAGTGAAACCTTGAAGACTCATTACGGATTCATAAAAAATTGTAACTATACCATCCATCTATAGAATATATCTATATCCATTATCGCTGAACGTAATTTAGCCTTTATAAGTTTTTTTTTAAACTATCATTTTAATTTAAATTCCGAAAGGTCTATGTAAGTTTTTCAAAGAACATATTTTCTAGGAGCTGGATGGAAGAATTCCAAAAACCAAAGAGAGGACGATAATGTTTGACAGCACGGACACACTAAGCGCTGTTAGTGCTGATAGTTCTGTAAAGGAAGCGGCCGTTGAAGCTCCAGCCGCGACATTCTATATTGGCGACACACCCATATTACGAGGTTGGTCAATATTCTAATAGCGTAGTAGCTTAATTAGTCAAACCACGAGTAATAAAACTTCACTATTACAGAGGAACATCATGAAGAAGACGATCAACCAACAACTATGTCTGGTAGCTGTCCGGCCTCGTTACCGCCCACCACGACCTCTACGCCTATACCTGCTCAAAGAAGGTAAAATATCAATAATATTTCATATATATAAATTATGTTAGTTATAATTCTAAGACGTTGCTTCAGACACCTGCTACATGATATTTTCGATATTAAACCAAGTATAAATACATATGCGTGATAAGAAACGTCGGTAAACAATTAACAATTCATTGATTATATGAATTGTTAATATCTAGACATAAAAATAGTTTAATATATGTCATTAACAATGCTTACTTTTATTTACCACACTGCCTCCACACACGGCACATTTAATTTTGTTAAATATTTTTATATTTCTATCTTGTCTCCTACAACATTTAAAAAGGCTAATTAGATTCTTGCGGAAAAAAAGTTCACAAGGTTCGACTTCATATTAATCAAATTCATAAAAAAAAACCCATAAGTATAAATATATTACGTAGTTATAGCTCGTATTATTTATATTGTTTTTTTAAAGCACTTAAAGATTTAAAACATTTTTTGAATAACACTTTCTTTAACCACGCCATACAGAAATCCCTAGTTCTATCACTTCAGTTTCCTTTCACTTCTTTATCCCCTAGTGCCAAAAACATTTGCACTTTCCAAGCTACACGATAAACATCCTGATCGTTGGAAATATCAACTAAAATGTCATTATAATTCCAGCTGCTATTGTTTAAGTCACCCCAAAGACAAGACTGAAAAATAGGTACACTGTTTTTATTGTATTGCTTGGTTTTATTTGCTTCATATTATGTTGCATGAGGTTTATAGCGTTTGGTTTTTTTTGGTGTGCTGACAACATAGGTGTTTTTTGAACACTTAAATATATTTTTGCCTAAAATAAATTGAACTTACTTATAACGAAACTTATAAAGGCTGCTATAACTTAAGCAAAACACTTTACTGCAGCTGTAGCAAACCAAAATTGAAATAAAATCATAATTTCAGCAGCATTTATAAGCAAACTACATTTATTTTAAGTAATGTTTGCGTTTTCCATGGTTATTTATGTGTTGAATTTCACTGTAGAGGTTAATCCACAGTTACAATTTCATATAAAACTTGGTAATTTAAAACCGATTTGTTTATAGATCCTTGACGATGATTGCGAAGCCACACTCAAGCTTAGAAGAAGGGGCAAAGAAGTAGAAGAATTAAAAGTCTTTTAGTATTTTCTTTTTTATATTTGAACATTATTCTAGCCGTGAATTAAACAAAAGTATAGACCAATGGTATAGAAATAAAATAAATTTAAAAGTTTACGTACGTATGCACGTACCAAAAAACATTTTGTTGTTTCAGTTGGACAACATCATTAACTCTGTTGTTACAATCAAATATTTATCAACACCTAAAAAATATTTCGTCTGTGGATCTTGTCTATGAGGTGCTTTTTAGGCTAAAGAACGTCTATCCGAATAGGGTAACAAGCTTCTATACCATTGGTCAGCAATAAGCTTTAGTATTTTTGATGCAAAGCTTCAGCAACACTTCAAAACATTTCCGTCAACGAGACTATAAATTCAAACTATTGTGGAGTTATTACACCCAAGATTATGATCCCAATATAACCGTATTTGTAGTTCGTGTATCATTAAACTAGACTAATATTTTGGTACTAAATTTTGTACTGTCGAGCTCTGACTGTCCATGCCCGACCTATTACTGAGATCCTGCGGCGTGCTTGGATATTTTCTATGAAATATTTTTTTTTAAATACCATCAGCCTAAAACCCGACCATTTAACTTGTATCATCTTAAAGATTTCAATTCTAAGGGACGTACACAATTTTCAAAATTCCATTTTTTTTTTATTTATATAGGTACTATTTACGATTTTTAGATAATAAAAAAAAACTTATTTCTACCAAACACATCGCGTTAGCAGAATCTCAGCCAGTCTAGTGCATGCATGTGACTTTGCCTTTTGAATTCTCTCGCTGCTTGTCTTTAAAAACAATTGTACATATTATTTCGTCAAAGTCACCGGTATGTCCTCGGCTCAATAGTTTAGATCTGTAGTCTAGTTTTCAAATATCGCTTACATTTAGAACATATTACGTCAGGTTTTTATACTTAGACATTTTGATGAACAATTCCTACAATATTTGTCCTAAAATGTCGGAGTTTTGTATCGGTATTCTACTAAAAATTGTTTCGCCATTGTTGTTAATAATTCAACATAAACATTCATTCTGAGGATTCATTCGCCGTTGTTATGTAATAACCATAAAATTTTTCACAAAATAAACCACTTTAATATATTACAAGGCGTAACATAAAGAGACAATTCACGCCGACTCGGTTTATATGTTTTAACTTTAACGCAAGGTGACAGTTCTGTAATAGAACCAATTTTAGTAGGAAACCTACTAAATTAAGTATGGTGGGAAATTTTTAGTCCTCAGAATATTTACGTTTCTATTCATGCACAATTTCTCAATAAGTAGTTAGGTAGAAGTACAATTTAGTATAACATACGGCCGGCTTTCCGTTCTTATTTTGTATTAAATATATTTTTATTAATGTTTTTGTTGTCAGATTTTATTTTTTTTTATATTTTTGTACAGAATTTATTTAGATGCTACAATTGAAATTTATAACTTTATTGCCGTATTCAGGAATATCGAGGCTCATACAAATTTTGCTTAAAACCATGACAGTAGCATAGTCAAAGACATCATCATCGTCTAGTTTTTATTTAAGCTTAATTCTCTTAACTGAGTACGGCTTAAAATTAGGTTAAAAATTGTTGCCATATTGTTAGTTGGCCGTTACGTGGCTTGCTCACTTCCAGTTTTGTAAGGGATGATCTAAAAAATTCTGAGACTGAGATCATAATGATGGACTTGCTTCAGCAAGATTTTCATATCTATGTATGTGGTTTAAAATTATTACTAATTCACTACGGTCAAGACGATTATTTTATCTCTTAAAAAAAATAATGCGAATTGACGAAACTATGGAATGTAGGCGACTGGCGTTCATTGCGTGAATATCAAGTGTGATTAGTACAAAATTCGACTGAAATCGTTCTGACGTTTGACAGTTTTGCCAATTAGACATTTTGACTTTATTATGATACGCAAAATGTTTAATTCTATATAATGTTAAACTATAGTCTTGACTGCAGTCTTGATAGCTGTTTATAGTGAATTACGTTGTGTGCTTATGTCGATGTTAAGTGGTATCAAGTTGTGATGCGTCGTATTAAGTTTATATAATTTGCTAAGTTAGATTGTTTTACGTTGTATTTGTAATGCTGAATATTCTATTAAAATATTGAATAAAATGCTATTGTCTCATATTTCATCTGTTGTTTTATTGTCGACATTTGTTTTTGTTGGCTTTAAATCTGATTGCAATTTAGAAGAAATTAGAACTTAAGAAGGTTAATATCGGTGTGGTTATGTATGATATTTATTTTATTTATGAATTTATATCTTTTCCACAGATAATAATATCAGCGATCACTTAAGTATGTCAAAATCTAAATCTACGTGGGTTGCGAAATAAACCAGAAACAACAAACTCGGCTGGATACCTATTTAAAAGTGACTACTGTTTCACAAAATGTCCTTATTTTGGACGACACATTCCCAATCATTGGGTTATTTAAAAAGTCCTGTACAATAATGCTTAACATTCTTTGTTTAATACAGTTTTAGAATATGAAGAGGCAAATTTGTAACGTTTTTTGGGAGTTTATTGAAAAATATATTGGTTACATTTATAAAATTTTATGTAGTTCAAATAAAACTCAGGATAATAAGAGACTCATTAAGATTATATTCAAAGAAAATGGATTTAGAAATAAAGCATTAAAGAAATAAATAAACTTAAGCCTAACAACAACAACAGAACTAAGAATCATATTTACACAATTTTAAAAATGTTTTGTGATATTTAAAAATGATTAATAAAAAAATATATTATTTCATTTTCCATTTGATTTTAATTTGTTCAATTCAATTCGATTGGCACACTTGCACAAAATAACGAAAACTATTCAAATAAGAGATCAATATCCAGATCTCTTCTTCAAAATGTTTTCATTCTTACATCTAACCATGCTTAAATATATTATGGCATTATAATTTGTATGCGACAGTACAATGTTTTATGTGCTTTGTTATTTTGCTACAACAGGTATTTACATTAAATAGAATAAATTATTAAATTAGCTTTGGTAGGAAAGCCTCGATCTACCACTGCTGGGTTTTTAACATAATTCACTAGTTTCAAGTTCTTCAAAGGGAATCAAATTCTGATACGTCACTGGTCTGTAATAAAACAAATTAATGATTTAACAACGCTCAAATAAGCTAATATATAGTAATAGGTGTGACAGTCCGAATATTGTTTAGCCGGGACTCAAAATTATGCCCCAAGTGATATGTTTTTTTTGTATTTAATCTCTTATATTATATTTATCTGTACATTTTACGGCATAATAAAATTAATAAAATTTAATTATAGTACTAGTGGACCTAGCACACGTTGTTTTGCCATAGTTATTAAAAAAATAGTGGTTGGTGACAAAAGGGTAAAAATGTAGGGTTGTATGTATTTTTATTGCCACATTATAAAAAAATAAATTCGTCATAAATTTTGTTTCTAAGGTTGATCAACCCTTGTCACTTAGGGGTATGAAAAAAGGATAGTAGCCAATTCTCAGACCTACTGAATACGCATATAAAATTTGGTAAAAATCGGTCAAGCCGTTTCGGAGGAGTACGACAACTAACATTGTGACACGGAAATTTTAAATAATAGGTACAAATTATTAAATGGACTTAATTAAACTGGCTTCCAAATATATATGAATCTAGCAATAAATACTTATAATAATTAATGCAAAGTCCAGGATACAATATTAGTTATTAAGAAGAGTTATGTGCAGTTACCCACAGGGTCAGGTTTATAAAGGTGTACGTGCGGCAGAAGGA
Source organism: Leptophobia aripa (assembly GCA_951799465.1). NCBI lineage: Eukaryota > Metazoa > Arthropoda > Insecta > Lepidoptera > Pieridae > Leptophobia > Leptophobia aripa. Next base: position 3,546,125 of record OX637272.1, on the reverse strand, counting down.
AGGTGGATCCGAGGTCTCTTTCAGCCATCGCGTCCTGGATAGTAAGGGTTTAGTGCTATAAACAGTTATCTAACTACTAGACTTATTACGGCTCATTAATATCGAATTAAATTATTCTTGTGTATACCATAGATAACATGTGATATGTATTATAAATGTGTTTAAGTAAACTTAATAACATGCTCATAGGTTTTAAGAACAAAATATCTCAAACTGAATTCTTATGAAGGTAATGAAAATATATTGCATCCAAGTTTCCTTTTTTAGCAGTTTTCGGTACTTTAAGCGATCAAATCTACTAGTGCAAGTATAAAATTAAAATAATACCTGATGTGTGAGTCGTGTTGAAGACGCCGCTCGTCCAGTACTTGCGGGCAATGTTCCGCCCACCGAGCGAGCCTCAGATAGGGTCCTAAAATTGTTATGTAGACACATAAAATCGTATATTTGAAAGTTGCTAATCATGCAAAATCTTGATAGAGTATTTGTCATGATAGTAACACTTGTTTCCTACGCTAACGGCAATCGTAAGAAAATCAGCATATCTGAGACACAATATCGCGATCATCTCAGGCTAGGCTGATAACTAACTTGTCTATAAACAAATAAAAGTTGTGAATGAAACGGAAATCCAAAACTAAAATACATATAGAGTTGTAGTACCACTGTTTTAATATACTAGTTATATTTATATAATTTAAATTAAGTGATATTTTAGCTTACAGCTCTCCAAGGCGTCGTTCCGCGTCTGTCCATTCAGACATATTGTCCTCTTGGCTGTAAATAAAAAAAATATGTTAAATAAGATGACTTAACTTTTCATAAATTTAATAAACCAAGTCAATAGTTCAAATATTTGTAATTAATTTAAGGTATTTTTAAGAATTACACAGACTTATTATTTTAACACGACCATTACAAAATACGTAAAGTAAGTTCCTCAATTAAGACATTGGTTTGAAAACGCAAGTGGTAGTGGTGTTTAAATACCCGATTAAGACGATAATTAATAATACAATATTTTGCAGAGGTGACTTTAATGCTTCTGTCCATTGATGTGAAGATATTTTATTAATGAAAAGTTAGCTGACCGGAGAAATTTAAGAAACAATAAAAATTTAATTAAACAAATTTCAATAAAAACACTTAATGTACTAAGCAAGAGCTTGCTTTCCCTTGTTAGGGCTACAGCCTTGTACCATGTTTGTAAGAAATGAAAACCCACGCAGCCGCCTCAATTCAAATTTAATATACCTATAAGATTTCCTCAAGGTATCAAACCTGGATAGCTGTCCATCGATGTCAGTCTTATTTATTGATGAGGCGTCGTCTTTGAGGCAATCTTCAGGGCGGATCGTTGTGGACACTTTGAATCCCGCCGATACAAGCGCACCTAGAATAAATAATGTTTATAATAAAATATGTTTAACATATTCGAATGAATGCTATTCTTGTGATCATAATACCTTGTTTGTTATGTCGATCCTTATTTGCACTGTATGAAGATTCTAAACTGTGTTTTCGTCTCATCTGAAATTGAGGTTGGCGTTAGAATGTTGAACGTTTTTGAAAATTGAAGCGAATTTATTTAACAATATATACACTTGTATCGATCGTCATTCAAACGCGTTAAAATAGGCTGCACTTAAAACTTTGCGAGTGTATTACACACACACCACACCCATACCAAAACCACACCCATCATACCCATCATAGGTTTACAACACACCTCTTCGGTCACGTTAGTAGCACCAGACTCAAGATAACTGATCAATTTCGCTTCTGCGCACGCCTCTAAACTTCTCTTCCTCGAGAGGTTATCTCGGCTGAAAGAAATGCAATAAATCAATATATACAATAAATAATACATATAATAAATCATTAAGGATTATGCTATGTCACATATTTTTAGTTTATCAGAAACGATTTAAAAACCCGTGTTAACCCATTAGTTTAACGCCCGCCTCTCAACTGTGAGGTTAATAATAATAAAAGTTATATACTGTCAAACAAAAAAACTAACACTAACAATATTACTTAATCCAAAATTTGAGTACTTTTTACATAGTTATAGCAGTATATTTTTCATTCTATATTATCAAAAAACTAGTACTGCTCGATTTGGTAAAAAACAGATCCACCCACGATTGGACCTTCCTTGAAAATATTTATATTTATAATATCAATATTAACTACTTATAAATGTACCTGTCGGAGTGCTGATGCAGACGAGCGCGGGGTATGAGGACAGCGGGGGCGGGGGGCGGAGGTGGTGAGTGCGGGGGAGGATCAGACATCACACACTTTGTTGTCGACGATCTGCCACGCTGGAAACAATGTCTCACAGTTAACACCAATGTTACTTGAAATATTTTTATGGAAGAAGCCTGTGATCATAAATAGTTATGTGACAATGTTTTTTGAGTATACCTAATGGCTATTCAGATTGACATGTTTCTTCTAAGGAAAGAGAGTGGAAAAAAGCACGACACGAGTTAATTTTGTTATGTACTTTAAATCTTTATTTTTGACCATTTTTACTTATTGACATCTTTGCCACATAGAATCGTATCGGCGTGTTTGTCAAGAATAAGCCTGAAGAGCAGTTATATAAGCCGAGGCTTACAGGGTTCCACATTCTTTAACTAAAACTATGTTTACATAACCCTTTACCTTTGTTGGCACGTAAGGTAAAGACGCATTCTGTACACTACACGTCTCTGCTGTCTCTCTCTCCGCTATCAGCGCCCTTCGATCAGCTCTCTGCTTCGGCATATTACCCTGAAATTATTAAATCCTATCTGAAGCTTCATCGGGATTAGGCGTAATATATACTAGTTATTACTTTTTTTTAACTTGTAGGTGCTATATATGTATATTTTTATTAAATATATAATTTTTTTAAATATATATATTTTTAAATATATTTGTTTCTGATGGAAAAAGCCTGTTATCTAATGAATGAGTTATACCTGATGCAAGCTCGGCATCCCTTGCATACAGCCAATAACAAAGGTCTGCGTTGCTGGACTTCTCGTAGCACAGCATCTCCGGGAGGCAAAGATGGTCACAGCAGCAATAATAAGGAGACCACTCACTGTTACTGTTATCAACACCGCTGAAAATATTTACATTTGAATAAGGAATAAAAATAAATGTATGATTTCTTAATATATTGATTATGATTAATATTGACCAAAAATTTAGGGAAAAATAAATAATTTTTTTAGGAGTTGATTCCCCGTATTAACTTATAGAATAATATTGCATAACGGGTTATTTTAACTTATTTACGGGACAGGAAGCTAACGGGAGTAAAGAGCCTAAAGAGAGTGTCAATGCCCATGGGTTCCTGCAACACCAAGAGTATGTTGCTAAGAGTATGTTGCTTTTAACGAAAATACTGTATTAAAAGAGAGGGGATAGTTTCGAAAGAAACGGAACGATATTACAGTGTAGAGCATTTGGCCGAGCTCTAGGATTTTTATAACCATACGAAACCCAAATACAACAGTATAAACCTATCAAGCAACACTTGACGTCAGTTTTCTTTGTTCATATTTCGACACTTAATTTAAATAATCATAAAATGAAAACACACCTTTCAAATTGACTTGACAAGTCCGACCGGCGTACCATTTGAAACATTCACAAATCACAGCACTCTCTCGATCGAAACAGGTGCCGTGATAGTTGCAAGTGTCACAGCCAACGGCCTCCGCTGAAATATTATGCACATTTTTATTTAAAACGACTGTTAAAAGTCGTTTAAAATTCTATTATAAGCAGCTTGTTTTCTTGGAAATCAATCGATGGCGACTCTAATCAGTTTGGCTATATTCAGGTCGTTTCGGCTTTTAAGGCCGTTGCCTCAACTAATGGTAGTCTTAAATAATGTGCCTTCGTTTAAGAGTTAGTATGACTGAGATTTCAAGCAGTTTCGTAGATGTCTCTATGCTTATTATTAAGAAATAATTACATGAACAAATCCTCCCTGGGTATAGAGTATTGACGCTTAGATCAGCGAAGCCCTCTAAACAGCTGCAAGTATATGTTCCACGTAGATTGAAGCACTTGGCGTGTTCAGAACAGTCATGGAATAGGCCGCTTACGCACTCGTCGAAGTCTGAAAAAAATAATAAAAGATAAAGGGGTTACAAAAGCAGAATAAGACGGAACACAACTTAATAATCTTCATATGCTACATCTATTACTTATATACAGTACAATATATGAAAAACATTATGAATCCTAGTCCAGATGTATCTACAAGAAACTGTTGTTTTTCTAATGTATTTATCTTTCTTGTAATTTTTGTTCTTTACAATTCCGTTTCATTGTTCTAAGTTCTAAGTTCTAAGACTCATTTTGCTAACTATGGAATTTGGCGGTAAAGTTAAAACTCTGACGTTAAATGTTTCCGTTACAGATATGTTTTAAGGTATTGTCTTAAAATACTTTATTATATATTCTCAATTAAAATAACTTTTGTAATTATTTAAAAACTTAACTTCCACATTTACGTAATCTACAGCACTTGACTTACCCCTAACGTTTAACCTATCGATATATTCTGCTGCTGCATGAACATCTGTACCTCCGAGGCTGTAATTGTTGTTTCTTAAATATTTCTCGATCACCTCCTTAAGTCTATACTCATGAGCGTTATCTGAAAGCTAAAATTTAAAAACATAGATTAAATATTATAAACGTCATAAAATTATCTGTAGTCTCTTGATTATCAATTCTTTTTAATTTAAAAATGTATCCCAAAAACACAGAGTACTAACGTAGAACCTACAATGTATTTTAGGTTGGTGTATTATAAATATTAATTAATTATAAAAGTAATTGTTTTGTTCTAAAATCATATCGATTTTATTTTACGTTTAATGAAAGTTTACTAGTTAAGATAACTGTCATCACACCTGCACATAGAAGTCATTGGTAACTCCCTGATACATTCCATTTTTGCCCCGCATTTCAACCGGATGGAATCCTGTTATATGGATGCCATGGAATACGTCTCTTAAATCTGATTGCATAACCATTCTATTAATTCCTTCATGCGTAGCTATAGCTAGCTGGTGATATTCTTTTGTTGAATTATCTGCTAGATTAGGATGGAAACGTAGACGTTGGTTTCCTTGAGATGCAAGGACAAGGCTGACTGAATACGTGTAGGTTGCTGAAATAATAACATTACATTATAGCCTAAATCTACACTTGACTACGACGGGCTGGTATATATATTGACGACAATACTGATTTGAGTCGGAGAGAGTCGGTGTCTTACGTTTACATGGTCGGTCCGGGAACATTCTTGCAAAACCAGGTCTGCATACACATTTCATTAACCCATCAATTCGCTGACAGCGCTCATTTCTAGATGCCTTGCAGTCAGGCTGGCATTCTTTGCTAAAACCTATTCCTACAATAATAATACAATTGATGATTAAATATAAAATAAAAAACGTTTTAGGTTATTATTATCAACTTTCTTACCAGCAGGGTGACCAATATTAGTAGTTTCCAAGTAAGGAGTTCCAGCTAATAATATTTCACCAAACAGGACTTGTGAAACACCATTGTGGTTAACTTGCTCATTTCTAGTTATACCGTCGTAGTCGCCTGTTTCTATATCAGTTTTCACCGGTGGTAAATTACCACCATTTTGTGACTTATTCATAACCACGAAGAAAGTATCATTGTCCTTTTCTTCGTCAGCTTCTATCTTTTGAATATTTTCAGTAACTGTATCATCTGAATCTCTAATTATAAAATTGTCTTTTTCTTCTGAGGACATTGATATGTCATCTAAAGGCAGTTTGGTTGTTGTTAACTCTTGAACCGGAGTAGCTTCTACTTGTACAATTGGAATGTGTTTTGTCACAGTTTCAATTATAGTAGTCGGTTGTACTTGTGTATAAATCTCAGTAATAACATCAACGACTGTTGACGTCTGGGTGTTAGTTAAGATTAACGTTTCAGTAACCGCACCTTCTGATTTACTTACTAAACTGGTTTTTGTATGTGTTACCGTCAAAGTATGAGTTAAGTTGACGTATCCCACACTCGAAATTATCTCTGGAGGTTCTGTTAGAGTTTTGATAAATGTGACAACGGTTGTTTTAAACTCGGTCTTGGTTGGTACAATTTCGTCTGATATTTTTACTTCATTACCAGCATGGTGCACTATATTTGTATTGACGTAGTCATCATTGTTTTTAATAGTAAACGTTGATCCCAAAGTTTGCTCTATTATAGGGGTTTTTTCAGGCGTATTATCATATGCATTGAGTACTTGGGTAGGTTTTATAAAATCATCTTCTAACAATGTTTCAGAGCTTTCTATGACATCCATATTATGTATGCTTGGTGAGTGGTTAAAGGTAGGTCTTTTTATTTTATTCGTTACATGCCTAGTTGGGAATAAAATATCAGGTCGAGTTATTGTTTTTGTTGGTGCAATAATATTACTCTTAGATGATGGGTTATACTTAAAATCTTTATTATCTACACGCACTGGGTATGGTTTGCGCGTTCTATTGTTTATTGTTATAGGAATAATTTTTACTTTACCAGTTGAGTCTTCTTGGCTTGATTCATGCGATGATACGTTAAGAATACTCGTCTGGTTTGTAACTATTGGATTACCAGTGTAAGTTTTTTCAATATTTTGGTCCGTTTTGTTCTTATCTAGATCCGATTTATCTAAATTATCTTCCTTAGATTGGTAGGAATCATCTTCGTACGAATATGAATCTTCAATGGATGTCTCAGTAGAATTAACATCGGGAAGTGAAACGGTTGATGACGTTAAAGTTTCAGGGAAGAGCACTGACGTTGGTGCAAAATTAGGTCTATAAGGGAACTCTATTCCAGACGATGTAAACCAACTAGATGAAATAGAAGCTGTAGGAAAAACTAGACCGGAACCTGCGGTTATAAGTGGAGTTTCGGGAGTTGAGTTCAAATCGGGTATCCTTGTAGGAAGGTCTCTAGGTGGAGGTAATAATAGAGATGACGGTTGGTAGCGATTGTAATATGGTCTTTTTGGTTTGTTTACTACTTCTTGTTTATTATTTGGCCTATAAGTAGATACTTCATCCTTTTGTATCGGTTTTCGTGTGGGCCTTGGTGTACTTAATCTTGGGGGTAATGTCCTAGGTGGTACATTTCTGTAGGGTGGTGGTGTTCTTATGGGCAATGATGGCCTTGGAGTCTGTTGTGGTCTTGACTGATGTTTACTTAAACTAGTTTCGGGTGGTGGTGGACTCATGCCCATAATAAGATCCTTATTTTGTTGAGGACGTGCGTAGTGTACGTTCATAGGAGGTGGAGATAAATTTATAATATTATCATCATATGTTTCATTTTGAATAAAATTAGAAGTCGTCATAAAAGTAGGCGAAGTAGATTTTTCTGATTCCTTGATAATTAATGGTTTTTTGTCTGATATATGCACAGTAGAAGTTATAATATTTGAACTATTTTTATGAGTGATATTATCTTGGGAGAAAACTTTTTTATTGCTGTGGACTTCTGCGCTAGGATGTTTCAAAGTATTATTTTTGGATATTATAGTATTTCCATACATCTTTTCACCTGTATTTAACTCAATACTGTCTTCATACGATATATTAGTTTCGTTCTCCATCATTTGATTAATCTGCCAATGTGGTTGTTGTAATTGATGGTCGAGTGGAATTGAGCTGCTGATAGTAAATGGCCTAGGCTTCATATTATATGTGTCAGATTGGCTAACAATTGGACTCATGCTATTCGACTGGTATGTTGTTTTATTGTGTGATCCAAAAGGTTTTTCCGTTTGAGTACCGCTCTGGAAGAACTTAATTTTATTCTGTGAAGAGGTAATAACCTGCTGCGTTATTTTATTCTGTTGTTTTTCTTCATTAGATGCAGTAACTATAGGAACTTTTATAGATTCTGAACTTATTTCTCCATCTATTTCTCCTTCTGTATCAGAATTATCTTTACCATCGTAAATTTCATCAGCATTTTCATAAATAGGTTTAGAATGCCCAGAAGGACTTATTTTTGATTTATCATCTTTGATATTGTCTATATCTGGAATGTTATAAACGGGCTGTTCCCCTACGTAAAGTGATTGTATATAACTGGGTTTAATAGTAAAAGTTGAGACGGTAGGTTTATCCGATTCTTTTTGCTTTGAAAAAGGTCTACCAATATTATATTTATTACCATGAGCTCCTATAGTCACATCTAAAATATCTGATGGTGGCTTGCCAACATTTGTGACTTTCTTACTTATACTAGGTTCTGGATGTTGGTTATAATCATACGTTAATGGTATAGCTTTTGCAGTAGTGACATCCGTTTGAATGTTATTTATATGTTTAATGCTATCACCGTTTAGTATACTGGAATACCAGCTATGAGAGTTTGTTTGAGTATTTGAAATAATTTTTCCCGGCCTTTTTTGGTCAATGGATTTTTTATCTTCTAGTGTTTCAGGGTAAGGTTCTTTTGTAAACACTGAATTAAATGATTGTTCATTAATCATTGGGAAGTTTGCGTGACTGTTCTGTGATGGAGGCATAGAAACTATAACATCTTTTTTATAATCACCAATATTTGTGCTTTTTACTACACTCTGTGAACTCAAAGGCTTATTAAAATAATTTTGTGATAGTTTATCTATTGATAAACTAGGATCTGGTTTACCATTTAAAGCAACAATATCATATTTTGATGGATCATCTTCTACACGAATAGCAAAATTGGTTCCAATTGGTATATTAGCGTTAATTTCCCCGTTGTGTTCAGATGTACTTATTGGAACAGTAATGCTTGAGCCGACCATATGAGCGTTACCATCATTATTTTGATCACTTGTTCCAGTATTGAGAGTTACGCTATATGTATTATCTGTTCCAATATTTGTTACAATTGATTTATTAGAAATATTTGGTGACGAAACAATAGAGAACGAATTACTTTGTGAATTATGATGACTTTCCGTATTCGGCTTATTAAATTGGTGATTATTTATTGCCTGTGGTTTTGATATATGGAAATTATACGTTGAGTGTTGACTACTGGGAGGCATTTGTGAAGCAAAATATATATCAGATGTGATTTTTGGGGGCAACTGATCTGATACAGGATGTTGGGCATTCAAAAATACCTTCATATCATGAATAGGCTTTGTATGTATAATTGGACGCTGACTATAAGGTTTAATATTGATAAAAGGTTTATCTTGGTTAAATTGTTGTTTTGGTGGAGGAGGAGGTACTGCGAGGTAATTTTCATACTCCCGATCAATTATTGGCTTTTCATCTTTAGACTTAGATGTTTTACTTTGCTTATATTTCTCATAATCTCCCTTGTAGTTACCGGGCTTGTAAACAGTTATATGCGGACCTACACGTAAATGGGTTTCTTGAATACTCATTGGAGGTGGAAGATTTTGTAAATTAAAACGTTGATTATTTTTCTTTATAGGTTTTTCATTGCGTGTTTGATTTATGCCTTCATTGTATCGAATATTTTGATTTGTTGATGGATTCAAAGACGTAGCGATGCGAGAGTCCTTTAAAAAATGATCTTTGCTAGGATTGACACTATGGACATTAGTCATTTGTGGAGCGTCAATATTAAAACTTCCAAAATATCCTGGTTCAGGATAAGGTAAGGGATCATCTATGTACTCTCCAGTTTTGTGAGGTTCTGAAGATCCAGCAAATATGAGAGCCGTTGAACTTCCATGAGGAATCAATACATTAGCTACTCTTGAGGGTTGAATATCAACTAAAAACGGCTTATCTAAAGATTCCACTGACTCTGATATACTTGAATCTTCGTCCGTTGTATCTATTTTAGTACTTACAATTTCGGAGGAACTAGGACTGCTATCCATTAACTGTGTATCATCATAAGGTCTAAATTCAATATGTTGTTTTAAAGGTATACTATTAGTTGCTTTAACTAAAGACGGTATATTATAGTCTAAAAATGCTGGCTTACCGTAATCTTTGCTTAAAGTAGTGCTTTGAGTATTTTTATACTGGTTTATTCTATCTTTAGGGCTTGTTACTATGCTTTGCGTAGAGTACAGTACCTTATCATAGTTATTATTTGTATCTATGTGTTGTGGTACATTAACGCTCAAAGATGGCGCCCTTTGCGCTATCTTAGGTGGCTCCGGAGGTCTTAAGTCAAATGAATCATCTGCATTAATTATTGATTGTTTCTTACTTTGAGGAAGTGAAAGTGGATATGGTTCATTAACAGAATATTGCTCGCTATCAGACATAAAACTATCCAGTAGCGGGTGATTGCCAGAATTATGTAACTTGATACCACTAGCGGCCAATGTGAGGGGTCCGCCGACAGCAGGTTTGCCGACAATGACGTCAGAGTTTGCCCGTATAATTTCACCAGGACTTATTGGTATACCACCGTTAACGAGTGGACTTTCTTGTACAATTTTTGGAGGAAGTATATGGCCTTTAGCATGTTTATATTCAAGAGCCCAGGGATAGTTGGGATGCATGGATGTATTTAAAAAAGAAACTTGCGACTCAGATGTTTCCATTTCATCTACAGGAATGTAAATTGGAAAGTTTCCTTGCTTAGTCTCAGCACTATCTACGCGCTTATCAGCAGTGTATTGAGTATGTCTTGTGGCAGGTTTTGCTGTAGTTGTTGTTGTGCTTTGATTATCATCTTGTCTTTTCATAAAACTGCCTGTCATCTTTTCAAAAATAGGCGTTAGTTGAGACAGACCTTTTATTCCAAGTGACCCCAGTTTTATTAGTTCAGCGACAACCTGTTTATTTTTATTAATCTTTGGGGGTTTCACTTTTTCAGATGTATTGTTATTATTCTTTATTGGCGTTGGTGCTTTCTCGTTAGTTAGAAGATCACTGGTTTCTAAAGGGTTTGTTTCTTTTTCTTCTGAGTAATCACTTATGACTTCTGTATATTTTTCAACGATCCTATCAGTAGGCGTAATTTGAGAATTTATTTCATAGTCATAAGGTCGGTACTTTGTTTTCATGTTTATTGTTTCTTTATTTGTTGTTTTGATATCTAGCTTAAGTTTGTCTCTTTTTGTAGTTTTTTCTATTCTTGATACTGAATCTTTTAAGTTCGTATATTTAGATTGTAAAGTCTCAGTCTTTTTGTCACTACAAGAACAAGAAGTTGTTGAACAAGGTGTGTCGTGGCTTACTTCTGATGGCTGTATTAAATCGAAAATACCATCTTCTGGGCTGTCTACCCTGTTATTAATTTTAGGATGATTTTCTAAATACATATTGTTTGTAGCTGTTGCCTGTATGGTTTTCATATCAATGAATTTTGTCTGAAATTGCAAATATAATATATCAATACATACCTTAAGTATTAAAAGTCAAAAAAAGGTATCGTTAGTATTTTTATAACAAATTAGTAGAGTAGGTTAAAGAGTATTTGGGGTTATTGTGTAAAAACCAATTATAAAATAAAATCTATGGATAAACCACGGTAAGGGTGCCAGCAATGGATATGGTAAACCTCCAAGAGTTCAGGGTACCCTGGGTAATGTAAGTAATCTTACTTTCGTTGGCTTTAGGTCAGCTAATACTTCAGATGCGTACAAATTGGTAAGTGACTCGGTTGTGACTACAGATACTATAGTTTCAAATGTTGATACTGCGCTTCTTTTGTTGTGGACTATAGTCGTGAGATACGTGTAAGTTGTCATGCATGTCTTTATGATATAATTGTGCCGCATTAATTGGTGCATTGGTAAGATTGCGCTCATTTGTTGTCGACTTACAACTGTAGCTACTGCTGATGATAAAAGCGATTTGTTTTGTTTTGGACCCATGTTGATTACTTTTGATGAAGCAATTGGTAACAATTTTAGCATACGCTGAGAAAAAATATAGGGAGCATAAGATAAAGTATTCTACTTTCTTCTGAATTCAAGAACGTTGTATTCTTAACAAAAAATATACTAAGTATCCATTTTCTATAACCATAATCACTGCGACAAACAAAGACTACTTTATACTACTAACAAAAATATTTTAAGTAGCAATTATATTTAAGTAAAGAATACTTAAATTAGCTACAACAATTGCATTGTGTTACTTCAGACCATCATTTACCTGTTCTTGTTTTCGTTCCGGGTTTTTATCTCTAACCAAAACTTCAACACCATTGGACATAATCCTTGTAGCAAGATTGAGTTTCCTTTCGTCTTCCTCAGAACGATGAGGTAAGACTGTATCCCTTCCTGGTCTCCATGGCGTATTATCGTATACGATCGCATTTGTATTAAACGCTGAAATATAGGATTGGAACATTGATTTTTTAATTTATATTTGGACAGTGTTTTTGTATGAGTCTTTGTAATTTTCTGGGTGAATATAGTTTAAACAGATTTATGTTCCTAAAAAACTATAGATATAATAATTTAAAAACCTATTATTTTATTAATATCGCTTGTATATGAGTTTTGTACATATAGAAGGTGCAAGAAATACAAAATCATACTAAATTTTCGTTATTTTGATTTTAAAATGATAAAAAATGTGATTCAATTTGGGGTAACAGTTTATTTGTTAGTTAGCTTAACTATTTCAGTGTCTTTTTGCTTGTACATGGTGCACCCACCGAGGTTTCAACTCGTTTCTCCAAGAAATTAAACCCAATATATAAATCCCAACAACTGTTGAAATCAATAACAGTTCTTCTCACCATTCATGCAATAACTACTCAACTGTTCAGCATTATTTACTCGCTTCTTTCTATTCACAACATGCAAGCTCTACTTAAAATTAAGCCTTAATTTTAGTACTTTATACATTCAAACAGATATACTATGTACATGGTAAAATCTTAATCCCAGATTTTAAAATGTGGATATAATACATTTTTGTGTTAAAATAATGTAAAATGTATTTGGTGTTAAAATACATTTTACAAGCTGATATTTAAATGTGTTATTCCTCACTTAACATCAAAACACTATTATCTTTAATATATATTCACAATTGCTATGAATAAATCATATTATTAAAAAAACTCACCAAGATTGGTGCGAGCGCAGGATGGACAGGCCGTGGTGGGTAGTCAAGTCTTCCAATTCGTGTTAGTCAGTGTCAATTTTCTAGGATAAGTCTTCAGTCACATTTAAACTTGGCAAAATTTGGAAAATTCTTTCTAGTCAGAAATCTGAATTAGATAGTTAACTTTTGCTATACGGAATTTCTTTATCAGTCACTTGAAAATCATAAATACGATTGTGATAATTACTATGCTGTGTCGTTTTTTGAAAAGTTTTTATTAGGTAAAATTAAACGATATGAGTAAATTGAATACAATTTATTAATCAATGTTTTAAGTCGTATTTTGCAATTTACAATTCGAAGCGTTATGTATGAGTATTAAACATGAACAAAGTAACTAAAATTATACTTTAAGTACCAAACGTCATTCTTAGACTGTGGTTAGACAAACGTTACCTTAGTACAAATTCCGGTAACAAAAAAGAATATTTTTGGTAATTCTTAAAAAAAAACATTAATTATCTAAAGTACAAAAGAGTATTTTTTCTTATACTATAAACTATTACTATAAGGCACTATTTGTATATAGTTTACTATGATACAATGTAATAAATAACTACTTCCATTATTATATACCACCTAGCAAATCGTTCGGCTTTCACGAGACACCATCTAGCGAGCTTTGTTTTGTATCTCTAACAGAAGCACTTGCTAATTTTACGACATAAGTTGGTGACGCGTCATACTTTATGTGACTACTTAAACTGCCAATTATACTTTCTAAGCTTTGAGTTTCTACTTGAGAATCCTCGCCTGAGCTTAAAAAGTATTTATCCATATCTGAAAGAATTGAGTTTTCTACTGAACCTTGTGAACCGTATAGTTCATTTACGGTCGGTAAAATCGACGGTATTATTTTCACGTCCTCGAAATATATCGCTTCACGCTTTCTTACTGTTTGGGTGTCATCTGTGACAACTGTCGATAACACTGTGCTAAATTCACCAGGATGTTTGCCAGATACATATAGGGTGACAACACTAGTCAATTTTGGAGGAGTTGGTTTCGCTGATTTTGGTTTACTTCTTCTACGAGATGGGGGTGGTGATGGAGGTGGGATATCCTCCTCGTCACTTTGCGCATCCTCGGAAAAGTCTTCATTACTATTAAAATCTGAGAGTACGTTAGGCTTCGGACTGTTATTAAATATATCGTTGTTATAGTTGTTATTTTGCGCTATGTTATTCTGTCCTAAATTATTTGATAGTAAACTTAAATCATTTTGGCCCAAGCCTAATAAAGGATTCGCCGTTTGTAAAGCCTGTTGCTGCTGCTGTTGTTGAAGAAGTAAAGGAAGAAGTAGCGAGTTGAATTGTTGAGGCGGTGGTGCTAGGACTGTTGGTGTTGTAACAACTGTCTCTGTTATTAATTCAGTTGCTGTAATGACGTCCGTAGTTGGATTAACAATTGTTGTTAAAATTGGTGTACCTCTAAATGTAATAGACAAAACAGTTTCTCTTGCATCTGTTACTGTTGTTACATATGTTGTTGATCTAGTTTTGTACTCAGTTACTGGTGTTTGTACTACAGGTTGCTGAGGTAATAGGGCTTGACCTTGCAAAGCTAGTAGAGGGTTTATTGCAGGTTGTTGGTTTCCTAAGAGCAGTTGAGATAGTAATAAATTAGCTAATGGTACATTAGCATTAATTTCTGGAGCAATAGTTTGAATTACAGGTTCTACGTTATAGACTGTGCTTGGTAATACGTGAGAAAATGATGTTTTTCGGCCGCGAATAGATGTCGGCGTAAATATAACAGTGGTCGTTGGTGTTTCGTGTAAAATATATTTGGTTAACTTAGTAGCACCGTTTTCAGCTAATTCAGTTGATTCTACAGCAAGTACTAATTGTTGGTTACCTAAAGGCCCAATCGATGTGGACACTTGATTTAACAAAAGTGTTTCAATACTTGGTTTTGCAGACAGAACATTTTTGTATTCTGTGATCTTTCCATTAACTATTGGAATAGTTACCTCAAATGGAATTTGATGAGTAACAGTTATTTTACCATCATTTAGTATGTTGTCATACTTATTGTATCTCTCACCGCTAAGGTTTTCAAAGGAGCTTCTCTGTCTACTGGACGCTCTACTTGTTGTTGTTCGGGTACGAGAATTTCTGCTAGTTGTTCTACCTGAATTCGATCTCGATGGTGAGGAATTCTTTCCGGATAAGCGTGGTGCTTTGGGTCGTGAAGACAAAGTAGTTGTTCTAGATGAAGGTCTTGATTTACCACCACGTTTATATGCTGGGCTTGACATAGTGGTTGTCCTACTTTCACCGCGCACAATAAAAGGTTGTCTCTGTGTGGACTTTGGTGCGGAAGCAGTGGTACTTCTAGAGTTCGTTGGCACTCTTGCATTGTATCTACTAGGTTTAGATTTTGGAGGAGCAGGTGCTTCTGTCTCTGGCTCTGGATCAGGTCTACGTGTACTTACTGATTTTGTGCCTGGTCGACGAAAGTTATTATTATATTTTCGGCTTCCATAGTCAACTTGGCGCCTAACTCTTCGTTTGAAACCAAAAGGTCTTATAGAAACAACGTTAGATTTTTTTAATGGAGCAGGTGTTGCAACTTTTTGTTCTTTTCGATCTGATGAGTCATAATCGTTATCTTCCTCAAACTCTTCTTCTTCCAGAATCTCATCACTTTCATCAACTTTTTGCTCATCTTCTCTTATTTCTTCCTCGGCTTCTGCCTCTGGTTGTTTAAAGAGATCTCTTCTTGGGAACAAAGCATTGGGTCTTTGTCTGCGCAATGAAAATAATGGATTATTTGTTGTCCTAGTTGTCGTTCGTCTTGTTGTAGTTGTAAGCCGTCCACGTGTTGGTACTGCTCTTCTTGGAGCAGGAGTTGTTGATCTCGGTATTAAAGCAGTACCTGGTTGTCTAGCAATAGGAGGTCGCCTAAATTTTAATAGTGGATTATTTGTGGTCTGTCGCGAAGGAGTTTCCGTAACTTCGTCAAGAGATTCTGTTATGTTTTCTTCTTGTTGGGTTGCATACGTTTCTCCTTCATTTTGGTCTGATGGTGTATAAAATACAGATGAGGATTGTCTGCCACTTCTCGGGCGTGTTGTTGCTGAAGGTCTTATTTTCGGTACTGTTGACCGACTTGAGATATCTACATTGTTACGCAAAGAACTTGATCTAAAACCAGTTCTTCTTGCTGAGGGTTGAATACTTGCTCTGCCAAATCCTCCAGGCCTTGATGCTGGTATATTGGCAGATGGATTTAGAGGTGTACTAGATCGACCAGAAAACCTCCTTCCGGAATTAGATGAACTTCCAACAGCTATTGGTTTTCGATTTCCTCCAAAACTGCCAGTCGGTCTCGTAGATTTTAATGTTGGTGTAGCAGTAATAGTTGGTGTGAATTCTGGCCGAGTAATTGTGGTGGCACTATTTGGAAGTTGTTGTCGCTTTGGGCTAAATGTTGGCCTATTTCTGGAAGCAAATGGAATAATAACAGGCGTAAATGTAGGTTTTTTCGCAGTAAAACTGAGACGACCTTTTTTCCTGGAATTAAACTCATCATCTTCTTCCTCACTTAATTGACCCTGAGTTGTCGTTTCTGGCTCAGTTACAGAACTTTCAATAACATCTGGATTTGAAGTCAAGATGTTTACACTTTCCGTCGTAGTTGTAGATGTAATAGTTGTTGTGGTAGAGGTGTCGTCTAGTGTCTTGTTATCATTTGTAACAATTGTTGAATCACCAGATATAACAGCAATCTGGGAAAATATGATTTTCTTTTCTTGGTCACGAATTGGTTCTGGATTTTCTTGCGGTTTTACTTCAGCAAACAAATTATCAATATACGTACCTTGTAAGACTGTATTCGTTGTGGAAGATAAATCAGGTAATTGTGTTGCTTTAATTTCTTCTTTAAGCGGGGTTGGAAATACATTTTGTGACAGTTTTTCCCCGTTATCTTGAACTAAATTTTTATCAAGACCTCCTGTTTGTATTTTCCTACCCAGTTGGTTATCTTCGAGTACTTTAGTATTATCAACAATATTTGTTACTGTAGCTAAGCTACTTCTTATTTGTGACGTGTTTCCAGAATAGAATGTAGTAAAATAGGTATAAGTTGTATAAAATGTAGCCTTTCCATCATCATGTTCTAAAGTATCTTCTAGTAAAGACGGCTTAAGAACAACTTCAAGATCTTTTGGTGGTAAAACACTATCTACGTCTATAGGTGACGTGTCTATTGGACTTACGGTAGCACCTACTTGAACTGAAGGAGTAACAATATTTGAAACAATTTCTTCACGACTTGTTATTGTTGTTGATTTATCTTTATAAAGTGTAGTCCAATATGTAAATGTTGTATAATAAGTTATTGGTAAATTGCTTTCTTCTTCTGGCTCCGACTTTGGAGTAATTGTTTCTGTTACAACATTAGTGATTGTTTCCAATCGACTTTTGACATTACTAGACTCTTTACCAACATACATGGTGGTAAAATATGTGAAAGTAGTGTAACTTGTTTGCAGAAGTAGCGTTGGTGAAGGTATTATTTCATCGATATTACTTTCAGAGCTAATTTGGTCATCGAGAACATTATTGTTATCTAAATATTTGGTCTCACCTTTAGAAGATGATGACTTTATGTCTGTGACATATGAGTTTTCTGAGATGAGAGGATTGGAATCTACACTGAATAACATGTCTACTTCCAGAGGTGTAGATAGTGGAGGACTTTCTTTAGAATCTTTATTATTAAGACTATTTACTGATATACTAGTTTCTGTAGATTCTTGACTGATATTGCTATTATCTTCTTGTATATTTGCCTTTACTTGTTTACAATTTCTAAAATCAAATTGAGCTCTTGTGCTTTCAGTTGCTAATGAATAACTTTTTGTTGGACGTAACTCATCTGGTCCGACATAATTAGTATAAACTTCATTCCTACTACAAATATTTGCATCCGTACCAACATATATGGTCGTAAAGAAAGTATAAGTCGTATAGTATGTTTTTACGGAATCGGGATTTATGTTTTTTAATACACCTTCTAATATTGGTGTGGGAGTTTGAGAATTATATTGTTCACCTATTTCAACAGATTCAATTACGTCTTTATTTTTAACTAAGTCTATTATACTATTTATAGGAATTGTTTCCGTAGGTCTACCGATTCCAACATTGGTTGGAGCAATTACTTCATCGTCAAAGGCACCTAACAATGATGGATCTAATTGTGATAAATCTACCGTAGATGTTATGATATTAGTCACTACTGATTTATGACTGGCTATACTAGAAGTCTGATCCCCAAAGAATGTTGTAAAATAAGTATATGTTGTATATAGAGTTTTATAAATCAGATCAATTTCGTTCTCAGCGTCATTTATATCTTCTCGTATAAGCTGTTTTTCTGTTGGGGTATGTTCAGTGCTAACTGACTCCTCAACATGACTTTCGGTTGTCGAGACTCGCTCAGATGATGTTGTATCTTCTTTTTTGATTATTTCTGGTTCATTTATGTCTTCTTGTGTAATTGATTCATCTTCAAGTGAAGGTGTAAATATCTCTTGCATTGGGGTAGTTTTTGGTGTACTCTCAGTTACTGCGTTTGTTACTACATCGTTGTAATCTTCTGGTGTATTGGGTGTTTCTAAATGACTTTGTTGCGTAAATATTGTTTCACCATTTATGACTGAGGTTGGTTCAATATTTTCAGTATCAGATTTGCATACTACATTAGTTAAGTAACCAACATTGCTTTCTACTACGACGTCTGATTTAACAGATGTCGTTGTTTCGGTGCTTTCTAGAGGAATAAAATAAGTAGTTAAATAAGTCAATGTTTTGTACTCGGTTGTCATAGTTGACTGCGTTTCAAGACCATCATCACAGAAAACCTGCTCATGCTTGTTATATATATTCTCTGTTGTAGTTTCTATTTCTTCTTCGGATTCTTCACTATGGCCACTTTCTGTTGTAGTTTGTAATTCCGGGTCCATTTCATGCGTACTCTCGCGTTCTTCTGAATCTTCATCCTCGTCTTCCGCTGCAGTATTTTCAGTTTCTTCTTCAGAATTTGTAAATAATTCATTTATATTTCCTTCTGTGACAACAGATTCTTTTGATTCTTCTATTACTGTTGTAGATGGATTTATGGTATTCAAAGGTTCGGTTGGTCGTAAACTCTGTTCATTTATTGATATAATTTCTAAATTGTCTGTATTTTGTGTACTTTCAGTCGTTGTGAAAACTGGCTCTGAAGGTTGTATAACATCCAAATTCAAATCAAATCCATTAGAATTATGAATGTTTATTGAGTTGGGAATTTCACTATTAATCTCTGGGGAATAATTTTCTTCACTTTTTTCCCCATCGAATAAAAGCTTTTCACTACTGTCGTCGTTTTTATTTGGAATTGCTAACTTAGTAACCATATTTTCTTCATGTGCATTATAGGTTGAACTTGCTACAGGTATATCAGCAGATAAGAAAGTAATTTTAGTCGCTAGTTTATCTACTGGTTTTGCTGACGGAAAGATATTGACTTCATCTGGATTGGACTGGCGGACAGGATCAGTGTTTGGTGTAAATATAATAACAGTGTCACCTACTATAGTCGTAAAATCAGCAAAACCTTGATAGGTGAAGGTTTTTTTGGGTCTTGGTTCGCTTTTATGTCCGAACAATTTTTTAGGCAATTTTGTTTGGGGTAATGTTTGTTGAGCAGATTGACGAGATTCAACATTATCGATATAATAAAATATCGGTGAAAACTCGTTTTTAATCGTGAACGTTGGTAAGTCATAGTTTGGCTTAACTTTAACTATTTCAGATTCTTTAATCGTGTCGTCCTGTATTTTACTCTCTTCAGGAGTTTCTAAGGCAGGGTTGTATGCTTTACTTTGTCGATATTGGCTATTAACATCATTTAACTTATTAGGGACTACAACATATTCTACTTTTTTCTCATTTTCGATAGCTGGCCCGTCAAGATAGTTAAAAGTTTCAAATTTTGGAATTTCATTATAAGCTTGAACTCTACGGCCGATTGGTTCTTCGACAATCTGATTATTAAATTGGTTATCAGGGGCACTATTCCAAAATTTGAAACTCTCTTTAGCAGGCTTACTTGCATAAACAATATCCATTTTACTACTTGGCGCTAAATAATCGGTATTCTTGAGTACAAATTTTTCTGGATCTATAATACCCAGATCTTGCTTGACGTTCCAACCATCTAGAGAAGGTACCCGTGTGGGGCTAACTACATAAGGATCATCGTTATACGGCTTGCTATATAAAACCAGTGAAGATTTTGTTAGAACTTGTGCGTATATACGCCCATTATCTAACGTGGTACCAAGTATTTGTGTAGCAAATTCCGTTGTAACTCCATCTTGAATAAATGTTCGTGCCGTTGAAGTAAGAAGACCAATAAGTGGCTTGACACTGTGGTAACGGCCACTCTTTATGGCATAGTCATTTCGTTTTTGGTCGTTTACAAGAAGTACTGTCAGGTCTGTAGTCATCCGTCATTGGAAAGGGTGAGGGTGCGTTATTTTACAAAGTCCATTGAGTTCGGAGACCCCGACCGAGGATTAGATTTGAAAGAGAAAGAAAAAAACATACAATTAATAATGCAACAAAGATAGAATTAAAAAAGAGAGATAGCAATAGATAAAATAGTTAGCACTAATTTTTACAACAAATAGGTGACTAGCTTTTACACGCTAATAGTTAACGGTAAATCCATATGTCATAAATGCATAAGTAACTAAAGTAGAGAAAACAAATAAAGGAAATAACAGCGTAATATACTATGCTACAAGCGTTTTTTTTTTTACAAATTAATTACCAGGTATAGATACACATTAATTATATGAAGCTTGAACTATTTGTGACAAAGTAATCTTTTTAGTTAGAGAAAATCCATTGAAAGTGAACTGGCTATTGTGGACCTAACTTGCTCCATGGCCATATCTAGGCTTCATATCATCTAACAAAACTGTTGGAATAAAATCTAGCCACAAACGGTTACATTACGAAAGCAAATTTCCAAAAATATAAAATGGTTCGAAAGACTAAACACTTGTGACTAAAAATAGGTTCTAATTTGACTTAAAAGTGGATTAAGAGCAAGAATAGGTTTAAATATTTTGATCGATTGAATAGCACTCACATCAACTCACTTGTATGAACATAAATGAATTTTGAAAACTAAGATTTACTATAGATAAAGTTGCCTGGAAACAATAGCTAGTTAGCTTTAAATTTGTGCTTCCTTATTAATTTTAATGTTTTGTAAACTAAACTGTTTAAACATCAAAAATTAACAGCTACGTTTTAAAAGATTAATAAAGGTATGTATGATGTTATGTTTCCAAGAGTAGTAAAAAAAATATTGTTCGTAAAAGAAATGGTACAAATACAGTTGGATTTGAAAAGCTGTGTTTAGGTGGGTAGATAAATAAGGTTGTAAAATACATACTAACTTATGTTTTTTATACGTGTTTAAGATGAAAGGCCTCCACGACACAGGGAATCCTACTGTTATAGGTAACAGGCTAGTTACCTATTGTTTAACCTTTATTTTAATAAAAACATATTTTCTTAAATCGAAAAATAAATGTGATGGCGTGACCCGCGATAGACGATATACTGAACAGATGTGTATCTATACCAAGTAAATTTAGAAAAGCATGCAAAATAATATTACTCACCCCTGTTCTCGGGCACCCCTTCTCTTTTTATTCTCGACACTTCAATTGGTTCGTTTTCATTTATTTCTGTAACAAAAACATAGACATTTAGAATGTATATTTAAGAACAAAACTTAAAATTTATTCATTAATTATTCGATATGATGTCATAGAACGTGTTTGCAAACATTAAAGAAGTCCTGTTTTACAAAATCTTTTTAAATTCCTATTATGTTAAAAGACGTACATTGAGAGAATTCTTTTTTTTATGTCACTTATATGGCTAAGATTAAATTGCGGGCTTGTCCAGGATTTACACAGATTAGATATTTGTAAAAATATCTTATAATAATTAAGAACGTAATTTTATAAATATATCACTGCGTCAAAGTCAAAGCTCCTTATTTAGTACTATACTATATCATAGGACTGTTATGAACCGTCTTAAATCTAAATGACTCGTACGCAACAAGCATGAGAAGAAGTAAGCAAAGTTTGTTTTTTTGGTAAAGACCGACAAATTGACCTTCCCTCCTTTTAAGACATTATCAGATCCTAAGAACACATCAAGATATATATGGTCAATAAGAGTATGCAAAATAAACGTATAGCCTTCCTCACTGTAAAAAGTGTGACAGGCAAAGTAAGTCAGTGGGTTTGATCCTCATTAAATGCAGGGTGCGTGCTGACCCAGTATTAGTTCCTGTCACATTCCGCTGTTTTCAAACGGCATGACCACTTTCTTATTACGACTGGAATGTATATACAACCTTAGAAATAGTTCTATATTTAATTCTTTTCTTTTCAATTAAATATATTATTTGTTCTACCTTATAATCAAGAGGCTTAAGAACTTCTAGTAACAACTTATCAACGGTTATTCATAAGTAGTATTGCAATGGGTGCAACTCAAAACTATGTCACTGGGTAAAGTCATTGCGCTCGTACGGGTTATCGCAAAATTACATTTATTAGAAAGGAGTTATTTAACAATATTGTGAACGAAATCTCTTATTATTTATACCACATTAATTGAGCAACATGCAGCTGCATATTAAATAACTTTTTATTATCAATATCTTAATTATTCAATGAATATATAAGTGTTATTGGATAATGAAATTTAAACAAAATACACTATAACTATTGAATAAATGTATAATTAGAATTAATATTTATGCGCAAAGAAACTTTTCTATAATATGCAGAGAATTTTATACATTTATTTACAAGGACGATATAATCTTCTATTATATTTTCTCTGTTTTCTTCTACTGTTCATTGATTGGTTCAAAAATAGAACTACACAACTAGCATTGGTACTAAAAAAGTATTTTTAATAAATTATTAAAAATTAACAATTAAAAACTCCTCAATTTTAAAACAAACTCTTGGTCTAAACAACTTTTGCTTTTACATATTCAATAATGGCTCATCCCAGGTTATTAAATTTGGAATCTAATGCAACACAACCAAACGATGTCGTAAAATGTCGTTAGCTGTGGCTCGCATTGTGTAAAAATTGCGTCCATTGTACGATTTTAATCGTGAGAGATTATTTTTGCGAAATGTAAATATTTGTACTCATAATCGTTCACGAGTGTGAAGTAACTTTTATTGAAATGTATGTATTCATAAATAAAATATACAATAAATATACATACACTGATCAACACAAAAATAATGATCAAGTTTTGATTACAAGGATCACAATCAAAGAAGATGAGTATGAGAGATTGTTGTAGTATAATACAACAATCAACACAAATTAAAAAATGCGTGGTACCTTATTTACACTACAACACTTTATTTACCACTGCGGTGGCTTTAATACGTAAGTAGGTACTAAACTTTTAAAATTAATACAAATAAACTTGCAAGCATTTAATTAAGATTTTAGGATTCTGTTGCAATAACGTATACGAGATACGGGTGTTTCTTTAGTTATGTTTATTTTAATTTCCAATCAATCTTGTCACCATTTTACCATATAAATTACCATTAATTTTATTGATTATTTATTAATTACATATAAGTCCTTGCAGTTATACGAAAGTTGCTTTAAACTACTTGCGATAGGTCCACTTTGGTATAAAAAAACCCACTTAAAATTATGTAATAGGCCTTGGAGATATCATTCTAGTTCAGCTAATGTCCCACTTATTTGTTAAGTTACAAATTTAAACCCGATAAAAGGGTACATTGAAATTTTGCCGAATTAACTCCTAATTGAAACGATTACAAAATGTTATATTGTTCGGACCAGTTTAATAGGCTTTCTAAGTGATTGTAGGTCTAACCTTGTTATTAGATAACATACATCTACAGTACGTGTATTACTTTCTACATTTTGATATTGCAAAATAGTATCGTAATAATTGAGACTCATAACCGACTGGAGTAGTTAATATAGTAATAACAGGCTTTATTAAACCAGAAGGCAAACGTTGACCAGCTGACAGCGCTAGGAAGCTTACGTGTTGCCGAAGAGTAAAGCTCTTTTCTTGACTTATAACTTACTAGCTTTCCGCCCGCGGCTTCGCCCACGTGTAATTCGGTTAAGTATATAGCGTTTTTAAGTGATCTCGACATTCTTTTGAATTATATATAGCCTGTGTTACTCAGGGATGATGTAGCTTTACAGGATCGGATGATTCAGGGAAATCGAGGGCAACTTTCAAATTAACGTACAGGCAATTACTATTCTGACAATTTTATATTCTGATAGTCATCTTCTTATGTGGATGAGCTGATGATGGAAGGTAAAACTCCTCAGCGGTTAAGAGTTGAAAGAAAATTCTTACCAAGTTATGAATACGAAATACGTACTTGTGAGGTTATTACTTATTAGCTTGACCAAATAATAAAAGGTAAACCTCATTAACGTTAAGGATGTATGTGGAAAAATGGATGCGGACAAACAAACATCTCTTCACTCGTTTCCTTTTACTTGTTTGTATAGGTAGTGTTCACTCAAAATAATCATAGAGTAAAACGTTAATGAAAGTTTGAACTGCATGGTAGTCATTACACAATGAAGCATCTTAATACCGCGATGGATATATTTGGCCTAAGTAGAAGTTCTTTAAAAAAAACTAAGACTCAACCTCGCACACTCACTCACACAGCAACACCATTGCACACACTGATACACACACACACACTAAAATGTTCGTACTTCACATAGTTCTACTTGTTCATGTGTATATATATTTTTACTTATTTTTTTCTGTTCTTAGATTTTATCTCCGGTTCTATATTTTAACCTTATTTTGGCTTTATTTTTAATCTATTTTTATTGTGTAAACTGTTTTTGATGAGCTGTATAGGTTTAAGAAATAAAAAAATAAAATAAATCTAGGTTGATGACGAATTTTATCAACGCCATCTATCGAGCACATTGTTCAACACTTCAACCGCGCCCGCGCGCACTGCGTTATTTGTTATTTTTGTTACCTCTCATAAGTTTTAATATTATTATTAACTTATATTAGAACATATTTAACAATAAATAACTAATCAATCAATATAAGTGTTTAAAAATTTTGAAGCAGTGGTTGAAGTAAATTTTCAATTGACCATAACTTCTTTTTCCCTTAACCGATTTTGACAAAATAAACTTTTGACAACGCTCCCAATTATATGTAATCCAACTGTGAAAACCGCGTTCAAATCCGTTCAGTAGTTTTCAAGTTATAACGTACCAGACAGACAGACAGACAGACAGACAGACAAGAATTCCAAAAATTGCTTTTTTGGTTTCTATGACTCTTCTTTAATAGCCTCCTTTCAGTTTTTTGGAAAAATATTTAATGTACAGATTTTCGATTTTTACTGTCTTATTATTAGTATAGATAATTTTAAAAAACGACCCATTAGCAGAATAAAAAGTATTTGTTCTATATTCTTATATATAATTTTTAAAAGAGTATTTTATGTAGTAGTTTATAAATAATAATGTATTCATAATGTGTCACGTGGTATTTTGTATCTCAGTCTGTGCCCACATTTTTGCGAACACGTTGCAACATTATTTCGCGAATGAAGATAAAATCGTTGAATATATAGAATAAATATAAGATAAATGATTTGGCAATCCGTGCTAAGATAATGGATACTACATAAGCCAATGTTTATACATAAAAACATTTTTTTTACCAGTTTCTTTTATTTGGGTTTGGATACGGATGTATTTCTAACGTTTTGTAATTGCCAAGCTTTTTATTTAAATATTCTCGGTTTTTTGTCTAAAATAACCAGGTTTGTTTAAAATAAGTTTTATCGGAATTTGTGTTTTTTATTAAAATTTTAGTTTAAAAACTGGAGGCTTAATACGTATGAACGTCATTCAATATTATCAAGGAGAACAAGTTTCAGACTAAAGAATATGATGAGTCAAGCATTTAGGTATTAGGTCAATTGATTGTTAAATCAAAACTGGATTTTAGTATATTATATTTTTCATTGCTTTTTGGATATTTCAAGACTGTTTCCCATCAGAGTAGGCAGGGACTACAGATTCTCACTTGTCCGCTGTCGCTTCATACAACTTCATTAAACATGTTCGGCTCGGTAATAACTTTTTTTCGTTTCGAGCACTTTGAAGCAATAGTTGCCAACGAAAAATTCTGTTAACATATTTTATTGAAATCTATGATACATGTAAATAAAAAACATTATTATAATCAATAATCTTAATTTAAAGCCTTATTTTTTTTCTGTTTTTTTACCAGGTCCATGAAGGTTAATAACATTCACTTGTTACGAAAAAGTTACGTATAATTGCAATAAGTATATCGAATATTGTTACAAAACTTTTACTATTGACACAAAGGTAGTAATTAAATTTAAAAAAAACTTTCGACCTACGATCAAAAGTAAATAATAGGATTTATTTTCGATATTTTTATTTCTGAATTCAGTTGAATGTATTATAATTTTTCCTTAACCGACTGGTTTAGTCATTTCTCGAACCATAGATGTACAATATGAATATTACCTGAAAAGGAAAGCGGACAAAGAAAATATTTTATAAAACGACCCCTATATATTCAATAATTTGGATGGCAATTTCGCAATACCGTCATAAACTGAACAATGTGCAAACGTCATAAAACCAAATGCCATAGAAAATGCTTGAGAAATGGGGAAACCTATTTTCATTTGCATATAACATCGACTGATGTATTCAATACACCAATATTGTGAATACTCAAGTACAATTAGGAAATACTCGCGATGGTAATAAATTTAAAAAAACGTCTTGTTACACAGAAGCATATTTGAATTATTATTCTTGGGCACTACGATTCACACTATATCCCAAAAAGAATAGAGTTTTGATTCTCCACTGTATTATGCCGGTGTGATACCTTCTAGTTGTGCAAAGTCAGATTAATCTATTTTTGATTAAATAATTAAAAAATATATACAGTGTTTGACACAACAATTTAATCTATTAATTATGATTTATGTAAAATATTCTTAAGTGCGTATGCGATGTCGTTAACATGGTTCGCGATAGTTTTTTTTTTAATCAGAATCAGTTTCAAACCTGATCAGTAAGCGATCGTTATTAATTTCAATTTTCGGCTATGAGAAATTTAAATCTAAAAAGGAATCAATATTTAAATGTTCTGTTAAAATTCAAATCTAAAAACAGATAAATACCAGCTTTCACTATTTAATCTTAACTTATAACAATAAAACGAATGTTTGGTTATAGAAAGTGAAATTTGGTGAAAGTGTGGAGATTCACATTTTTGAAATTTTCACACGCCCAAACTGATTATGTACTGTTCACAGTTCAATAGCCGCTATGTATGTATATGGAAAACAAAATTATGGTACAACACGAAACAAACTACTATCGCATATGTATTACTACTACTACTACTACTACTACTACTACTACTACTACTACTGTAAAGTTAACGAAAGTATTTAAAATTCGAACACAACATTGTCAGTCAAGTCTAATTAAGAACATACAATTAAAACACAAAATAATAATCTTTTGAATATATTTTAAAGGATTACATGTAGGTAAGATTTTCTCAAAACGAGATAAAGAAAATTTGTCTTCTTTAAATTTATATGCTTTTTCATATCCGTATACCTATTCTGCATACCGTAAAATATTTGTAACGAATCGTAGAATCAACCGTTTAACCATTTGGTTTAGTAATACATAATTTACATTGTATGTGTGGACATGGGTTTGAGGTCAGTCAAGTGTAAATAATAACTTACTTTTAATTACCGTGTAAGTTAAGCAAAAACATTTGTACGTGGTAATATTAACCTAATTTTTCATCCTTATTTAAGTTCTTATCTGATAAAAAAGACCATATACTGTTTGTTGGTTTTGTAGTACATAGAAAGTCGAACAATTAATATATTTAGTAGTTTCAAAACAGTCCATACAATGAATAGATAAGAAAATCGAACAGCACAAGGAATTGACAAAAAGCAAACACATAATTTATATCACGTGCGTTTGGCGAAGAAAGTTTTTGTTTAAAATGAGTATCACATCGACGTTGAATTTCATCAAAATCACTCACTGGTGGATCCATAGACATCAAAAAGCAGACGCTTCAGCAAACATAAATTAAAGAGTGCATCTTGAATGGCTTCGAAATTAAGGGCGGTTACAGAATTACGTGACGATATTTCATACCGTTGGCAACGGGTATTAGAGCCAGATGCAATAAATATGGTATCGTGAAAGCAGTTATAATTAGTATTTCACTTGTAAAATGCAGTTCAGACATTCAAACATCGTACGAATAAATAATTAAGTGAAACCCTCCTGTGGGGCGTTTCGATAATTTTGTACTTCAGTACCAATGCGAACATTTCTTTTCCTTCTATTACTATTTAACAAAATCGAGTCTACACTAAATTTATAATTGGTTTGTTTGGTTGAAAGTGCTAATTTCGGAAACTACTAGTATTTTATTATGAGGAAAGTTTAGTTACTAGTAATTTGTATAATAAAATCTTTCTCACTAACTCTCGATTTGTTTTTCAACAATTATTACCTATGTTTATGACTTCTTTTACAATAGAGGTTAATTGAAAACCGCAAAATCTTGACCTACAAGCCACCACTGTAATAGAAGTAATAAACTTTACTCGTGACATAAGAATCGCTATTAAATCATATATTTCTAGAATATTCTATTACTGTTTGGCTGTGAGTATAGTTATTGGATCACTTGTTTTTAGTTTTAATAAAGAAATATAAATCACATAATTATCTTCAATTGCTTAACGTAAACAGATTATCAAAAAACAATATTATTCGAAATTCAAATTCCCAATTCACACAGTCTTCAATTGTTATCTGCGGAGGTCACGTGATAAGAGAAACCTGTGTTCGCGCCCAAATTTAAAATGAGAACCTGTTTCGCGCGCTTTTCACTTGACCCCCTTTCCGTTCATTCTTCACGTTCTCACTTTCAATTTTGATAGCTTATTATAACTGTTTTTTTTATTTAAATTAATGAATTGGATAGTGGTGGTTAGTATTTAAAAAAACTGAGTTCGTCAACATATTACATACATACATAATACATACATACATTTTGGTTTAAACGTGAAGTCAAGAATTATGTGTACAGTCAACCCATTCATTCAGTTGGTCACGCACTAGAACGATGTGTTTGTCACGGATTTTACTTCTGAGACGAGGTGGTAAGCTTTACTATATATGCTAAGCGATTATTTAATAATTAATATCAATAAATATTTTTATAAACTGACACTACTCATTTACATAACGTTTCAAGAGATTTGCAAGTGTTCTTAAGGTATTTTTTGCTTAAACCAACCTTGAATACATACTTCACTATTAACGACTACACAAAACTCAATTTCATCTTTTAAGACACATATTTGAGGCTTGCTTATACCATGTTTAAGTAAGCCATTATGTATTTAAAAAAAAATGTTGAACTTATATTGTATAATGATATCAGCTGAAATATATAAATCCGATTCACGTCAAATAATGGATAAGGTCATATATAAAATATATTTTAATAAAAGTGATTAAGTATCCCCGATATAGCATAATCGCCATACCATTCTGTGACCTCGAGAGAACCTTACTTTCTATACAAGAAACTGGTTAATTTCCTGCTCAGACTTGTGCTATATTATTTGATAACCATACTGACATACCAAAAATTATCTAGAATATTCTACGAATCTATTATTACTGTGCTAGTGCAACAAATAAAACCATGACTTGCCGTATCATATTGGACTACATTTGAGCCAACCGTGGTAGTCATATGCCAGAAATCATATTTAAAATGTAATGCCACAAGATTATATTTCGTATATCGATAAAATCATGTCAACCGATCGTTGTTTTATTGCAATTTAAATTTATATACCTCGAAAAAAACCACCATTTATTTAATTTTGAACACAAGGGTTACATTCATATTAAACAAACGTGATCGTTGTGATTTTATAACCACAAATCCAATCAAAACCAGATAAAATATATATTTTTACGTAACAACCAGACCATTTACCGTAATGGATTACGACGTGTTACCGTTTCGATCCGTTAACTACGGTTAGCTGTGACCACTCGCGATTATAATTAATTTTGTTACTTAATTTTCAACTTAAGAGTTTTAATAATAAGCCTGTTCCAATTTCGAAAACTATATAAAACTGTTACTTAATAAATAACAAGTTTATTTACCACCATCATATCGTTACGAACCTAACAATGCCTTTTTCTTAATTGAGGAGGAAATTCTTTACGCATTACTCGCAACCCAAATCTTGTGGTGGGACTCAATTCACACCGGGCATTTTACAGAATTGAAAATTTCAAAGACCAGCGATATAAATAAGTAGAAGCAAGCTATTTCACTTGGTTAAGATTCGCTGACGTCATAGTGGTATAACGATCTAACAATAGCAATATAACATGGAATGTAGAAATAAGGCATTTTATATTGGATCGTAATCACTTTCTTGTCATTGGTCTCTTGTATTTTAGAAATTTCTTCAATGTTGTATGAATAGAGAAACAAACATTTAACTAGATTTAATTTTTCAGTAAAATACGGCAATTTTATACTTGTACGCCTAATATTTATTCATTAACAGTATGTCTCCGGAAAACAAAAAAAAAACACTAAGATGTATTTGTGCATGGATATCATATTCGTATCTATAGTGCCTATAGGTATAATGAATGTCCGAATCGCTGCAGTCTGCCTTGCACGTCCGGCCTTGGTATTTATTCGAGATCCTACGACCTTCCCTAAGTTGCATACGTATGTAACAATTACTCATGCCTTGACAATATTTTTTTTATTGCTCGATTATTAAATAAACTACAAAATAATGCCACTAAACTTTGGCATAAGATAGGTGCAGATAATTAATACATTTTTATTAATTGCTTTAAATTACTTTTAAAATGTATAAGTAATTAAATCTTTTATTTATTTATTGCTACTAAAATTGTTTTAAAGTAATTAGTGTAAAAAGCCGCACTTGTACACACCAAATGTTGAAGAAAACGGAAATAGAAATCAAAAATAAGTTTTTGCATCAAACACAAGGCTATAAGAATAAAGCATAAATATATAACGACTGAGATGGCCCAACGGTCGCTATTCGAGCGGATCAACGGGTCCCGCGTTCGAATCTCACTCCGTACATGAATTGTGTAATAAAACACTTGTTGGCTTTTATTAGGTTTCACAGTTACTTCCTTATCTAAAAATCAGTTGACTTGACAAACCAACTGTCTGTGAAATGTCCCGTACATTTATTTATCTTGCCATGTTATAACAAATCCATCTATCAAAGCTAATTTCATAGTGAATGTTCAATTCTCATAGGAATTTGTAACGTGATTGATGTAACATTAAGTGCAAAAAGAAATTGAGTAAAATCATTGTACAATACATACACGCATTGTTTGAATTGCGTGCAACTTGTTTTCCGTTAGTTTGGTTTCCTGTCCACGTCGAAGATAATTTCCTCTGTAGTTCATCAGGCATTTGGTTAAATGTGTATCTTGTGGTATCAAAAAATGTATTGGGTAGTTATTACGTGTAAAAACAATTGAATTGTCAAGTGACAGTGACATGTAAGAAAAGCTTTACTTTTATTTTATAAACTGTCATAATAGAATTTCATAATGATTAATTAAAATGTTAATTGGAACATAAAACGCCATCTTATCGACAAAGGTGTTGTGCTTCGCGTAGCGTAAAAACTATACGATGCAATCTACGTTAAGGTAAACAAAACGATATGAAAAATGCACTTTTCTGCTAATAACAAGTTCAGCTATGCTTAATTATCAAAACACATATCTGCTATAACAAATACTTATTCGCACGAAACAAACATTTTATTGCCTATTGTAACTTTCCAACTATTTAAATTGTAAAATTACACGTTACAAGCTTTCACGAGCTTAAAAGTAATTAAATATATATCTCGTGAATTCTCACATATACTTTCCGTCCAACGTGTATTTATCAAGTCCCTTAAATCAAAAGAAAATCTCGTGGTTTATTTTCGGTCAACATCCGGGCTGTCATAGGTCAGAAAAGATTCGAAAGTATTAAGATAAATTATCAGTGACGGAAAGTTACAGAGCGCTTATGATTAATAGCTTAAAGAAAACTATACATTAAGCTTACAAATACATGAAGAATAGTATGATATGACTTATGATAGTTAATTATATTCTCACCATGACCTTTTGTGAAATCCAAAACAATATTGCTTTATGTCCATGTCTCAGGATTTAAATGTGAACTGATAAAAAGTTATTAATTTCAATGTTTATAAAGAGTTTTTATAATATACAAAGGGTTTCCGTGGTCCTCTTCTCTAACCTATCCACGTAGACACGGTTGAATGATTAAAAATAATATTTAGAGAACGTATTGTCTAACATCTTAAAGTTTAAATCAATGATTATACAATATTTTGAGGATCATCAAGTCTATCACGAGATCGTGACTATAAACACAAACAATTGTATTTACTTTACGTAATAAAAACATTTTTATAAAAACATGACTGTTGATTGTATATTAATTACGTAATAGGAACTAATATTTAATTATTATATAAAGAAATCTTTGACCATTGAAGTTAAGATAACGTTAACATAAAGGTTGTTTTACACTCTTAAAAATCATATAATTTCTGGAAAAGGCTTTGATCTAATGATGGTTAGCGTAATGATCCACTCCGGATCGCCGAACAGAGTATCCGATCCCCTGAACATATTTATTGGCTGGTGTCTGCGTTGTGTATTACTTTAGGTATATAATATGCATTGATGAAAAAAAGTATAAATGATCTAAACAAGCAAAAAAAATAAACGAGATATATAAATTACTATAGGACTAACTGAGCAATGCCAAACATAACCTATCGTTAAAAAAGCGACAGCAATGTACTGAAAAAATCAGTTAATGATCTACTCTAGTCGGAGTGACATAAAAGATGATAGTGACATATTAACATCTATACTTCTATGTGTCTTGACACATTTATTAAGGTTAATGCGTTATTTTAACTTTTTTTATGACCCGAAAGCTTGTTTTTACTTATTTGTTAACACTGCGATCATAAGTTTCGTACTGAGTTGCGAAAACCGATCTCATTTTGACTGTGTCAGGGTTATTTTATATTTATAATTATCACCTTACATCACAATTATTTATCGAACAGTCTAATAAGTAATTCAATTAAAGCAATTATTATACCAATTGATACTTAAGTATGTATATCTTATTTGTTTATGAAATGTTTTAAAAAAAAATAAATGCTATCTAAAACTTATTATATGTATAATAATTGTGAGTAATCGTTGAAGTGAACAGAGTTTATGCTGAATTATTAAAACATATTCAATAAAACAGGTTCAAGGCAAACTTTATAGCCTGTTGATTGGTATGTAATCGATTAAACTAACCTAGAATTAAGCAGGATTTATTTAATCTATAGAACAAATTTGTAATTCCATAATTAAGTCAATAAATTCATAAAAACTATTACACTATAATTGTTTATATACACAGAACATTTTGTAAATATATACAAAAACAAACACTGCTTGCATATGTACCCAAGCAGTATGGAGTTAGATAAAGTTTTCTGTTATTTAGCGTAAACTTATCTTGACCACGATGTGAAATTATGAGCAAATTTGTATTCATCAGTGTTGCTCATATTTAAATAATATGTGAAACTAATAAAATCGTCATCTTATCAACATAACTGCTTCAAATATTTTTTCTCATATAAAAGTTAATAAAACTTTTTAATCACACTGTAAGCGCAATTTGACTAACTTACGAAATAGTCCTTTAGTTCAAAGAATACTTTCCTTTGAATAAAAGTACGTGTACTTGTTACTAGCGGATTCTTAACGTTATAGGCTTTATTTACTTAGTATTTTGAATATTGTCGAATCAGAAAATAGCATTATATATATATACATTAAGTGGATCAACTAACAGTGTTATTTCCATGAGTACCGCCTACTCATTTCAAATAACTGGACCTTAGCTTTTGTTTACTTAAAATGTATGCAAATTAAATGTTTTGCATATTTAATATTGCACCTACATTTTTCAAGTCTTGTTTCACCATATCTGATGTTTGGTTTGATTCGTGTTGGGTTTTCTGTATTATTCTTACTTTAAATATAAATAAATGAAATTGAACGGATTAAACATACTAAATTTAATTTAGAAAATAATTGATGCATATTTATTTTATTAATTAAGTCTTTATATTTTTTGATATCATGAAAAATCCAAAGAGTTCTTAAACTTTTTCTAAAACATAATAACATTTTTAATTAAAATTCAAAACTTTCTAAATTAAATTAGGACATACTGTGGGAATGCTTTTAGGCCTAATTTCTTATTAAACGTATGTGTAACACACCGTAAGTTTATTGTATACTTTACAATAGGCCATGAGACCGTACGCGTAACTTCACTACAGTGGCTATCATTCTTATATAACTCGGACACTTCTCATTAATTACTGAAATTATATATTTTGTTATACAAAAGATGAATCTTTTATATAAAAAAATTGATATCGTTTGGTAAATTTGGTCGTTTACGGTAGATGCTGCGGATATATTCTCTGCTAACAATCAACATTTGCAACATATTAGTAATACACTTCAGTACACTGTATTAATAACTGTGCGTTTTAAGGCAGATTCTACCGCGCACCCTTTGTGAAACCAACTGCCAGCGCAGATATTTGTATTAAGGGCCTTCAAGAAAAGAGCGAACCTCTCTCTTAAAGGCCAGCAACTCATTTGTAAACCTGACGTTGGTTAGCATGTTGGCGTGGGTAGCGGGTAGCACTTCACTCGAAGTAACCCACCTGCCCATCTACCTCCTATTACATAAAAAAGAAAGAAAGAATAGCTAACAACGTTCATAATCATGCAACCCTACTCACTATATTAGTGGACTTTATCTTTTTAAATATCTTTGCATAATGTTGCAATATATGTAATGTAACTACTTCTAGTATTAAACATTAAACGTGTTGGGTAACGCTGCGTAATAGCAACACAAATTATGATAATGTTGCATATACATTATTTAATATTAATAAGTATGAATTACAAACTTGGCAATGGCCAAGCTAAAATTGCTCGCATACGTGTATTTTATATAATGTTAAATACTCGTTTAACACGTTACCCTTAGCTATTTGAGTATATGTAATATCACTAGGTTCGCATTTGACAGATTAGTATGTCCCGAAAAAAGATAAATTATGGATGTCTGTTTTTACAAAGTTTTGGAAGCAACCTCGTTCGTCTTTACGCTTAGACGCCCACTATCTATTGTTTTTTATTTGCTAGTGATGCCTTTGCCAGTATCGATAGATTTTCTATATAACATTTTGGTGTAGTGGAATGAAGATTATTCGTTTATTTTTCCTTTGTTAAAAGCTGTGTTATTTTGAAATCGCGATAAATTATCAATTACGTCCTTGTACTATTTCGTGACTATCCGTTTTCGATCTTTTGTCACTGAAGTACAAAGACACTATGATCACGTAGTTCAATTGCAATACCACTTCCACAAAAAACATTAGATTGATTAGATGCCGAATTTTTTTTTAAATTTTTATTTTTGAAGTATTTTTCTTTTTCACTAAAACGATTTATGTATTACTAGGTATTAGCTACACTATAATATTTATATTACCCATGTATTATTAGCAATATATTGTCGAAAAATAGTAATTATTATTTATTAAATTTATCGATAACGATTCACACCTTACACCGGTTGCAGCATTTAGTTCACAGATAATATAGAATATAAAATATGTAGAATGTCAAGGTAAAAATGATAAAACTCTTTTATTTATGCATCATGTGAAACTTGTTACACTAATATGTTAATAAATTTATATTAGAATCAATAAAAAATATTGTTAATTGTCTTAAAAATTCATTCATTCGTCTTACGATTCAACACAATGGGATTAGTTTTCATATTATTTAATACAAATTCAAATATTCTTTATTCAATTAGGATTGTTAACATTCACCTTTAACTTGCATTACTTAAACTAAGTGACTGCGCCCTAACCTGAGAAGAATAATTAATATTATTTATCATAGTTATTTTATGCTAATTTGCATAAAATGCACATTAGGTAGGTTTTAAGGCACGTTTATTTGAGTTGATTCGAAATATGTTACAATAAAATCACATTATTTAATATCATTATCAATAAAACGAAAAATACTATCACGATGAAGTCTTATTTTTTCTTCATAAGTCCTAAGACTAGAAAATATTTCGAACGTATTCAAATCCAAAACCAAGTAACGTCTATCTTTGATATTATTCTTGTATCGATATAGTGTGTTACATCCCAAATCTAAGAATTTGGGTTTAATTAAATTTGTTTTGTGACAAAATGTTTTTATTAAGTGACATTGAATGAAGCACTCTCACTTTTTTTCATTAATACATGTTAAAAAGTTTATAATAGCCGAAGTACGCGGCCATGTTTTTTACGTTGAAAATAAACGAATTTTATTTTTGAATTAAATTACGCATTCCAAAGATTCTATAGTATCTATAGATTTTTCGTTATATTAAGGTATAACTAGTTTATTTGTTGTGGGTCATTATTTTCTTTTAAATTTTTTCATAATATATCCCACTAACATCTTTAACAGCATGTTTTGTTTTAAAAATAAATATCATAAATATTCACTTAGCCGTTTTAAAATTAGGTTAGTAATTTCGGTAAAACCAATAGTAATTAAAATCGTATATCGTTTGTTTAAAATAGTGTGACATACACATATATATACACAGTTTATGTATGTGTATATTGACAGTGGTGACATAATTATTTAGTAAAATATAGAATCTTGTACTATCCATAAGAGTTGACCTGGAATGCTCATGCCATAGATATGATACGTGTTTTTTTTAACTTCTTACAGCCTAGTCTTTTTGCAATTTAAGAAAACTTTTCGTTACCTTTTTTAAATATTGGGTTGACATTATAATTAAGTCCAGTGATCCCTTCGGAGATGTTTGGTTCTGTATAGTATTTTATTAATGAAGACTTATGTGGTATTGTACTCAGTGAAAAAAGCTACACATGCACATCCAAAACATTATAATAAATTTTATTAAAAGATTTCGTGGTCGGTCACGTGATATGTGTTCAGTGTTTAGGTATTTTGTATATACAATAAATATTTGCATTATAAATAAAGGAACTTAATTTTGAATAATGTGAATTTTGGATTAGCACAGGGATTGTATTTAGGACTTAGCTTACAGTATCGTATGCCCGTAACTTATATAAAACTTGGTTTAAAACAGTAAATGAATATCATTTTAATTAATAGTTATATTAAATAACATATGTTTTATTGCTTTCGTATTTTTATTAGGATTATTATCTATGTAATTGTCTAAACAAATCAGGTACATGAAAGTCATCGACAAACGATTTTATCGTCAAATAGAGATTGCGGATGTCATTCCAATACTTTCTAAATCCTTTTAAGATATGAGACATGTTGGCTAATTTATAAATATAATTGGTATGTGATTAGTCAGTTAAAGTGCTGAGTGTGACTAATCTATTTAAATTCTGTATATAAAATACTATACGACTTTTGGAATTACAATTTAGGCAACAGAGTGCGGTTGTTGTTTTATAAGTAGCACCTACTCTGTGATCCTATGCATGTTCCTCGTATAGATAATATTTGCGTGTTTTACCCACATTTAGGGTAGATTCTGAAGTTCATTAATTTATAATAACGTTTCAAAAAAGGATAAAACCTTACAGATGTAATACTATTTATTAGAAGAGCAACTGGTGGCATTATCGCTCTTAATGATGACTTCAGTTAGATGTTAAGTCTAAGTTAAAATAAAAACTCTTAGAAAGGAGCTAGAGCTTATCTCTAGATTTACAAGTGATTTCACGCTTTTATATTTTAAACAGATAGTTCATTTAAAACAAACATCTGCACAGCGTACACCTAGTATACAAACCAGTAGGTGTCCGGTAGGAACTACTTTCAAACAAATCAAGGTCAGGTAGAAAACGCACTAAGTACTTCGCCGATGCAATTGAGCATTTAAAACGATATGTATAAAAAAGTTAGAAGAACTCCTGATATCCCATAGCCGCAGATAAAGTGTTTGCTGGTTCGAAATTTGGACGCTCACGGTTATCTTAAGTTATTGGCAACTTATAAGACTATGGATCGCTATAGTTCTAAAATTTATAAATCAATAGCTATACAATATATTATATATAGCTAAAAATTTAATTATAGAGTTACCTATATATGTTACGACTAGCAATAAATGTTAGTCAGACTTAGATTGTTGTTTCCATACAACTTGATTATTCCCATAATAATTAATTTATTACAATTTTAGATACAAAACATTAAATTCAGGTTAAAACCGGACGCAATATTTTAATTTTAAAGGTCAAGTTATGAGTCATATGTTAGCTTAAATGATGCGCAAATTTTTGTGTATGTCGTAATAAAGTTAACCAATAAAAATACATAAGAAGCACATTTCGTAAAAAAAGTTGTATAGGTGCTTTACCATACTTTGTTGGTCAAACAAAGTATAATTGTCGTATTAAAAAAACAATATAATATTGTGGTTGCATTATGATCAATTAATCATTATGGTTAAAGGGTAAACCGCATGCTATGTGCTCTGGTTACGTGTTATATCAATAAGAGCTTATACATATACAATCTTTACATCTATTAGCTAACATTCTCTCTGAAGTTATGCATAGTGAGATGTTTCGAGAATCAACAAAAATCCAATCAAACTAGTTCTTTATCGCCCTAAATAAATGATATAAAATGTGAAAAACTAGCCACATACTTGAGTTACGCTATTGAGTTCAAAAAATGTGGTATTACTATCCATCTAATGGTATACAGTAAATGTTTTAAAAGGATTA
Source organism: Leptophobia aripa (assembly GCA_951799465.1). Taxonomy (NCBI): domain Eukaryota; kingdom Metazoa; phylum Arthropoda; class Insecta; order Lepidoptera; family Pieridae; genus Leptophobia; species Leptophobia aripa. Next base: position 3,506,801 of record OX637272.1, on the reverse strand, counting down.
CAAAATACAGAAGGCTTTGCGTATAATTTCGTCAGATTTATCAAGAAACGTTGACGTAAATATTTATTAGTGAAACATATAATGACTTCTGCTTAAGCCAATTGAGTGTTATTCGTTTATAGGAACCCTTTTGCTCGATTAGGTTATCAGCCTTCTATGCCTGACGCATGTCCTTAGTTCACGGGTCTACACCGTTGGGAACGCAAAACTCACGGTAGAGAATCGTCTTGAACTTTTGGTCAAAACAAACTGTTCAAAAAGTTATTTATTTACGCTTCGCTCCAACAATTTACACTATAAAAGTAAATTAATTAGGAGAACGACTGGCGACCTTATCGCTGTCATCAATTTCTACCAAACCATTTTAAAGAGCTTTTCAAGACTTCAAACTTTTTAAGACGGGACATGATAGATAGCTGCGTCAATTATCATTAATACTCTATAGATTCGTTATGTCCGTGCCTAGATACGCCATTTATTTAAAACTAGCTTTCCGCCCGCGGCTTCGCCCACGTGTAATTTGGTTAAGTATATAGCGTTTTTTAATGATCTCGACAGGGCTTTCTTTCACGGGCTAAAATCTTGTTACAATTGGAATTATATATAGCCTGTGTTACTCAGGGATGATGTAGCTTTACAGGATCGGATGATTCGGGGAAATCGAGGGCAACTTTCAAATTAACGTACAGGCAATTAATATTCTGACAATTTTATATTCTGATAGTGATCTTCTTAAGTGGATGAGCTGATGATGGAAGGTAAAACTCCTCAGCGGTTAAGAGTTGAAAGAAAATTCTTACGAAGTTATGAGTACGAAATACGTACTTGTGAGGTAATTACTTATTAGCTTGACCAAATAATAAAAGGTAAACCTCATTAACGTTAAGGATGTAGGTGGCAAAATGGATGCGGACAAACGATAAACGTCTCTTCACTCGTTTCCTTTTACTTGTTTGTATAGGTGGTGTTCACTCAAAATAATCATAGGGTAAAACGTTAATGAAAGTTTGAACTGCATGGTAGTCATTACACAATGGAGCATCTTAATACCGCGATGGATATATTTGGCCTAAGTAGAAGTTCTTTTAAAAAAACTAAGACTCAACCTCGCACACTCACTCACACAGCAACACCATTGCACACACTGATACACACACACACTAAAATGTTCGTACTTCACATAGTTCCACTTGTTCTGTTCGTGTTTTTTTTTGTTATTCTTTTTTCTGATCTTAGATTCTATTCCCGGTTCTATATTTAAACCTTATTTTGGCTTTATTTTTAATCTATTTTTATTGTGTAAACTGTTTTTGATAAGCTGTATAGGTATAAGAAATAAAAAAATAAAATAAATCTAGGTTGACGAATTTTATCAACGCCATCTATCGAGCACATTGTTCAACACTTCAACCGCGCCCGCGCGCACTGCGTTATTTGTTATTTTTGTTACCTCTCATAAGTTTTAATATTAAGATTAACTTATATTAGAACATATTTAACAATATATAACTAATCAATCAATATAAGTGTTTAAAAATTTTGAAGCAGTGGTTGAAGTAAATTTTCAATTGACCATAACTTCTTTTTCTCTTAACCGATTTTGACAAAATAAACTTTTGACAACGCTCCTAATTATATATAATCCAACTGTGAAAACCGCGTTCAAATCCGTTCAGTAGTTTTCAAGTTATAAAGTACCAGACAGACAGACAGACAGACAGACAGACAGACAGACAGACAGACAGACAAGAATTCCAAAAATTGGTTTTTTGGTTTCTATGACTCTTCTTTAATTGCCTCCTTTCAGTTTTTTTGAAAAATATTTAATGTACAGTTTTTCGATTTTTACTGTCTTATTATTAGTATAGATTACAGATATTAGCCCACAACGGCACTACTCATAGCGGGTGACATGAATTCTATATTCCTGTAGTATTATAGTTTTGACCATAGTTTATAATTCTAGCAATAAAAATAACATTGCTTTAGGTAATAACCGCACTGGAATATTTGGAATGCCATTATATTCTACAATGTTTTAAAATTATAGTTGAAAGCCATATTAGTAAAGAATTTATGTTGTGTTCGTTGTAATTAAAGAATGCATTTTTAAAATCTACAAAATAAATATTTCTTGTTTAGTCAGGTAGAATAAAATAGATTTTAAGTCTAATTTATCTTATCTCATAAACTTATTTGGCCACTTAATTTAACAAGAGCTTAGATCGGATGATTAGAGGCCAGCAAATCTCAGCCAAAGTCCATTGAAAGCTTCCTAGGAGCTTTTACAATGACGTCATGGTCGTAGCTATTACTTAATAAGAATACAGCCTCTCTAAGTAGAAGGCAAGGCGACATATGACTACGCACCAATATATTGGTGTTAAACGTATAGTATCAACGTATATTCGTTTTGAAATAATGAGTATCATAGAATACAAATTAAAATCCGACAATTTATTATAAACACTCGTTTATTAATAAGGCGCATTAACCATCGGCAGGAGAAGGAACAACCACCGAAAAGCAATTTGTAATAGTGAGAATTGTGAAATCCCGTAGCTCAACAACTGGGTTATACCAGTGTGTGCTTAAATGTCATACCTACTTGCAGTTGTAATTTTTAGTCTAACCTGTAATACATTCACGGTATAAAATACACTTCCTGTGTGTAGCAATACGAAAATCTTAAATCTGATATTGCAAATCGCAATAGGTCAGTGAGCGGCTTTCGTCGCAAGTGGTGCGTGTTTGGTTCCGGTTGATGCACTTCTGACGGCTCGTAACCGACCTGTCGCTAGATACACAGATAAGTGTTATTGGCTTGTTCAATCATGCTATTTAAGGAATATAATCAATTTAGTTTCTCATATTCAAGATAAAATAAATGCTGTGGTGTTCTGTTTGAACCAGGATATGACGTATATTAAGTTATTTTTTCACGCCTGTTGCTTTGGTTGGAGTTATTTTGATCCCAGGCTCTTTTGTACTTTATTAAGGCCGATATAACTTGTTTTAAACTTTGGTTTAAACGTCAATAGTTTATATTAAAAAAAAGTATTTATTATGTTCTATAATGACGATATTCAAAAGATAATATCACGTTTTATATTTAATTTTCTGAGACATTATGTGTTATAAATATTGAGTGTTCTAACATTCAACAATAAATTATTGTTATGAAGCTAATTCGTGTGAGCTGTGTTCATATTCGTCACGCTACAATCAAAATTCGTTTTATATTACATCGGGTAACTCAGTTTTCAACATCTTCAACATTACTCGTTCTTCATTAAAAATTGAACACTTTTCATTGCAAATGGACGGACTGAGAATTATATTTATGATTTTCTTGTAAAATACCCATGGCGACATACATATACATTTTGCTAAAAATAGAGTCATAAGGCTCAATTTATGTCAAAATGTTATAAAATGACATACTTAGAAATTATAATTATAAAGAAATATTACATTGATATCGCCATGATATATTTTCCTTACATATTGTTCTATATAATTCGAGTATTTTCTTCATGTATTTTTTAAACTATTTACGACACAGTATTTTCTTTGCGAAACTAGAATTGTTAAATACATTTTTATATTTAAATATTAAACAAATCAACCGGAAGTCACAAAACATGTATCTTAAATGACCTAAAAAGTTGTAATAGCTTATTAGTATAAACCTTGAAAGTCACCAATGCAATGTAATCACAAGTTATCTGGTATTGCCTTAATTACTTTTTATGACATTAACATGATTCGTGATCCCAGGGAAAAATAGGGAATATATCTCCCATTGGTTACTTAGCTAAGGTACATGCAGAAGGTACGTGAAGAAGGACGGCAGTCAGACAGTCAAAGAAGCAGAAGACGATGTTTAAATGTACCATTAGAGAAGAACTTTTCGTTACAGAATTTAATGAAAAGTGCGAGAGAAGACCAATACCATGACACAACTTTGCGACATCTTACAAAGCTAATCCCATGATAAAACAGCATACCTAGTTCAGAAAATCATATTTGCGCAGCGTTTGTCTTGTCCGTGGACTATCGTTAGATAGATAGTCCATCTGAGTTATTTCAGTGATCATAAGTCAATAGTAACATAAAACTCTAAGAGCGCAGCAATTAGTGATATTTTCCCCGTAATGATCGCAACGAGTTTTTATCTAAGTATAGCCGGATGGCTATACTAGTTTAGAAATTTTATCGTAAAAAAACATATAAGGAAATTACTTTCACTCTTCCTTATTTTTAAGGAATTTCAGACGGGAAACAGGGTTGTTGTATGTAGAATGTCATTACTTCTATATAGGTTATATTACTTTTTTAATAATTCTAACATAACTCAATTTAGATATAATAATCGAATTGTAATTTTTTACATTCATAGATTCCATATACATATAGGAATTGACTCTTGAACGATATAACTAGAATGTGATAAATTTCATTCATTACATTCAAATCATAATGCAAAAGTAATAAATGAATAAATATTTCCTGACTATGTATACAAAAGCCCTAAAGCTTAATCGAAAGTGTAAAAAGTCCATAAAAAATAGAGGTCCAATAACTTTCACATTGGTGAAAGCGAGACGGGTCAATCACCTTGCCCATTGTCGTCTTATCATCACCTGTACTCAAGATATGATATGCAACAGGTTTAACAAGTGAAGTCTGATTGGGATGATACTTCAGATGATAATAATGAAAATTGTAATAATTTTTTTATTATTTATTTCTTGTAGACAGATTCCATACTGTTTTGAATAATTCCAAGCTTTTATCAAAACGAATGTTCCACACAGATAAAAAAAGCACACAACCAAAGTATAAGAAAATTGCTCATATGAAGTGGAGATGCAGATGGATGGTTAAGATGATGGGCTTCAGAAGGCAAGGAAAGAAAATACTTAACCATAAAAGTTGATGTGTATAAACTGTGTGTCTTAATATCATAGTAAAAACTTAAAAGTTGAGTTATAATAAATTTTATAAATCAACCATTCATAGCATTACATTTAAAATATAAAAGCTTAATAACAACCGACTTAACCGTATATTTCTAGATTTATATTTCATAAATGTGAATATCAATTTAAAACGACTGTATATTTCTTGATAACAGGTTGTTGTTATTCAAACCTTGGACAATATAAATGAAAAGCTGATCGGTAAAGATCTGAATTATGGACGTGGCCTAATTTTATAGCCTGCTTGTTTAATTTAGTTAATATAACTATAAGGAAACAAAACAAAGTTTGTATGAGAAGCTTGGGTGAATGGGTGAATGAGTCAGGGAATGTGTAAATGAATGAGTGTGTGATTGAGGTGAATCAAAAAAATCTATTTAAACGCTGAAATAAAGCGAAGGCATTGTTATCTACGATCATGTAAATTATAATTCCATAAGTACTGCCTTCGCATACTTATGCTATTGAAATATGTATATAATAAAATATTAAAGTTTTTAATCCATAACAAAGAAATAGCAATATTTTCTTCCAGACATCATCAGCTATAAGAACGAAAAGTGATACAGGATAAAAATGCAGAAACAATCAAACATAATGCTTAATATAATAAGCATATATACATACATACATAATAATTATGGTTCTTATATGCTATAAAGCTTCAAAAACATATATTTTCCATCTCTTTTTTAGTTATGATTTGGTGAAGTTCAAGGTAAAAGTCATTTCAAAATAAAAGCGAAGTTAATTAATTTTTTCACTCCAAATTATACATTAGTTCGTTATGGTTTACTTTTATTAGGTCAAAAATCTAGTTCAGTTGGTTTTGCATATTGACATTGTACCTATTAATCATTATATTTTAATATAATGCCAATTCACTTATAAATTAAAAACGGAACTTTGTAACTAAGTTATTTCCTCATGTTTAGCCAAGGAAATGGAAACCACTGGTTGGAACAATCCAAACAATAACTGGAAATAAACCAAAAGTTAAATATGAGAAATTATTGATAACAGTAAAATCATCAGCAGGAAACAAACTGTCTAGAAGGGAAAGGTTTAGATGAAAGTGGCTCACTGCGATGCATTTGTGCAACTTTCGCACATCTGTACGTTATGGAATTTGCCAACTTTCGTATGACGCTAACGCATAGTTATTGCAAATTTTCCTTACAGAAATAACTAGAAAATGTTTAGTGCTTTATTATAGCCGTCGGTATATACTTAGTCACAAATAGTAACTATACAAATAATATACAAGTATTCACAGACCTGTATTGATGTGGTTAATCTTTTTAAATATTTATCGATGTCTTTGGTTGTATATCAATAATATTTATACTATAAAGTTTAGAATACTTTTGGTTTTTTTCAATTCGTCACTAATGTGTCTATGGTAATAAAATAAATGAACTGTTGAAAATCCGTAGCTCAATGTGGTTTATTTTTCACAAGACTGTACTTTTACATTCTATATATTAAAATAATTTACTTTAACATTAACTATAATAGTGATATGTTATATTTATAAAAGTATATTTTCCACTATGTATATATATGAATTACACCGTATAATGAAAATTAATATTAAATACTCAATAACGTTTCGTTATTTACCTACTTACTCCCGAATACTCAATCTTACTCGTTACATAAAATGTCAGCGATTCTTACCTGAAAACAAAAGACAATATTTATTATAATTTTATACATTCATGTTAAATTGCTGGATGTGTTTGATGCAATAAAATCGTCAAGTTTTCCACTATTTGCAACAATTTTACTACGATTTGAATTGCGTGTCAAGTAATTGGATTAGCTAAGCCTTATATAGCGATATAGGTAAAATGAATTCCTTACTCATTAGTTTTAAACCACACTGATTAAATGTATAAAAGATTTCAAGTTATTATTGTATGTTTAATACATTAGCAGTCGTTTAAAATCATTTAACGTAATAAGTTATAATTTAAAGCTAAAAAGCTTGTTTATTTGACAACTAATCACAGGATCTACCTGTTCATATAATCCGCAAAGCTATAGCATATTTGAGTATGAATAAAGCTCAAGGCGATCATGATTTAATTTGAACTTTGATCAACCGAATACCATAGATTTTTAATACTAATTAAAGATGTAATGCGAAACATCATTGCTGTAAGTGAATCTAGCTTGTCAAGGGCCGCGCAGATTCGCCAACGGAATCCACTTTCACTTGTGCCGGATTCGTCCGGCCAATATTTGTATAGAAATTGTGTGGTTTTTGTAATATTAGCATAATGTATTTGATGAACCTGTTATATTTCTCTCCCATGAACTTCTTCCCATACAACATGGTACTTTTAGGGAATTACTAAATTTAAAATTACATATTTTCAATATCATAATTTTGTGTCGTAAATTTTCAATTTTATGTTTCACTTGTTTTTGTGTATGTAAGATAGTTCAAATACTTTAATTAGTAAGGATTTAAATAATAACTTATTATGAAGTATATTTACTTAGCTACATAACAAATTACGTACAGCGTTATTTATCACTTTATTTCACGCCATATTCGTCGACCTCAATAAAGTCGTTTCTCTTACGTAAATTGTCTATGATTTACAACCCAACGGGGTAGCGGGCATGATACCGCATCATTGATATATGTATAATACTTTACTCGGGGAATAAAACCCGGGACCAATATAACCACTTGAATTTAAATTTATTGATTTTTCATGATGTACGCAAAACTTGCTTATACTCTAAGAGAAAACAGTGGGGCAAACGGGATTGTTATACACTAAAGTCGATGATATGTGGCTGGCACGAAACACCGATCGCTTACTTGTCTATAAAAAATGATGTTAATAGACAGAAAAGTAAGATCGCTCTATACAAAATCGCCTCATTTCCCGTAAGTCGAACATTGACACAGCGCGTTAATTAAAACAATTAAGTGTACCACTTGTACACTTCCCACGACACTAACGACACGCGCGGCTGCGCTTGCACGAACGCAATAGCATTATGTAATTTAATTTAGAACTTACGATACTCCTATACTGATTGATAATATCAGTGATATGAATTCTTACTAACAAGTTACAATATTGATTGCGTTTGGTGTCGTCCGTGGTAACACAATCCATTTATTCATAATTGTCTACTTAAGATATGAATTATACAAGATCCTTACAAAAGTTATCATATCATAGTTTTGGATAACAAAATACAAGCTGAATTAATATTTTATTGTTTAATGTAGAGAACAACTGTACTTCTTAATATTTTATTTGACTTTACTAAACAAAAGTCAAATAAAATATGAACCACGGGAAGTATCTTCTGAACGAATTTTATGAATTTTTTATTATAAAATCTTTCTTAAAAATACTTAAAATATAAAAACCTTTTAAAGCCCACAACGTGTTTTCAGATCGTCACATCAATCTAAAGATGTCAAGCGCACTTTCTCCGGAATCGTAAAAACGTGATTCGAATAAGCCCGATCCAATTTTCTCTTGGTCAGTACCATCCGGTATGCTTTTTATATAATGTGCTATATCACCTGTTTAGGTTGTATCCTAGATTACTAACGTCTAGGTTATTTGATACATTTATAAATTGAATTTTAGACCCAGAAGCGAAGTTCCTTCAAGTGTATAGTCCGGACAATAATATTATAAAACGCAGCAATTTTTCTCAATACTGAAAATAATAACTGGATTTGGCAGGGTAAATTTCCCAAACGTTACTCTGAATTACGTTGACACACACCTATACACGCGCTAGTTATATGTATATTAATATGGTACATATTAATATACATATAACATATATGGTTAATACTGATGTTACATATAGTATGACGATGTTATATATATTATGATGTATAATCATATCTTTAAATATGAATATACATGAATTTGTTAAAACCTCTTTTGTGAAATAAATTCATTAGAACCTCTTTTTGGTTAAATGAATTGATTAGAAGCATTTTTGAATAATTTTCGATAGCTTTTGTTATTTCTGTGGTAAGTGGCCATTCTGGGTCCGATTGGCAAACGAGATAAACGTAAGTGTTATTCCTTGATTGCACTATAAAATTATTATTAAACAATTACTTTTGGTAAATATAACTGTTATGACAATGATTACTGTGTTTGTTGGTGGATATTGCTTATTATATATGTATTATAATCCTGACAATAGATAATTAAGCATAATAGATAATGATGCAATGATATATATAAGTACTAAATAGTTGATTAATATAGAGAATAGTACAGCTATTAGACAAAATATATGTAACGCTAACACGCTCATACACACCAGCATTCATAAATAAACACACACATATACTCATTTATTAGGCATCTCGGAAAAGACTGGACAGCGACAACCGGAAATATCCTGGTGTAGGTTCAGCGTCCGCCTTATTTTTTAACTTTCAATTTTTTTTTCTCATTTTTTACTAGTTCTATCAATTGCAATCGTTTAGATGTACAGCGATAGATAGGGTTGCCACAAATAATGTAGATTATCTTTAAGATGTTGCGTCAAAACATTTGAACCAAACCTCTTATTACAAAGTATTACCTCAGATTAAATAGACGTATTACGGTAAGAAATTCTCACAGCACTTCCCTATTCAGATTATATAATTTGTTAGCCAAGTTTTCAAAAGTATATACTAATCATTTAATATTTTAACTGTGAGATTTTTATACAACATGCATAACAGTTAATCTGTATTATTGTTAGCGTATACATGACCGTGCCAGACATAAAGGGGCACCTTAAAATCCTTATTCCGTACAGGGAAATGCATCTCAGGATGTCCGGTTATCAAAATGTATCTATCAAAGAACACTACCGTTCGATCCTTGTAATATTAGTAAGTCGTATCTCCAACATAGTAGCTTTAAATTACGGTGACGTGGTATGATAAGAATGGCTTAAATTTTATGTTCGCGTACTACATTCTAATACAGACAACACAAAACAATAGGTCATCTTTCACAATTTATAGTTTATAATTTGATTCATTCACACCTTCTGTAAAAGCCGGTAACTAAATTATAATGATTTCATAAAGTTCTTATTTGAATTGGTTTTTGAGTATAATTACGTATACGTAATCTGAGTACTTAAAACAGCCTTCGATTGACAAAAGGTTAAATTAATTTCCTTCTGATCTATTTAGAGGTCAAATATTATTTTCAATCAAATGTATATCGTAATGTGTATCATACATGCGATATTATAATTGAATATAATATGTTACGTGTGGACAGGGTCATACAAACATAATGTACTATTTTGCTTACTTGACAATGTATATTAAAACAAATCAGTAGGTTGACGTTTTTGACAGATTGTTAAAGATTCTTGTCATATTGGTTCGACGAGAGGAAGCTGGTTTTGCATAGCAAAAAGGTTTTTAAGACAAATATCATGTTTGAAATATTGACACTAAAATATATTAAAATATGAATCTATATATTATTCATTGCTTTATCTAATATACCTTCAAAAAATATTGATGCATATATATATATATATATATATATATAAGGTATATATATCTGTACTTTTATGTTTTTGTTGACATTAATAATATGCTGTAACGATTTGGTATTCGGACAATGAAAAGATTATTATTATTAATAGACAAGGTGTCATGTATGACCTCTATATAGCCTTCAGTCACCAGTCTCCAAAGTTACTATGCATTTCCTGATAAGTATTTTGAGAATTTTAATTAAATTTATTCAATATTACATTAAATTCGATTATTCCGGTTGACAAAACTTCCGAATGGTTTATGTCGCTACATTATTTCCTTGTCTACATTCTCTAATGGAATCTCACTGTCATAAATAAGTTTAATACAGGGAAAATCTTTAAATTGTTTCTTCCATACGTCTGTTTATTAAAATAAATGCAAACATCCGATATAATTTTAAGTTAAACATGTAATAATATTATAGACAATGGACAGAAAGTTAATGTAAAAAGTTATTCAAAATAGACAAAGTGTTATATGTCGTATACTCCGTAATAATACATACGTATACAATTCAACGTATATACGTATATATATATATATATATATAGAGACTTCTTCGTGTGTAGGTAAATCACAAAATGTATTATACGCTCGTGTTGATAGAAGCGTGATGTTCTATATCACGCTAAGGTATAGCGATCCACGCCAAAACAGATCGGGCGAACACAGTAGATCCTGTGCGCAACTGGTCAACCGTAACAGTAAAATAAAAATTGAATAAATAAATACTTAGTAAACAGTACCTTTTTATCACAGTAAGGATTTTTTAATACAATATTTTTTTGCATTCAATTCCTATAGAAACTTTCAATTAATTTCTAAATAATCAAAGCAAGTCTCCTCTTGGATGGTTTGTATCATAGTCCACTCTATAATACTTATTTGGTTACAGAGTTCAACAATGACACAATTGTGATCATCTGCACTGACCTGACATTTAGTTGTGACCTTTACGCGTAACATTAAAGACAATGTTACACATGTTTGCCCTGTTACATCACGATTCAACTATAATTTTATATAGGCATTAAAAAATTATAGCTCTTTTTAAAATTTAAATATTTCGAGCTTTTGATCATAAACTGCCGTAGCTTTATGGAATTTAGTAATATTATTATTAAGGAGTTTTATTTAAAAAAATATTTATCTTTTAAGGTAACTTTATACCGATGTAGGTATATAATTTTGATAGAAAGAAAAAAATGTGCTGGCAAGAAAACACTTGCGTAAAAAACCCCGATTCTATGTTCATTCATTTTAACTCGTTTTCTTTCATGTGTTAACAACCTAAAACAGCTTTTAATAAAATACTAGGTGACTAAATAGCGCCCTTGAAAAAATTTCATCGAGACATCGAAAAATTAGAAAGCCACTAGCATTGGCCTGAACCAACTCATCACGCGCACACGTTAACACACAGACATTTAAATACACACGCAGCCGGTTTGACCTTTCATTGGAGATTGTGAAAGTATAAAGGCGTGGACATAACAAATTTTAGCATAAAATATATTTTTGTTAAAAATTTAATATCCGTCTATTAAATATAAATAAATTAATATCATTTAAATCGGTCGAGGTATGTTGTTGAAATGTATTTTCGCATAGTAACTTCGAATAGAAACGACTAATATCTTTTTCATGTAAAAAGGTTAATACACATTATATTTAAAGTATTTAATCATTATTTTTGTATGACACGAAACACAATCTTAGTACTGAAAATTTATATGAGACTTCCGGCAATTTATAGGTTTGGTAGAGCTTTTCAAACTTTTCAAAGTTTCTCTTTCAAACTAGCATGGACTTAAAGTGATAGTTGTCGCACCAAAAGATCATTGTAACCGCTCCCGGTAACGCCATCTCAAGCCCGAATTTACAAACAAATTAATAGTATTTACTTAACATGCTGGTTTTGACATATCATTTAACTGTTTTACTGACCCATAAAGGGTTATTGCACATTGAATCATTAATTTAATGCTACGACGAAAACGTCTATACCGTTACTACTACTAAAAATTTTGTCTCAGCAAATCTTCTTGATATTAAGCTTCCAGTTTAGCCCGTAGTAGATTAAATTATAATTTACATTCCGTTTTTTATTGCTACTACTTACTGCGCTATAATATAAAAGATGCTATTAAAGTTGATATTATATTAAACGGTTTTACTCAATACAGTTTTATTTAACTAAATATCTTTCTTCCTATTAAAACGCAAACGTACCAAAAATACTTTTTTTTTATGTGAGAGGAGGCAAACGAGCAGGCGGGTCACTTCGAGTGATGTGCCAACCGCCGCCCATGGACACCTGCAACGCCAGGAGGCTTACAAGTGAGTTGCCGGCCTTTAAGGAAGAGGAACGCTATGACTTATCCAATTACTACTAAATCGTTTATTATACGATATTAAAATACAATTTGTTTGGCTGCTAATAGTCGTCGATAGTTTTCTAATAAGAACAAATCGACCGAGAATGTTTTAAAAGTAAACGTATCCGTTAGTACGTGTGACCCAGTGAGCTACAGGTTTATAAGGCGAGCCTACTTCGACGTTAATCGAGATATAGTTTTTTTATTTTGCTTAGTACAACATTTTATAGTTAAGAAGCAACTCATTATAAATTGAGGGCCTGAGTTTGTATTCATGTTATAAACCGGAGGTCCTGTTCCTGCTTATATCAAATATTATTTTTCTCAATTTTGTCACGTAGATCTTAAGACAGAAATATTGGTAGCTTTTTATTTAAAGCCGTATGTATTAGTAAACTCAGAAACACTTGAAAGGCAGAATGGTCTATTAAATGTCGGTTAAAAGATTAATTTTTATTATTATGTGTTAATATTTGTATTGTTCTATATGTATGAGACACTCTAGAAATGTTTTTAAATAGACACACAGTTGGATACCTTCGTAAGCGATATTACTTGTTATGAGTGTTTGTTACAACAGATATACCATATATTCGTTCATATATAATTTTATAACAGCAAAAACATATGTTCATGTTGTTGACCGTACGGGAAACGAACCAACTGTCTGGTTATCCGGCATGGTGACGACCTAGTCACTTATTTTATCGTAGTTTTGTATGGTTTATTTAATGTTTTTCTACAACTATGCATCCGCTTAGTAGCTGTATACATTTGTGATGCATTCACTGGAGCATCATATAAATTTACAATCGTTCTGTAGAACGTACATGATTCAAAGGAGTGGCCGTGAGTTTCTTAATAGTTCTTCACGTTTGCTCTACTACCTATTTGAAAATTGGCAGTCTGTTTTATCTATTCGATCAAAGTGTAAAAAGTGATCTTAGATATTTTTGATTTTGTTGTTTTTTTAACTAAATTCTACTAAATCCACATTCTTGCCTTTCATTATAATAAATGTTCAATATGGCAATACGCAATGCTTACATAAATTCAACTAAACTCTAACCAAATAGTTTTTCGTCATATATCGAAAGTTAATACTGACGCAATCATTTCACTTTTAAGCCAAGATGTCGTGACCAACGTGATTGTGATCCCAACTGAGATGTAATTGACTCTATTTAACGCTCAACTCTATTATTATGTTTGCTATCTAAATTTTCGTGTAGGTTTCTAGGCAAGAGGAAATAAATTTTAGTTAACAAAAACCTATGCCTATACCATTTATTATTACATTTATATTGTTTGAAAAATAAACAAAATATTTAAATTGTTTTGGTAAATCTTCCTGTAAGAGTTTGTATCATTTTATTTAATATTTTGTATTCAGTATGGGGGAAACGAGAGTGTGGTTCAGGAAGAACATCCGTTTTAACCCCTCCCTTAAGGGAGGAGTTCTAATTTTTTTTCATACGAATTTTCTGATCATTTCTACAATAATCTACACAAGGAGCAGATTTCATGCAAATTGAGGTATGTAAGATTATTAAACGCAAGTAGATAAAAATTAAGCTTTTTTTCCAAAAATCGCGTTATCAAAGCAGTTGGTTTCTTATAAATTGTAAACTTACGTAAGTTATTTATTTTCAATAACTTAAAAAAGTTATAAATTACCTAGTTAAATTTACGTATCTTGTAATAAAACAAGATCCAATTGTGTGACACCACATGACATTTAGCTGACCGTTCACCAGTTACGCAAATACTTGCCACACGCGACCTAAAGAATATGATATCAAATTGCATTGAAACAGAAATCAAGGAATTTGCATTGGGTTGTAAGAACATTTATCTTGGTTCTATGAAGATTTTTCAACCAAATGACCCGACGGACGCGAAGGACACAAACTTTTAATTTATAACCCAGCTTTACTGGTCTGTCTTTCTTGTTACTTTTACTAATTTTATTGTATGGACAAGGTGTGCCTTGCGGCTTTCTGTTTTTGATTTGACGTTTATACTGCCTGGTCATCATCATTAACAACGTGAGCTATCGTTTAGTTCCAATTCATGATTGTTCTCCTTCATCCAATACACAACATATGGATGTAATTTCATATAAAATAAAGGCGCAAGGACACAAAGAATGTCTTCATGTCTTCATGATTGGAAGAGGTGCTGTTTGAATCAATATGGAATGAAAAGCAATATTGTAAAAAATACATTCTACTAAAATTTTGTGTGTAGCGGTTCATAGCGGTAAGAATATAAATTAAATACGTACACTATTAAATACGTAACGAAAAAAGCTCTTTTTGCAAATGGCCGTTACCGTGTCATAATATATATGGCACAATATTTCGGTAACATAACAATTAATTAATGAGTGTTTCATAAGCCAATTTTAGCATTTGCATAATGACCTAACGTAATTTGGTAATTATTATGACTCAGTTTGGCGCTTTAATATTTGTAAATGTAAAAATTTAACTAAATAGATATATTTTTAAACAATTTCTCTGTGCAAAAGTCGAATATTAAATTTGGGATTAATATACGAAAATAAAACCTTATGTTATAAAATTTATGTGTGTATTTCTTAATGTTTAATTAATTATATCTTTACACCGATTTTGTGCTGTTCCGCGTTAATCTAAAATTACATATAAATACATCAAATCTCTCGAGGATAATAAAGTCCAAAACATTTCTTGACATATCGAAAAATGTTACGAGATTGATAAATAGCCAAAATTGAATTGACTATTTGTACTAATTCAAACCTCCTGGTTTTATACGTTATAAACATCGTTAAATATCGTGCTTAAAAAAATGTGGTTACCCTTTTTACTATTACCCATAATTAACTGTTAATTTAAATACGCAATTTAGTGTTGTAAAGTGGGACAAAAAATATTTATCGCGATAGTATTAATACAGTAAAGCGTTGATGTCTTTTATATAGAAGCTTTCGCGACGTGACACAGTTAAGTTTAATTATACAGAGTACGTGAAATTCATATATTTCTCCCATTTGTCTTACACTTACACTTTAGTTAATTCATTAGTTAATTATTAATCATAATGCCAGTTTGATTTTATTTTAAGGCACGGCACAATCCGTTTTACTATATGTTATTGTTAATTCTGTATTTTTATTTTAACATTTAATTTTTTTTTTTATATTTCGGGATAGAAAACTTACCTTGACATGTCGCTAAAGTAAACAAAAGCACCACCACACCCCATCGGACACAGTTAATTAGCCCCATTTCACTGCCACACATTAATAACCTAGGCTGTAGCATTTCACTATCACTAACATACTATTCTAGTACTCAACTAGTTCACAGCACTTTTTCACAAGGGTTAATTTAACAAAGCGCCATCTCATGAATGCTAAGGGTATAAGCTGAGGTGGTGCGCGGTTGATAGCCAACTATCTACTGAGCTTAGGTGCGTACGCGCAGCGATCGAGCCTCTCTCACCTTGTACGCAGAGGGTGAAAACATTTTCTGTAAAATAAATAATAGTAAATGAAAGCTTAGCTGATCTTTTATGTCGTTACAGCCCTCCGCTGAGGTCTTCGGTTAAGGATTGGTGGCAGGCTTCACAATTTGCGACCATTCTTTCCAAACTCCTGTTTTTAAATATAATATATATAATATAATATATATATAAAAATAATCTAGACATTGCTTGTTTGCTGCCTAATCTCAATATTGCAACAGAACCGGTACCGATCGGTTATGCTACACGTGAAGTATACAACAATTAGAGATGAGATATTATTAAATCATTAATTAATACTACTTATCCAAAGGTTGGCCATCTATGTCCAAGTGAACCCACTTCACTTTCAAACTCGGTCGCGAACGCGGACACGAACGTAAACACACGGAACTGTTACGCACACTTGTCTTAAAAAAATATTGAACTTTATAAAATGGCCATTGAGACTTTTAAGACACCTCCATGGCATGGTTTGTATTCTGCCAAACGAAGAAGCTTTCTGGCGATTCACTTTGTCGTTTTTTTACTATTCATTGATTTCTATATGTCTTACAATATTAAGAAACACTATTATATCCGTGGCGTTAGTTAATTTGGACATGAAGTTAACAATTAGGTCTCTCTGAATTCATTTTATTTGCAATTTTATTAACGGTAATGGATCAAATTAAAAGACTAGCTATATTTCTCCTGAAGTTAATTTGATTGGAAAATATGTTATTATACTAGTGTTGGTCTAAAATAAGTATTGCCATTAACGATGTTATTCGCTTAAATGTATATTTTGGCCTGTAACAATTGTATTTTGTTGCGTTGAACTGTTATCAACAATGTCTTGTATTTTTCGTTTGAACTTATTTTTTTACAGAACATTAATTGTTTATAGCAATTACCATATTATTTTTAATGTTTTATTCATTAAACCAATTTAAATAAATCATAGCTACTTTTTCCATACCTGCCACCCTATCCTACATATGTAAATTAAAAAATACCAGTTAGTTTAAGAAAGACAGCGCCACCTTGTAGTGGTATTTGTAACTACAAGGCAACATTTGCATGAATAGATATTAAAAAGTTAGATAAAAATTTAGATAGATGGCGCAAAACTAACAATATCGACGTTAATTTTATGTCAACTTTTTAGAAACAGCGCGCCATCTCGTGGCTTTTCTGATAACTACATGAAGCTTATTTCTCGATGGCATATAATTGTTTCAAAATCTGTCAATAGATAGCGCCACAACATGAAAAACGTATTATTATTATGTATTATTCTTTTTTTGTTACCTTTTAAGGTCTGTTTTTTCATTATATTTTTGAAGTATATTTTTTTTTAAATACGAATTGACTTGGTTTATGGACATTACAACATTGAGACATGGTTCCAATTTGCATGGGTATTTTCAATTTATTCAATTATAAAAACAAACTACTTTTACGCCTACGCACATTTTCAATTCGAGAGTAACTAACGAAATATAAACACTATAAACATTTAATTATATAATTATTTTATTACAAAACCAATTTACAATGGGCGATTCCACGGCTTTCGAATTTCGATTAATCATGATTCATGACAAAAAGGAAATGTGTTGAATACCACGACATATCGACCTACCTGATTTTTGTTTTTGTCTGAATATACCACATTTGTACATTTAAACTGATAACTTTAAATTTCTATAGGAAATTAAATAGCCTATTAAAGGTTTTATGTTACACAGCGCCAGCGAGCAGGTGAGAGTAAAGGGTTAACCTTAGCCCATAGACATCCTAAACGGCTTAAGTTTTACGGGTGTGTAGCCGACCTTTAAAGCTATTACATATACCACATTGGATTGGATTTAAGAATTACAAAAAAGTAGACCTACATCCTAAATTCGTTATCAAACCGGATTTTAGTGAAATGGCGTCTTTATCACTTAACAACAAGTCGTATTATTACTATGCGCAAATATTTAGGTAAATGTTTTTAGCACTTGAAAATAGGATTTATGTATTTTTATACAATTTTGCGATTTATACTGAAAAGTATTTATAATCGTGTTATTAATTATTTGTTCCCAACCGATTGTGAAACCAAGATGGCGGATACTGCTTCTTCGGCATTTGTAATACTGTGGATAGGACGCTGTTACGTACTGACGAACTAAGTGGGATAGGTACATTATGCGTTTGGCCCCTAGGCGCAATTACCTATTTTGGTCTTCTAAATTGCTGGCAATACTGTGGTCAGCCTGGCTCCTTTTATTTCTAGTCTACTTTCCTTATGTGAAGTAGTTTTGTTCTAACTTAAATTCAAAATGTCTCTTATATATAATATCTTTATAAAATATTCATACATACATTCAATGTCAGTAATTTTTCTACAGATCAAAGGCTTTGTTTAGATACCTGAGTCCTTTCGATGTTACACCCAGAACGATCCCTTAGCGTTTTTAAAATGGCTTAGGGTTATTTGTTTGACCTTATGTTATATTCTTGCAAAATTATTGAGCCTTTGTACCAGTTACTTGCTGAACCTCTGTTTTGTTAATGTTAATTTTAAAAGTCCAAAGTCCATTACGTTAAACCTTGATTAATCACTACTCAGTACCTTATTCAAAGCTGAAAGGTATTTTAACCGTCATATGAAGATTGAACAATGATGTCATTAGCGCTCGCATGACAAGTCTCAGATTACAGACGCTCAGGATTTATAAAATTACATCGCGCTAATTTTAGCCTTTATAACAGCTGATAAAAAAATTTAAACAGATTTCGTTCAATATTTAGAGCTATATGAAATCATAATTTTGTGTTGAAGTTAGCTAAGTGATCGCGAGCGTTGGAAAATATTAAAATAATCATTCTAACTGATTCATAAACGCAGAACACAATTTGTCGTAATAAGTTCTGGCAACTTCTAAAACTCGCACTATTAAAAAGAAATCAAATATCATAGACAAACAAGTTTCTAGAAATACAATACGACTTTAATGTATCAGTTCGATTATTAATAAATTGTTTTAGGGATTTTCTATAGTATAAAAGGCAATAACTTATCATCTATACTCACTGATTAGTATATTAATATGTTACTTAAAGACGATGTTATATAATGTATAATCCACATCTTTAATTGTTATGGTTGTACACGAATTTGTTAAAAGCTCTTTGGAAAAATAAATAATATATACCTCTTTTAACTAAATTACTTTATTATAGTTTTCTTGAATAACGTTTGATGGTTCCGTCATGCCGATTTGCGAACAAGACAGACGTAAGTGTTATTCCTTGATGATACTTTTGTAAAATTATGATATAACTATATTTTGCTGAATATTGCATATACTCGTATGATAATTCTGACAATATAACATTAAAAAATAATATAATGATGCAATAAGAAATATAAGCACTTTATAGTAAATTCAATATAAACAAAACATTACAACTAAACAACACACGCTTATCTTCATTTATTGATATTTTTATAAGTGAGATTTTGAAATCTGGCTATCACACAGCTCCGAATTAGGCTATATTCTTTTTAAACTTCCAGAATAATCAGGAGCTCAATAAGTAGCTTTAAGATCAAAGTATTATTCCTAGTATTATTCCAAAAACAAATCAATCTGTAATTTAACTTTTTACACTAATATAGTTAGTTATGTGTTGCATAATCATAATTTTTATTGTTATAAAAATAGATAATTAACGGAATCACGGACACAATCTAGAACCGCCATAGAATACATTAAAAAAAACTTTCGAAGTTTGAATATTCCATTCCACCACTTTATCGTATTACGAAGGAGTCTTTAGTCCATTCATCGCATATTTATACAGTAGGTAGGGATTGCTACCAAAATTACTAAACACGTTAGCTTTAATAATTCAATGCCTAAGGCGAGACGAAGGCGTTCGAAAAAATCCTTCCGCTAAGAATTTAGGAGTGTCTGCTGAGACGAAATCCGACTTGCTCGTTATAAATTTTGTGAAGATAACAATATGTGCGTGTGGGAGTGTGGTATAGCGCTGACGACTATAGTTACAGCACGCAATACGCTAACAAGCGCGCGAGGGAGACAGATGATTCGATCGTAGAGCGTTGTCCCATTTTAGCCTCTAGCAACATGGCGCGCTGACTCGCGCGCAGGCTCGAATCGTATCGCCTGCCCACTCAAGGTTCGCTGACTGCCGTTCTTTTGTTTTTAATGTTGCCATTAAAAGAAATTTTCATCCGGTAACTGTCACATTTTGTGTGTTCTTATTATGATGGTTAAGGTGCGACTGTATAATAAGTAAGATACACATGTGATTTTTTATATTTATTTATCAAAACGAGAAAGAAAAAGAATTAACTGATTAGATTTTTACATGTAAACGTAAATTAAGTAAATAAGTTAACTTTGAATTGCCAATTATCTAAATTGATATAAATGTACATTGTGATAGCCTAAATTTACTAGCTCCTGTCCATAAACTCCCTAAAATATAAATAACACTTATTTTATATATTTATAAAAGTTACATCAAGACGGGTGATATATGACGGCCAACGCCCTCCCGCCCTGCCGTTACGCCCATACTATATAATCTCGTAACAATTTTTCAAAATATGAAGCGCGTATTATAAAATTTATTTACTGGCAACCCCGAACCGCAGACGAAAACAGCGTCAAGCCGAGGACCTGCTCAAACCGAACGTCTGCATACCGATCGTTGGTTTTTTATATGCGCATGTCGGTGCACGGCCTATCCGCCGCTGTGTGCGTGCCGTTATCTTGTGTGGGTGCCAGTTCGTTCTCGCGCGCGTCGCAGCATTGTTGTTTGCAGTAGACTCGTGGAAGTTGACCGGTTGGTATATACGTATCACGCTCGACCAAAACTACCGGTGATAAACAAAATAATGAGTGTACATTACGTGCATCGCGAGTGCAAGCTACAACAGTGTGTGATAACAAGAATGTAACGTGCGTGTAGTGTTAAACGGTGTGGAGTTTTGAACGTGTTTTTTTGGGTGTTCGCGTCAACGCCATGACCATCGTGTTTAGGTATGTGCCAGATTAATTATGGCCCATTCGTGGGGTCGGTGGCCCAACGGATTTAGTGGTCACTCGAATTATTCATTGTAATTAGTGTCGAGCACTGTGGTCGGATTTCCTCATGCAAAGTTTGTATGCAATTGACGCCTTGACTTGTTGTTATCGGGCCTGTAGAAGTGTGTCGTGTAATTTATAATGTAATTAAATACTTTATCGCCTCCGGTGAGGCGTTCCAAACGCGTGAAGCGTGAACTTTGCATTTATATTTGCTTTGCCTGCTAATTCTCAGCTAGACACTTGATACCTACCATGTCATTCTAGGAATGAGTTAGATAAATGTACCTCTTATAACAAGAATATGGACCACACCTTAAATACAACATAACCTCTTCATAGAGCTTGCTAGGTTCAGTAGAAGGTACTTTGAAACTTACATGTGCTTCAGGGGCTAATAAACTATTTATAGTCCAAATGCAATAATGACTTAAATAATTCTTTTGTTTGACTATTATTCTGGTAAATTCTACAAGGTACCTATGATTCTATAGCTTCACTTGAAATACTTTGTCTTTTCAATACGTAGAAAACGTCCGAAAAATCCTGTGAATAGAGTAAATTCTTTCATATATCATGTGTAACTCATATATCACGACTAATAAATTAGGTACATGCTATTATAACTTCTAGTTGTTACAAAGTTTTCCCGAGTTGATATTATAAATAAAGTAATATATTTTATAATTCGATTAATACACCATATTTGATAAAAGTGGATAAGACAGTTTACATTATTAAAAAACCACGTGCCATCTGCCGACGGCAAATGAAAGTTAGCCTTGTGATAAATCATTCGAATATAGCAAATATCTACATTAATATAGTAAATACTGTATAAACGTACGTATTGTAATATAATTTAGTCATTTGCTTTTAAATTTATTTATCTGTTTTATCATAAATTTTGGCATCCTAAAATAATACAAATAATATTCATAATATTTTAAACAATTATTAATTCCGCAAAAGACTTATGTCTTCTTAGACTAATTTATACGTCTTTAAATGTAATATGTTGTTATTTATTGAAATTGCACTACCCATTAAATTTATCTAGTACCTCTTTGACGTATATAACGTTTCCTACAACAATATCATATAATTCAATAATATTATTATATTGTAACTAAAATACATCACCTTTCGTTGCATGTCAAAGTGGGTAATAAATTCTAAGTATAAAATTGCATCGCAAAATAATTTGTGTCAATAAATTGATTAAATACGCACATTTATAGTTCCAGATACCGCGACATATGTTATATGTAATTAAAATAATTATTCCCATAATTATGTATATGATACGTATTAGGGCATGACAAAAACTTTTAATGTTGTTTGAAAACTACAGCCGTTTCTACTTAAATGGCAACACTGACGTTTCTGCTAAATTCCTAATGAATGTCAGAACATCACTTTGAATTACATACAAATGACATCCAGAGTTAACTGTCGATAATTTTAATAGCATTAATATTTTTTTGTTTGCGTCGATTAAATAAAATAACAAATGTGATAATTTACACCTGCTTCGTAAAAACTGGGAATCACCTTAACTTACGACAACACACATGCTTTTTAATAATCTTATGTAAGTTGTAGATAAAGAATCTAGATGAAAAAGGCCTTTATAGTTTTAATATTGGAACTCAGGTTTATATAATCTAGGTTATTCTAAATGCTTTTTGCTTTATATTCTATTTTGTCTATAAAAATATCCAAGGATTTACAAAAAGATTTTAAAATACTTGTTGCATTTGAAAGAAATTATTGATTATTAAAATAGATCAAATTTAAGAAATCTTTTTACTAAATGAAAACTGTCATAAATAAATAAGTTTAATCATATATTTAATACGTTTTCTTGATAAAACTGACAGCTAATAATTTTTAAAAGGACCTTTAAAGTCCATTGTTAAGATGCGACAAAAACTCGAGATTAACATAAAAATTTTCAAAATGGCGAGAGATCTTTGCCCACACATTTTTGGAACCAGACTGTTAAAAGTGCATAATTTATAACGCCTCCATTCTTTTGTAAGGAAACAAATATATTTCTTTTTATGGATCGTGTTAAAATTTTATACATAAAATATGTATAGAAAGAGGGTTTATATTTAAATAGAGAAACTATTTTCTTAGTTCGACATCAAAGTTTCGTTATTGTCTTCTTATCTCGAAGTTTTCATGTTTGAAAACGAATAAATTTGCTTGCTCTATACGCCTATAACAAATACTCAAATGCTTTTAAAGTGTGATCTTGTTACGAAACGTCTTTAAAAAATTGTGTAAGTTAAGAATATTTTTATTATTTTAAACGCCGGCAAGACAAGACTGATAATTTACAATAGTTCTATAATTGAAAAACTAACGTAAAACTGATGATATTATAGAATTGTGCTTCAATAGCACACAAAATATCCATAATTCAATTCTTATAACACATCGGCCATTCAATGTATTTATTCTAAGAAAACTCTAAGAATTCTAGAAACCGCCTACTTTATAATATACCTACTTAATTAAAACGATAAGGTTTGTTTCATGTTATTTCCTATTTAATGTTACATTAACATTAACATTTCTACAGAAAAATACATAATGCTGACGTGCTTTTCACCTATTGATTTCGTATAGACGTTCTAGTCTGATCCATATAGTTTAAAATTGCTATACCAGCGCACACCTGTTATAATCCTTGCCTACGGCTATGTATGAAACTTTTAAGACAAAGGAGTCGAGGTCTGTAACTAGTTTAAAACGCGTGCGGCCACGCTGAGAACCCTCGCGAGAGTTGGGAATTTTAATGTGTTCGTGTTGTTCTGTGCGCACACGCAGCATACGGAATTACTGTGACGTGCCGGGTTAACTCATAACTAGTATACTATTTGTATTAGATTTTTGTCGTCAATCTTAATGTCCATATGATACATATAGGATAGTTTGATATTGCGTGGTGAAACATCTAAATTCAAAATACTGATTTTTAAGATAGTAATTAGCTGATGTAGTTTCTATACATAAATGGGAATAGTTTTTAACTTGAGATTTAAGTGAAATAAAGACTGAATGGTCGCTAACTTAGCTATTAATAATAGTTAAACTGCTTCTGATATAAATTTGTTTATATTATTTCTAAACTAAAAATTCAGTTATTTAGATTATTAATAAGTTTTGAGCAACAACACTGATGCAAGTAATAACAAGACTGACAACTACCGTTCATTATATTTCATAGCAATAGAGGGTTTGGCATATAGAACACGTGGTCCCATCTATAATACATTTGAAGACATTTTCGGAATTATAAATGAATATGGATTTCTAGTATTTGAGTTAAATTGTTTTGTGCGTCGTGATTATTCTAATGGTATTTAATTTATTACATTGTAAATATATAACAATTATTCATATATTTCGTATTTTTTTTATAAAAGTCGGTACGCTGAATTGATTGTTTGATTAAATATTAAAAATTATAAAATGGAATTTAATATGTATAATTGCTAACAAGATATTGTTAATCTATGTAATACAAAATCAACTTGGATAAGATAAAGTTAATCCGGGGTTATTTCGATAACAAATCAATTACAAATAAATGATAAATTTAAAATTCAAATGTATTGTACAACACATTATATATAATAAATTACACAACTATACAAAACTTGGTTGTATTCCTTTTATTAAGACAATTAAAAATATATAACAATTTTGGGAAATTATGTCAAGAAGCCTTTAACACTGCCAAGCTGACTTTGAGTCGGTATAAGTTTGCTATTTAATTATGTAACTTAACATATTTATTCAAAAGCTTAAATCACGTTGATTAAAAAATGATTGAATCGAAAATCGGATCACACAAATAATATGACTTAGGGCCTTACAAGAAGATGCATACCGATCCTTAAAAGGCCGGCAATGCAATCACACTGCCAGGTCTTTCAATAAAAAGCATATCAATTCTTAAAAGGCTGGCAATGCAATCACACTGCCAGGTCTTTCGAGAAAAAGCATACCAATTCCTAAAAGGTCGGCAAGGCACTCACGCGCCCCCGGCCTGTGATGTACCTATTCCATAAAAAACATCCAAAATGTTATAAAATTATTATTTTTATATTTGTAATCAGAGACTTTCAAATAGTTCTCAAACAAGTTAAGCAAAAATTTATATTTTTGTTATTACAGTACGACATAGTACAGCCGGACCTTGAATGTCGTTATATCTGAATTCTACTGTATCAATCGTAGTCTCTGATTTGAAGAAAGGATGTCATATGGTTTTCTTTCCGCCGACGGAAGTCGAAAGTCGGAAGTTAGATTTACTCAATCGTAGCCTCTATGATCCCTTTATCTCATCTCTTTTTCATTAAGTTGATTTGTATTTGGCAGCTGTGACATAGGTAGTAAGAAAATATACCATTGCAACGGAAAGTAGATAGGTGCAATCTTAAATAAAAATGTTATTTTTTGTGATTCATAAAAAAATCAATTTCACCTTTTTATGAAACCTTATTATAATTGTCTATTAATAAACAATACAAATACAAATTGGACTAAAGCAATTGCATTGATTTAGTGTACTCGATAACTAGAGCTATTGATTTAAACCAACCTATATTGTAATAATGATACAACACATGCTATAATTATTAATAACCTTGCTAAAAATAGATGCCGTTCCTGGAATATCCAGAGGGTAAAAAAGTGGGGGTATTTATTATATACCTTATTCCATTACATTACAGTTGAAATTAGATTGTAAATTTCAGATGAGGATTTCCCAATGTGACCTTTGTTTTTTGACATGAAAGCGAATAATATAACTTTGTTTCTAATAAAAAAAAACGCCGCCTACATTACTCAGTTGCTTTAAATGTGTTCCGTCAATCCGTCATCAAAGCAGAACTGAAATTCTTTCATACCAGAATCTAAGAAGAGAGCGTAAAAATATCTGAAAGACTGGTACACTCACGAGCCCTCTGGCAGTGCGGACGGCGATAACACCTTTACGGTGTATCTCTTGCGCCTTGTTGGCTCCCTATTCCATAAACAACTCACAATGTCTATTAATTCAATAGAAATATGACCCCATGTCCCAACAATGTTTACTTATTATGATAAATAATTTTACTTTCACTCCATTAATATAGATTTGATTATAAACAAACGTACAATATGTATAAAACATTGATTTATTGTCTTTTTCACATTTGTTTTTACTTATTAAGAAATGTGAATGTGATTTTCTAAAATGTGCGATAAATACTGCAAAGTCTCACCTCATTCATACTCAAGATAAAATGTATGTTGGCTATCTGTAAAGCGGATGGAAGTGTGTCCATTGCTTTTTGGGACGATTTTATAACAGGCACTCAGCCGGTTATTGATACGCGGTTAAAAACTTGACCGGAACACGCACTTAATTATATTTCACAATTAATTCCTTTTTTGTTCGCTTATCGAATTATTTGTATAAAAAATTAAAATGTTAGTTTTTACAATACGTAATTTATTTAATCCAAAGAATCTTAACTAAGGATGTATGCGGAAAATAAAATAATTGAACTTATTTTTTTCTTAAACATCCAATAATATAAAAAAGAAAATATTATTATGTTATTCTAAATGTTATATAGTTAAATTAATTGCTTCTTTATACCTCTAGCATATAGATCGTCCCGTTGAGAGTCCCAATCATAAATGCAAATGTTAAATATTTTATAAATACCCTTTTTCATTTTATTGTCTATTAAATGTCCACTAACCATTATGTTACGGAACTTCAAATATAAAATTAAGGACCATAGATTACCGATAATTGTTAAATAACTGTTAACGTATTTTACTCTATTAAACAAAAAAATATTTTAAGTATTTTAAGATGTTAAACAATAGGCTAAGATCCGTTAGGAGCAGGTAGAAGTTTCATCGCAACATAAAGTACAGAATAGCAGGGATGACCTGACATTTGTATACTATTGACGAATTGGTTCATTTAACTTTATTCATGGATCACATGAGTATAATAATTTTCAATTATTCCGGATTATTGGAAATTTTCTGTTCAGTACAATAAGTTTCATATTGTAATAGCACCAGATTTCACATCGAAAAATGATGCTTAATTTGGCGCCAAGACTTAACAGATGCAAATTCAGATCTTATGCACACATGATCTTATGACAGATAATGATCAGTTTAAATACCCAAAAATGTGTACCATAAATACGCGCTCGTTCGGCATTTATTTAAATGTAAATTAGTATTCTGTGCCTGACATATGTCAATTTTTGTGTCTGAAAATTGTTTTCGTTACGATTTCTTACCTGGATTAACATTCATATAAAATTAGATGATATTAGGCTTTAAACCGTAGTGTTTTTGCTCAGTTAAGTACATCACAGATCATCAGAAATTGTTTATACGCTTCTGTTTATCTATGAATTAGTAAAGGTTTTTTATAATGACAATTTTACAAAAAACATTTACAGATGCAAGGATTTGATTTTTGATTAAATTTTCCCGCGTTTTGCAGTGAGTGAGATTGTCGGAGCCTATTAATTTCCACGCCCTGTGTTCTTCCTGTGCCATTTCACCTCCCATTTTCCCTTCCCTCCTTTGTACTCATTCCGTTCGTTGAGTATCCAGCAGGCCTCCTGTCGGTTGGGCGGCCATTCTCACTTATGCTTATTTGGAGTGATCCGCCCGTTCACCGATCTAACAGTTAATAAATAAAACAACACACACCAAGTCGCATAAAGTTTTGATTGTGTTGTTTAGACATTGAACTATTGTTAATTATGATAAGCTTATTACACTAACCTAACAACATTATTAAAAAAGCTTAATTTGTGTATCAATTATAAATACATTTTTGTTGTTTTTTTATTAATTTTCATCATTAGTCATCGATTAACGTCACTAGTTTAATATATACACATAATTATTTTTTATTTTACATTTAAGTGTATACAGTTGCTTTTTAGTAAGCAGACGTATGAAATTGTTTTTTTTATAAATTGTGAAAAAAATAACGGTGAGTGACTTTAATTTTTTAAATACAAAATAATATCAGATAACGTAGAGTGCAATATAATTTATTATATAGTAGTAAAAACATTTTCCTTACAACCTGTATTAAAAGCTTTAAAGCCCCATTTCATTTGAGTTGTAACAATAAATACGTAAAAAAGCTTAATCAGACATTCACTAGGACTACGTTAAACTAGTAACTAGTATTTATTAAACATTGATCACATTTTATTTACGATTCATAATTCTCTCTGATGGAGACATACGTCAAAATGATACATTGCCGCGACATCTATGCCATAACCAAAAATGGAAGCTGTTTTTCTCAAGCTAATTATACTTGCATTGATTCTTCTGCTTGTCTGTCTTCATTATCCGGTACAAGTGTAAAACATAAATACATAAATAATACATTAGTTTGTTACCACTTGGGAAAAACGGCTGTATTTCAAAGATATAAGGTTCAGGTATGAATCATGCTATACAAACTTTTTGTTCTTATCATTTAGCTCCAAAATGAGAGATGGAATTATATTAAAAATATTAAATAATGACAATGTCCTTCTACTACATAACGTATGTCTTTAGATGGCATATAGACCCTTCGTTATAATCAATTTCGCCACCGGGCTTTTTCTAGAAAACCTATTAATTGTAGTTACCTGCAATTTGAACTTAAAGACAGATATTTTAATAATATATCTGTCTTTAACAATAAATTAATCAATAATCAGGAAAAGGAACTTCCTTAGAATTTGTTTTGATTGTTAGTTTAGCTTAGTTTGTACATCTAGTTATTTATTCTTATGCTGAAGTTAAAATTAGTTGAGACAATGTAAAGGAAGCCACAGATAAAAACTTGTGCTAGGATAATGAGAAGTCAGCCCGCACAATGTGCAATGTGCTAAGACAAATGTGCCGTTAAGTTTTACGAGACGCAAGCGCAGCTTCCTGCCATTAGTTTTATGATCTTCAAAATTTCTGCAAAATCCACGCTTGATAATGAGTCTCAATATTAAAGTATGATGTGCGCAATTAATACGGCTATATTCAAATGTTTAATTATAAAAAAGATAAACCGTATTTAGGTAAAAGACGCTATTAATATATATCGACGCAAATTTCTGTAAAACCAAAAAGATGATTTAAGGGAATAAAATTGAACTTCGTTACAGTAAAACAAAGTAAGGTACATAAGATGGGATATTAATGTCTGTCGCCTTAACTACTAAACTCGAAAGTAATACTTATAAGTAAATCCTATTTCACAATAAGCGTCTTTCTCGAAAACACTTGAGGCGCATTACAGAAAATTCAATTACGTCGCAAGCAATCGAGATAATTATGCAAAAAGCGACTCGATGTCTGTACGGAACATGTGGGTAGTTACAGATAATGTTAACGCTATCTTTATTCGATTCGCAGACTCATGATACGACAAAAAAGAAAACTTGAAAACATATTCGATTTTAAAATTTCAAATTGAGTGTTACTAACGGTTAATAAAAAATCTTTTCAAAATATATTTCCCTTGAAAATATTATGTGTAGATGTTCACTCATTCGTGTTTGAGTTAAGCATATATAAAATATAATTATTTCTTAGTTGTAGTACTTATAAAAAGTAATGTCTACCTTCTTTTTAAATATTGAAACTGTACACACGGCCTTATCCAAGTTCTAGCTCATTTGCATTTAAACAACCATGCGGAGCGGACGTCCTTACAAAGTAAGAAGACAAATTGGAATCTTTGTTACATTTGTGGTAGCTATAAACTTGTAAATAGATACAGGTGGTTAGCTTTTGAAATCGTTAAACGTATTATTAAAGACAGCATACTTGAAAGTTTTTTAAGCCTTATACTTCGAATAAAATTAGACATTCTTACAAAATATATATGATTATAAGGTTTTTTTTTTTTTTTTTTTTTTTTTATAGAAGAGGGGGCAAACGAGCAGGAGGCCCACCATAAAGGTGAAGTCGCCGCCCATGGACACTCAAGTGGCTGGGAGCTCATGAGTGCGTTGCCGGCCTT
The DNA here is from genome assembly GCA_951799465.1 of Leptophobia aripa. Classification (NCBI taxonomy): domain Eukaryota; kingdom Metazoa; phylum Arthropoda; class Insecta; order Lepidoptera; family Pieridae; genus Leptophobia; species Leptophobia aripa. Next base: position 3,476,193 of record OX637272.1, on the reverse strand, counting down.
TTAGGGATTTATACGCTTTTTATTGTATTAGTATAATTAGTATTTATAGTCGCTTGGTAGTTTTTATTTAAATGTTTAAAAAAATATATGTGTAATGTAAAAAAACGTCTTAAGTACCCCACTTGATGTTCAATACGAGTTTCTTTGGGTCCATAAAATGTAACGAACCGTTGAATATTACTTTATACAAGTTATGATGATTACTTACTAATGTTGGTATAGTTTTTTTATAAAGAATAATAAGTGGCTAGAACTACAGCAAATTCCATATTGCTTGACATAGCTTTATATTATATTGCCTTAACAGCAGTTTTCCAATTTTATTTTACTCTTTATTCGTCCACTTCGATTATCTTGGATATTACAATTTTGACAAATCATTCTTTTGTAATATACCTACACTCTGTACATTCATTAAATTATTAAGTAATTTATATAAAAAAGACACAAAAACTTAAAAGAAATGGTTTCGAGTATTTATCTAAATTTAAAATAAGAATCAATAACACAATACAAATATTTAACTTAAGAACACGTTTGACAACCCTAATGGGCTAGTGGAGACAAAAAGTTACTACTTGTTGCGGAATCTTCCATAAAATGTGCTGTTTAACGGAAATGTATACTTGTTAAATTCAATAAAGAAAAGCATTCAACGTATAACGCATAGTTTCACATAGTGAATCGTAAAGACAGCTATAAAGTTTCGTTCGCGTAAGAATTTGCTCACAATTCTAGATCTCATATTTTAAATGGAAAATAATTTCTTATACATTTTATATGTATTAAGACGTATACACAATTAGATGTTTTGTTATAAACTATGAAAGATGTTCTCTATACGAGAATGAATTATGAATATACCTATATGATAGTACATCTATTATATAGTATATATATTATACAATTATTATTTATCTACAATTCATTTAAATCTGTTGGTCAAGCCAATATGAGCCATATGTAAAAATAATGCGTTGCCAATAGTCTAGAATTGTTAGACATAATTTATATCGAGTATAAGTCAGCAGTATCCTTTTATAAGAAGTTTAACTGTTATATTAAAAAAAAATGAATGACATAAAAGTTTAAAGGTCAACTATTAAAGCAATCGGCTAGGATTTTATAGGATACGAGGGTACTGCAACATTATAGTATTTATTTTATACTTGCACATAGGTTAGTTAATATACAGTGTGAACGATTCAATATTCACACCTAGTCCTCCATCTACATACATCATTATACAGGTATGACATTTTGCGTTGCTAATGTGAATGAATTGCTATGTACTAGCATATATTAGGGCTCTTAATAATTTCCTGGTCTCAATATAGTACCACTAAGTCGGAGAAGCCTGTGGTAAAAACTACTTAAATAAACCATGATGAAGTGGAACTATAACTGATCTATTTTCTGCTGAAGTTAATACTTATTAAGACTAATTATTTTATTAAAAATGATTTCTTGTGATTTATAGTTTAAGTGTTTATTAAAATCACTTAATCGTCAAGTTTAATTAATATTACAAGAATATATGTGTTATTTTCGAGAATCGAATACAAAACTCGGCCTTATCATTTTTTCTTTATCGTCAACTGTTGCGAATCGGTTCTTTGTGTCATTAATTCTCTAATTAATATCCTATTCTCATATATTTACTTAAATGTGTATTATTTATTATGGTAATTATAACGATAACTCTGTGAAATTTTTGTGTGAGAAAAGCTAATTAATTTCTCGGTCATTAAACTCAGTTATTAGTTCATTGTTAGTTTGGCACCTAGGAATGTTTGACATTATACGGATTTTGAACTCAATTAAAAAACTCAGTATACGACAAAACTACTATTCTCAACTTCTTAAAATAGACTGTATCCGGTTTAAAAACATTAAATTATTTAAAATATTTTTTCTACTGAATAATCCACAACAATGTTTCATGTAAGCATGAGGAACGTAAGACAGTTTAATAGTATGTAAATACGTACAAGACCAAACATAAAAATATATTATTAGCTTCGTCTGATATAATTATGAAAAATGTGATAATGTAACAGGTAATCTGTTAAAATCGCTTTATTAAAATACTCGCGTAATTACGTCAACAAGTATTACATGTGTTACAGTTTTAATATTTAAAATTTATGTTTTATTTATAGGAAAACAATTTCATCTAACCTTCTAAGCCATCTAAAGCTTACTGTATCGAAAACTATTACAGACATGTCGAAGGAAAAATTATCGAAGGTTGTATAGTCCTCGTCGATCTATCGTGGCTTGAGCTGGTTATAATTTAAGATAGCGGCAAAGCATCGTAACTTGGTTAAGTCATTAACAAACAAACAAACGGAACATTACATAACCTACTGTTATCTGTTATAACGAGATGTGATAAGAGTTTGTTTAAAAATGTATTATAAAAATCTCAGAGAATTTAACATATTTGTCCTCTTTTATTACGTCATAACGGTAACTGGTTTGAATTTCAAGTTATTGTTAGATGTACGCAAGGATTTTCGGGTACTTCAACTTATTTTCACGACGTGTCCTTCAGGCTATCTAATGTTTGACAGTGCTCAAGCGATCTAACATGAGATACCTAATGGAAATGGGCCTTAATGCGAAGATGTTAACACGACAGGTCTTTGCTGATTACAAGTGACTTTACAGAGTGTATGGTAGCGTCTGATATAAATGTATATTAAAATGATTTTGTGATACCACCAAGACTGTTTATAATGTCTCATTGTGTCACGTGCGCATAGGCACTCATAGGTCACAACATAAGATCACCCACAATATTAATAATGACTTATGTTGAACCAAACTATACTGACTTGAAAAACTTATGAAAACTTTGATATTGGAATTTTCCTTCCCTTCGTTAAGTGTAGTCATTCGTCCATCCATACTAGTGTTTACATAAATTATTCACTGTCAATATGTTATTTTATTTCTAAGGGTTTCTGAGCGTTTGGCCGCGAGCCAAGAGACTTGAACGATACTTGACAGCCCACTTGACCTAAAATATGCTACAATGCTGGGCGAATCGCGTTAAATATACATTGTAGTTATTATTAATTATTTATTACCAATTTGGTAGTGTCCGTTATCACGGAAAGTTTCTTGCCATAGCATATATTTGGATTACGTTTTAGAGGTCGATTAAAACTTAAAGCCATTCTTGTGAAATATCTTAATGTGATTCTCTTCTTTCCAGATTATCAAGTGAACGAGAAAGTTTTCACTAAAAACCGAAGACTTATAGTGACAATAGTGCGTTAATCGGTCATGGATGACAGATAGTCAAGGGATAATGGGAGTTTGGGTGCCGGGATCTTGAAAATGCCGCATGCGCACTCAAGCTCGGCTGCGTCCTCGGGCGGCGACGATCTGGGCTCCACTGATGAGGTCAAAGTGTTCAAAGACGAGGGCGACGGAGAGGACGAGAAGAGGAGCTCGGAGAACCTGTTGGAGGAGAAGTCTAGTCTTATCGATTGGACGGAGAGTGAGGTAAGTTGGTCTATATACATGGTACAACAATGAAATGAAATGCGTGACATACATTAGATCTTTGAACCGTTCGAAATTATAATGAAATTCAAGCGTTACATACATACCTAATAATAAATATGTGTTCTGTTAGATTTATTTAATAAGTCTTTTTTTAGAATATAAATCACGTTACAGAGTTTACGTACCGATATCTTCATTACAAAACACTAAGGCAAGCTTACAGCTTTTATATTTCGTAACTGTTTATTATAGCGTGATCGACACATTCCTAGTTATTATTCGATACCAGTAATTTGTAGGTGGTCCATTTAAATGTTAAGGTACTAAATGTCGCTTTTAATTATGATTCTGCTTTCACAAACCTATACTTAAAATGCGTCACGCGGCGCTAAGCATTACCTCACAGAAGCAATAATATTTAAACAAATATAAATGTTATTGTCACATCGCAAGTGTCAGAATTGCGTGCCTAGCTTTTATTAATGTTTAGTGGTTTGTACAAGCCAGCAGGTGTCAACTCAATACCAGGTAAGATTTACAAAGGGACAATGTATGCACATCCTGTATATTTGTCAATGCACTTGTGAAAATCCCAAACAACTATAGAAATTTTGTAGCATTCACTATTCATTGTTAATCGAAATATACGCCCTCAAAGTCATTGCTTCGAAAAGACTACTGCTCAGTTCCATAGAATATCTTTATTATCTGACAATTGTCTGGCGTGAAATTTAAATCATAACAAATTGTTATAATTTAAATCTTTGTTTTTTTTTTTAATAATATTTAGAAAATATTTGCAGTGTTTGATTCGTTCTCGATCACAAAGACAAAAGCCATTGCTGGCTAATTTCTATGGTTAATGGCTAGACTATAGATAACACGCTTAAGACTGCAACGAATTTTTTAACACATACGTATTTAAATATTCATGAGTCGCGGTTATTGAACTTGGGTAAGATAAACATCGCGACTATTAAAAACTTAATGGGAATGGATAACTGGAATATGGGTTTCGGCATCTACGCTAATTAAAAATTAGAGTAACTTTCTGACGTAGGGTATATCTTTTAAATGGCATACGTTTTATATTTCCTACGTTAAAGATCTTTAATAATATTAAAAGGTTAACGCTTAATCTAAATCGATGAATGTTCCGCCTAAAAAACCTCGATGGACATTATTTGTTGTTTTGGCGGAAGTGACTTCGAGAGTCTGTCCATGACATAGAAAAAATATGATCTTGTTACACGGTCACACAAATCATTGTAATCACAAATTGCCCATAAACAAACAAACCAACCGCACGACGAAAACCAAAAAAAGCGCAGGTACATTTACAAAAATACAAAATTCGAATTCATTGTTCCCTTCTTAAAACTCTATCAAAGAATCTTACCTGCATGCAGGTATTATATTTTACCTGTGTACAACAAATCTGGGACAAAATCGAAGTATTCTATCACATATTATTCAGTCTGTTAGACAAGGATGGGCTTAGAGGAATCCAGACGCATTACAGTCACGGATCGTATAAATATTGGATTATATTTAGGTGCAATTCTGCTTTGTATGTCATAATAGCGTCGATTATCGTACGTGATGCTATTACAATGCTCTTTGTTCGAGTTTCGATTTCTTTTTGAATTACAATTCGGTAAATTGTCAGGGTTTTACGCCCGCTTGATTTTCGGAAATGTTTTTATTTGTTTGTTGTGAAGTGGCGAGGGCCTGCTTAATGTTTAAGTAAAAGAGCTCTTAATAAAGGCTCGTTTCAAAATCAGTGTATTTATTACATTCTGCAATAAAATTATTTCCTCAACGTGCCCCAACTGGAACTGATCAACTGTTAGTGTTCATAAAAGCGTAACGTTTTTTTAAAATACATTGTACAAATATTCACACCGTAATCGACAATATGTTTTCTCAATTATTAATTCAAGTCACAAACAAGTGTAATTATCGCTCAGGCGATTGTTGCATATCTTGACGATTGTCCACTCAAATATTTTTTACATGTATCGATAACTCATAAATCTAAGTGTTTTTCGCATCGTTATAAATGGCCTGATGCAAAATGTCTTGATAAAAAACCTGACAAGCGCGAAGAAACTGGTCCCCGTTGAGTTTCTTTACATTGTATAGAATCGCTCTGAAAAATCACAGTTCCACTCACTACTACTGCATCAGTTAAGGGTTACAGCCTTACCTTGTATATATTACGAAGGTGGTTATTTAACATTAAGTGCAAACACAAAATTGCCTTCTTGCAACAATGATAATATGTTAAAGATTTATCATTAACCGTTGAATCTGTAATGTGGACTGTAGTTTCACATCTGACTTATACTAATCTTATTTTGCTATTTATCGGCAATATACTTATCAAAAGGTCAGTATGATATTCGCTAATTGCAATGTTTAGCTTATGATAAAATAAATGTTCCGATAACCCCGTGTGCAAAATTTTTATCAGGTGTTAAAATATCACTTATTAAATGGTATTTAAACATTTATCGCTTTCGAGGCGCGAAATATTAGTGTTTTAACACATAAGAATCGTGGTAATGCATTAAGAATTGATAAAAAACATTTATATGAATAAAAATGTATGGTTTTCTCAAAATATAAGAAATTTTATTAAATATTTTTCAATTGCATATCAGTATTTGGTTATGCTTAATTATGACCGTATTTGCTATAAACTGAAGTTAAAAATCCCCTCGAATGCATGCGCTGGCGCAGCGAGGCTAAATTTAGCGAACAACGATCTCTTGTGCTGCCATCCGCTTCCGTTCATCTCATTCGTTTCATTTAGGATCTTCTTACGTCCGCCATTTTTATTGTTGACTTCAATCTTTTGATATAGACAAGGAATACTAAACAAAAGATTTTTTTGAGCCCATGCTAGTAGGTAGTTTAGATTAAAAAAAAACTAAATTATACTATGGCTTAAATAGGCAACGAAACTAGAGAGTTCAGTCTGTCCTTTTTAATCATTCTTATAATAAGGTTGTTTTACAACAAGTGTTGAATTACGTACATATTTTCTATATATTCGCTTTTATCACCTTATTGTCTGTATGTATTATAGCATTATAAATAGTTACTTGTAGCTAATTAGCATGACAATAAAGTTCATACCGTGAAGGTCCGTGAAAATGATCAGTTATTAATTTCTCAGACCATATTTGGTTGCGCGTGGGCACGACGTATCTAATTGTTAGCTATAGCGAGGTGTAGGATGCCTGGTCTAGGTTTTGCTGTGACTTAGGAAACTGGATGAGGCCATATTTCTTATGTAAATAATATTTATTTAAAATACAATTTCTACACGTCTATTATATTACGTTGTACTATTTTTAGATTACTATAGAACGACAAAAAATATATATAAGAGTTTTTAAACAAATCAGTATTGTTCATTTGTTTAACCGTACAAGACATGTCTTTTTTGTCATAAGATAGTTAAACGCGCACAGAAATCTTAACAACGCATGTCCCAAATTGAACCTCTAATGAGTTTACAAAAAAGAAAGAAAAAAAATCGTGACAGCACCATCCAGAGCGTTTAATTCCGAGCCCCACCTTCACGAATGCATTTAGTACGCGAGTTAAGTGCATTAATGCACAGTCATTTGTTTATAGCTACGTTCAAATTTAATATGGATCGCACAGGTGACGCAATTGTTATATTAAAAAAATATTTTTTACGAAACGTAGATCCACTCTTTGACTTGCCATTTTGTGAAATAAACAAAATTTATTGTTAAATTATTTCATATATTATACACAATCATTGATAAGATTATATTTGTGAAATGCATTTTTGTTACATATAATAAATTGTAACTAATTTTCATAGATTAAAGATTATTGTAAACATAGTCCATGCAGGCTGTGCATTTGTAAGCAGTCGTGTGTTGTTTATGACTTGTCCTTCCGTTTCTATGCACTGCACTGCATTCTGATTATAAACATTTGTCTACAAATAAAATAGAATTTTGATAGTTGAACAAAATTGTCTTTAGTATGAGTGAAGGTACATAAATGTGTTCTCATACTGTAAATTTAAATAAACAACACATTAATATTTTTAATACATTTAATGAACTGATAAAATAGCTATTCATTGAAAAAAATATGTAAAATAATTCAAGCTATTGCTACTCACTAGATTTTGATTATTTTTCATTTAGCTTTATAAATATAATCAAAACAAGTCAAACACTATGATATCAGTCCGCATTCACACAGGTGCATTACTTCTATAGCTGTAAGTTGCAGGTGATATGTTTTTCAAATGCTATTGTTGGAAATCAGTACTAGCGTGTTATCAAAGAATCAATAATGCCCGTGTGATAATGATACCTTATCAAGGGAATGTACATGATGACTACACATCTGCGCATGCGCTCCGGACGCTGTCTTAGTGTTTAGGCATCTAAATTAAATAAACATTCTTAAATAATTGCACTCTATTTCAAGGTTTCATAACATGCATTTTTTGTAAGAAATCTTAAAAAAAGACATTATGAATGAATCTTAAGGTACGCGGATGTAATCGCAACGGTACTGGCATTAAATGGCGCTAAATACTAGCAACTTTTTTTTAATTCTTCAAAGCGTTCGAATCGTTCGACGGCCAGCAAATCAAACTGTCTGATAAATCACTGGCTGATGCAGTCTGTGCATAGCTTTATATAAATCTTTTTAATCTGTGCATTTGAGCTTAGTTGCCTCGTAAAGATTGGTTTATTGTTCAGTTCGATTTTTAAATGTAAATAGCTAAAAAGTAAAAATAGTTTATGGCTCGCTCTTTGACGGGATGACTGTCTTTGAAAATTTTTATTCTGATATTCGTGTTTCAATTTATCGAAATTAAAATCTAAGTAAATTAATCCGGCAGATATGTTTGAAAATCTTATTCAATGCGGCTCTTTTTAAGTTACTATGAGAATTATAAAAATAAAATATTTAATATGGAAACACGACGAATTGGCTTTGTGTCAAGATCGCGAACTTGGTTGTCAATTTTCTAAAAAAAAAGAACTAGTACCCGTCTCGTTTAAATAGACGAAATTAAATCAGTCTGTTTTCACTAAATAAAAGCCAATTCACAGATTAAACGTTAAAATCGTTAATCCGATAATTACAAGTAGAATAGATAGTAAAATTGGAACAGTTTATTTACACTGGACATACGTTTATTAGTAGATATCGTAGATTGTGGAATGCACGTTTCGAATTTATCGCACATTAAGTATATTATGTAGTGGTTCTACGTTAATTACTTCTAGATTTTATTAAAACACAGTGTAAACTCTATGTAACGACACTGACGGGACTGTGCATTTTTTAGCCTCATTAGATGGAGATGGAGATTACAATGTATTTCATTTGTATCTTTTTAAGTTCCAAATTGAGTCCCAACCTGAGTACTAGGATCTTTTTAGACTTTTCTTTCAAAAATAATGTGCCTGTCAAATGCAATATAAAAACCGGCGTAGCCAATAATTGCGAACTGGTAATATGAACCAGGCAGGCGTATTGAAAAGTAGTGAATGACCGAGTACCAGGCTAACACGAGTTCCAGGAGTTAGCCGGTGTCGTCTTACGCATAAATCGTTCCCGCTCGTCAATTACGCGATCTATTTCTGTGCGTTTAATTGCTTTGCCCATGCGCAGCCAACGGGGAGTTTTTCCAAACGATGAGTTATTTGGGACACATTTTATAGTCGTCGCCATATTTTATTAACGTCTGACTTTAAATAGACAAGTTTTTATTATTATTGACATATGAGAAATATCATAACTTAGTGACATTTTTATGATTCAATGATTTTTAAAAAAAACGTATTATCTTTTGTCTATACAGAGCGTTTGATTCCCGGTAATATAATATTTATTTAAAGATGGTATATTAGTATATGTAGTTTATTACTTGTATTAGCATACAAGCTATAAATTACCTTGGGACTACGTAAACTAAACAAATAACATCATAATTGTGAACTGTTTTTTTTATTTGTACAATTACAACTTCATTTGCAATGTTATAACAAATTAACTAATAAAGAGCGAGACAAATGTCATTCGAACTTCAACTACTCAAAGTTCTGATTTCAAACATGGCTGACTCAGTCTTGAACAAATGTTATCACTCATTCGTGTTTGTTTTACTATATCATTCTTTAGGGAATGCGGTGTCCGGTTCGTGTGAGATATGTGTAGGAACAAAGGTGGTAAAAACAAAGTTCTTTATAAATTGGTCAGATATTTTTGTAATCTTACCGAGCGTGTCACTTCTCAGTTCTTGCTAGGGTTACACTTCCATAACACGTTCATGTCAGATTTGGATTTTTTTCAAATCATGTTTTTAAAATGATTATGATGTTGAGTAAGGGATATTGAGACAAGTTAAATACACGTTAAAATACATTGACCTATAAACAGAATGTGAGTGATAAACTGGATATTTTTAACACAAACGCATTCATTCATTTATAAAATATCAAATAACCAGTTTATTGTTCGTATCAATTTATTGAATATTGGTTTTTATAGACTTCTTGTGAGTCGTGATACATAATGTATTTCATTATGTGTTATCTCTATAGGTTTGACTACGGTTATTACCAATAAAATACCTAAAGACGCATTATAAAAAGTGAAAAAAATTTCTTAACCCAGAGGGTTACCTAATAATTTTAACTTAACCAGGCGGTTAACTACTAATACTTCTTATGTGTTTTAACAGACCATCCCAGAATAAAAGTGGTAGCCCACTGTAACTAAAATATCGTTATTTTTTCTAGTTATAACTTATATACGCCAAACTACCAAACAACTAATTGTGACAATACGATCATCAACATATGTTATGAAACATTTCTGTGGTTTCATTTGGATACTCCTTTGAATACATTTCCAACACATTAAATCTAAACACAGTATTTTTTTTATTGAAATCAATTACTACCCATTAATCCCAACGTTTCATTACGAAATTCGTAAACATAATCTCGTAAAGCGAGATGAGATGGCCCGTTCGTATTTTAACGAGATTTTATCATAAAAACCGAGAATAAACTGATATACAACACCTGCTCCAATCGTTATGTTAATGCTGCTCATAATTTGAACTGGACGTCAAAATAATTATAAACTTTGCTCCTATCAACATTCAAACTGATATCGTTTGAACCGGTTGACCAAATGCAAAAGAAATATTTCACCGTATCAAACTCATCAAAGTATAAACCCACGCCAATTAAACGAAATAAACACGTATTTCGTATGCCATAAATCGATATCGGCGCTGAGAGAAGCAACAGTTAGAACCTTTCAAGATAGTCGTAGACTCTTAAAAACACACACACAATAAGAGACCTTGTTATGAACCCTCAAGTGTCAGAATTACGTAACGTTGGAAGCGTCAGTTACGCCCTGTCAGAACGCCCTATGTTAACGAGATGAAGCGAGAAGGAAGATATAGGTTGTAATGTGTAAAGAAGAGAAAAGATAAACAGAACTCTCGAAAAACACTTGTGAGATAACAAAGGCTGAGTTCCACGAAGACGTCCAATAATTTGTCTTTTTAATACGGACTGCCATAGCTTTTAAATAATAGGTTTTTTTCCTATCGACCTCGGTCAACTCCATTAGGTCGAGGGACTTCGGAAACTCATTACTCTTCTGTGAATTTCTTTTATGACACATTGTTTCAAATGTCCTTGCCCGAGAACAAAAAAGGGATAGAGCCTTGAACTTTTGCTTTACGGCTCTGAAAAGTACCTTTTTAACGTGGAAGAAACGTGCGGTAAAATAATCATGTGAAATTAAACACGAACTAAGCACAATAAAACGAAATGGGCATAAAAGGAACCAGTTCTGGCAGTCTATCGGTTTAGTTGTAAAAAGCCCATTCCATATAATATTACCCATTACAACTTCGTGAATCACTGTTCGGCCAATCGACGTTCAGTTTGAAAATGGAACTCGAGTTCGATTTTTAATTGTTTAAATTTGATTCGAAAACATTTTGTTACGACCGTACCTCCAAATCTAAAATGTTTATTTTTACTGAGCTTTTAACGTAAATTTACTATTAGGTTTATGTATAAATGCTTTTCCGTTTCTTCTAGCCGTCAAACACGAAAGCTGGAGAAAAGTCTTGACCACTTATAGTTTATCCAAATAACTGAAAAAATGCTGGGTTCTAATTTGAGAGACATTATGAGGGCTCTGCATTCTGATTTAGAAAGGTTCCTACATTTTTTTAACCCTTATTAACCACATACAATTATAGGGCCTTAATAACTGTGAAATTCGCTAATGGCCATGTTAGAAACGTGCCCTTGCAAGAGTGATTTTATTCATTGGCAAGTGGCAACCCGCCGGCCGGAACTTGTTAATGAGCGATTAGTTGCAACTTACCGATAATACGACTAATAGCTGGGGTTGGATCGACTTTGTGGGGATTTTATTGTGTTCTTTTTTTTAATAATTGTTGTAATGGTTCCACTGTCACATTCGCATTATTTAGAACGACACTTTGGAAATGCAATTAATATTAAAATATTTTTCACATAATAATTATTATCTTTCAGTTGATCCTTACATATCTGTTGAATTTCGATAATCTGTGATGCTGTTTTTTCACAAGCTCGACGTCTTTAATAAAACCAATTAAGTGACAATTGGTTTCTTTAATTGTTAATTTAGGTGTCTTGTGTAATACACTGACATAAGAAGACGCGGCATAAAATTATATTCACTCTTCGTTCGTAAATTAGTTTGCTAAGTCAACATTTCATTATTACAAAAAAACGTACACAGTAAGTTAAGTACACTGGACCAATATGAAACGTTTTAACGGCAGACTCAGGCAAGAAACTTGGCTTTTTTTGCTTTAAATCGGTGAAGCTTGCTTTTAAATTAAATCTAACCTAAGCTTATCTTTAATTCATTTTTAAATCTTAAACGATGTATAACGACTTTAAGCAGAATAATACAGTGAAACACAAGGTTAATTTACATTTAATTTGCTTTTTTTAATAAATTGAAGATTCTCCAAGGAATAGAACTCGGCCGTTAAATTTAAGAAGCTAACAGATTATAGTGAAATCGTCACGTATCAGGTAGAAATCAAACAGTAGGAATTCTGTGTGTAAACATGTCTGTTTGCTCAGCTACCGTATACCACACGTGTCGTCCCATCACTAGCCGAACAAATATGGCTATGACTTTGTAGGGATAGCAACGAAAGCTTCAAGGTTCATGTTTTAAATCTGGTAAAAATCTACTTCTATTTCGTGTAATCGTTCTTATACTAAATTTAATCCGTGGTCAAATGTTCGTGTGAAGAATATTGTATATTAGAATATTCACAAAAACCATTGATGTATTCGACAATCAGTGCATACTTACCTCGTTCTTATATATGCTGGTTAAATTTAAGATTACAAAAATTAACAATGCTATTTCATTGAATCTTAGATTAGATTATTACTTTAAACTTACAGTTCACGAGAATTAAGTTAATTAACAGTATAAAACAATACATAGATACAATATTCTTAAAAGTTTCACCACAATGAAATTAAGAAGCTTTTTCTACTGTTAACGTTATTATACGCTAATTATAAAAGGGATAATATATGAAAAACTAATTATTATTAGGTTGAATCACTTTTTTTCTGACCATACAACGCAAGCGCAGCGTGACTTTTATTTCCCCAGTTAGCGGACTTGTTACCTCGTGATCCCTTAACTCTTGTTAGACCTTGGACCTCCAAGAAGAAATCTCTATATTATTTAGATTTCTATTTATACACCGACTTAGGTGCAATGTATTAATACGACTGTAATTTGGTTTATTCGTCATAAATTGACCTCAATTTATTGCAATCTGCAATACTCGCGTGAAAAATACATATATACGAATTATTTTTAAATCAGTTTGAAGTTACGTATCTCGCCATTTTTTTCCGTTATACGTCCATATTTTTATAACAAATTTATGTTTAATTAGGATTCAACTTGTGAATAATGTATAATAGTAGTAAGCTTAAGAGAGGTTCTTAAAAATCTCTCACATAGTAGTAGTAGTGTTAGATTTATGTGAAGATAACCGGTGCATGCGGAACGTATCCTATCTTTTCAGATTAGGGCGAGGTAAAACAACACGCTTATATCTCTTGACCATTTAGATAAGGCTTATAAAAACAATTTTATTCGACCCTAAAATATTTAAGGTTAAACTTGTATTGAAGACTCTCGAAAGTGTTACGTTTATAATTCAAGAACAGCAGAGTCATTGGAATTGATTTTTTGGATTTTGGATTTTGGCGTTTTTGCATTCGTCTTCGTTGGGAATAGGATAATAAATGTTACAATATGATGTTAATCAATACAAAATAACAATATAATAGGCATAACACGTTACATATACAACTGACAGCTATCATTGATCCTGACAGGTCACGTTAATAACAAAACGAAAAATGTCGTATACTACTAAAGAGCAACCCACCCATTCCTGTATAGTTTATTGTTAAACAAATCTAATAAAAAATTGAACTGACTAAATTGTATTAATTTAAAAATCCTAAAACTGCATATTCATTGGTTTTTATGCAGAAAGGTTCGCCGGGTCGGCTCGTTTATAATAGATAAATAAAACAACATTGAAATCCCTTACTTGCTGAAAGAAAAATAATATTATGTTAATGTCTGTGTGTCTGTGTGAATCTTATACACGATGACACATGAGCACCAAATTTAATACATCTTAAAAAAAACATCATACATTTTGCTAAGAGTCAGGCGTTCGGGACCGTGAGAGTGTCTACCATATTGATGTTAAATAATGACAGTCAATCAATTCCGTAATATCATTTTTTTAATCATTCTGATAGGAGTCACGAAGTTATGATACGGCATCTCCGGCCTTAGATATAATTGTTATACATTTTATTACGTAATATTAACTTACCTATATTATATACTGTTTAAATATATTACTATACTATATATTTAAATAGGTAAATCTAAAGTTTATTGATGTTTTGATTAGTTTCGTTTCTATAGATTAATTAATTATTAGTACGTTGACCATGTTAAAGCATATTAAAATGATTTTTTAATGATATAAAAAGACGTTGCAATGCAATAAAATGTATACAATTTTTAATATACTACATTGAGGTCATTCGGTCATAAAATAATTTTAAATGTAGTTCCTGTCCGTGCCTGTAGCTTTTTATAAAATATTAATGAATGAATAATATTAAATTATCCTATTGAGTTCGGATGAAAGTAAAAACGCTGTCGTCGAGTTAGCTAAAAATTATATTTCAGCACGCGAGATTTAGTTTTGGTAGTTAAGTAGTTCTCATTTTTTAAAATTATTAAAAACGAAGAAACATTCTAATATGTAAATAGGTTGTTGTTGTTGTGTTTAGTTCTTGCATTGGTTTCTTTTTCGACACTGCAAAGCACTTTAAATATATGATAAAAAATAAATTAGAAATTTATATAAATAATATAAAAACACTCGCTTGACCTCGGATCTTGGCCTTAAGTCTGTTTTTTTTCTTCTCAATACTAATAATGAATTCGATTAAAGGCATACTGGATTTCGCACCGTACGAGCGAATCTACAGCCGTGAATCGATCGCTTGTAATTTAAATACGTTTACACATTTTATCCATCCATCCATTACAAAAACGCACGTTTTTTTGAAAATATTTTCAACCATTTTGCGGATAATGCTTACATATTCGCCATAATAGTATTCATAAATATTTATATTGTTGCCATATCCTCAGTTTTCCAATTCCCCGTAAGCATTTTATCTGATTGCTAGTCATGCACCCTAACGAACAGGGCTTTAAACACAGGTATATGAACAGGGACGCATTCGACACGTGAGATGCCCAATATATTTAGTCCAAGACGTATCTTGAAAATGTAAGGGGCTTTACTGGGATTTATGGAAAAACGTATTTCTAATTTATTAAAAATTACGTGTTGACTACCATCAAAACGAAAATGGAGAAATGGTAGAGAAACATAAACCAATTTCGCTACTCTAACTTGTCTTAAAACTGTAAGAACAGTTCGGCCCTGTATTGGGCATATTATATTGCTGTATTTGTTTTGCTACAACCTATTGTTATCGTTTTGGAAGTCCATAGGTTTCTCATTTCTACGTTTTCTCTGAACAGTCCTTATTTATTTTTTTTGATTCTCCAAAAAATCCACAGTGTTTGCGCCATAAACCGATTCATGATCGGTAAGAACGCTCAACTATATATATATAGCTAGTAAACCAAGATTTTTTGTAATTGTGGAAATGGAAACTAAGCTTCAGTATAAGGGACCCAAATTAATATATTTGATCGGTACAAACATAAATTTTATACATGAGCCGAATAACATTTTAATAGACTGCGAAGTGGGTTAAAATGAACGTTTTAGTTATCACTTTTAAGTTTCAAGAATTTTTAAAGCACGATTTTAAGTGTCACTCGTATCCTTGAGTTTAAACACTCAACTTTCAACCCATTAAACAAATTAAAGGTCGCAATAACTGTTTCTCGATAACTTTAAAAGCAATAGCTATTTTATATTATTTTTGGATGTTAAAATGACCTACTACAGAAAGTGGGATTAGATGTTTTGACTGTCTGTAGCTATGACGCGTGACAAAAATATCTACACATCCACATCTCATAACTATACATTGTAATACGATATAATATGCTACGTTATGTATATTCTCAACATACGAGATTGATCTGCTTGAAATAAACAGATAATAAAGAATTAACTTATTAATACCTCTCTTTAATGTAAAATAAGAAAATTTTATACAATTTACGAATTAAACTAAAAAGCCTTTAAGAGCGTTTAGGCCCTTCAAAAAAATGTGTGTTATCTTAAGCTCTGCCGGAGGGCGATTAGGCGACACGTTTTTTAAATCTCTTCCTTATCATGTCTCCTGATATCTTTCAAGCACAATATTTGGGTACTTGAGGTTGTTTTGGTTTTAATCCTGCAGTTTCTACCTGGAAAAGTAACTTTTACTTTACCTACAAAAAATATATATTTAAACCAGTGAGCGAGACTTTAAAAAATATGAGACTATTGTTTCAGATCAACGATTTACTTAAAACAAACATACAAAAATTAATTATTATATGTTTAATACACGCAAAAATAATCATATAATTATAGATGAAATGTTCTTTGAAACGGCTCAATTATTTATGATTATTCTTTGATGTACGTATACTCACCCAGAGTTTGTATGCATATTGCATATCATTCTTCTTCTTAGAGTGATTCTCCAACTAGTGGAGATTGGCATTAAACTTTCTGATTGCCTCTCTATTTTTAGTATTGCGTTGTATTCGCGTATTATTTTATACATATCTATATATTAAATTTGTCATTAAGTTTATCAATACTCAAGTTACACAGGAAAATGCTAAAATGTGTGTATTAAAAATTATTATTAGCTATTTGCGTAAAATAGCAGTTGTGAATAAAACGCGATCTTGCTCTAAAGGTTATTCTTATCTAAGAATACATCGATTTGAGTAAAATAAAACTAAAATCTCATCCGGTTTTGTCTTAAGAACCTTTTACGGGCTTAAAATCCATACATAATTTACTATTGTCAAGACTTATTTACCATGTATATATGAATAGATTTCAATAAAACGAATAATAAGTTAATAATTGGTACACATCATAAAAGCCTGAACGACGTCATCTCAGAGATATTCAAATTCAGTTTTCACGTGTAACCCTCATCTAGGGTATTTGCGAGGCACTAACATTCAATATTTGTGCTTTTTTGATAGGCTATGTATAGAACCATATAGAACTCTAGATTTACATAACCTTTTGAAGAGTTAAACTTAGAAACACAAACGGAAACAAGCATCATTTCTGCGGTGATTTATTATCGCCCCAGGTTCGAAACCGGACTAAGACTGTGCAAATTATTTTCTTAATTACCTGTTAACTTGTCTTCATGATGGATGAATTTTGGATGTTTTAAAAAATAGCTTTGTTCTAAAATCGAACCTAACGTGCATCTAGTCAATTTAATTATAGAAAAGAGCAGCCTATTACCTATGAATAATATACCTATGAATTATTATAAAAACGTACCAGTGTGTTTAAAGGTCCATAACCATGCGAACACATGTGTACATTGTATCATTTCTTAGAAAGTAGCACAACAGCCTTTTGTACGAAACAACTTTTTTTTCAGATAGTCTTAAGTCCATGTTTATTTTAGTTTTATTGTAAACTAGCCCTAACAAGGCTCGTATGCAATTCACCACATTACGCATATGTCCTTCGCATGCAGGACATTAAAACAATCGACCTACAGAACCTGTTCTATTATTTGTCGTTGCTTAGACAAACAATTTATAGCCGGGGAGCGTGTATCGTGAACTAATGAAGGGAAACGAACGGTTAACCTAACAAGCTTTTTAATACCAGTGCCTTGTTCCACGTGGATGCGCAGGCGCCATAAATACAGCGCAGGTACGCCCGCCAAACGAGATAGATCCTTTTTTGAAAAAAAGTACGGTGACGTTCCAATTTCAACTGTAGTTCTGTGTAAAAAACGTTCATATTCGATTGTGTGCGTGTAACGTTATTTCCATAATTTATTTTGTGCTTTCTCGCTTCTGAAATAGAGCTCCTTTTACGGATTGATGCTCCCACACTTTTCTACATATTCAATTGAGTTTGTGCCCTATTTAAAACGTATAGAGTCTTATTTGCGTTGCAGTTATTTTTTCTGGTCGTACAACATTTTAGTGTTCTTTTGGCTTTTTTTTTGTGACGAATGGTCATAAGTACAGTGGGTGTTTTCGGGGTCACCGAGGATAATAACTGTAAATTACTGTCGTAAGTTTTATTGAAATCGGCGCAGCGCGTTCTAATGGGATATTTAAGTGTCATACCAAGTTTATTTCTGTGTTTTCACGGTTAACGTGCAAAGCATTATATCGAGAAAAATACATTCGTAGGATAAATCTGTGTCTTTAAGTTGGTTATAAACAACCGATACTTAGTTTCTCATCTCGAAGTTATGGAAATGCCTTATTTATTAGCAGTCTTATAGCAGTAAAGCCTTACTTTGTCAAACGT
Source organism: Leptophobia aripa (assembly GCA_951799465.1). NCBI lineage: Eukaryota > Metazoa > Arthropoda > Insecta > Lepidoptera > Pieridae > Leptophobia > Leptophobia aripa. The sequence continues at coordinate 3,457,487 of OX637272.1, read as the reverse complement.
CAAACTTTTATGTTGAGTTGTTCTTCACTACTTATGCGAGCTTTATACCTCCATGCAATTTAAAATTAAATCCTTCTTAAATAGCATTAAGATTTATTAATGATGATAATATTGACTTTTTTAAAAAGTTTATTGTCGTATTGACAACCTAATCAAACAGAAAATTCTATTTATGTTTACCTTTTTACTGATAACCATATTACAGACTATGAATAACAGTATACATAATCAAGAATACATTACAAAAAAGCATAATCAACAAAAAAAAAAGATTTAGAATATTCAAGTAAAAACTTACCGCTAACGAAAGCGCACGCAACGGAAGCTCTCAAATCTCTTTTTCCTTTTTTGCAATTTTATATCTATCCTCCCGTCTAAGTAGTTGCCTGAAAAGTTTCTTTTTTAAGTTCTAAGCAAATCCATATGAATTTCAGATGCAACAAATAATAATGTGTTCTGTGTTATACACGCATACTGTTACTGTTATCACAATTATCATGAGGCAAGGATAGCCTTATTATTTTTTATTTCATATAATACAGCCATTTAAATAAAGTCGCAGTTTTATCGTTTTATAAAACAAGAAACTATTGGTAGTTTATTGTACTTTATTAACTATATAAAATACACGTATTTGTTTAATGTTTCACATTCCTACAATTAATTCACTTCCGTGGGTAGTTATCGATTGAACTTGCAAGTGTAATAAAATGTTTGTCTTCTATATTGCACTGTCAAAAATCAATAAAATATTTCATGATCATAGATATTATATAGAACGCGGGATAAGTCAAAACAAAAAAAACAATATGTGTAAGTAAACTTATAAGCTAAGGATCAAAAATTGTTTCTTACTGTTGGATTAATGAGTTAGCTTTGGTAGTGCTTTTAGGGTTTGTGTTAAACCCTGTATACAACTTAGTAGGAAAAAGGATCATTTTAAAGGCTTTTATTTAAAAAAAAACGTATTTGAGAATGTTAATTTTTCTCATGTTACATTACTTAATGTGCATATATTTGTATTGTTGAAACAGATACGCTGAGAATCCAAAATGCTTCGCGAAATATTTGTTCAGTGACGTCATTGCCTTCTATTTATCTTTGAAACGATTCGTGACCGAAACTCAGGGAATAAAAAAAAACAAAAAAAAATCCTCGGTCCTTTCCAAGAAACGAACTTGTTAGTAACATTAATAACACCACAGGCCAGTCTCGTAATACCACGATTTATTGAGAAGTTCGTTAATAGGGCGTTCGAAATTCAAATTTTATTTATTGACATTTGACAACTTCAAAAATTATATGTCGATTTCACTCTTCGTTTGTAAAAAAAATCGGTTTATAGATTTGTAGTTTAATTGCGTTTCGAAATTTAAATTATATTTTCATTCATTCAATGTATGATTTAGTTTGCTTTATTTTACTCAACTAATTGTTTTAGTTTAAAAATATATCTTATATATAGGTCTATTCATAATTAGAATGCGCTTATAATTAGAAATGATTTATTGAATACTTAATTTGAAAATTGTAACACACTAACATTAAATTTATTACATATTGAATTTTAAATATGTCTGGAATATACGTTTTCCATTCTGACATTGGAATTATTCCATGTTGGAATTTTTATCGTGTTACAAAATGAAAAGTAGATACGAACCCATATTCGCGTGTCATGGATAGTTTAGCCTTGTTACTTTTACAGATAAGATTATGTCACAATAACATCGATTATCAAAATGAATGAACGTTTTCATTTGCAGCGTAGCAGTTATCTGTGGCTACTGTAATAGACAAACATTGATAGGTTATTAAAAAGGGATTAAAAGAGTTTAAAACGCTTGTGATAAACAAAAAGACGCGGTTGTCATAACCATTTTTGTCGCTCAAAATTTTTTAAAATTGTCTTAACGTAATAAATATATGTACATATAAACCTGGATGTGTATAGTTATAAAAACCTGCGCGATTTTATTTTACTAGAACTGTATCGTTCTATACACTATCGTTTGCTGGTTTGCCATGTTTTGTCTACTTTCATTGGTTTTTATATATAAAGTGCATATAAATTTCTGCGACTTCTAAAATAAATGTCCTTCCAATTTTTTGTTAATATGAGTAGGTTGTATTTGACGTCATTTGTCTATTAATGCTTAATCTCCGCAAGATATAAATTTATCGATGTTCCATACCCAATACTGATAAGTATATCATTTTGGGTTTATGCAGATTATATTATATATATATATATATATATAGGTTATTTATCATAAATATTTAAAAAAATGTAATAATGCTATGTTAATTGACAAATGTACTCCAATCTGGTTTATGAATCATGTAAGTTTTCTCACGATACTTGCCTTCAGCATGAGCGAAGTGTTAATTGATCTGTTATCAAAGAAATTTGCTATTAGAACATATATCGTTATTTCATATGTGTAAATGTTAAATACTATACAGTTATTTTGTGGAAATTCTACAATCGAGTAAACTATGATATTTCAAATTTGATTAAAACTTGTTCATCCTAATTTTTGGGCTGGTTTACACCTAATGGACTACCATTAAATGCGTATTAAGTTAAGTTAGTAGACCAGCAGCCGTGCGTAAAAGCGACTAGTTTAAAGTATTATAGTTATGGCGATATAGTTATACGCCAGTCTTCGAACCCACCATCAATTATTCGACATAAATGGTCAGTAATTACTTTTATCTTGACATCTGCAAAAACTAGTGTTAATAAAAAACAACTGACCTATGAGTTTCAATGTCCGTTTGCCTTTATAGTTAAACTGTACGTGTATTGTAAGAAAAACGTTATCTACGATATGGAGTTGCTGCTTTTATAACTAGAAGTCAGTTTAATATAAACAAGGATTTATTTTTGATTTAATCAAATACAATTTTAAAAACTGCATTACAAATCATGCATTTTCCTTATAATGTTTGGTATAATAGACAAATTATCTAATAAAACGTTAACTTAATAATTCTTACCCCAAATATCAACAAATACCCCATATGTAATCGAAGTACAAAATTGGCCGTGAAAGGTGGACAATGGTCCTCACGTAAAAATCTATCAATTGGGGCTATTGGGGTAAACATAGAGTGGGGTAAACTGATTCTGACTTATTCAATTACGACCCTAACGAGGAACTATTCGAACCCATGTGATATTTACACTCGATATCAGTACAATCAATGAAGGCGTTACGAGATTGAATGTCAATGTATATTGCTTTCCTTATCGCTCTAGTAAGACTATGTCACACACTAAACCGTTATTACGTGAACTCTGAAAGTGATTACTTTGAAAAACAACACCTGTATATACAAATCAAAAATCCTTATTCACTTTTCTTACCTATTAATGTAAATTGTAAAAAAAAGTAAAATTAATTTATTTAATATGGCAACAAAACTACAACAACTCACAATGTATAAATTAAAGGTAGGTAACAGGTATGCATAGACAAGAAAAATTTTTGATAAACAACAATTATATACAAAAACTATACACACAGGTAACAATTACACCAACTATGAGAGATGAAAGACAATAAATAACGAAATTATTCATTAAATAAATCTTAACACCATTACCAAATTATGATTATCGAGATATCAAGTGTTCGAGAATAGCCCCCTAAGGTGTTCAGATTACTAACGGTTCATTGGATATAGAGGAAACTCGATGCTCGAATTAATGATAGCGGAAACATTACGATTTGTTATGTCCATTATTATTTAACATTGGGGAATAGGACCATTGATACGCCCCTGCAACAAGCTTAGTAAACTTTTTGTTGCTATTTGACTTCGTTGAATCGTGATCGTTCAAAAGTTAGTTCCCACGATGAGGTTTGTTAATTTGAATTTTGAAATTAACAATTTTCTTTTTGCGTTTCAGGAAAAGTCCGGGGAGCCTTATTCTGGGAAATTATCTGTTAAATCAGATCTCAGTCCAGTATTTGGTAAGTATCTTTTATTATTTGAACTATACACTTAACTACTAGACACTAAAATACTCTCAATAATATAACAGGATACTTAGTAAGTTATTACATAAGGCTGTCTGGTTTTATTGTATTCGTGTCAGATGTAGGATTCGTAACCTTATCATAGAACAACCTTAAAATATATATTTTTTTATTTATTATAAATCCGACTTAAATTAAAAATTATATTGTCTATTAATTTTATATTATAATTCATTGGTATTGATTACATTTAAACCCTCTTTAATTTAAACGTTTGCTTAATAAAATACGATACTTACGTTAAATGTTGAATTACGTTACAATCAAATAATTTCGCATTTTTTAAATCTTTTAGTGTAACGTAAAAATGTTCTTGAGATTATATTATAGTACTCATACATATGTTATTTACATGAAAACAAAACTACTATTTTATTTTATTGGTAATGCATTAAGCAATATCAGTTACATTGTGAGTAGTATCCGCTACTTAAAATGACAACTTGATTGAGTATCAAAAAATGAGTTGGGTTTAATGAAACTTGTCACTAAAAAAGTATCACTTAAGATATAAGATGTAAATGAATAAGGTTTGCTATATTGTTGAAGTTATATTACTTTTTCGTCTCATGTTGCATCACAAAGAAAATATATGTAGGAAAATATCATTAAATATTATAAATACATATAATTCGAGTATTATTTATTTCCTGATTGCTAAACAAATTAAAGCACATTTTATTGTTATATTACATATTTACAACCAAATTAGTACTTGTTTATTATGTATATCTTAGACAGTATTATATAAAAAATCCAGTCATATTACAAAGTAGCACAGTTCTTACCGCAGCATTCAAATTTCGAAAATCGATCTCACTACAAAAGGTCACCTAAAAAATGATATATCGATAAGAATCGATGAGAAATCAGCGATATTCGATACAATAATTCACCTCTGATTACACCGATGAATCACAGTTGACGGGCAAGACAAAACGATGATTACTATTCGTATCTAGTAAATTCAATGTGAAATTGATTTCTGTAAAGTACGCACGAAGGTGGGAATTATCGTGGGTCCATTATGTGAGAATTATGTGTGTTTTATCGCCAGCTTATAATCATCTGTCACTATCGTTACAATATTTTCGTATAATTTCATCTCGGTCGGTAGTGATGCGATGAGATATCGATCAAATCGTCTTTTTTTTAAATGTCTGTGATTTCATTAAATGTATCTTTTTTATGTCAGTTTTATTTGGGTTTATTTTGTCAGTAATTTTTGTATTAACCAAGTTTTCTATTCACGTTCATTTGAAAAGTTTTTAATACTCGGTCTATCGTTTGCAATCTAAAAATATTAAGCCTTTGCATATACTTACAGGCTCTTCGCTACGTGGATATAAAATGTTGAACGTAGGCTAGATAAGACGTATTAGAGATGCGGTCAAGGGTCTTCGTCATCGGTTTTGAATTCGATCAATACTTTACTGGAGAGCCATTGACTACTTTGAACGAAAAAGAATTTTATATTAGAATATTGTTCGTTTATAATTAAGCATTGTTTTTACATTAACTTTGTGTTGCAAATTATTAGCGTCCCATTTTGCATATCATCAATATATTATGTCAGCCAATATACCAATAATAGAAATAGACGTCGGTTTATTTATTTACGTTAAAATTTTCCATCAAATTTTATTTAATCATTGCTCAAATCATATCAGCTTTTTAAAGGGCACTTGACTTTTTATTAAATGTAATTAATAAAATTGATTTGTCTCGATCTGAACCGACTGTCGGCCTGAATTAGTTCGTTATCAATAAAGAGAAGAGAAGGTTTAGCTACACCAAATTTATCGACACATCACATCACTAGCAACGGCCGAACGCCTCGTTATTTGTTGTTATTAGTGTTGTTTTTTCTTACTTTTTTACACGGGATGTTTTTGTGTAACCGGTTTCTGGTCTAATCTGATCAAGTCTCCACGACTCGTTCCTCATGAAAAAATACAGGTACGCCCCTACTGGATTATGAGCATTGATCCTTTGTAATAGGGTTGAAATTAAGTTTACCATAAATGTGGTTATTGATGGGATATTTTATGAGTATTGGGTTGGTTAACAAATTATTATTAGATGCTAGGTTATAGGAATGTACTTATAGACGGTGATAATTGACAGTTAATATATGTGTATAGTTTAATTGTTGGTTCATAATGAAATCGTAATATTTTTAGCAAAGTCAAAGAAATATTTTTAAAAAAATGTTATTTAAATCGGATATAAATGCGATTTAATACTTTTGAGATATAAAAACAATAATAATCACTTTGGATCTGTATGTTAAAAAAGTTTGAAACTAGAAATTCAGTTTAAAATTTTCGCATGCTAATCCAAATGGTTCACCTTGTATGCAAATATATTTGTCATATTCTCGTTACACTATATTTCCTATGGAATTTTAGAACCTCCTTTTAAAAATATATTTATGTAACTCCAAATAAATATTTAGTTATTATAAATACACTGTTACGTATAGTATTTGAAGAAAGAAATGAATAATTTTAAATATTAAAGGGGTATGATACTGTTACATTTAAATGCCATCTAGTGAGCGTTATTATTAGAATGATCAAAAAAGCAATATATCAAACCGGAATTTAAAATAAATACAGGTCAATTAAAACCAACGCTATAAATATAATTCACTCGAATCAAACTAAATCCAATTAAGCAGCAAAATCGAACTTGATCAGATAACTCAATAATTTCAATTACATTATTTTGGTGTTAGTTATAATATTTTGCATTGGTTCATGTTACTAGTGGTGTGAACGTCTTTATATTTACGTAAAAATTATATTAACCCTAGACTAGAATACTTCCTTCCCTAATTAATACACTTTGTCATACTAATGTATTATTTTAAACCGACCAACACAAAAGGTTTTCAATTAGATTTTTTTTTATTATTTCGAGATTAATCCGCAAGTAATCGATTTTGTTTTTAGTGGGATTTGGACTCACATAAATCATGAATATCACTTCCTAATTTTTAGTAGGATTTTTGACAATAAGAAGCAAAGAAAAATTTGTTTTATTTTATCAACAATAAGAGGTTCGGCTAACTGGCAGGTAACAAGCGTGCATCAAAAGAGTAATCTGATAAACTTTAGACGGCTTACGTGGTCCAATCCATTCCTTAGCACCTTATAGTTCACAAATATCCATTAGGATAACTTTGTACCGGGTTCGAATGAAAAGATCGATATCATGTAGGCTTGGCAATGTTCTGTTACAAATCAAAGCCTTTGTTAAAGTGGTACAATTTCAATGGAATTTAAGGTATATTTGTATTGTATTAATATTAAGTAGCTATCGTTGTAAAGTAGTCTGCCAATGTAATTCATATATATGTATATAGTACTTCATAGTTAACATGACAACACAATTTGTCGTCATAAATCACGGCATTTGCAAAACAGATCCTTACAAGAATCAACAGAAGCGTATGAAATCTATAATTCTCCAACCAACTCTCACGCTTATAAGAAAATAATGTTATCTCCCTTTACCATATTTTATACGATCATTGCATCTCGCTCTAACAATTTGCGTTCTGGCTACCTGATGGTTTGTGTCATTATACTCAAGATCTAATTGGAACTTGATATGCGTTCACAATTAAGTTCAGGTTGTTAGATTAACGAGTTTTTTTACGCGAATGCGTGTAGGGTGACAATGTTATTCGTTAACGACTCACTTAGTCTAGTTTATGTATTTAACACTGTTAAACTAACAATAATAACTGTAAGGTGATAAGAATCGGCCTGCCAGGAATATATTAAATAATAATAAACGTTTCTTAAACCCAAATGTACGTAACAGATTTAAAATATGGTATAACGAATTGTAGTATTTCATTTAGTCATTAATATAACGTAAGTTCTTTGATTTAATTTACTTGACACAAGATTAAATGCTTTATCAACACCCTAGCTGATAGACTGACAGTATACAGATAAACATTTATTTAATTATCTCGTTATAATGAGAGGAAATCGACTGTGGCACTTACCTGATAAAACTAAATGTCATCTATAAATACTGATAAGTTTTTTTTATATTTTCACTCTTGCAAATTGCAATTTTTCGCTTACATTATCATATATCATGGAAAAATTAACGATTTTATTAAATTTTTTTGATCTTTTTTATAAGGTTATGTACCATAATCAAATTCAAATGGTTAAATAATTATTAGCACGCTTACTATAAAGTATGTAGTAAGTATTTTATTAGGTTTTTTAACTGATTTTACAGTTTATTTTTTACATAACATGCTTTAATAAAGTCAAGGCGTCTCAATAACAAGTCACAACTATTCGTTTCGAGTTTGAGGCCCATAATATGTCATAGTATGCGATAAGGATGTGACATTCGTGACAAAATCCATTCTTGCAATAATGTGTGGTCACCGTATACTTGTTGCTACGAAAAACAATGAAACCTGTTTACAGAAGGTAGAAAGCTACGCAGTAGCCGTACTTATCTGAAAAATCATTATTTGTTAGAGCTTTGCGTGCTATGTACGCTTCAATAAGTTTACTTAGATCACTGATTCGAACTCAAACTTTTTAAAAAGGTTTACGGTTGTATGCATTTGCTTATCATAACTATAAATATACTGACACTGTCTATACAAGATATTTCGTATGTTATTAACTTGTTACACAATGAGTATAACATTTATAGGCAACATAACATGTAGCTAAATCAGTGCCTCCCAAATAAAGAGTTTTTCTCCAGGGCCTTGCGAAAAGATATGGGAACTGAAGAGTGGTTCATTTTTAGTAACTAATTTCGACCATCGACTTTCATTTGTTTTTTATACAGACAAGAAAGAGAGTTACTTTGAAAATTTCTAGTGATTTTTGAATAAGAGTTCCGACGCGGTACTACACGCGGGACAACAACAATAAGAGCTCGCAATATCAATGTTGCGTTTTGGAGGGGACTGCTAATGAACGCACCGTGCGAGCTTGGTTTAAACGTTTTCATGATGGAAACTTCGATTTGAAGAACGAACCACCTGGAAGCACACAGCAAATTGAAAGAGATGGTCGAAGCCGAGTCGAGCTAAACTACTGAGGAATCAATGTTATACGGAGAATTGGAAAACGCCTTTTACAAATACTAAACGTTATTTCTTAAACTTAACTAAGAATAATTAGTTTCTATCGATGTTACAAGGACAAGCGATTTAGTAGAGGCGATTGTATGACTGTCGCTTGTTCCAGTTTTCCATTTATTCTGAACCCATAACACTCATGTGAACATGACATAAATGTATCATAAATATAAGCAGTATCAATGGTTTAACGTTACCTAAAGCGTAATACTGACTCATTTGCTTATCAATAAAAGAATATGAAGAATGGGTGCCTCAAGATTAGACTGCATCTATAGAGAGAAACGCGTGGTGAAAACGTGTGTTGCCTTATTGAATTGTACCATGTGATGAAAAGTTTCTTGGACACAACACCGTAAGAGAAAAATGCAATGGCTGACCCCAGGTCAAAAGCTACAACAGTAAAGCTTTCCAATAAAAAAATAATGGTAACTGTTATTAACTAGCTTGCTTTCATAGTCGAATCTAGATTACCAGAATTATGTCGTAAAGGCATAAATAACCTATTCGATGGCAGCAATATATAGAGAAACATGGAAAATATTTTGATTAAATAAGAATTTAAATAAGCAATTTTATACTTTAAGCTTTAATAATTTACTTTGAACTTTATTCACGACCCTTTGTGAATTTCATCATATCGTATAAAACCTAGCAAAATACCCTACCTTTGTCAGGAAACTTAATAAACACATATCTTAAATCAATATTGGGGCGTCAGATACCCCGAATTATCTTGGGATTGCCTCATGTCCGGTCTCAGGTATTTGACAGGTCTTGATCGTTTCTGATATCCTGGTTGGTACCTTTGCTTGACTTGCATTGTAAAATGTATGGTAATTTCAAATTAAAATTTGTCTTTTAATAAAAATGTCCAAGAACGAAGGCTTTTTCGGTATGCCTTGCATTTAGTTAATGGTCGTCAAAAAATAATTGCACAGTATATAATAAATTGTATTTTTGTTGTAAAAATATTCATCTAAAGGAATAGAAGTCGCGTGTCAGTAAATTTTAGAAAAATAATACAGTATAAATTCCATATTTTAACACTTTAGTGTCCCTTTAGGGACTGTGCGTTTTATGGCGTCATAGAGACTGGTCATTAAATTGAGAGTAAAAATATGATTGTATGGAATACAAGCTAAACCAACCAAAGCCAATTGCTGTTACATGATTTTTACACTGTATTTATAATTTAGTCATTTAATTAATTTCTACTTCACAAAAGTTGTAGCCGCAGGCTAACTACGTTAACGAAACTAGATGTTATTATAAATACAAAACGTGTAATTTAAAACACTTTAGGAAGTGATTTTAAATTTCATACGGTTTGTGGGAATGGTCAAGGGTGTTTCCAAGTATCGGCGGTAGGTCTAACCTAAACAAACAAAGTGTGAAAACGTGTGTACACAGATTTTTAGTTTGTCTATGGATGGCTACTGGCTGCGTTGGAATTCCCCTATTTCTATACTATTGATACCCTATTTTTCAATCTAATCCATCAAATTGTGTTTAGTTTGTTTAACCGAAAATCTAGTTAAAGAAAAATATGTCCAAGGGGTTAATTTTAAATTAATCCGTAAATAAACGAATGAAATGCCATGATAATTTATGAATTGCAACCACTTTGGCTCAGTAGTTAATTGGATTTTTAAATACGTTCAGATCCATCGAACCTTTTAATAACTCTATAGTATTTGCATTACTCTTTAGATGTAATAAACAAATTGAAATTATATTAATATACTAAAAATTAAATAATTTAATTTATTTTAGTGTTTTAGTTCAATTTGTTAATTTGATTCATCGAATAGTTTGTATTATCATGGTGAAACAGCTTATAAACCAAATAATAAATAGAGAGATGAGATATTTCACGAGGTCTTTATTTTGCCACGTAACCACGATAATATAGCGAGATGTTATATTTTGCTTAATGCCTTAAAACTCAGACGAATAGAAAACTTGACATAAATTTCATGAAAAATAACGCTCCATTTCCCAGAGAATCTAACATAAAATATGTCAGTACTATGTACAGTCGCGCAATTACACAACAAAATGACTCCGGGCATAATTATCTCCACGATTGTACTTGTAGAACATTTTTAATACGCAACGTATTATGTTCTACAAATTAAAAGTAGCTAATTTAAAAGACAACTGTTTTAATGTTCTTCCCGACTACGTATGCATATGTTCATTTTTGATAATGAACAATTGTCGAATTCATAAATAATTATTATATAGAAGTATTTCCGGACTAATACTACAAACATACTAAACTAAGATGAAAAAATAAATTCCGGTCGCACAAGTGCGGAATTACACAAACTTCGGCCAAACGCCGGCCTTTACGGCCTATGTTTATATCTATAAAACATTTATAGACATCATAGCTTAGTCATAATTTTTATTTGTTTAGATTATAATATACAATTTTTTCATCCAATTGTTAACCTCCGCCTTTTTAAGTCGGTCAAAAAAAGTGCTACAGACCCGCATCACAGAAACCGTACAAACCGCAGACCGAAATAGACACTTTGTTAGAATCCACATCCATAATGACTTGCACATTGTGTTACTTAAAAATACTTTTTTTTATATCTTAGGCTCTTGACGAGACCTCTGTAGAAGGGACACGTAATAGGACGTTAGTCGTTCGTATAGGTCTGACAATATTATTGGTTATCAGTAATTATTTATAGCTTTATACTGACTTCGGTACACATTAAAATAAATTTGAATATCGTTTGCAGGAAGTATGGTCTGCGATTTCATTTAATATTTGTAGATTTCTTTTCCAATGTCTTCTATGTAGACAGGTACCACATAGATATGTTAATGTCAGGACATAGAAATCAAGATGTACGCCAACGTGTCTTATCCCGTATAGCATCCTCCCAGTGGGGTCAAATATCAATCTAAGAAGCTTTTAGGCCTTGAGTGTCATTGATAAACGATGTATCTACATAGGCAACTACTAGCAGATAATATACGTTAGAGAATTTATATTTGCCTGTAAAACTATAGAGGTACTACGTACATATAATAAGAGGACGTTTGTATCATTATATTATTATAAGGATACAAACGTAAAAAAGACTTCTGACGAATTTAAGTTTAATCCGCCTTAACTATGTGGCAAATGTATATATTTACATTATTAAACATTGTATAATTGCCACTTGTATATCTAGCCGATATTAAGCCGATAAATGGACTGTACTCAAAAAGTAAAATATACCTCTCTGTTTTCTCTTCTAGCATTCTTGCAAAGTAAATTTTCTTATTAGATCAACACTTTCTCCATACACATTAGTATTTGCATATACTATTAAGACAGATTGTAAACCTAGCCCTAGTGTAAAGGCTACTTCTTTAAAAAAACTAAGCGTAAACAGGAAGCAAATTTTTAAGCCCCAGAGATGATCATAAATTACACTGCAATATATCTATATAACTCGTTTGCTTATTCTGGAGTTTTATTGATGGTGTTTGAATTTTACAGGTAAATTCGAACCTCATCCAGCAGCGGGGTTCAACATGGGCTACCTCATGGCACCATACCCCTACCCCAACGGGGGAGCGCATCCATTGCCCGTATCTATGGTAAGTTTAATATTTCTAATAAGAATTTTATAATTTCTATATGTCTTAAGAGGCTTAAGGGTATTCTTGAACTATATGGTTCGGGGTATACATACACTTAAGTAAACTAAGCCCAAACACCAAAAAAAATCCTCCCATTTTTAATTTCAGTTACGTAAAATTAATAAATGAAAAAAAAATACACACAATCCGTGCAAAAGCTTCGAAGAGCGAAGATATTTTATTCTATCGGTAAATATTGGATTGCATAAATATTTTTAAAAAAGTCCTCGAAAGATATCGCAAATATTCGATAATGTCACGTGGTCTGTCGATTATATCTGTCAACATGTCTATTATATAAAAAAAACACGACATCAAATCATGTAACTGAAATCTTTTATCTTATCTATATACAATTGCAAAGTTTAAAAATTATCGTTGAGATTTTATTGTATACAATGAACGTCAAATTGTTTCATGCATAGAGTACATACTTACAAAAAATACTAAGAAGACGACATTCTGGATCATATGGTTCATACGTTTATCAAATGACAATGATTTTAAATATAATATGACTTTTAATAACAAATTAAAAAGTACATTCTATTGACGTACGTGACTAAACAGAATTGCTAGGAGGGCGCAAAATAGGATTGTACCAATAACTCACCCATGCAAAAATAAATAAGAATAAAATAAATCAATTACCTTTATTATTCAAGAGGGCCTAAAGATACTGCCTAATATATAAGGTAAATTGGAATGTAGTTAAATTAAGCCAATAAAATCGTATCGGATATTGCAATCGTTACGATAAACTGAAAACATTCTTATCCAAACTTATCATGTCAATATAGGCTTGGCTTGTACACAAAAAAGATTGAGCGTTGTTACAAGAGATTTATAGTAATCCATGTTAAATCGGCTGTTTTAAGTAATGATCGATTGAGGTACTTTTAGTTAGTGATCTCTGTGATATGGTCTTTGAAACTAGTCGACTCAATATATTACATGCTACATTAGTAAGAATGTGTTGTATAATAATGTGATATGAAAAAAATAGAAACATTTATAAACAAACAAAAAGTTAATAGTATCTTTATTATATTATTTCATCGTAATAACCACAGCACGTGCACTGGCGTCGAACCCGCGACCCACCGGAAACGTTAACACAAACAAATTTTTATTTCTGTCTTCATTCTGAACGTATGTTTCAAGAAACGATTATGAATATCTGTTGCGCTAAAAATAATCACAAACATACAATTTGTTTTATTTCTCTTTAAATAAATTCCACGAGTATTTTAGTGGGTGTGTATGTTGACTACACAATACATTTATAATTTTTACGTGTTACGTACGTTTAAAATAAGTTAGTTAAAAGGTTTGCATTGTTCATAAATAGATGGCGTTACAAATGACAAATTTCCACCTTTCACAGTTTAAAGTATAAACCAAATTTGTTCTATTTTTATCATCAAATAAAACAATAGTGTATTAATAAATAATGAAAACAAATTTGAATTTGGAAGCTGTCAGATCGAACGTGCATCAATATCATTCGATACCTATGGTTAGTACGCATGCACGCGGCGCGCCATTCAAATCCTTTTACGTAAGAAAAGAAAAAAGATAACGGGAAAATATGAAACTTATAACGCAACAGGTGGACATACGGTCGTCTCATTCTTTTCTATGAAAGTTAAGCTGCGTCTCTTTTGTGCGGAAGCCACCCCCATGTCGCCGCCCCGCTCTGGGCGGGAAATTTAAATGAAGGAGGGGATGGAAATTTTCTTTTTGCCATCGGGGTGTTTAGAGCTTTTGTCTGGGTGAATGCTGGCAGCAATTTCGGGGTCGCTTGCTTCGGCGGATTACATCTAGTTTTATTTCGTATAGAAATTTGACCGCATTTTCACTTTGAATCAACTTGGATGGTTTTAATTTTCGATATGTTAACAATAAAACTCAATTTTATACAATAAAAGTAATTATGTTGAAAGGATCGCACCACTCACTGAACTTTGTAATTGTCAGTATAAAGCTTCATTTTAGTTGCATTGTTAATAAGTTCCAAACAAATACATTTACACGGCATTAAGCACGTGTTGCTTAGACAGAATGCGGAATTTATTTATATAAAATACAGCTTTCGGCTAAATATATACAATTGTTGACTAAATCATTCAAAGACTAATATAATAAAAAAAAACAAATTTACATGGTGAAATTTTCAACAAAGTTTTTGTAACGCCTATTGTTTGGGTTTAAAGGTTTGAACGCTTATCAGATATTTAAAATATATCTCACCACGTCTGTAAGTATTTAAAAGTAAAAAATCGAGTCCCCTACGGAGATGAAAATGATCAGTCTGGCCCAGCGTCCCCCTATAATTTGTATGCGTCGGCAAACACTCCCCACTGTTTGTATGAAAGGCCGCGGGTTAGATCAACCACGTCTTGATTGCTATATGAATATGTAACAAATATTTAAATATACCTAAAGTATATAAAATCTATTGGAAGGGAAACTCTGAAATCAATAAAAAAGTCGTAACTAAGAGTTTAAATAACACTGGTAGATCCTTTGATCTTTTTAAAAACCATTTGCAAAGACTGACGAATCGAATATTAATAATGTCACACCATGTGAATTCAACCACTTAATAGTAATTTTCCATACAATTATCGATAACAATTATTAATAATTTAATTGTATTTTATCGCCCAATAAAAACCCTTATAGAATCTTATCACGTACTCGAGATATATTTAGCATCGTCCGGTGTAATTATAAGTACGTTTATCTGTCTACTGCGCAGGAGTTGACATAGATTCACACATTTCCTTTGCGCATACACTACCCGTGGTCTGTGACGCACCGTCTCTCTGGTTTTGTGATTAATCTAAATGTATATAATAGCGGTATATATATTTTTTTATACATTTAACAATATGAAATGAAATAGTGTTTGAATAATCTAAACAAAATGTATAAAAATTCAATATCAACTATGATCAACTATTTAAGTTAACAGACTAATAGTGTGGACACGTATATCACATACGCGGTCTGGATCCTCTTACGATTCATGATATAGATAAGAAATATCACGAATTACATTTTTATACAATTCTAAAAGTAACATAGTATTATACAAACTAAATTTATATTGTATAACATACTGAATAACAGCATGTCAATAAATAATATTATATTTAAATATTACACTACTTGAAACTTGATTTTAGTTAAAACTTTATTTAAGCTTTATGGTAAAAGCATGTTTATTTAAATGTGTTACACTTCATAATCCAGTCCACCTATGAACGTCTACAAAAAGTATGTCTAGATCCCATTAATACGGAAAAAAGATATTTTTTGTAATAGATTCATTTATATATATATCATTAACCCTACACATCCCTAACACCACAAAATTGTAGGAAGTTTCTTATAACCCGGAACAACCATTAAAAAGTCTAAAGGGCACGACTCCCAAGCTATCGCTTTCCCAATTATTCATATCACCACGACGCATCATGGCCACGTACAGTTGTGGTCCAGGCTCCCGTTATCTTAAGAGTTTGATGACCTTCTAAAAGCCCAGACGAGTCTTCCAGTGCCAAATCTTCCCTTAAATCCATTTAAGCTTAAGAACATGCCCTATTTAAAGCTATGTTCTATCTACAATTACGAAATAAAATACAATATTAAAATCATGCTTTGTTAATTTATATTGTGCTCATCTTAGATAAGGACTTATATTGAATGATATCGATGTTGCAAAGTACCTTCAAGACGCCGGAACCTATAGAATAATCCCCAGAGTACATACCAACTTCAATTAAAAACTCGAAGCTCGTCACAATAGCATTAGTTATTTCGACCAGAAACATTTCTATCGATCCATTGGTAACCCTCGTTTCCGACTTTAAAAGAACATCCAATTTCCAGTCTCGAATTCGTCTCCGATACCGAGGCATAATTCCGTCCGGGAAAATCATTACATACGCCCCGGTAATTCGGATTTCCACCCCACCCCAGCGCTGCATCTCATTTTAAATATCTAACGACCAAAGCCGCTATTTCCCTGCAAAATACCCATTCTATTACACACGATTTTGAACTGTATTTTGCGGATATAGAAACGAGTTTCGATCGATTCTATGCCGGCCTCGACAGAGCAATAGTATCTTTACAACGTAGTACTAAAGTTAGATTTTCTTTGAATTTTCTTCACACGCGTTCAATGTTCATACGGAGCGGGGGAGTTAGGGGTGTTCTGAATAATAGAGGGGAGGTATCCACTCTTATTTTTTCGTGAATTTTTTATTTAAGAAAGGGATAAGATTTTAATGTGAGCGCTCCGTGCTTTTATTACTGGAGATAGCGGGTTTCGTCTATTGTCGAGTCATGATGCGTATGGGGTTTCCGCTTAAAGTATTTTGTATGGGAGATGTATTCTGGGGACAGTGGAGTTATGTCCGTAATGACGTTTTAGGAGATTTCTTTTTATTCCCGCGTCGTACGGAGGGGGCGTAATCACAGATTTTTCCGGTTTAAGTGTAAATTCGCGGAGTTTTCTTTATTCTGTTGACGTGTGCCTTTCGAGGGCTTTTTGAGATGCACTCGCTTCTTTCATTTAGTAGCTTGTTTGCTCTCTGCGTATATTTCAAGTTACAAAATTCTCATTTGCTTTACTTAAACCACATCGCGTTCAGCTTAGAACTATTTCTGGGTGGCACAGCTTCTAGTTGCAATTTAAATCTTATTCACATAAATAACAGATTAACTAAAATCCTTGACCGTTGCTTCCGAGAAATCGTGTCTCATTCCGTAAAATATAATTACAAGTCACCTATTAATTTTTCAACCTGTCAAAATTCAAGGCTTCTCGGTCAAACTGATTCGCCGGAAGCTAGTCCACATTCCCAGTGTATTTCTGGCATGTAATCACAAAACTTATTAATGGAAATGTATATGGTACAGTAATACAATTAGGTTTCTTATATTTTATGTTAGACATAGGTCTTACGACCGCAAATAAAATCTTTCGTGTTAAATGTTAACACTGATTCATTTTATCAAATTAAGTCAACACTTCAGAATTGGATTCGGAAGTGATTTCATGAATAATTCGTCGGCTGATTTTGTGTCTGCGCGTACACAGGCTTTTTTATCGCCGACACGACACTTTTACAATACTAATTAAATGCTTGAATACAGTTGTTGTTCATTAAGTATATAATAAAATAAATTTGCGTTTATATAAGTAATCAGACTTTTGTGTCAGGCATAGCACAGTAGATTTATATTACGATGATTTTCTCGCGCCTTTTACAGAGTGTTTAATGCACGAGCATAAGTGAATCCAACAGTACTACGCTTACTCGGAAAAAATATTTTCGTATTGTCGGCAAAAAGGTTTAGTTTTTCATTTTATATGTACTTAAGTTTTTATTGATTCTCCGCCTTTATATCTTATGATTTCCCCCGAAGCTAAAATATGGAATATATCAATATCCCCCCAAGATACGTCGGCGCCAACAATGAGAGCGCGGATAAAGGGAATGCTTTTAAAAGTATTACTTTTGCCACCCTTAACTAGATGAAGTGCATTTCTTCATAGTTGTGTTTAGTTACGACTTTTTAGTCCATGTAGAACTAAAAAGTCATATAACTCTGCCTGATACCAATTCCATTTTAAATATTTTTTTTATTTCCTAGTCTACACTATAACGTTTATTTTATCTGATTTATAAGATTGAGGGGATATCAAAAAATTGATTCGCACAAATGACATGTGAGAGAGGCGAATTAATTTTATCATACATACATATATTTTTTATTAACGATTGTTTTAAAGTTAAGGAGTTCTATAAAAAAACGACCTTCACTTGTTGGAAAGGCACTCATAGAAGAAGATGAAAAAAACGATTAAAAATGTGTCAGTTTTACTCTACAACGTTTAATCACAATCGTAAAAAATTTAATATCATAGCAACATTGAATAATATTATATTAAAGCTGAAACTTGCGAAGTGCACCATTTACCATTTTGTATAAGCCCTGGGAGATACGAGTCTATCCTCGCATGGTAATTGCCTAGAACGTCCTATTTCAACCCGCCTCCCTCCATATGCCCCAGTTACCTCTGCTGAATAGGGCTGTCTAAAATCAACTGCAATTTTAGCCAATTATATGTTCCCAAAAAAGCATATCCTTATCATATAAACAAATATTTGCCCTATATACAAACCTTATAGGGGGTTTTAAACTTGGTGTCCGCTTAATTATTTTACAACTAGTGTCTACATAATAGACATTATCTTATATCTTTAAACTATATGCGTATGTATTTATTCTTTTTTTTGATTGAACTATTTCTCATCGTATTAACCATACCCGTAAACACAATACCTCATACACTTTTGTCCGAAGGACGGATTATTCCGAAGGTAAAACGGGTCAGGATGCTACATTGGGAGCATTATTGTGGCCAAGAATGGCTGAAAGCATTATTAAGTGTTGCTGGTCTTTCCAAATACGTTTTAGTAGAGTTTAATATAAGCATTCGTAATAAACAAAAAAAACGATCTACACTACAAAATTAATCTTGCTTAACAACATTTGAAATCGGCTTCCTTCACTCGATGGATGTAATTTGTATTGTTGAAACCCCCACAACCCAATTAATATCTCAAGAGTGGCAACCCTAACATTTAAAGGCACTGCATACGTACAGCTACTCAGGCTTACTTCATTCCGACTATTGTGTGTGAGCGTTTTGTTTTCTTTCTAGCTTTTTCGCTTTTCAAGCCCCCTTTTTGTTCCTAACCTAAGACTTTTCCGCTTAAATTTTTGAGAGAACTTATTTTGTTAGTTAGCTGAATGTAAATCTGTTGCGATTACGCTTAATTAACGGTATGAATTAATAGTTTTGTATTTTTTTCGATTATATTGAATTTGCCGAATTCATCAGTCTGCTGATTTTTCATTCCTTTTCGTCACTCCATTGGGAATTAAGAATATTTTTTTGAAAGATGAAACTTAAAATTTTGTATCCTTTCAAATAGTGTTAATAAAACCAAAAATTAACTAGCCGAATATTTGTTTAATACCCAAGACATAAAAAAATAAGCACTTGCTTTATATCGTTTCTGTTTCAAAACGCATCCTCGTCTACATATTTTTGCTACGAGAACGTTGCAAACAAAAGAAAGAAAACACAGATATAATCACAGCTACAAATAGTACAATGCACATCTAGACTATTAATTTGTGTCTTCTCATACTTAAATTTACATAGAAATATCATTGGACTCTTGCGTATGTCAAATTTATAGACAATAAAAAGAAAATTACGTCAGGAGGTCCAGCGCTACAGCATTACACATATTATTTTTATATAAATAATCCATAAAGTATCAAAAACAATTTCATATAACACTTATTTAAACGTTGTAACAGATAACCGCTTCAGATTAACCCCTTAATAACCGTTAAACGAGTGTTCAATTTCGCACAAGTGCTCACGAAAATATTAAATCCAATTTATAAACTTACCCCACATAACCCTTCGATTATCCTTTCGAAAAACACCGAATTATGACTATTATAACCGCTCACATGCATTGTGGTAATCGGCGATTGTGCCCCGCTGTTTGCGAACAAAAAACTGAGTATATTTCATGCTATTTAAATCTATTATAAGTGGGATTATGAATTTATTCGCTAGGGGTCAGTAACAAGTTATTTGACACGCGAATCGCGTGTCAAAACCAACAATTATAGTTTTTGTTATGGTTTTTTGGCTTATTAGAATGTTGATTTTATAAATGTGGGTTATTAGTTTGAGATATGAAATTATACTGTCATCACTTAAGGAAAACGATCTTAATTTTTTAAAATGGTTTTAATATTTAATGTTTTATAAGATTAGATAGCAACAATACCATATTATATCTTTCTTTGATTATTTTGTAGACAAATAGTTAAAGATATACTAGTTTCTTGATGCCTTCACCGTGGAACCAAATGTTAATTACGTGCATAGAAAAAAACCAAACCTCCGAAGTTAGCACGCTTTAGCCTGTGCTATTTAAAAGTAACAAATAATTTATTTAGTTAATATATTTTCTGTCAAAACAAAAATTCATAATAATGAATGTTATTTTATATAATTACAATTCTGTTATACATAAGTCAACACAACATACGAAGCAGCATCGTTTTAAAACTAAAATCATAATTCATAATTTTTTTAACGTCACAATGTACCATGCACGATTTAAGAACCGTCAAATAAACGAATTCATAAAAAAAATCGTACAAAATGTATTATGTTGCATCGAATTTCAATCAATTTTTTTTTATTATTACACTTCATCCAATACTTTGTTTTTTTGCTGAGATAATTGTATGTAGGATGACTGAGTCAATGTTTGTGACATTTATTTATATTAATGTAACAACAGTTCAAAATGTATAATAAATATGAACAGATTTCTATGATACGATAATATTTGTTACAAAAGTCCGTATTTAATTTCCACGTATCGAAAATCAAAGGCGTTCCCAATGGACATGCCTAATGTGTCCATTCTCGGGGACAAAGAGGATTATATTCTATTTTGTCATATCTTAGCTATTAACATAATGTGACGAGATTTTGTGATATTACGTGACATGTGTGGTCTCGATAATCCATTTTAACATGATGAGCTTTATATTGGCTTAGTTTTACGAGTTTTATAAAATTAATATTTTCAATTGTTTATTCAAATTTTGTTATAAAATATTTACAAAATTACATTGGAGATTCATAACTAAAACAAGTTACATACATAAATGCTACAGGAATTGTCAACTAACAAATAATTTTTCAAATTCGTACATGTCACAAGAATTGTTTAAGAAATTATAATGTTGTGTGTCAAACCAAATTACAACGTTTATTTGCTTTGAGTACAGCATTACGAGTCAATTTTAAAATTGCCGCATTTACCGAGCCAACAAATACTCAATTATAAAAGAAAATAGAAAAGCGGCCGCAAAAGAAAACAACGGCATTGCAGTTGGTAAACAAGCGAACTTTTCCCACAAAACGTGGTTTCACGTTAATATTTAAGGGTATATTGTTTGCGTAATTGCTCGCGGTATAACCTAATGGGTGGATTTTATAAAAATCGATTCACCCATATTTGTTGTTAATTATAGTCGCCTCAGCCGCCTTTCCGCCTCCGCAGTTTCAAATGCGATTTGAGACCCTCCCTGGTCCAATTACCGGGTTCTCAAAAGTCCCCCCCCCTCTTGGACTCCCCCTCATTTTTAGATCGAGTCCCGTTTTAATGACCTCTCGAGCCTCGATGTTCATTTGTCGCTAGGGTTTTTTGCGTATGATTATTTCGCATATTTCTCATGTAACTTTTGGGGGCTTAAGTGAGTTTCTAGTGTTGGCTCTTAATGGCTTTCTTGATTTACGTACAAATATTGACTATTGAAGTGGCCTTAAATACCCGTAATCGTACTTTCACGTATAAACACGAAAAGCATAAAATTGAATGCAATAAAAATACTATTTTGCTATCGCGTCTTTTAGTATGAACTTATATTTATTTTCCAGACAAAAAATCGCCCATGAACCACAGGATGCACTAATTAGTTAATTGATTAATTACTAACACTTTTAACTGCCCATTTCACTGACTTATCTATAAATAAAATGGATTCCGTAAGAGACATTCTGAAATAAATATCATCTGATTTTAATATAGTTGTGCACTGCAATAAATTCTAATTGTTTAAAAGCTTTGCTGTTCACCCCATATTAAAAAATTGTCCCCATTAGTGTGTAAAGTATTTCGCCGACATGAGGGGTCCTTTTGTACCATTTGTTTGGGATCCTGTAATTTTCTATGATTCTGCATTTTGTCGTATTTTCGACGTCGTAATTGCAGGCCGTATTAATTTTGAATTACGCCCTCGCGTTCATTGTTAGAAGTCTTGGGCAATCATGGGCAGATTGGTCCGAGCTTCATTGCGATATCGTTGTGCATTGTTTATTTATTTGGTTTTTATATGAAAATACAAGGTATATTCGCTACCGCTGTGTGGATGAACAAGTGATATTAGTTATATATTACAGTATTGTAAAACAACATAAAAACACGACGCGATGTCAGTTCGAAAGATAAGGGGATTTCCTTAATAGAAAACTAGGTTGAACCCTAGTTATATAATACAATTAATTTGTATAAAGAACAATTTTATTTCAAACAATTTAAATATACGGATGTACAAACATAAAAAGGCAAATACCAATCTTCATAAACAAACATTGTGAACTGTCCGTTCTGATCCTTCCCATCCATTTTTTAATCGTGACATTAGGAACATCGAGAACACGACTGCACGACATGTGTCATCACATCATGTCAATAGAGAGATTATGATAACTATCGCTCAGATCTAGCCTGGGGAAATCACCCTTTGCGTTGACAAGACAATGTAAAGCTAACACAAGGCATATTAGACTTTAACCTAACAAGGGAGATGTTAAATTTGAGTGTATTCTTAAACCGCCGCTAGGGTGATCCCGAAAAGACAATTTAACCCTAAAAAGTGCACGGACATTAATCCGCATGTAATATCGCGAATTTGTCATCGCTCCGATGGGCCATGGGCCATCTGTTGGGTGAAACGCAATTCGATTTTCTGTACCAAATGAAGCCAGTAAAACTAAACATAGTGGTTATCCTTTTTTAAATATAAAAATCTGCTTCCAATTTTTTGGAATACTTTAGATTTTATCGGATCGAATCAATTCGAGTTTGAACGTAAATAAAACTGTAGTATGTTGTATTTAATAAGCGCGTTGTTTTTCCGAGAGTAGTTCGAGAAAATAAAATAATGTAATAACAACATGTTACGAGGAAACAACCAATAAAGAACCTGCGACGTGACAAGTGCCAATCCAACGGGTGGCAATTGCAACATATTAATTCATATTTAAATATCATAACCCCCTCGATCGCCCTAATGTAACGCTTAATAAAATTCATGTCTGATGCACAATTGCCCTTTTTGATGTCTTGTTCCGTATTGGGGTGTTAATAAAATATGAGTTATTGTTGTTCGCACGCGTCTTCAGGTATTACACATTACAATTCCTTAGATCGTTTCGCGTCATCAAATTAAATTAAATATTGAATCCTTGTTTTAGTCAAACGATATTTTGAATTGAACATTTGTAACTAACCAAACAACAGTTGTTTTTTTCCTAAGATATGTTATAGGTATTATATTAAACATTTTAAAGCATTCACAAAATGTTCGAAGCCCTAAAATAGAATTTAATGCTAACAAAAATTCTTTAATTGCATGTCAAAATCATCAAAAGAGGCTTCAATTTCACCAACTTATTTAAAAAGGATTACGTTTATAAGCTTAGAGTAACGAGTGCGAGGCCGGGTGATTAAGCTTGTATAGCGTGGAGCGGACGGGTGCGACGAGCGTGTGCGCATTGCATTTAATGAAGGGTCGCGGGATTCGCTGTTTCTGATTAAAATTTCATACTCATATTAGCTTCTGAACCACCTTGGCGGTTCTTAATATGTTTTAATTCTGGTATAAAGTTTAAATCGGGATTTAGTTCCTGCATAGTACTTAGCGCTGATATAGTTTATTAGAAATCAGGTGCGAGCCGAAATGTGCTAGAAAAATATCAGTTAATTAGAACATAAAATATACACACAAAACAATTATTTTCGAGCTAACAAGATATACATGCGAACATGTGTTTTGAAGTTGACTCCGCGATAAGTAGCCGAGTCACCAAAAGTACCAACACTTTGTTCGACATGTCTTCTTGTCTTCTTGCTACGAAAAATACCAATATTACAACTTCACCGCGTGTTTATAGATTTTTTGGGCCCAGTCGTGATGTAAGCTCACGATGTCTGTTGGGAGCTTACGCTCAAACTATACACTGCTTAGAGAATTTACTACATTGTAACATTAAGTTAGAAATCCAATCGTAAAGGCGAGTTACATAAATATACTTTATTTATTAAAACTCCAAATTATATAACTTAATCAATATGTTGAAAATAAATAATTTAATTTAAAAACATTGACATCATGTGAAAATTCTATCTAGCTTTTTATTAAGCAAATAGTTACGTATCATGTATCGGTGTGAACAAAGTGCCTTAAAGATTTAGTTACAAAAATGCAATCGAGTGAACACAGCTAATCATAGTAAAATAGTATGCTAATCAACTATTTTGTAGTTTATCGATAACATGTCTAGTGATTGTCGCTAGATAATCGTATTAGCATTTCTCAAAATGCTTAGCCACAAAAAGCTAGACATAGAGAATAGACACATCCGTTCGTAGAATATGGTCGTGTTTCCGGAAGGCGACACTATTGCATACAAACTTTAAATAATATATCACATTTCAACACGTATTTATGTATAAAGCACAGGATGGTAACAATTTTTGAAATTTAAACTAACAAAACGGTTAAGTATACTTAAAACAATATTAAATGTAAATACCTATTAAATATATCAGTGTTAATGCGAAAATTATAATTCTTGATTTGTTTTTATATATATTAAATAACTCAATTGCGCGTACAATATGAATTTTATATATTCATCGAATTCGCCATGCGTGTGCTACAAGTGACAATTAAAATGCTAATGACAATTAACCTATGACAATTAGATCGAAACCGTCAAAGTTTGCGTTGACATGTGAAAGAAGTTGCGTTCACAAAATGCGTAGACTTATCTATGTTTTCATATATACCAGTTGTTAAACTTATAAACATTTAACAAAACAACAGATACCCACAGATAGACAGCCTGGTTATATTTTAAAACTACCAAATTTAAAAGCTTCATAAGAAAGGAATTTAATTTTAACGTTTATGTCTTTCAACCTTAACTAAAGTCCTAAGTTAATAAGATTTTTTTATTACATTAGGAGCAGCTATGTTAAATTTAGAGATTATTTATTTATCCAGTTTACGTTTTACTTAATAAAGAACATACAGAAGAGAAAATAACGTCTAGTATAATATCAACATGCTGTTTATATACAAAAGTTTCAAAATAGACAATATATTTAAACACTGTTAGTAATTACTATAAAATACTTAACATTTTAAAAGTACACAAAAATAAAACAAAAATCGGATACACATACTAAAAATAAATATAAGTAAAACATTTAATGACAATACGCCACCGAAAACGTCAAAGCACTTCCCGCCCATCATGTATGCACCTGCATCTTAAAAGCCTTTGCGACGCATGAAAAATTCAGTGTCTTGAGCGAAGATTTGGGTGAGTGCGATCTAGGTAAGTGTATAAACTGTGTTTTTAAAATGTAGGTGAAGATCGGAAAGCATTGATTTATAACAATTCTCGGTCGCTCTGTTACTCATGAATGAATCGATAAGCCTATAATACACTATTAATATTATTTAACTTATGTTTATATTAATTTAGAATAAAACTATTATTATATAATCTTCGAATTACATATTTTCTTTAGATGTTTTTTTTAAGATCAATATGATGCTTACGTATTGACTATATATAAATCCAATCTTTATTGAGATCAAGTGACGATCACAGTTGTTAACCATTAGTATTTTGTTTGTAAAGAACAAGTTTAGTAAATATTAATGATACATTTTATTATATTAAGCCGATATTTAATTCACTCCTGAAGTCATATTGAATATAAAAATAATGCCCACAGCAATTAACGCATAACCCATGAATATAAGTTAATGACTAATATAAAAAAAACTTCGCATGTCGGCTCGTACATCATGACAGCACATTACTGGCGTCCATATTATGTTGGTAGCAACCACGCCCACGGTATTAAATTATATTTACTGATTGACTTGAGAGTAAATTGATTCGCGCCTATGCTTCCATTTTTGCTATATATTGCTCGTTTGTTATTGTTTATGTAATCGAATGCCCGATATGTTATTTTGTAGAGTTTGTTATTTATGTGTAACATATTATTTTCGTATGAAAAAAATTATGTGTGCTTTTTGAAATACTATTCTGGTTATCGTATTAAAGTTATACTGAAATTGGATATTGTATTTGTTTTGTAAATAACCATTTAATTAGTATTAATAAGAATATTTTATTGTTTCAGGTATGTTTTGGTGTAAGTGCAAAATTTATACGTAAAGGTAACATTTATTATAAGAACATAATTTGTAAAATCGCTATCAAAGTATATCTGTATGAAATATCTTTAAATCATATATCTCCGCTAATAGAAAATATATAAAATGAAACAATTAACTTGATTTGAATATCATAAAAACGATTCTTCTATAAATGGTATTGTTTGGAAAAAATCCAAATAGCTTTATTTCAGCGAAGAATAAAGTATTACAAAGAAATTGCAAAGCATTGTCGAGAGAATATAGAACAATCGAGAATAAAGCTTTATTTAAAACGACCCATGACAGATGTAATGCTACTGTCAAATTCGAACAAAACTCGATAGTGAGAAATGAACAAAATAACAACCGAAAAAAAAGAAATAAATAAATAGGAGCACGACTTTTCATTTTGTCGGGGAAAGCGAACAATGGTCGGGAAAAGAGCGGGAAAATTGCGCGTCACTCTGGCGTACCAATTTGTCAAACGCGGCCGCAAGATGGCGTTGCGCCTTCCGGTGAGGTTTAATTAAAACGCGGCTCATTCCAACCTCGCATCGCGCTAAGAGCAAACGTTAGAACTGTTTTTAATTGTTCTTTTGTATGTCACTTTATTGATAGTTTGAAAAACATTGGCTTAGGTCAAATGCATTCATTCGTGCTACGAATTTTTAATTTTATTCAAACTTTTAGCATGGAGTTTTTACTAGCAAAAACACACTTTCATTCATACCATTCCACAATAATATAACGAAAAAATTACATATTATAAGCCGTTTATGATATTATTAAGATTTCAATTTATTTAAGCCATAAATAGACTACTTCCATACATTTAATCATGCAATTACTGTCGCTATTATTTCACCGAAACAAATGATTTCTACGGCTTTGTATTCAATTGTTTCATTACTGACCTCCTTGGCTTAATAGGTGACAACTGTCAACTGTCATATTCTGGATATTTTGAAACGGAATATTGACCGAAGACCAAGTCACGGTGCACTACTATAAAAAAGGTTATCATCGTGCTACCAAAAGCGTGGTAGGGAACAATGAACAAACAATACGTAATATTTTATTCACAGCTAATGACTCCATTGTTTGATGTCGGTTAACTGGCCCGAGACCAATCGGAAAAAAGGTGATATATATATATACCCCAGTTATTTGTCTTACAAAGATGGTATTTTTATTATGTTAGGAATAACTTTGTCAAATCAACTGTCAATGCATATTTTTAAACAAATATAATATTTATATATTTTTTTATTATTCATACACACTTAAAACACTATGTGCCAGAATAAAGACAAATATTAATATAACTTGAATGTATTGCATACAAAAATTCCAGTTATATTTTTTTTACAATAATCATACAAAAACATTCATACTCATTACGTAAGGTACTTGACCCCACGAAATAATGACCCCAAAATGTCCCATGTCCTATCCATTCAGACGGATGTCGTACAAACAGTCGAACAATGGTATAATGTAAAACTACCCTCGTATTAAAAAACAAGTGGTGACACAATAGGAATCGAAGTTGGACCCTCAAGTACTTGACGCAGGGCTGTGCGTGAGGTGAATTTATTATCTCTTAGTGTTTTTATGTAATTTTATATAACTTCAAACCTCGGCCCTTAATAACTAATTGTATCTAAGTACTAGTATTTAATCTAGACCACAATTGCAGTGATGTATGACACTTAACAATGACATTATTCATAGAATTTAAAGTCAAAACAGTCAGTTTAAAGTAATATTTGTAATGAATGTGTAAAGATCATATAGTTTTATACATCTTTCTAAGTAAAATAATATAAGTTTCAATAGAGATACTTGAAATTAACTGTGTTTGATGCTGTACAGATTTTGAATTAAGAGAAACAGGCAGGAATAAGGTTCTATTAAGTATTTGAAAATAATACAAAGATGCATTGTTCGTTGAAAATCTAAAATTATATCAGAAACAAGTCGTCTATAACGCCGCGAAAAATCTGTACAATTTCATAGATGAAATAATATAAGTAGCAACCCTAAAGGAATGTATCAATAGTTGGATTTGTTTGAATTAGGTTTTATTAATTAACTAAATAAAATACTACATCCCCTCGCCAATTACATTTGGCTCAACTGAGGGGTTTTTTGAAAATTATAAAGCTGATATACTCATACAAATAGGGGCTTTAGAGACAGATAAATCTTTATGTCTCATATGGCACCACAGCTTACAAACCACAATGATTTTTGCCTTAGAAATGCGCTGATTGGAAAAAACTCCATAACAGTACACACGGCCCTGTGATTTGTCTAATCTATATACTTATAACCTAACGAGCGTACGTCTATAAATTATTTAAACAGAAAGTCTAATTGTTAATAAAAAACATAATTTAAAAAAATATATATTTGTTTTAAACATCAATTAGAAACTACTGTTCCGCTGTTATCACGAATAGATTAAATATTGTCCGAAGTATTTATTGAAACGGGTTACCAAAAAGAAATGGTAAATGCTAAGTAGAGAAAGAAAATAATCCTCATATTAATGACGACGCTTGAGGCGATAAAACGGTGTGTATGCTCAATTACTGAAGATTACGTGATTTGCAATGTATTGGGCTAATTATGTGGCAACAATGTTTAGACCACGTTTTGGGATAAAAATACACCTTTTAAACAGGTGCTGTTTTAAATTTGATTGATCCGTAATTATTAAGAATTACTGACGATATCTTAAAATTTTATTGATATATTACAATGTTGCAAACTAGGTTGATTAAACAATTAAATTTGTTTTGTTCGCTACATAAATTAAAAAAGGATACTAAACTCAATTGAATTTTCCGTTTTTAAACGTAGTTTGGTAAGAGACACACGATTGATTTTTTCTTTATTACTTTTATAAGTTATAAGTTACATAATACGTGAGTGAAAAACCAAAAACAGTCATAAATTAAGCCCACCAGCGTTGAAGAAACCTTAGAGAATTGTTAATATAACGATATCCGAGTAATTTTTCAAACAATATAATGTGGAACTCCGGTGTGTGTATTCGAATTTTAAGTAGGGGCGGGATATCTAAATTAAAAAAAGTGTGGTATAGAGACGGGTATAGTATCACCCCCTTCCCGCCACGTGGCGTGTCTATGGAGTATGAATATTGATGTCTTGTTTTGTTCGAGAACTTTTTAAGTGGTTTTAATGATAGAAAAAGCTTCGAATGAAAAGATTTAGGAATTCTAACTTCGAACGAATCCTATCTTGTCACCTATATCCCTTAGCTAATAAGTCATTTTCTTAAAGACTTATATTGGCATTTTTATATATTCGTCTAAATTTACACTCTTTCACTTCTAATATTGCTAAAGATCCAGAAGATCCAAAGATCTATGTGTATCTTATAGAAAAGAGCTGGTTTGCTCACCTTTGGAGCTTTTTTAGTAAGGACACCATTTACTTTAGATTTTAGTCCTTAATATTAAATTTATTTTCATTACTTAACTCTTTAGGTGCACACTTCGATATAAATAATGTAAAAAATCGCGTATAAAAGTGAGAAAGTATAAAAGAAAATAGTACTGTCGCAACGTTATCCTAATATAAATTATTTTTACTTGAAGCGTCCCAAACTGGCATTTCAACACGTAAATTCGACCCCAGCTTGAAACAATTACATCCGGGTGTAGCCGGGTGAATTCAGGAGTTGGGGGGAGGTCTTTGAAGTGGCCTGCAAGAGAAGCCTAGCGCGCCACCCTGCTTTGTTTCCATTTAATGATAGACGGTTAGATGCAAGTGACACGCTTTGTCGGACTCTGAATTTCATAGTTTAAAATAATATTAATTTTATTTCTTTAATATTTTTATGTATAGGAACAAAAACAGTTTTGTTTTACGATGGTTTCTGAATCTTTCAGTTGTTTTATTGATTCCTAAATATGGTAATGTTAAGCAGGCAGTGACTTAGTCGAACACAAAACCTATCTGAGATGCAACAGTAATTTAAAAGTTTATTGATTTTATATTTTATATTATACTATATAAAATCAATAAACTTTTATATTAGACTAACAGTATATACTGTTAGTATAATAACGGTATGACTAAGTCAACATTATTCATTTAGTGCTCCATACCTAATTGTTGTTATAATTATAAACCATGTTCATAATTTCCAAACAAAAATAATACTTTACGTGATAATAAAGCGTATTGCAATTGACTTTATAAACAAAATATTTTTCGTAGATATTTAACGTTACTTTGTAGTTTCGGTAGACTGAACCGACTCTTCTTTGTCGTCTGAAAGACTATTTCAGTTAAGCGATCCATACAAGCATGTTTGATAACTGTTACGAATACAATCGAAAAAAGTACACGTCAAATTCATAGCAAGTTTAGTGAAAATAGAAAATAGTGAAACGCAATATACATATCAAAGGATCGGATAAACGTTTCTGAATTCAGGGAAATATAGAAAAAATCGTGAATAACAACACGTTCGCCATTTCAATAACTAAATTTTTTGTTTGTAAATATGTGTTACGTCATATGAAGCTGGTAAAAGAGTCAAATTGTCAAACTGGTCTGTGATAGAAATTGTTTTTTTTTTAAATTCATATTGTTATTAATTGAAATTTAAATACAATAAATAATATAATATAAATACTTCTTAGATGCAATTACATAACGTTTATTAAATGAACAGGTAAAAACATCTTATCAAACCTCATAATAAATATTTAAACAGAACATTGGAAAAACTCCTTATTCCTTTGTAAAGATATTATGCTAATAACATTAGTTCATAATTAACATGTGTAACAACATGTCTTTGTGCGTATCAGAAACAATCGATCAAATAACACGACATAACTTAAACAGGGTTAAAAGTTGAAACATCAAAGGGAGCGCGTTGGAAAAGATTAATTGAATGCAAATAAATATAATTTATGTATAAGGGTATAACGTAGTAAGATTTTTTACATATATATTTGGACAATTTGTATCTTATCTATGCTAGAGGCTCAATTTATCTCTTTAATAACTACGCTTATTTCACTGTTATATACAGCTTTCTATAGACACATGGTAGACTAGTGTTAACCGTCGATGGCATTTTTTTATTGTTTTTAGTTTTAATTTAATTATATATAATTTTATTTTTATGTACGCTGTTGTTGGCTACCTCAAAAAAATCATTCACAAATAGCCGTTGCAATTTCTACGTTAAACCCACATTGACGTAACGAGACATGACGTCACATTTGCAAAGTTATTTCTGTGTCTAATGATCGATGGACATTCCTCAATTTCATAGACATTTCACACGCAATATTCAAAAAGAATGTATTAAGCGAGTAAATAATTGCCACTATGATTTTTATATGCATTCAATTTATTAAATAACTTCGAAAATAAATATTTGTTTTGACGATATAATATTTAAATTTTTATTCATAAAAAAAAACACTGAGATGAGAAATTTAAAATTAAACAATATAAAAACTTATGTTAGCTTAGATTAGCAATAGGAGCTTAACCACTAAAAACTAAACATACATTATTAACAAAAAAAGAAAAAAACTTGAACAGGAACTAGTTTATAAGATTGAGTGTTTTTTTAATATAATTCTTCATGTCAACTTATCATTTAACGTGATATGCCATACTATATTTAAATTAAATTAAAGTACCTTAATTATAAAAGAGATATATTAAAAAAGAGATAGCCCAATGTCATTGTGATAACTAAACTCTTTTCATCACAGCGTAAACATAATATAGGAATATATAATTTAAAGTGTGCATTTAAACTATTCTATAACTGAAGGTTAACCACCGTTTTAAGAGACATGACATAAGGCTTATTAATTACTATTAGGCAGCTTTATTGTAGTCGCTAAGGTTAAAGTCCTAATCAAAACAATAGTTACGACTACTTAAACTACATAAAGAAAAACTCAAGCCAATAAAGTTATATCGTCACCTCTTTTAAATTTCGCTTTAAATTAGTCGAAGACCAGTAAAATCGGTGACGGTAGGCGAGGCATAATTTGAGCTAGTTACAGCCCGCCTCATTATACTTCGGCGAGATCAAACGTTTCCAAAATACACGCGACGATCTACGAATTTATAGAGCGGTTCGGACTAATTATTTTATTTGGTTTGCGATACGATTTTTATTATATTAATTTACAGCCGCTTTAAACCCGACACACCGTTGTGTTAAATGGGTCTAATAATTATTAAAAAAGATCTTGTATCTTGTATATGTGTATGTCAATTGTTACGCAGTTGCGAATTTATTTATTTTAAATCTATTTATGTATATTTGGGACAGTCTCTCTCAACTATGTAGATTTGAATTTCGGAAATAGAAATTCGTTAGACAGATTAGATTTGGGAGACTTAACCGATGACAAAACGTTCGTTGTTCTGAATAGAAACTCTATGCTGTCCCCAATGCACTCAGCATTGGCTTCCTCAACTGAGTAATTAACTAATTCTTGTATCACGTGATTTGTTGGCGTGATTGGTTGTTTGGTTCTCAAAACCATTTTGTGTCCTAACCTACATCTATCCCGAAATAGGAAAACGAATTATTCAAGAAAGTTTTTTCTGATTATATATAACAATAGATTATATCATTGTTTGAATAAAATTTACTTCAGCCTCGACTCTAAGTTAATTAAAAAAAAAACAATACCATAATAGTGAATAATTTACGACAACCATTAATCAGTCAACCTGTTGAGTCTTTAATGCTCCCAATCTTTCATAATTCTTTTGAAATAGAATGATCTTGAATAGATTTATGCGTATGCGCCGTTTTATCTGAATGGAGGATTGGGTCAAACCTTACCATACATACAAATTACTAGTCGTTTCCATGTAAGTAAAGTACTGTATGTTATTAGAATTTTAAGTTAACCAGTTTAACGATTAATACATTATTTATTATGTGTTTGTGATTCTGCTTTGTTTCGTGGCTGTCATAGTTATTTCATATCTAACCTTTAAGCCGTACTAGTTACAAATTTAAAAAATATTCCTTATATGGATGTTTGTGAAACATATAACATATAATTCCGATAAAATCCTACGCACCACAAAAATCGATACCAAACTCAAATCATTAGAATATTTAGTTAAAATTCCGTTACATTATACATTCAAATTCTATTTTAATTTATAGCACTAATAAAAAAAAGTTTCTCATACTACTGATTAAGTTTCCTAATCGTCTCATAAATATTACATAACTGTCATATAAAATATAACCAGTATGAGTTTTGGATTGATTGAACGTAATTGGGTCGTTTGAAGAATAATGATCAATTAGAAAATTGAGGATCTTAGCAGTTTGGTTAATGATGCGAGTTTAATAATCCGTTAAAAAAAACTATCTCTTTATACAGAACGAAAAACGTCTATCACTCGTGTGTATATTTTTTATAAATGAAACCATATTTTCCACGATTTTACTCATCTATTATGACTTCATTAAACATTTTACAAACCTGATCTATTAAATGTACTCACTCGATATTGTTATTAATTGCTATGAGATCATTAAAAGTGATTTAACAGTGAAGCAATGAATTAGCATGAACACTTGTGCGCGGGAACTAATCGGCCATACTTTATTAGCAATTACCATAGACTATATACAAGTGGCCAGTTGGTAAATAGGATTTATAATTGAATTTAGAATTAATCTGTGGCTTAGACTTGCGTGAATCGAAACGTTAATGTCAATTTAAGGATCGATATCCACAAAATATTTAAACATGTCACTCAGAAGTTATGTTTGTTTATAAGTAGTAAGAAAAAAGTATTGTATAACTTTCACCAAGCTCAAACTTAGTTAATCAGACCAGAACGTAAACATAATTAAAAGTTAATTTCCGTTCAGATTCATTAGTTATTATGCCGAAATCGTTTAAACGCTTTATTGTGGTCGATCAACGAACTTATAAAAATCTCGGTTGAAAAAAAGCTCTCTTTAATGCCACCATAAAATCTAAGAGGTCGTTATTCCAACTTTGTTCTGGTGTAAAAATCTGGGTCTGAATTTTAATAGCGATAAATCTATTCCAATTAAGCATGATTAAGTTTATCACCAGTTTATTTGCGTTGCGATAGAATATTATTATGCATATTTATAAATATACTTGTTGTCTACATAGATCAACATCTGTGCTCAGTAATATTATTAGATAACAATCTGTACACAATTGAGTACAGCTTTTTTTTTAATTTATATGTTTTAATACGAAAAGTATGACTTTGTAATTTGATTTTTTATACAATCGTAAACAGTTTTAATCAATATAAATCAAACTGAAATATATGACAGCTATTAACTGAATTCTATTTTGAAAATGTAACGTTATTCTCTATACTACGTTATGTATTTTTATATACCTTATTAAATATATAGTGATATACGTTTTTATTACTTGAAATCTCGTTTGATTCCAAGGATTTCTTGAAATTACAAAGACACCCAAAGAATACGTAATATAGAGAACCTGTCTTCGCGTTTTATTTTCACAAATCGTTACAACTGTTTAAAATTAATTCGGTCGTACGGTGTCATCAATTATTTCATTTGACATTTTTATGCATATTTTAAATTTCGCTTTGAAGATTCTTGTCTAGATTTATTATATGTGACATATTTATATGGACAATCTATTAGTTTTCGTGAAGTGCTCCTCGAGACTGCTTTTAAATAATAATTTATAATCGATCAAGTGTTTTGATTTTGCATTTATCATATGATAAAGGGTACTCGGGTTCTTTGTTTCAATATTTATTTGTTTTATATGTTGCAACTACTTATCTAACTACTTACTTATGGTTCTTGTACGTAAATTCCTAATTCTAGTTTTACGTTTCGGGTTTTTATTACATTTAAGTCAGTTTGCCAATAGATTATAACAAAAATGAAATCAACTGAATATATTTATCATCAATAGACTTTTGACAAAAATTCTAAGAAATAAAATAAATTTAAACTTGTATAAAACACATAAAAATATATGATTTATTATGTAACATTATTTGGCAATACTGACTTACGGGACGCTTTTTTATTTTGTTATTAACTCGTGGGCGAGTATGATTTATAGATTTTTTTAATGTGAACTGGGACGTTTTTATTTTTAGCATTCAAATTTGATTAAAATATGTATTTTAAATATATAAGTAATCAACGAACAATTATTTCTTAATTAAACATTTCCATTGAATGATACCAAAAGCCAGTGGCTTCGGCAATGCCTGTTCAATGCATATAAGAATTGATTTATAGACTGAGAGAGGTCATAGACAATTTGACTATGTTATTTTGGAGTCTATTAACCCTACAATTTACGGAATCCAACTTGGAACAATATAAATAATTATAAAACGGGCCACATAGCCGATGGCTATTCATTGTTGGAACACAGTAATCCCGGAACTGGGGTATATTTTATATTTTGGTCACGTTATTGTTGAAATGAAAAAACATATTTTTCCACTGAAATCATAATATTGCAATGTCAGAGGCTGTTGACATTCCAACTTGTCAAATCTCACAACACACGCTTAGCTCTAAACTCGCGTAGATTACTGCCACTACTATTTGTTCTCGATTAAAATTAGATCTATCGAGTTTCATTGCGTTGTGGATTTGTTTCGAATTGTATATAAAAATATAATTTACTGTCACAACATTTTGTTATACAATTTATATGTGAACAGTGTAACAGTCAATTTCGTAAATATTTAAAATATGTTTTAATCATATTAGTTAAAATCAATTGTTTCTTGACGATAATAGTATATGTAATTTGTTAGTTAGATTTTTATATCATGAAATATGATGTTACACAACTGCTGTATATGTATTCATAAACTGAGGTGGTCCTAACAATCAAATTTAGACATAACTTTAAATATTTGTGCAAAGCAAAATATAGACGATGTTTATAAGTTTTTGTTGACAAAACTCACAATTATCTCAATTCCACAAGTGGTAGCGGTAATCGTGTTTACGCTACAAAATACGAGCATGACGCAATTTGTGACACCCCCATGGGCGGAACTTCAAAGGGCTCGCCGACAAAGCGCTAAATAAGATGAAAAAAAAATACAAACGACAATGGACAGGAAAATCGGCGCCTTTCGTAATTTTCTCACTTTTTGTTTAGTTTTCCTGAAACCTAGCTGAAAATAAATTCATCTTTTATTATATGGCATAAAGAGAGTACTCCTTTGTTGAATACATTGTATCCGGGACAAATATTAAATGTTTAATTACTGATAATACCAACCTTGCCTTGAACTAACTAACATTTTGTAATAATATTAATATTAGACTTTCTGGTTCACCAAAACTTCTAAAATAACTACTTAGTATTTTATAAAGTTTGCATGTTTACGTTAGGTTAGGTTAATAGAAAATTTATTGTATCACAAAAGTTATCTACTACGAACAACACGTCCGTTTTTACTTAAATATTGAGAACGAGTAAAATATGCCATATAACAAACATTACAATAAAAGCCTTAATGTGCAAATTAATACAATCCGCAAACACGATTAACAATTCAAACATTTCAATAACCAAATCGTTCGCCACATATAAATCTTTGCAATTATCAAATTCTCAGCTCCGTCTCATCTGCATAAACTCACACAGGCTCCGATGGCCGTACGCACGCGCGGCGGCGAGATCAAAGCGAACTCGACCCCTTTGTAGGTGCCGCCGGCACGCGCCATCCTTTTCCTTTCCCTCCACACCACCATCTAAGTCACTAAGCGCGAAAGAGACAACTACAAAACTGATTGTATATCTCGCGATGTGAATATTTCACCTCGTTACCGAGTCTTGTTTGTGTTAGATAGTGTTAGATTCGACGATTGAATTAATTTCATCGATATCGATACTTAATTACCATTCGGTTTTTGTGCAAAGCTAACATGTGAAAACGATTTGCATTTATAACTTTCGCACATTAAGATTAAGAGTGAACATCGAAATGGTTTCATTTGATAATTAAGCTCAGATAAGCCTACTACTTCTATTGACACAGAAGCATCTTTGCGTATCGAAACTGACTTACTTTAAAAGCAATGAACTCGTATCGTATTTATAATCATTGTTATTTTAATTACGATTAGCAATTCACATTCCAGTCCTTTCTTCGACCTCTTATTTTTTAAATATAATAATCGAGCTGGCTTAATTTGACACATACAATTACTATATAGTTTAATACATCGATATAGAATAACAACTCTTTCAAAATGGCTTTATCGATAGTATGATCCCAGCTCTCTATAGTAGCCGGCTATAGCTCCCGAGTAGGCAAGACAGGAATCTGCTGATATCGACGGGTGTAATTAAAATAGAAATATTGCGACCGAACCTTACCGTATACGAACCTTTTGGTCGCCGTTTTTGCTATGGGAAAGTCGTAATGAGGAGTAATTAAAGCCGGATTAGCTGGTTAACATCACTACTTATCTTGATGATTTATTAAATGTCCATCCAGCGGTGTTTTGCGACAATATAACGCGATTTCTCGGATCAGTTTTTGTAAAATATTGATTTTAAAATGAAACTACTCAAACCAATAATGTTGACCGTGTTTATTTTGCCAGATATGATGTAAATATTAAAAAAATAAGTATAAATTAGATTTTTTTTTTCAAATCCCTATTTATTATTAACTCGTTGTTAAAACATCGGAATGAATATTATTTTCCCATGAACATGAAATCACTATAAACTGTGCAAATATGTGAGCTTGTTAACTTTAAAGCTCAAGAAAAAATGTAAAAAAATGAAGCGGAAAAATACAGGCATTACCCAATATTAACAAGTATTAACCCTGGAATAACAGGGCGCGGTCTCCCCGGCCCCCGTTAATATTTTACCGTGAAATGACGTCTACCATCGCATTAGTTTTTCCTTTTGATGTTGGCTCATATTGGCTGCCAGTATCTTTGTTTTGCCCATTAAAATAGGTTCGATTGGTAATATCGTATATGTAATATGATGAGACAACACAGACCAACCAATACTTACGCATTTACTTTGTCAAAATATGTCGACTAAACGAATAAATCGTTAAGTGGTAAGTTAGTATGTAGCTAAGCTTCATACATGGTATGAAGCTTTTTATAAAAATGTATAAAAATCGATATTTCAGACCTTGTTACAATAACAAGCAAGGCTAAACATTTTCTAAACGCCGTCATGCACAAGGTCCCTCCCGCCCGCGGGTGGATTTTCGCTAAACAATTCATACATTTATATTCCTTTGAAGTGGCGCCGCGGGCGCCGCGTCACATGCAGGGTTAGCCCTCCACCTGTTCATTACACGTTCGATATTTAGTGATATATGTTTAATTTAAAATGTGATTAAACGGGGTTAACTGGGCTGAAAATTTCTATAGATAGTCATGTACTGGAACTTCTCGTCTATCCAGTTATATTTTGTCTTGTTAGATCAATCTAACAAGCACTTCAAAGTGCGAACACTCAGATACACTAAAAAAACTGTTTTTATATTGACACGCCATGCTAATAATAGTTTCTACCTATATTACGGTAATCTGAAATGCATCACCGTAGCTGTTCATTGACAAAAACAATACATATAAATAACCTGCAATTTTATATTTTAACAATTGAATGTATTTCATTTATAGTAAAGCATTTTCCCATCTATTAATTAGAAATAGGTCTTATAAAATATATAAAAACCGATCTAACCCTTCAATTAGGCCGTTCGATAGGACCACATTACTCGTAGACAACCGAGTATTAACCCTTTGACGTGTCGTGGTTTAATTGTCCCCATTTATGTTAAACGGCTTCAGACACTTGTCATTTGTCACATTATTGTTTTCTCACGATTATTTCGATTAAATATTTAATATTGAGTCTTTAGAAAAATAATAACTTTGGCGCTCTTCATATAATAATCGTAGATAATTTTCAAGTACATAAAGATTACAATAATTTGTATTTCCTAATTTTTTTTTATTTTCCGAACCAATACGACTTACAGTCCTTCCCGAAAAAAGTGTACAACCCGCTCAAAGGCCGACAACGCATTCACGCGCTCCAGCCACGTGAGTGTGCTGCACACTTTATGGTGTGCCTACTGATTGTTTGCCCCCTCCTCTATAAAAAAATATTAGTCCTCCTCAGTGTCTACATTTTTCCCAGTATAAATTATTTATTTGGAAGTAATTACTAATACATCCACATCTAACTACTAAGCCTAAGGTATAGCACAAAACGCTTCGTAAAATATAGAAACTAACCATTAGTGGGGATGCTTATTAGGAAAATTAACCTCTTCTAGTTGTCTATTAAATGCCCCCTGACAAGTGAACGTTCATGTCAATTATGTTATTATTGTGATATTTATCGATCAATTAGTGTCTATGATTTATTATGTATAAGCATTGGATAAATGTTTACCATTATCCGTTTTGTATTAATAACTTTTGTGTCTAGTATCTACGTATGTCCTAATACTTTTAGGTTTTTAATACATATTTCTTTATAAGATTCATTGATTTATCTAATATAATTAAATGATATCAAAATCGATTAACTTTAAATTTCGCACTTCTTTTCTTCTACGGGCAAATTCGAAGTAGTAGTGTATTGAAACAATTTGGTGTTACTGTAAGTGAAATGGAGAAAATTTTTACGATTACCACAGGAGACAATCGCTCACACTAATATATTTATAAGCTTCATTGAAATCTGATCTTTATATATATAATACATAAAGCTTAAATTCAATCGGATATTGTTTGTACAAAATTCCTGTGATAGCTATCCTTGGCAGGATGTCCCGAAGAAATTCAAGGAACGCGCGCACGAAATACTTAACAAGTACATTTCAATAAAACTTAAGCCACACTGACAAAATAAATAAACAATTTGCGTGTGCAAATAAACAATTTCGCTGTACAGTCAGCAGAGAAATTCAATAAATAAATGCCATTTTCTGATGTTACCTTGTTCGGCGGACAAAGGCAGCGCTATTTTGATTGCATTCCAGATTTAAGTGAGAATTTTACTTGAATATTTTACTTCGAAACATGTTAATAAATTCAGTGGACGTCTCGTATATTTTTCGGAAATATTTATTGTTGTAACGACTTGCACAACATTGGAACATTGGAACAAAAAAACAAGTTTATAATATTTATTATCCAAATTTAATTTAACGCCATAATTCTAAAACACAATTGTTGTGCTATCTGTACAGCGGTGACTCAATGGTTAGCGCTAGCAGATTGAGATTGATAGCCGGCTCATTCTGTTCCATTCCCGACACTGTAACTCTGCCCTTGATACATCCCTTTTGAAAGATATAAATTGATACAAGGATTATTGCACTGGCATTGGTGACGATTTATTTAAGCGATACATTTGAAATTGTTCTTAGTTTCACTCTATCTACGACATATCCCTTCGTCTACCATGCGTTCGATGCACTAAAATAATATAGCGAATGCGTCTGTGTTACTTCGGTTATAATATAGTTTATATTTACATGTGTGCGGCGTTTAAAACTTTGTCAAACTCAATTATTCCATCATAAAGCTATTCCTACTTATTAACGACGATGGTCCTATGCCGAAATGCCAAACACGAGGTGATTTTTCAGTATAAGTATCCCATACTTATATTTATTTATATTCTGGCCTTAAGATTAGGTATTAAGTGTTTCTCAAAATTCTATTTTGCCACTTTCTTTTATAGCCTGAAAGAGAACACTTATTATCGATAAGACAATGTTTATTCTTGTTGTTATTTCTTTCAATATATTTATTATGCAATACAGTGTTTAAATAAGAATTTATAATAAATTAGACTAGTAAGCTGTAGAGGCAATAAATTAAATCTACGATTGTTTCATTGTTTCGAAGTTAGTACATTTGTTAAAAAAAAATATTATAAATGATCCTATTTTCCTTACAATAAATATTTCAACTGCATTTATGGCGTTATAGAAAAACTTTTAACACTACTTTGTATTGCATAAAGAGCCAAATTGTATTTATGAGTATAAAAGGCTACTGTTAACATTTTCAACAAAAACATGAAAACGCTTTTAAACATTTGTATAGTTCATTTACAAAACATTTACGTTATTCTTTCTGGGTTATATATGTGTGATTAAGATTATAATTTTTATAAAAAATTGCAAAATTGTGACCAACTCAAGTTTATTTTGTGGAAAGTTTATCAATACAAACAAACCAAATAATTTATTATAGATATTGTATATTTTATACATATATTATTAATAGTCTCACTCAGTCGAGTGAGGTGATTTATTAACAAATTCGTGTAACTAAAAATTATTTAACGTGAATCGACTTAATAGCCGTTTATCGTAGATCTTTCATGAGTTAGTCAAAGTTAAAAATGCTTTTGTGTGAAAGTTTTTTAAACAATAAACATCTTAGCAAACGAAGTACTATTCTAAGTCTAGTTTTATATCGGTCATTACGACTAAATAATTTTATTAGACATTTTTCTTTCTTATGTTCAAATAAAATTTTATATTCATTTTAATATGTATGAGCTTCATATTAGCTGATCAGCTTTTCATTGGTACTTGACATATAATTAGCTCATACATTAATTAGCATAGCAAGTAGAACGACCTCTTATTTTTTTAAAGTGGTGCCTGTTATATATACCTATGAAGGCTTAATATTTTACCGAGTCAGTCAAATTGAAATTTTGGTAGGTACTACATATTTTGATTGCCAAATCTAATCATACATTAAAAAATATTGTTAAAACGGTAAAAAACGTAGTAAATCTGAATGTTTAAAATATGTAATGTACAAATTCTAAATTAAATTAAACTCCCTTTTGTTTAAGTCGGGAAACTGGGAGGCTTAAAAAGGAATAGAATATTCAAATCCAAGGGTATCAAGGGGTAGGGGTTGTTGACCTTTCTCGAAGGCTCTATAGGTACGGGGATGCGAACGAAATTAATTTTGGGATGGGTCAGCGGAATTCAAAATGATACTATGCAAATTTCACTAAGGCAGAAGGCGTTACTATTAAAATTCATATTGAATATTTGTACGTGTGCCATTTTATAGTAAGGCATTATTTTGTTTTAGTTATACGTTTTAATGTTTTTTGTACGTTACTGTACTACAACTACATAAACCCAGATAAAAAGTAAAATAACTTTTACTTTTTATTTTACTTAGTGTAAGCTTAAAGTAATCAATTGAACAAAGTCTAAATCAATTATGCCCACATAATTTTACGGGTTTATAGTAAACAATCATTTGGAGGAACTGTGTGGTACCCACGTGAAATGGTATTTTAAGGTTGAGTAGAGAACCGCTTTTCTTGTTAACAAATTTCCGTGCAGACTTCCGACTTATTCTGAATGTGATTGGTATCGTATAATAATGATTTTGGATTTTATTTGTACGCAACGTTTAGGAGTTTACTGATTTATAAGATCAGGTTTTAACAAATTTATGCAAAGCGAAATGTGAAACATCCAAGATGATACTGAAAGTCGCAGATGTAAATACAAAAAGAGTGAAGAGATTGAAGAGCGTAATTACACTGACACGTTTTTCAAGGTCAGTTCTTCAGTCACAGAGGGAAATAAAAAGGGAAGTGCAAGTAGACCAAAACTTCCAAGGTCGTCTGACACCTAGACTAACTCATACTAACACAAGGCTCCCCCTTGCACCCACACCATCGCAGCCACGTGTACTCTCACCCCTATACATGGTCGCCATGGCAACACAGCATCCTACTTCCACGCCCACTACCCCGGGGGCGAACTCTCAAGATATTACGCCCTACTTCGTCCGCATTGGCGAACTAAAGGGGTGTACGCCGTACGCTTGTGTGGGCCCGTTTAACCGGAGCTCTCGTGAAATTCCATTTTGAAGGGAAATCTTGTGACATCGACAGCTACGAAGATTATTGACATTTCGAAATCCAAACTCGGAAATAGGCAATAAAAATAAGCATGTATAACGCGCCTAGTTAGCGAATGCTAACCGCGCTCTCGACTCCATTCGCAACATTCAGCCGGCCGCTCGTTAACAAACCTATTCAAATTTGAAGTATTAGTCGATTGACGTAACATTTCTCGCGTCCTATCGCCACGAGTTCCAATTAGCGACTGGAGCTTGTCGCTTGAGTGGCGGTGACGTCACGCGGCTTTTATACGACTTCAATAACTACCCTCTTGACGTGCCTTCAATAGCCGGCCACTCCACCTGGCCTTCATTAGGGACCTTCTCAATACATGCTGAGAACTGAAAAGACGTGAACCTACTAATTTCAAAAACGCAAGTTTTAACGAGTAAAGTTCTTTAGCTAATAACTAGGGAACTTGTGAGACCACGATATCGTAGCCATAGTAATTGCGTGGGTTAATTTTTTTGTATTTAATTATCGCGAGGCTGTCATTTGAACAAAGCAGCTTGGCCTTTTGTTAATAGTCGCACCATAGACAAATCTTATTATGGAAATATTTTCAAATTAAGAACGGGCTCTGCTCCCGCATTATGCGTCTCGACTGTCATCATTGTCTATGGGCTCTTTTTGTTCGTCCTCGCATGTCGAGGCTTTTCGACCACCGTTTCGGTTATTTTTTCTTTTCGTTTTTTTATCCGCTGTCCCGAGCGTGAATGGAGGGCTTTGTTTGTGCGTGTTTTATTATTAATTAGTGGAGTCTTTGTTCGTGGTAATTATTGTCTTAATAAGCAGTTCCTGCCCGAATGCGAAGGAATTGTCAACGAGTTTCGTATTAAA
Organism: Leptophobia aripa; assembly: GCA_951799465.1. Classification (NCBI taxonomy): domain Eukaryota; kingdom Metazoa; phylum Arthropoda; class Insecta; order Lepidoptera; family Pieridae; genus Leptophobia; species Leptophobia aripa. The sequence continues at coordinate 3,412,635 of OX637272.1, read as the reverse complement.
TTCAATTATAATATTTAAAACGGGTTTGAGACTTCTGTTTACATGATTTATTTATGAGCCATAGAATGCAAAGACATAGACTAAATAACGCCAACTCTTCTTATAATTTCAAGAAGTTATATACAGAAAATATATTGAAAGGTGAGAGGCCTGCTTTTAATTAATTTTTCAATAGAGCTTCTTACAAGTATGTGTTAGAGATACTGCGATTTACGAGTGTTATTTTTCACCCTCTCACTCGAGAGTTCTATTGCGTAATTATAATCAGATTTCATTCGAAACAGTTTAACAAAACGCACACAGTGCCCAATGAGAGCTATAATTAATTTAAGCTTTAGTGTCAGCCGCGATACTGTCGTTTATTTCGCATAATAAAGTGCTGAAAAGAAGACCCAGTTTAATTAGAGGTGAGGTACTTGCAGCGCGTCTGGATGATGCTCGTTGGGCGCCATTTTGCATAATTGGGCGTTGGAGGGAACGAAATTTATACGCCGGGCGCCAATTTACTTGCTAATGACGCGTCTTGCTATGCCCCCTATTCGGTTTTGTTCGCACTATTCACTATCACTCGAATGTTTAGCTTCAACTATTGAACTTTTAGTCTTTTGATAATTAATGATATTTTTATTAATGCAACTGATTTTTTCAATTCACTACCATCGAGAACTTATTCAAATCGTTTTGTGTAAATACTTACCTTTTTTGAGAAGGTTATAGAATATATTTTCAAAGGGAGCCGATAAATGACATTCCAAATGACAATCATGTCTTCGCAGCCGCGGATTTTTGTGCGAGATTTTGCTAAGGTTTTTAATTATACAATATTTTAATAACACATTGATTATTAAACATTTTTGTGAAAGTATACAGTCAGCAAAGTTTATTAACATACAGAAATATCGACATTGGACGCTGGGTTTGGATAAAGTTGCCATGCCATGCAACAGGAAGTTACAATAAATTGTTATTTTTATAAAGCTATTTCATACAATATATATATTCATATGATTCGTTAATTATAGATATATTTATTTGGTGATAAAATACATTATTATTCAATTTTAAATTATGTTACAGGCGGGAAAAATGGGGTTACCAGCGGGTAGCAGTTTGTCCTTATTCTGTCCCGGGGGGGAGTTGGGGCAACCACCACCCGCGCATATGGGTATCCCGCCGCCATACCAGATAGATTCTAAACTTGGTGAGTATTTTATATAAAAAATCATATATTTTTTTTATTTATTGATACAACAACAGAACGTTTGCTAGCTGAAACGACGTTTATCCATAATAAATATTTGTCATTAATTTTAAACAAATTTTAAGTTTTTATTGTTTGTATAAAGAAAAATTATTACGAAAACCAGACATTATAGTTACAAATAAAGCGAACGCTAGACCCGACACTAGGATATTTCCTATGTTGTGGTAGTCCAGTCTCTTCCAAAGTTCTAGATACTAGCTTCAATAAGATAAATTAAGTAAAATTAGTTGAAAATATCCGTTTTATTCCAGCGGCGGGCCTGGCGCGGACGCCCATGTACCCCTTCCCTGGTGGGACTTACCCTTACCCCATGCTTAGTCCAGAGATGTCACAGGTTGCTGCCTCGTGGTAAATATACATTCATATACATATAATACTAACAATTATTTAAAACGCTCTCACTATTTCATAATTTACCATTATAAAAACTATATTTACTGTGAATATTGTATACTTTTTGTATTTTTGGTAGCTCATACAAGAGTTTACCATAATCGTATAAAATTGAGCTAAGCGAAATTGCCACGAAACAAATCGCTAAGTTTTATCACAATCTTGTATTAAGTATAAATTAATAAATTTATCTATTTTTATTATTTAATCGTTTATAATATTGTCTATTAATCAATAGTTTGATCTTATTACTGCGGTCTCTCATAGTTTAATATGTTATTGTTTATATAGATTCTTGTAATATAGGTTTTTAAACACTAGCCTCTAACGTTGGAAATTTAATTTTACAGTGTTTAGTTCGTAAGACAACAAAATATATTAGTATAAATGGTGTTTAAATATTTCAGGCACACGCCTAGTATGTATCCTATATCGTCAGCAGCTAGTGGGTTCCGAAGTCCGTACCCTACCTCGCTACCCATCAGCACCTCTAGTCTATCAAGGTAAGATAGAATATTTATTTACGGCCGAGCCAAAAACATACAAAAATATTAAAACTAATAATAAATAAATAAATAATAATAACTAATAAACTAATACGTTCTTAAATCTAACAATCGCTTATATTTGTCCACTTTCATTCCTAACACTGTCATATAACTACTATTATATTTCTACTACTTTACTATGACTTCATAGGAAGTAACCTTAAAAATGGTTTAAAATCTTTTTCACATAGGTACATAATTTTCACTGCCAAGCTGTAGTAAGCTATTAATACAAAACCATAGTCCATTTCTATATATATTGTACATGTTTTGTCAAGTTCATTAATTTGTAAATGAATCATAAACAATGTCGATGGAGCAATTGATATACTAAATATATAAATCTATTAATAAAAAAAACATTTTAAAATTAATATTAATCTTGTAATGATAACATAACGAATGTAATTTTCCTGGAAATATAATCGATAAGACATTTTATCGGTAAGATATTTTATAACAGTGTGATTATGGTATAAATCTATATTTTTTATTTTAAAACTATATATTTTTAAATTCTCAAATCTTGTTTCAAGCTAAGCTTATATAAATTTATTGATTAGAAATTAATATTTCAAGTCATTGTGAGTATAGAATATTTGAAAACCAATCAGTATTACATATACGAAATTTACGAAATTGTATTAGATACCGATTTTTTGTCCACTGATAGAATTAACAAGGGTTGTAATATCTCATAAAATGGTTTAGTTGTTAATGTATTTTATTCTTCACAGTACTTAACAAATTAACAAAAACTTTCTTAATATTAACGTAATGTAAATATAACGTATATACTAATTACTTTTATTATATTTATATAGGTTTATTTATATATATTTTATTCAATTTATTTTACAAACAGATATTGAAAATCTGTGTGTGTTAGTACGATAGAACTACTTAGACAGCGGTGATAATATATTCAAAAGACTTTTTCCTTTGCAGTGAATTGTACCGGTTTTCGCCGACATTAGGCGGAGGCCTAGGGCTCGGTTTAGGGCCCGCTTTAGTGCCTCCACCACCATCTAAGACTGACCTATTTACGCACCATTCAAGGTAAGTAACATATACCATAAGTATAAACTTCTAGTATAAACTAATCTTCATGGCATTTGATTCCACCAGAATCCACCTTTAAGCGGATTAGTTAGAAATTACAAAAGTCAATAATACATGCATAGATATAATTAGTTGCAACATATTCCATATAATTTTGCTGAATATTAAAACCGTTTCAAACGCACGTACTTTGAACTATAAAATTAGCTAATAGACCCATAAATGCGTACGCGTACACAATTCAATATAAGACGCGAGTCACGTTGGCAATATTATGGCGACACGGATTCGAATTGATAATTTAACCCGGCGTATATTTTAATGATTCCTAAATTTTGTGTATTCAAAATGTACATAATCAATTAACATATGTAAATACATAGTTATTTGTTAAAATTATTAGAAGAAAAACGTGGGAGAAGTATCTTTTTTAACTAGGATGACGAGTCTAGAAATTTCTAAATTTTGGTTTTATACTAAGTATCTCAAATATATCGATCTGGAAAATAAATATAGCATATATTTAAGAAAACCACTTTTTCAGAACAGCCTTTAAAAATTATTACACAGCGTAGCTATTATAAATAAAACTCTCAACCCTGAAGTCGTGTTAAGTGTTTTTTTTTAAACTGTCATTTCACCACCCACCTATTAAGTCTTTATCACAAAGATCTACATGCACTAATTTGTAATCCACACGACAAACGGACAAAACGATCGCTTTATTATTAGAGACGTGTGCCAAATGAATAATTACTACCTGAGTCTGTAATCTGTGAAGGACAGCGACATATTATAATTTTACAAGTAAATGCAGTCATTTCAACCAAACTGTGTAATACTCGAATTATAATGTGTTAAGAATTTTGTGTAATCTAAATTAGATTACTTATCTCGCTCTCGCAAAACCCGATGCAAGTGTATAAAAAAGAGACGGCGCTTTACGATTTTATATTAGTTTAAGACTAGAGAACGAGAAGCTGTTTGTGTTTTTTTCTTTTACAATTAAATTTAATTGTATTTACCTTTAATTTAAGAAGTATGCGTTATATTTATGGATATTAGGCTTTTCAAAAATCAAATCAATTAGTCGGAACTTTTAAATAGTAAAAAGCGATAAAAATGTAAAACATTATTCGCCCTAGCATCTGTCAGCTTATCTTATCCGATCTACAGGGTGAGCGTGTAATAGCGACTGATATGAACGATAAAATCACCCCTTAGATTTATACAATGCGTAATGGATAATAATAGATATTAGAATGTACATTAAAATGTTCGAATATATTTTCATCTGCGTACTTACTAAGTAAGCTCAATTCTGTTTTATTAATTTTCAAAATTTACATCGTTTTATTAACATTACGTTTATTTTTTATGCATTTCGAGACATTTTCAATAATATTCTAGGATAAACCTTTATATGTCCATTTTAGGTAAATTAAATTGCTAAAAAACAAATGCAAACCTCTTCTTACACACAGGACCAGTGTTAGTTTTTCCATTGATTTTATATTGTTGTTTGTATCTTATTTAACATATAAATAACAGATGAACAAGTTTAAGTTTTCGTTTTTACGTATTTTTAATCGAGTATTATGATGGTAAGACCTGTAGGAGTTTCTACAAACTATTGAACTTTAGAGATAAGGAATAGCAGTCATATCACATTCTTGTTTGGGTTATTGTTTCAAACTCTAAATATATTTATTGGAGTAGGTTATAAAGACACTTTTGCATCGACAATTTTTATACTACCACTGGTTCGGAAGGCAGTTATATACCGAGAAGAATCGGCAAGAAACTTGATAGTTGCTCTTGTTACTAATGCAAATAACAAAAGCCTGTTGCATAGACAAACTAAATTTTATTATAGTGAAAAATTGTTAGGCCTGATCCACCTTGACAATTGTGGTTTGGATTAATGAAATACACGACGCATTAATTAAAACCGATTATAACAGGTTTACCTTGTTAATACAAGCCGTTGAAATAAGTTATTAAATTTTAAAGTATCATTTCAAATTACAATAAAACTCAATATTTCATATGAAATGAGTCGATGGCGTGTTATTTGTAATCTTACACCTTTTCAACTCGTCACTCGTTTAAAACAAGTTGTGTCGCTCAAACATACACAATCAACGCTACAGCTCGTGTGGTGCGTGTTATAGCAGTCGCGGTTAACTTATTATAAATTTGATATATATGGTGTAGAATTACTATTCTACAATTTGGTTGGTTGCCTGGAAGAGAACGCTTGTAATCGCGACCGCGAAAAGCTCGCCCGTTGCTCTTATATGTACTAACATATAAGATATAATTTAAACAAGCGCATTTGTTTGACCAATGATTTATTAAAAATATTTACACTGCAAGTTAGACCGAGTATTTTGAAACTAGGTTTATTTATTTAAAACAAATTATCTACTTTAAACACTTTTAATATATTCAAGGCTTCAATGAATAGGTACAGCGTGTTAGGCGAAGTAAGCATTTCATACAAAACTTCTGGCCTTTAAATAGAACTGAACTTGTATATATATATATATATTTATTTTAATTCATTAGTTCACTATTATTCAGTTATTAAAACGATCTTACACACGCTAGAATTAACACCGCGCCCAGTACATAAAAGGTCCAGGTACAATCATGTAAATAAGCTGCTGGCGGAGAAATTTAATTAAGATGATATATGAGACGCAGACTAACGGGTACAGTCGCGCGATCAAGATAACACTGTACCCAAGATACATACGATAAAAGATACTGAAGTTATCCTTTGTTTTTGAATGCGTTTTAATTGTTTTATTTTTCAATTGCATTTCATACATCCAATCTTCTTAAGTTTTTACTTACAATACACGAAGTATTTAATTGATCAATTAAATACACGAAGTATTTAATTGATCAAATGGTTCATTAAATGGAAGATGGTATTGTATTTATTACCATGGTAGCAATGTTGAAAGAAATCAAATAAATTTTGGCCTCGACAGTATCCAGCTCGACGTATCGCGCGCATTCGAATTTATAAATTCTTTCTTAAATGTTTGTCCATACAAAATATTTTCATTTCTATACAAATGAAAGCAGTCGAAACGAATTAATATTTAAGAAGTTTTCCTTTAAATATGTGCACGTTTCTCGTATATTTCTTATTCGATACATTTAATTATAAAACCTACGGAAACAATTTATCCTGAACGATGAAGCTATTTCTGCCGTGTCTTTTTAGAAATTTCCATTTTTCTTCTAAAGGAAGTGGCGCATTCATTTTGTGTATTCTCAGAAGTAATCAAATGAAAAGTCTATATTTGACGTGTTCCAGTAACTAAGGGTCTTCGCGCACTGTATTCGATTTTATTTAACTTTTGAACTTTTTCGGACGGTCGGAAGTTAACCAAAAATCTCGAAGGAGGCTTTCATCTAGGCGTTTTTGTGTTAAGCTGCGTTACAGATGAGAATGTAATATTACAAAACTACAGACAAAGACGATCATTTCGAAACCTGGACTGTGTCCTCTCTAAAATATTTTTGTTTTGTTTTGATAAATAAATGTTAATCAACAGTATATTATATTCAATATGGAATAAATGTTGAAAAATAAAATAACCGAACCAGTATAAAACCCAGACAAATTTTACTAAAAATACTTTAACTTTAATAAAACTTCTACTGAATATAAAATCTATATGTACTGAGCTACTAAGCTCAAGTTTGTGTAATATTTAACAATACAAAAAATCATCAGAGTTCTACTTACTGGTCAAGTGTATGAAAACCCTTATCTCAGTGACAATATATTTTATCGATTCTATTCTTGAGACCGGCGCGGGCGCAGGCCGGAAGTCGTTATTTAAGATTCTTGTTTCGCTTGTGATTATTAATATTAACTTTTATTTCACTACGAGTTATTTATCGATATAAAATTGAAATTCAAAATATGACATATATTCCAATGAAATATATTCTAAATAGAAATATTTGCCTTTTCTATAGTGTTGTGTAAATATGATATTTATGATAAAAATACACACATCATATAAACAGACACACAGAATTTTCATAAAGATATTTTACAGCGTGAATAAAAACAAAATCAGGTTTGGAACGTCAAACATAATTTAAAGAGACAAGTGCGCGACCGGAAATGTGTCTATTCCCAACCGGACACAGCCTGGTTTATTGTCTATGTCGTTAACACCTAACTCGTTATGTTAACTGATATCGATGTTGAGTTTTGACATTCGATTATAGATTAATCGTTTATAGTTCGTTTATCCATACGATAATTGATGCGGCTATGTCTTATAATTATACACAATATGTGGGCTTTTTTCTTTACACTTTTCTTAGAACTATCATAGTCATTAAAAATCTTTACTTACTATAGATAGTCATAAATGCAAATTTATATAACTTGAAGCATAGGCCTTTGTATAATGAAACAAGTTTTCTTTTCTTTTTGTATTGGATTAAATCACTTATTAGCCACCAAACATTCCAGGTCACAAGAGAAAAGCAGTGACAAATCGTCAGAGCAGAGCAATAACAGCAAAGAACAGAATAAGAAGCCGCACATTAAGAAACCATTAAATGCTTTCATGCTTTATATGAAAGAGATGCGGGCGAAGGTGGTGGCTGAGTGTACGCTCAAAGAGTCGGCTGCCATCAACCAAATACTTGGTAGACGGGTAAGTTGATTGATAACTGATGGTTTTTGCTTCTAATTAAAGTTAAGTCACCTCAAATCGCAGCTCATGTTAGCCTAAATAACATCTCAGTTCTGGTATTTGATAAACGAAGCGATATTATCGAATTTTAATTAATTCTTTAAAATTTAATCCAAAGCGTTTAAAACATACGTAATGATAATAATTTAAACCGACATTTTTTTTATCTAACAGGAATTAGACAGCAAAAATCATCAAAAACTGCAAACACCAATCTTTATGGACACTTGTATAAAATACGTGATCATTTGTATTTACTTTTTATAAATTGTGTCACCAAAAGCGTAAGAACATTAAAACAGTGCCTACACTCGATTTAAAACGCATCGGCATAACTTTTCACTAATCTTACATTTTTAACACAATAATTGTATAATTTTGTAAAATTTCGACTTGAAATATTAAGTTACAAAGTATAGATACAAATTGTCTATAAAGTTTGGTCCTACTGTTTCATTTAATGATTTGATTTTTCACACCTGTTCATTTATTCCTAGAAGCATTTCAGAGTTTCTGTTATGATGTGCTCATTGTGAATCTTGTTAGGAATACGGTTCGTGATTAGGATAGGGCTGCCAAATTCTTATTTGTAATCTGCTTTAGAAAATGAAAGCTTCAATCCTAACATAATGATATTCAAAAACTCGAGAGAGCTTAAATTTACGCTAGGTCGGTATACTCTTAAATTTTATTCTCTTAATCTAAATCTGGGTAACACCAGTATTTTGGACAAGGCTTTTAGTGAGCTTCTGAGTTATATTATTTAAATCGTATTGTACAACCCTGTAGATAATCATTGGCAGCCCTAATCGTCCGACACTGATCGTGTAAACAACGGACTCGACTCGCAAGACAATGACTCGGCCGCCGTGGCCATATCTGCAATCTATTATAGATGTATTGAATAATAAGTAGCGTGCACAGTTTTATTCGTGAAGCAGTTGGAATATTTCACATAAGCTTTTACAACTGCGATATTATCGATTTTGATGTAATTATTATCGCTATGCCATTTTACTACCAAGTTTAAGGCATAAAATGTATGTCTAGTATTTAAATAAAAACAAACAATCTTAATATATTAAATACAGCAATGAGATTATTGAAGTGTTGCAACTGCTGCGATTAATCTGTGCTTAACCTCGCCAGTCTTCTCAGAACTGCGCTGTTACGCTTCCAAGAAAGAAACACGCCAAGATAGACCCAGCAAATAGACCATGATACTTTTAGCTTTATGTGCAAAAATGTTTTTGTAAACACAGGGTTTTATTTGTCATCTTTGTTTTACTTTCAAAGGCTTTCGTGCTAATCATATATTTTAAATTATTTATTGATGAGTTGATGAGTCTACCTTGATTTTAATTGATTATATTCCTAACAAGAGCCACAATCGCTGTTTGAATATTGATGGGGTTAACTAAATAACATTGAACGCAGTGGCACTCGTTGAGTCGCGAGGAGCAAGCAAAGTACTATGAGAAAGCGAGACAAGAGAGACAGCTCCATATGCAGCTATATCCCGGTTGGAGTGCCAGGGACAACTACGGTTACGGTTCCAAAAAGAAAAAACGGAAAAAGGACCGCGGTCCCGCTGAATTGGGAGGTATTGGACCTTGGTCGTGGACCCGAAACGCGGGATGGGTTGTCACGTCGACGCTTGTGTACACTCGCTTTACCCTCCCTTCCGGAGCCACTCCCACTAACTCGCCCCGGGGCCGCTTGCCCTCCGGGCTCCAGGGCTCCTAACACAACTAACCGGCTCGCTCACCCCTCACCCGTCCCTGTATGTGAGTGTGCGTGTGTGCGTGTTCTCTAATGTGTTAGTACGGCGGCCGGTGGTGCCTGTGCTAGAAAAGCGGCCGGAACCGTTGTTCACCAAGTCGGATCGCGCGCGGGGCCTCGTTCGGCCCAGGCCCTGAGACGCCGCCCCGCGCGCGCTAGCTGTTGCGTGTTCTGTGTACTGTAGTCGTCGAGTGGTGTACTCGTGCTCCTAAATCCCCGATCGATCGGAAACTATATTGGTTTGATCTGTGTCGAAACGCGACGACCGACCGCAGAATAGGTTCTGTGAGGAACAATTGGCCATTCTCATTACTGGGGCGTACGTTCAAAATTTCTGGGGGCTCACTGTGGGCTGTTTTTCTAGCACCAGCTTAGGACGCGGTCGCGAACCACCGTCGATGTGAATTCTCTTTTCTTTCCATATTGCGGCGTTCGTACAGTGGCATGCCCTTGGCCGCGAGGAACAAGCCAAGTATTACGAGTTGGCGCGGCGTGAACGCCAACTGCACATGCAGCTCTATCCCGATTGGTCGTCTAGGGCTAATACGCAAAGGGGCAAGAAGAGGAAACGAAAGCAGGAGACAACCGATGGAGGTATTGCCTTTCAACGACTGCAGCCAAGCCTTTCCGTGCTCCTTCCTAACTCCTTGACAATGAGACAATTTGGTTAAACATTAACATGACATAAAGCTCGGTCTCAACTCCCGATTTCCTGACATGGTCAGCAACAGACGTCTCACACGTAATTGTCGACGCTCAGGCTCAGTTAATGAGGTCAATTAATTAAGGATTAGCTAGAGACGTCGGTTGCCCTCTCCCGCCTCCCACCTCCTGGCCGCACCCATGAGTTCAATTGCTTTGAACTTCGCTCCAAATCAACGGAGCGATGTAGAAATATTACCGAATGTCTATGGTTGAAGGGGTACAAGGTTGTAGTTATTGAGCATTTTTATTTAATATATATGGCATTTATTTATTTTGTTCTTTTGTAATTACAATGCTACTTATGAGAACTACCCTGATTTAAGTGGCACTCCTTCGAAGGTTGTCCCGGTTTTTGGCTTTCCTGCTCCGTGCGCCTATTATTCCGGGGAGCGTGCATGTTTTAGTCAACAAGTCTTATTGAACACATGAGTAATTGCTTCGCAGGGAGTGTTGATGTACATAATAAAGGCTGGGACAGCCTTCTTGATCTATGCGAGTATGCTAAGGAATAGTGTGAAGTGCCGTATGCATGAAGAGGTCCTGTTATGCCATGTCACATCAGGACTGTGACAAAGGACGCCGGGTCCAACTCGAACGAAAGCCGCCGATGCTTCTGTGTCTGCGGTGTTATATACAAATGATATTGGCCAAAATAATATACATTTATTTTGATTCCGGAGAACCTATTCTGCTTCAATTTGCTTATGAGCGTCAACTTTATTTGTGATTTTTTTCGACTAGTATCGTAGTTAGTGTTTTTTGTTTCGATGCGAGTAGAGTGCTATTTTTAAACCAATGTTTTTTCCGTTTTACCCTTTTATTTCATTTCTCCCGATCCTTCCTCGCATGATTAACAAGGAGGCTGGTGTTTGGTGCATGTGCTTTACTAGTTATTTCTAGTTTAGCGTTATTTTAAGGTGCTTAGAGTTATAATTGTTTTTAGCCTCACTGGCGTCTTGGCCTTTTTTGAATTTAAATTGTAATTACCGCATTGACAGGCCCTTTAATTTGCTCTCAGAATATTTTTCATTTGCAATAATTACATATCAATTTTATAAACCACTTTAATTTTTTGCGACACTATTTTCTGTATATATGTTAACGTTTGTCATATAAATTTTCAGGAAATAACCTAAAGAAATGTCGAGCGAGATATGGTCTCGATCAACAGAACCAGTGGTGCAAACCTTGCAGGTGGGTTGTTTGACATTTGTCTTTTTATTTGCTTTCAAAAACAAAATATCTTGATACTATCACGTCTCGGTTATTATTTCAATTTATATTGTTTCTATGTGGAAAGACTTGGCTTATGTTTGTCTTTATTTTATATACACATGGCCAAGACGAGCCTGGTCGTAATGTATTGTGTTTTAATAAATATTGCGACTGAATATTTAGTTAGACGTTTTTATTTTATTTAAGAAGCTGTCAAATTGTTACTCGCGGCTCTTAGCATTAAGGGTTTTAAAATGTGCGACGCTAATAATTCAGAAAATGTGTCTTTTCACAAAGAAATAAGAAGTAAAAAGAACCGATATAGATTTTTTTGAAAGTAGACAAAGTGTGGAAGATGTAGTTATAGGTCTAGAGAAGATAGTTGTTAATAAGATCAGAGATGGGGCAATCATTTGTCGACAAAAGCTTTCAAAAAAATCTTGACACATTTTCTGAATATTCGCTCGCTTTAGGGGTCATGGTGAAATATGTAGAAGTAAGTTAAGTGTTTTATGGAAACTGTTACTTATCGAAATGTTTTTTCCACTCATGATTGCCGCTTCTCACGGATCGATGCTGGATTCTGCTGGCACTATTGGTGATATAATTACTATTCAACAATTTAACGTTTGCCGAACGCCACTTGACTCATATTCAAATCTACTCTACCTCTAATGCCTTGCCGCATTTGCACTAAATTAACCCTTTCTCCATATATTTAATGCCCTGATCTTACAAACTTCTACATTATTTCCAAACTATCGATGCATTTCAATGATGTAGTCCCGAGTCAAGTAGTGTAATGGTAGCAGGTGGGTTAGGGCTCCTCCGACCAGAGCCGGCTACACCCCTTCCTCCGGCCAGCCTGGTCGGAAGCCCTCCACAGGAACCCACGTATGTGAACCTCTAGTGCCGGCCAACCACCGCCGCTGGACACACGGTCAGTTTGTAGTGCGCGACTTGGACATCGCTTTTGTGGCATGGTCTTTGGAATCTTTTGTTGTTGATTTTGTAAACATTTGACTCAACAGCCACACAATTTAGCTTTGAGGGCAAATGCTTGTGTGTTACGTTGTCTTTCAAATGTCTATTTTTAACGCAGTGGAGATTTATGTGCGTACCTATTACAGGTATCATTTCTGTTTTAGATTGTTGTTTAGCGAAAACATGAATGCTTTTTTTATTTAATTTTGATAAACAAGGTTCGCTTTTAATTATTTTGAGTATCTCGTCGTTGATCAGTACTTGAAATCGATGTTTCTTTTTTGTTTTTTTTTCTTATGCGGCATGAGCGTCAATTAGTATTTCGTGTGTTTCTTTTTAACAATTTCTTTAGCATGAGTTTTAGTTAACTTTTGTTTTTGTCGTAGGTCATCTCTAAAAAGTAGAAGATTTTTGAAATGACGTACAGTAGTGGTTTGAAATCATCAATTAGACCTGACAAAATATTGCGTGGACTAGACTGCATCCATGGTTTAGTTCATTAAAAAAAATGATGGATTATTTCACATTAAAACGATTCCTGTACAGTCGAACACATTTTTAAAGGTTATTCATTAACTATTTAACTATTTTTTCAGGCGGAAGAAGAAGTGCGTGCGGTACATGGAAGCCCTCGCAGCGGCCGGGGGGGCCGTCCCCCTGCCCATGCAGACGCCACAGTCCCCCTTTTCTGAGGAGGATGTCAAGCTGGAGGAGATGTCCGATGCCTCCAGTGACGAGGCGGACACTCCACTCAACTCAGCGTCGAGCCCAGGCGGGCTGAGTGCTCTTTCTTCCCTCGCTTCACCGGCCTCGGATCCGCCCCCTCCGCCCCGCAATCCTGTGGGAACGAATCCCCGGGATGCAAACAACCCCCTATCCGTGAATCAATTAACTTCCCAAACGTGGCCGCGAGCGGCGCAAGCCAGGCCGGGACATGAAGTGATATTTGTGTCATAGTGGTGGACGTCCGGTGCCAGCCGACGCACGAATGCGACTGAACGTGGACCGGCGTAAATTGTGAATTGACTGTTTTAACGTATACCCTCGGATGACTTTGATTAGTATGCAACTATTATCCACATATCTTTACACGATTGCCAATGTATACTTACAAATGTCGAACTAACTTAATCGGTTGGAAGTTTGATCATTGTATCAATACAAAGGTTTTCCGAAGGTGTGTTTGATGGTAATTGAACGTGTTATTCGTACCTGTTACCATCTTGTCAAAGTCATTATTGGGTATGCGATGTTACGTTTTTTGGACCTTAGCTGTGATCAGTCGTAAAGTGTTGTGTTCAATGCCATCTGTTTGTTTGGTCCGGAACTTGGTTGTGATAAATGGTACCAAGAAACAAACTCTGGTTACAGCGTTATTCAAAGGTTATAATCGGGTGCTAATCCAAACGGGTCTTATATGCTTTTTAGAAATACCTATATGTGCGCACATTTATTTGTAATTCAGCTTAGAGATCAAACATTCTTTTTACAATATAAAATAGATTTGTAAGCTTTCTGGCCTAACTGTAAACCCGACCCCATGTGAGGTATTTCTGAAAATCATGCCGTTCTGTAAGCAAAATATGTACATTAATATAATCTTGTATTTGAAACATTATTGTAAAATATATCTTAACATTACCACATTAGTCCCGATAACAGTCATTTCAACTGATCTCAGATTTGTAAGCACTTTGACATAATTTTCTTTTCTCTTTCCAAATTTGAGTCCAATGCAAAGTTGCCATTTTTTTGATTATTTTAAAAGGTCTATTTCATCTATATATCTATCTATAATTAGCATTTCAATATTTTTTATGTATTTCAAATGATTGTAATCAAAGCTGCGCTATATTTTATTAGTTTTAGTTTTTGACAAATGGCAATCCTAGTCTAAGATGTCATCAGACTAGTCACGCCTTCTCGTGCCATTATTTTTGACATGGGCATTGCTGCCATGCTTTTTACTTTTGGACTCATAGGTTCGGATATTTTTTTACCGTTTGATATCAAACGCACAGTCGTTATTCTGTTCATAGACAATGTGTTGACCTTTATTGTTTTCGTTACTGATATTCATGTATCTTACTTAAACTTTCTTTAATCTATGGGCCAAGTTTATATTCGACACACAGATACGGAATGTCAAATATAGATGCAATGACGTTTTGTTACAGTATAGCAAATTGAGGTCTCTGATTCTTAATAAATTGACTTTATTAGTTTCTTTGGATATGATACATTTTGACACATTATCTGTGCACGGGTGGTGTTGCTCGCCAGTATGCTCTCTCACAGATGAATCCTAACCTCAACGGCCTGCACTAGAAGGTTCCAGATAGTTCTAGAGTTTAGTTTACGGCCCTTCGTGCGCATGTATGATAATATTTTAAGGCAACGCGAAGGGCACTTGTTTTCCGTTGTGCGGAATTGTTAGACTGTCTTAGGTTAGAATAGGCACATTGTATGAGTGGTTTTTGATATCTCATAGAAAATGCTCCTTTATCAACCGTATACAATTTTATGTTTTTATTTTGATTTTTTAAGGGTTTATATAGAAGAGCATTCGCTATGAAATATCAGTGTATATTATGTGTAAGTACATGCGGTAATTGTAAAAAGTAGGTTAACTAACTGTGTCATACTAGAGATAAGTGTACTATTCTACTTATTCATATTACTGCTATATAAACAAAGGAAAATTATAATGTTAGTTGAGATACCGACTCTTTCCTTACATATCCTGTGTATAACTTATTTCAAAGAGTTAAATGTACATAATTGAGACATTCTTTGGTGAAATTGCATTTACTATTGTAATAAAATGTGCCCACATTTGTTCGTTGGCCACAACTCTTTTGTTAATTAATTTTTTTATTGTTATTATTAAGAAGTTTAACGTTGTTGATGGCAATATCGAACAGGATAACAATTTTATTTAAATTTTGATTAAAATTCAAATGAGAATCATTCACAAAATATACCACAGGATATCAGTTTTAATCAGATTGACTTTGCATGAATATGATGTTGTGCAATACTGGAATTATTATGGGTATGTATATTTTTATGTAATGTAGCTTTTTCCGTAAAAGTACGTTTAAGTTTTCCTAATTGAAATTTTATAATTTCGGATATTTTATGTTCAGAAAAAGAATTATTTTCGTTTTTTTTTTATACAAACGTGGTGCGACGTGTGCCAAAACAGTTCGCAAAATGTAATGGACAGTAAATTTATAATCTGTGCCAAATTCAATATTGGACTTATGTCCTATACCTCTTAAAGCTCTTAAAACTTTATGTTGATAGATTTTATAGGTTGTTTTTATTGTTAAGATGGTTAAGACAGACGGCATTAAGCCAACTATTATTATTTTTTGTAGGGAACATTTGTCAAATTAGAAAACTCAATTATTAGGTCTGGACCCATGTCTTGTGTTCAGTTGAACGAATATTATTTTAATAAACAATATTAAATTGTATCTGTGTGTTTTATTAATACTTGTGGATTATCAAACAAATATCTTGGTCCTCCATTTATTGAACTTTAAAGGTTTTCTTCTTCTTTACTTTCTTTACTAAATGACGTAAGGCGATCCAATCTGTATTATATCTGAAAAGAAAAAAAAAGAAGATTAACAATTTGTAAGACCCAAAACAATGATTAAAAAAACAGTTTTTTATTCTTCACACATCAATCGAAATCTATTGAAACCGTTTTTGACAATTCACCAATAGCTTGGATAACGTTTTCAGAAAAAATATTAATGATATTTCATGATACTATCTATAATTATATACAAATATATAAATTTTTCCTTTTCGCAGAATAATCGATATATATCTTGTAAATTTTGTCGATTAAAACCATTATTATCATAAGGTTTTATCTTATTTAACAAATTAATCGACATTTTATATTAAAAATGGAGAAATATTTAAGCCCGGAAAGGTTAGACGAACCAGACAGTAAGTCTTGCGCAAGGGAATGGGAGAACTGGAAACGGACGTTTGAATTTTTCTCCTGTCATGCGGAAACGAGGAGACGACGGGATGAAACTAATCCTATTAACCAATCATCTATCCGCATCAGTTTATACAATTATTAGTAAGTGTACAAGCTATGACACTGCAATGGAGACACAAACATATATGTAAAACAAAAAAATATAATATACGAAAGATATGTGCTAGCTACGAGAAAGCAGCTGATCGCTCAGCTGCTTTCAGAGGATATAAATTGGGTATAAATATGCGCGCACTAAAAGAATTAGCTAAGGAATGTCAATTTATGAAAGTGGATGCCGAAACGAACAAGTCCGATAGTATTAGGGACGTGTTCATTGCTGGTATAAAATCGGATAAAATTCGCCAAAGGTTACTTGAGAACCTCACTCTAACAGTTGATGAAGCATACAATAAGGCGATGTTCCATCGAACCCTCCGGTCTTTTCCGGCACTCTTATTCACTCGGCATTGTCCCGAACGCTTGGAAGACCGCCTTGATTCACCCGATTTCTAAAAAAGGCGAACGCTCTGATCCATTCAACTACCGCCCAATAGCTATTACCCCTTTATTTTCTAAGATAATGGAGACCATTATCAACAGCCAGCTCCTTCGTTACCTAGAAGAGTGCCAGCTGATTAGTGACCGTCAATACGATTTCCGCCGTGGCCGCTCAGCTAGTGATCTTCTAGTTTTCCTTACTCTTAAATGGGCAGAAGCTGTTGAGTCTAAAGGGGAAGCACTGGCGGTTAGTCGTAGGACATAGCAAAGGCCTTTGATCGGGTATGGCACAAGGCGCTTCTCTCAACTTCCAGCATATGGGCTTCCCGTGAAATTATGCGATTGGATCTCCAGTTTTTTGGCCGATCGGAGCATCAAGGTCGCTGTCGACGGTGCATGTTCCGACCTCAAATCCATAAATGCTGGTGTTCCCCAAGGCTGTGTACTCTCTCCTACGCTGTTCCTCTTGCATATCAATGATGTGTTGCACTGAAGCAGCCTTCATTGTTATGCGGATGACAGTACTGGAGATGCTCACGGCCGTGCAAATATTTCCCGAGTTGATGTCGAGCAGTGTCGGGACCAACTTGTGTCTAAAATCGAGACTTTACTGCGTGGAGTCTCGGATTGGGGTCGATTAACTTAGTTCAATTTAACCCCTCGAAGACCCAGGTTTGCGCGTTTACCGCTAAAAAGAATCCCTCTGTCGTAGCCCTACTATTCGATAACACTCCTCTTAAAGCCTCAGCCAGTATTAGAATTCTTGGTGTCGATATATCGAGCGATGTCCAGTTCTACAATCATTTGGAAGGTAAGGCTAAGTTAGCCCCTAAAAAGCTTGGTGTTCTCAGCAGGGCGCGTCAGTATTTCACATCAGGCCATCGCTTGCAACTCTATAAAGCGCAAATTCGGTCTCATGTGGAGTACTGTTCCCACCTCTGGGCGGGGGCGCCCCAATACCAGCTCCTTCCATTTGATCGCATCCAACGCAGAGCGGCTCGTATCGTTGACGACCCCATCCTTTCCAATCGGCTTAATCCTTTGGCTCTGCGTAGAGATGTAGGCTCTCTCTGCATCTTCTACCGCAAATATCATGGGGAGTGCTCTGATGAATTGTTCGGACTAATACCTGCAGCGGAATTCCATCACCGGACGTCAAGGCAGAATACGAAATTCCATCCGTACCACCTTGACGTCTGGCGTTCCACTAGTGTGCGTTATTAAGGCAGTTTCTTCTGTACATCTCAAAAAGAACTGTCCAGCGTTTAGAGTAGTTTATATGTGCCAGAATTGCAATAAAAAGGGACACTATGCAAATGTATGCGGAGCACTCAAACCTAACGCTGGCGTAATAGCATGCGTAGAAAATAATATCAATGAACTTGCATCTTACATACTTACAGCTTCTACGGTCTCATTAAGAAAAGCTACGGTAACGGCTTTTATAAGAGGGGTGGTCAAGAATTGATCGTTACTGGGAGTTCGATTAGCTTCATAGACGAAGATTTCTTCAAATTATGTGGTTTAAGGAAAAAGTTCTGTACACAAACTATAACAATGGCCTCAACTTCTTTTTCGTCTCAAGTAGAGGGGCAAACTTTAACTGCAGCAAAAATTGGTAATTTTAATTACCAAGGAATCAATTTACTCATAGTGAAGAATTTGTGTGCTGATCTTATTAATAGGCCACGACATATTATGTGAACACTCCTCTCTAGAGCTTACACTGGGAGGTTTGAAGGACCCAATTAAAATCTGTAGTGTTGACGCGGCCTCCGTACCAGCTGTGTCTTTATTTGCTAATGTTACTCGTGAATGCAAACCCGTTGCTATCAAATCACGTAAATACAGTGAAGAAGATAAAAAGTTTACAGAAGCAGAAATAAACAAACTTAAAAAATGACAATTGAAGATAGTACGTAAGAAGATAGTTAAATCATAAAAACGCCTTGTAATTTATTACTCTAGAACTGTTAACAGATATACACAGCTCGACGCTTATACTTTACCAAAAATCGGAGAAATTGTCGGAACAATTTCGAAATATAGTATATATAGTACCGTAGATTTACAAAGTGCTTATCACCAAGTCTCAATATTACCTAAAGAACGTAATTTTACCGCTTTTGAAGCTTTAGGTAATTCATATAATTTGGTGTCACCAACGGAGTTGCTAGTTTCCAAAGAACAATCGATTGGGTAATTCGACAACAAAAATTGAAGGGAACTTACGCGTATTTAGAGGATATAATAGTGTGTCGCAACAATAAAGAGGAACACGATGGTAATTTGCAAAAGTTTATGCTAGCCGATGAAAAATATGGTCTTACTTTAAGTCGAGAAAAAAAGTAAATTCTCACAGTCTTCTATTAATATATTAGGATATACCATAAAAGACCACGTAATAAAACCTGACGGTGAACATCTACGACCACTTTTGAATTTACTTCCTCCGTCAGACTTGTCATGAATGAAATGAACAATAGGAATGTTTGCGTATTACAGTAAATGGATACCAAATTTCTCGGAAAGAATCTATGCTCTCGCCCATACGCAAGAATTTCCACTTAAAAAGGATTTGGTCGAAGCTTTTGAAGGACTCAAAACCAATATTCCGGGATGACATAATCCTTCATGGATCCTTTTCAATTTATCTAACCTTACTGAAATAGTAGCATCAGCAACATCGTTCCTATTTCCTGGACGATATATGATATCATATTTGTATGGCGCCAGTTCTAATCACCATCGCTGTATTTTTTAATTTTACCTGTTACTTTATTGACAAACATAAATGATACAGACCGCTGGTCAGTAATCAGACGAAATGGTTTGCCAATGAGAAAGTGACGCCATTTCCTAAGTGACTCTACAATAGCATAAGCTTCCTTCTCGATTGCAGAGTGATTTAGTTCACTATTATTAAGCATCCTTGTAAAAAATGCAACGGGTCGTCCTGATTGTGCAAAGTAACTGCGATCGAATGATTTGACGAATCTGTCTCCACAGTGAATGGTGAATTATGATCGATTGCGTGAATCGTAATCTGAAACACGAAGACCACAAAGGGAGCTTCGATTGCCGAATCGCCTCCGGGACTGTGTCTTAGACTAAAACTTTTTAGCATGGAAGATAGTCATATGTGTTGTCATGTCTTATCATATATCTTGTAAAATTTTGTCGATTAAAATCATTATTATCATAAGGTTTTAACTTGTTCAACACCAAGTTAATTTTGTATATTCAAATTAGACGTTAAAAAAGAAACTAATGAAATAAACGCCTGTTTAGAACTGCAAGCAAATGTCACTTGAAAGTCGTTTGTTCAAGCTACCAATCGCCCTATATTTTCTAGACTAGTAACACTACAACTTCAAATTGTATATAGGAGTAGTATATTTATTTATCCTTACATATAATAAAAAACATAGCAGAGCCCTGCCTAATCCTGACGCTCTTTGCAGCTCTAGCAACACGATATACCATATATTTATGTTGTGCGAAGCAGGTGACGCTTGGTATTAGGGTTATATTAATTATTAGAGATCTGTGTTACGTTTGACGCATACTTCTAAATACTCAGGGTCTTTAACACAAATGTACTCTAAAAACTCAGTACATGCGAGTTAACAATTACTATAATTATTAACGCCTCAATAACACCCCACCTAAAGAACAAAATTATCAAATGTTTCTATCTTACTATGATGAAATAAGATTCTGTTCTTCACTTAATTAACAAATAAAACCTCAGAAAATTAGTACTAAGTATTTTAACATTGTTTTTAATAAGCCCCCCATAAATTACACATTAATAAAGTAAATAAGATATTTATATTTTCTAAATAATGATATATTTGAAATTTGAATGTGTAACAATTTAAGAATTATTTAATCTATAACTAAATTTTAAAACATACATTCATATTAATTCTAATAAAAATATCACACATATTTTTAACCAACTGTTAAACCCTCGAAAAAGCAGGTTTTATAAATAATGCATTTTTTTTTCTAACTCTACAACTAGGGACATACAATAAGTAATAAATTTTAAATATCAGTTCATGAGTTATCAGGAATAATATAATTTTGGTCTGTAATTAAATATTTTAAATTGTTGACTAGAAAACACACAAGCTAAACAAAGCTAACAGATTAGCTTTCAGCAATAAAGAGTTTTGGCAATTCTGTTTCAAGTTTGATAACTCGTACGGTTGAAGTTAAATGCCAACTATTATAGGCCCCATCCTTTTTCTTATCATCAACTTCAGGAGCTACAAATGTGCTATAATATGAGATCAACTCATGTGATTGATCTCCATCTAGATCTGCTATGGTTAGAGATCTTTCTTGGTATTCTAAATCAGGTTGGCAAGTAGGCAAAGGTGTGTTGCTATTTACTTTGCCTCTTACGCATATTTGTAGAATATCTGTTTGACTGACATTAACATGTATATAAGTTTGCAGTTTATCAAATGCAACTAATACGATTCGTTCTGATATGTCATGGGCCACAAAGTTGTCATATTTTATGAAAGATGATATAGATTCAATATTGACAGTTGGTCGATGATAAAATATGTCATATGGATTTTTAGGGCTTGTATTTAACACATTATACCGTATTTCATCGAATTTAAGTGCACCCTTAGCAAGGTGTGCACTGTTCCACTGTCATAACTTTAAAACAAATCCTCGTATGGAGTTTGGAAATGCAAAATAACTGGGCTTCATTGCAAACACATGATTGGCTGTGTATTCCCAAGTGACATTAGTTGTTCCATTTCTTTCTAAAAACAATTTTAAATTTACTTTACATGTAGTTGGACATTCTCCATAATTTTCCACTTTCAATTTACCAGGTCCATTTGTGAATGTCTGTTTAGTGTTTCCAATACTTTTCTTTAAGCTTAGATTAATCTTTTTTGATGTTGACCCTGGTGCTGTGTTATTTGTAAAACGATTTAGCTTAATCAATTCTGGATGGATGATTTGTCTCACTGCTTCAGATGATCCATTCTTACAAATGTAGGTAATGTTGCCAGTTTCAGAAAGAAGTTTTACTGACAAGCAATTATTAATTGTCATTGGATCACCAATAATATTACCTGTTGCACCTGATATGATGAGAAAAGAATTGTGACTTGAGCTTGGGTAAACAGTTGCAACTGTAGCTAAGTCATTCACTTTATCCTTATCCATATCCTTGATAACAATAGGAAAGTCAATGGACACAATGTTACTGAAAACTTTTCCTTGTTTGTGAATGTACCAGTAATAAGTACCAGACAAAGGATTTAATGCAGCTAATAAACCTTCTGTTCCTGATACTATACAGTCTTTCTGCTTATCCTTATTAACATCAAGAAGGTTACAATTGATTTCCATAGGTATTCTACTTTCACGGGTGTACCATCCAACTTTTCCAGTATTTCCAACAATAAGTAATACACCATTAACATTATCATCGTTATTTTTAGTATCCTTCATATGATTACCACGATATATAAAAATAAGATTCTTAGTTTTGGGAATAGCTCCATCAACAACTTGTACAGCACCAGTGAGTTCAATTTCATCATATGGTAACTCCCAGTTAGTACTTTTGTCATGCCATTCATTAGCATTACCACAGGTACCAACATCTGAACATGGTATGCCCCATAAGAAAATAATTACTGTTAATAGGCAAAATAATATCGATGCTATAAACGCGCATCTACGTGGGAAGGTCATTTTATTAGAGACATCTGATTGTAAAAAGCTTACATTATCCATTGTACTCTCCAGAGTATTGAGATTCGTATTGTAATCCTCCAGGTCACTCATGCTGTAGTTTTTAGATGATTGTAGGCCGCTGTTGTAATCCAAATTGTTACTTTCTGATACTTTGATTTTACCGGCACTTTGAAGTTTCTGGTCATCTTCGGATTCAGAATCCGATACTAGTTGTTTTAAGGGCGCGTAAATGCCGCCGTTTCCATTTGTTGACATTGCGCTAAAGAGTAAAGATACGAAAATTAAGTCATGACTGAAATGTATATTTAAAAATAGCACTCCTTTATATTTAATCTAGCAATGTTATTCTTAGCTTGCTTGTCAAAATGAAAAATCAATACACTCTCGTATAGACGGTATAACAGTAATGTATATCAAATGAAAACTAAATAAAACGTCAAAACTTGTCATCTACTTTTTTAAATTGATTAACTTGTCAATGTTATGATTGTTTCAACTACTAACTCGTGGAGTAGAGTCTAAAATCTATATCGTAATAATATAACATTATAGTATTGTCTGAGATCTGTAACTCTAAATCTGCGGAAATCGTGAGGCGAAGTAACAATTTTATTATAGCGCCACCTGTAACTGTAAAATAAATTAGAATGTTTTTTACACCCACTGTTGATAGATAGTATTTGAAATAGTAATCGATAAGGTTCTAATTATCTATTTCTTGTGCCTACCTATATAAACTGAAAGCTTACTTATTCATGGGAAATTAAATTGCTTTAGTAATTATTTCCTAACACTATTGTCTATCTATAAGGCTTTCACATTTGATCCAACCAAATTTGGATTAAAAATAGGATAAGTAGGTTACAATACATAAATGCTTAAGATGATAAAACATAGCCATAATTAAATTACTGGGCTGCTGGAAAGGGTTTTTATTTAGTATATTTCAATAGTAACAATATATTTTATTTACTCAAACAGGATATTTTATCTCTTACAAGTTGAAAACTTAAATAACAAGTAAAATTTTAGGATATTGATTCCTACTTGTGGCTTTTGCAATAAAAAGAATTAAGGAACATTGATTTTAATATTAATAATGGGGTATGGGGGTAATGGTATGTAAACACAAAATAAAGGCAGATATTTTTATATAAATTATTTGCAGTTCTTTTCATACATTAGTCTACAAACATTTACTATTATGTCACACTTATTGTAATTGGTGCTGTTATTTTTAAACAATGTATACATGCATATTTGAGGCTGAATCACTGATTGGACTTATAAAAAAATCAGTGATTTGTCTGCAAATTTCACTCAAACATTTTTACAAAAAGGTTTTTAATATTAACACTTTAGATTGGTTGTAAATCAGTATATTAATATATTTCTTACATTATTTATTGAAACTATTATTATAGGTACAAGTGAACATCACTAGCCATACTTATTGAACCATTAAATGGTTGGTATACATTTCGACATACATTAAAATTAAAAAAATAAATAGGAATATGAACAGAAATATTTACAAAGTCAGCCTCAAATCATTTTTCACCTTAATGGCACACGCACAGACAATTGTGATACGGATGTATAAAACTAAAATATTGGCTGCTACAACATTGTAACCTGAACTAAACATTCAAATTTTGTAAGACATTAAATATTTGTTTATACATTATGTTTTAGAACATGTTCTTAAATAGGAACAAATAGCGTTTAACTTAAGTAAAGTAATAAATAATATAGCTCTAAATAGTGTGATGTTACTTAACACAATGGACAAGATTGGGCATTCAGATTGAATAACATGCATTCAAATCAGTCTCGCATTACATTATATACAGAGAAACCATTTTTTACCATCAATACTATCTAATAATACATTAAAATTGTTAGTTAAGGAGCCCGCCTTATTCCTAGCATCCTGTACTAGTGATTTGCTAATACCCTAATATTTTACTATGTGACAGATCTATGTTAGATTGAGTAGGTGTATTCACCGAGGTATTCGATGAGAGTGGAGGGGAGTGGCAACAGTCTATGTTTCGGAGCCGTCCAAAGTTTGGGTGTTGAGGGGTTGGAATCCAGGGCTTTATGTATAGCTATCCGAGCAGAGTGTATCAGACTTGGTGGGGATTTTCTTAGAGGTGTTTTGAGCAGGACAGGGGAATGCGCACATCCCTCACGATCGACCCACACAGTGCCCGCTGCCCCTCGTTCCCCAAGACGCGTGTAGTGTTGAATTAATTCGATCACGTTTCGGAATCTTGGCATGAACCTGGCGAGGGGTCTGTCGCAATCAAATCTAAAAAAGAAAATATAAGTTAGGGCAATACAAAAACATGAAATTTTCTGTACAGAGGATTGTGAACATATGATTTTTAATTTAAATTAAATATTTATGTTTGATAAGAAAGTGACTAGAACATTACTCTATATAATAGTATATAACTATAAGTCACTGCTATTAAACCCAAAAAAATTCCCAACATTTAAGTACATAATAATATTGTGTACGCATTGCATGTTATATTTAAAAAAGCCTTCACAGACTGTTTGTTTTTATTGTCAAAGCAGTTACTGTTTATCTTTGAGTCGAATATAAAGTACAACCACACTTCAAGATAAGATAACACCAATTGTGTTGATGTGGAAGTATTATTTACCCTGGAAGATTTTTTGTTTGTTAACCACTAGGTCATCGATAACCCTAAGGTCATTTAAATAACAATACAAGTGTTAATTAAACTAAAATTGCATTTCTCCATCAATACATATTGTATGTATTATTTTACGCTAACATTAATAATGATATTACTCTTCCTCTCACCTATAATAGCCACGTTCATAGTGCATCCGTACAGAGGTTGGTCCTCTTTCTGTTTGTACAGACAGTGAGAAAATAAAATTTCTATCCCTAGAATCTCTTATTATGAATGCACCAACGCTGACATCTTGCAAGAGGTTCCTTGCTCCCTGAAAATAAAAAACCAGTATTTGTTAAAATCAAAATTCATTCAATATTATCTGTAGCATTCAATTTTGGTCTGTCATTTTCAATCTCTATTGTAATATGTAATAATTTAAGTAAATTAAATTACTCTAAAGGTGTTTAAATATTTTATTAAAATTAGTTTGCTCTCCCACAACATAAGAAAAAAAATGTAATGTTTTGGCTTGTAAAGTAATATTATATAATCAAGTTTCTCATTTAGATTTTTGCACTTTTGTTTTGTCTTCAAGCATATTTTGCTATGTTCAGAAGAGAGATCTTGAAAATCAATCAAAATTAATAAGTGCTTATTACTGCTTAATGCATCTGCTAATGAATGCTTGTTTAATAAATAAATCCATAACTTTAAAACTTGTAATATCTTTCATTTTATCAGAATTAAAATTTCTAGTTATTCTTGTGCCACTTATATTGATAATTATTAACAGTAGTATTTTACCGTTAACTGATATATATTACAATATCTGATAAGGACTATCAGTAGGTTAAAGTATTTTGAATTTTTCTGATTAATCATTATTATTATAAACATTATTATTATAAACATTATTATTAGTTGTATACCACTGTTAGCATACCTTATAAATTATTAATAGTTATATTTAATAAGTCAACAGACTTATTTAATATAAATATGACAACTAAACAAGACTAAATTGACAACATCAGAACTATACAATTCATAGAAAACTTCAGTGATACTTAAATATCTTAGTAAAGTTCTTATCATAAATCATAAATATTTGATTCTTCTTCTAATTAATTAAGATTTACAACTGATTTATAATAAAAGATTAAAAGCTTGCTAACCTGCCAATCCAAATTTCCATAATACCATCCAGATAGCCGGAGTGCTTTTAGTGTATCCTCCAGCCGTTTTATCTCTTCATAGTAAGGTGTTGGTGCTGGTATTGTGTAGAGTGAGTGAGGCAAGCAGGGTTGTATTGTGAAGGGAGGAGTAAGAGGTGTAAGTGTCTTAGAGCAAGACAGGGAGAGGTGTAGCTCCTGTTTGCAGTTAGGACAACAGGCTACACCATTACACCAGCTGTTAAGGGGCAGCCCAACCTCAACACAAGCATCTGCAATTAAAAAAATTCTTGGTGATTAATTGGCAACTTCATTCATAACCTAAAAAACATCACACTTCACGTCTATTAGATTGAATAAGTAATTTAGACAATTATTATATCTTCATTATGTATTTAGTGCCTTTATCTCTTCTACATCTTCAAGAAATCCACTTACTAGACCGTTTAAAGATACTATTTAATTTTTAATTGTATATTACAGAAAAATTTAACAACAATCTGACAAGATTCTTTAAAAAAAAAATTATTTAAATACACATATCATAGATTATAATGTTAGTACAAGTACAATACAAGTACAAATTAAGTTAACCTCAACTTGTTACTAGCCGTATTTACTTATAGTAAGTAATTTGTAGAGCGACGAGATTCTTAAAATAAAACACTCACTTTGTGATGGTAATGTCGCTATCGTCATATTAATAGGAGGTATTTTCGCTTCTCGTCTTTGAATCAGACACATTTGCCGTTTCGGTGGACAGTTATTTGTTCCACCTGAGTCCTCTACAGAGGCCACGATTTAAAAGATAGCAAACACAAAATAAAATCTAATAAAACAAATTCATCATTTAATAATAACACGAGAACTAATAAAACTGTTTTTTCACAAAACAACTTTCACTAAGACGAATTCACTCTCGCGACTCGCCTTTGGGTCGCCAACGCCAAGAATCCAACAAAATAAATGTTTAACACTTTCTACAGCTTTCTTTACGTCAGTTTTATATAAACCATAGACAAAATAATAAGACAGAAAATATGTTATTCAGTTTCAAATATGTAGCTTTAGAACACATGAACACTGCGCGACGGTCAAGTGAACACTGATGAATGATGATTGTCAGGGCGAAGCAATAAAAATGTATGACTGGCAATTACTGTAGTAAATACACACAAGAGTAACTATAGAGTACAGTTTTTAAAGGGGATCACGCGGGAGGACGGCCACCTCTCAGTAACGCAACGCACACGAAACGAGCGGCAAGACAGCTGTCTCAGGCTCAAATGCGAACGTCGAATGACAAAACGCGTGCGTTGACTAGTTATGATTTCTGAGAACTCATTCACCAACTAACATTTATCTAAATTACATAGTTTATCTAGTAATTTGTTAGCAGTATTTTCATTATGTTTTTAGGTGACACCTGATTGGTTTCTGCGTAAATTTGGTACAATAACCCAATTTAAAACATTAGTAATTATTGTAAAAAAATAATACGTTTTACAAAGAAAATATGTACGTATGTATAATGTATATATATATATAATGTGTATAAATGTATAATTACTTTCTTGATAATAAATACACTTATTAACAGCCCGTATATAATAGATAAAAAATATTATCAAACTATTGACTAGACTAAAGGCAGGTGTTCGTTTAGCATACAAAATATGAACGTGCTATAGACAGTCAGTTCCCCGTAGTGCGATTATATTTGGCGTTCTCAGAATCCCCTACCTGCATTCAAAGCTTTCACATCCACCAACCATCTGCTATTTGTGTGCTCACACATCGGCAGCTGCGCGCAAATTTAAGTGTTATCAATATCAAATATATGCGCGCAATTAGGTGCTACAATCAGACAACCTTTATTTTCATGTTAAAGACGATTTAAAATTATTTAAAAAAAGTAGTAATAGCTGCAAACAATAAATTTCTGAAGAAATCATGATAAGATTATAGTTTATCAATACGCAAAAAAATTTGCACATGACCCTATCACGCATTCTACTTTACGCCGCTATACATACAGATTTCATTTATAAACTAGCTTTCCGCCCGCGGCTTCGCCCACGTGTAATTTGGTTAAGTATAGAGCGTTTTTTAATTATCTCGACAGGGCTTTCTTTCACGGGCTAAAATCTTCTTACAATTGGAATTATATATAGCCTGTGTTACTCAGGGATGATGTAGCTTTACAGGATCGGATGATTCAGGGAAATCGAGGGCAACTTTCAAATTAACGTACAGGCAATTACTATTCTGACAATTTTATATTCTGATAGTCATCTTCTTATGTGGATGAGCTGATGATGGAAGGTAAAAATCCTCAGCGGTTAAGAGTTGAAAGAATATTCTTACGAAGTTATACGTACTTGTGAGGTTATTAGTTTGACCAAATAATAAAAGAAAAACCTCATTAACGTTAAGGATGTAGGTGGATAAATGGATGCGGACAAAGTCTCTTTCGTTTCCTTTTACTTGTTTGAAAAACGTTAATGAAAGTTTGAACTGCATGGTAGTCATTACACAATGGAGCATCTTAATACCGCGATCTATTGGATATATTTTGCCTAAGTAGAAGTTCTTTAAAAAAAAACTAAGATTCAACCTCGCACACTCACTCACACAGCAACACCATTGCACACACTGATACACACACACACACACACTAAAATGTTCGTACTTCACATAGTTCCACTTGTTCATGTGTATATATATTTTATTTATTTTTTTCTGTTCGTGTTTTTCTTTTTTCTGATCTTAGATTCTATTTCCGGTTCTATATTTTAACCTTATTTTGGCTTTATTTTTAATCTATTTTTATTGTGTAAACTGTTTTTGATAAGCTGTATAGGTTTAAGAAATAAAAAAATAAAATAAATCTAGGTTTATGACGAATTTTATCAACGCCATCTATCGAGCGCATTGTTCAACACTTCAACCGCGCCCGCGCGCACTGCGTTATTTGTTATTTTTGTTTCCTCTCATGAGTTTTAATATTAAGATTACCTTATATTAGAACATATTTAACAATATATAACTAATCAATCAATATACGTGTTTAAAAATTTTGAAGCAGTGGTTGAAGTAAATTTACAATTGACCATAAGTTCTCTTTCTCTTAACCGATTTTGACAAAATAAACTTTTGTCAAAATCGGTTAAGATTGGTTAAAACAACGCTCCCAATTATATGTAATCCAACTGTGAAAACCGCGTTCAAATCCGTTCAGTAGTTTTCAAGTTATAACGTACCAGACAGACAGACAGACAAGAATTCCAAAAATTGTTTTTTTGGTTTCTATAACTCTTCTTTAATTGCCTCCTTTCAGTTTGTTGGAAAAAAAATTTAATGTACAGATTTTCGATTTTTACTGTCTTATTATTAGTATAGATATAGATATTATACTTAGTAAGTTTAAATATATTGTTATCATTTAGATAACGATTAATAAGAAAAAGGATAGCAAACCAGCTGGGTTTTTTTGAGTTTTTAATCATACCAGGATGGTCTATTTGTAACCTTCGAAGACTTAAATCTAGGAAGAAATGTAAACTATGTAAAAGCACTCTACTTTGTCACATGTATTCAGTAATCCTAATGTTCAATGGTTGAATGTAAATATGTCTATAAAAGAGTTATAATAAAATAAAATGTTAATAAAATCTCCAGCCATAGACACGGCAGAGTCATAGTAAAATAAAACAATATAGAAAGTCGCACCCACATTCTGACTTCGGATTGTATTGTTTGTGCGAGGATTTCTTGAAATTGTATGTTGTATGACAGTATCTTTCTTAGAATCGCCTTTGTCGCTACTTACGTTGTTATATTTCAAATTACACCATCGAGTTCTTTGGACACGTCTTTCTTAATCAACTATTCATTATTATATTTAAGTATTTTCAGCTCCACGTAATCTATTATTAACTAGCTTTCCGCCCGCGGCTTCGGCCACATGTAGTTGGGTAAAGTAAATAGCGTTTTGTAATGATCTTGGCAGGACTTTACAGGCTAAAGTCTTGTTACAATTGGTATAATATATAACCTGTGTTACTCAATCGCACTCCCAAAATTAAGTAACTCTCGGTGAAGGTTTCAGACTCACGGGATAGTACATGCCGTTCACGATCAGCTGTGAGACGTAATTCTCTCTATAGAAGGTTTCAGACTCACGGGATTGTACATGCCTTTCGCGATCAGCTGTGAGACGTAATTCTCTCTATAGAATGTTTCAGACTCACGGGATGTTACATTCTCGTTGTTTCCAACGCAGTTCCAGCTTCTCGAGATAACACATGTTGTTCTCGGTGAATGGTATCGTTAATACTGTTAACTTTTTTAATTAGGGGTGACTGACAGTGTTATAAAGGTGTTACAAAGAGTAGACAAATATAATCAGAAAGCTTCGAATTGCTTAGCTATCGGGAGTTACACGTGTTATTGACAGTCATCCATAAAAGATAGACATATGCATATTGTGAGAAATGTTTTACATAATTTTAAGCACAACATTTCCGTCATACATGATTTCTGTGTAGCTTTAACCATTAAGGTTGCACACGCGACTCTTAAATAATGGAGTTACTTCTCCCGTTTTCCCAATATTTTCCTTCATTGCTCTGCTCCTATTAATTGCAGCGTGATGAAAAGTAGGCTACAACCAGCTCAGGAGTCTGTATAATGTTTGTGTTAAGTTTCGTTAAAATCTGTCGAGTAGTTTTTGTTTCTATAGCGGCTACCTAGACAGACAGACAGACAAAAATTTTACCGATTGCAGTTTTGGCATCAGTATCGATCCCTAAGTAAATCCTGATTATTATTTTGAAAATACATTTCATGTACAGAATTGACCTCTACAGATTTATTATAAGTATTAGCCTAGATAAAGTTATTTCAATTCAATCGCTATTGTTTTTCTTACAAAAACTAAAAATATCAATTAAATTTTACGATGAAGTTGAATCTTTATCAAGATTAGACACATTTTATATTACGTACTTTATAGCGATATTATTACTGAGTCATAAAAAAATTTACGGGTTAGCATCGAACATTGTACTTTTAAACCTCGGTATACAACACACGATAAATTATTTAGTGGTAATCATTTTTAATCATTTTAATGGAAGATTTAAAATGATTTTTGTTGAAATATTGTTGTTTCGTTACAGAGATTTCCACTGACAAAATGTATTTTAATACTGTTTAGGTGTCTAAAATTATTTCCATATTCTCAGAATTAAACTCGAATGTGCTTTGTAAATATCTGAACAATTTCGTTGCCATAACAACGGCTATAGATCATAATAAGAATCGTCAATGATTTCATCATCTGTCTTTATTTCTGGGATGTCTCTGGAATTTTATATCTCCTATTTCATTGGCATTAGTATGTGTCTAAATTATTAAATAATTTAATATAATAAAAATATCACGTGCACTGTGAGATCATTATATATTATACACCATAGATTATATAAACTATGGCGTCTGTGATCTTATGTTCTGTGCTGTTAAAATCAGTTTAATAATTGAACTGTGTCTTATTTGACAAACGGAGGTGGTCACGGAACTCAAAAGTCACAGTGTGGCGCTATTTCGATGAATTGCCATGGACATTTTAGTGGAACAAGACAATCGCTTATTTTGTGAGTGTTAAAAGTAGAATACTAGGAACCACTCGTCATACGTACATTATTTATCGTTCTGTAGAAATATAAACTGACTCATCAGCCTTTGTTTTATTTTTAACCGGCCTTGTATTAAAAAGTTCTAAAATCACACTTTGGCATCGTAATGCAATATATTTCGCAAATTTATAAATAGGTTTTGTTTTATTTTCAATTGTATGCGTAATTACTGTCATTTTTGCTCTAGGTTTTATTATATAATAATATTAGTACTATATTGTTATGTTATTATTTCTTGCTCAATACGGTATGAACACAAAACAATGTATAGCTTTTCTTTCGAAATCAAATTGACACGTATAAAAATAAAGATGAAATGCGATTCAATTTACGAAACGAATGGTTCTGAGAACAAATTAAATGTTCCGCCAATGTCGATATTAAAACTCACTTTGTATAGCAATATCTCCGATAAGGTGATTCTCGGAAGGGCCTTTAATAAAGACTTCCAAGTGTCGATATTAAATATTTTTAAGAACTCCTGTTTAATTGTTTTTTTTTATAGAAGTCGGTGAACTGAATATTAAAATTGTGCAGATAGTTAAAGTATACATTATCAGAGTTGACGAGATAGGGAGCATGTCTTTCTATTCAGATATTCTTACCCAAGGCAATGGAGAGATGAGCAAGTAAGCTATGCCTAATACAATGATGTGTAGTATATTAAATGGCCATTTATCTAGGAGTATTAAAATAGATATCACACGTCAATCTATAAATTCTTACTCAAGCTAACACTTTAACGAAACCGATATAAGGGTTATATGACGGCTTTATAGTTCTTTCTTAAATACCAATGTTGCTAGACAATCAAAATTGCTATTTAAGTTATTTGTTAAAGTATATACTTTAGTTTACATAAACTTTAGGTAGTATCACTCCACTACTTAATTGTATCATAGGTCCCTATTGAAGAATATAGACTGAATAAATAATAGTAGTTATTTTACTTTTAGGTCATTTTTAATGATCCAATTGGCGAAATTGCTAAACATAGGGCACCCCATGCGATTCCTGGTAAAGTGAATTGTGTAAAATCTATTAATAAATAAATATAAGTTATCAGTTGAGTTAGCACTTGCACATTCTATAAATAGCTTATCTTGGGGATAACTGACCATGTAAGTCATGAATGCTAGTTACTATTGTAATACGTGTTATTGTGTGTTGGAAGGGATATGAGATTTCCGTGTCAGCCAGGCAGAAGCAAAATATTTATTTCTCCACTACCTAAGATCTACTTACTTATGGCGCCATACATAAAATCAATACATTTCAAGCTTTTCGATACAAAACTGTATTCTTATAAAATATATGACAGGGATAAACAATGCTTGACCTATTTAGATTGAATGGATTCCAAAGAATATATCATTATCTATCAAATATTTCCACAGTGAAGCTTACGGTTGCAGTGGGATTGTTAAGCGAGAAGTAGATAATTGTTCTCAGCCAATTCTGATATAGTTGCATTACATTTTCGAGGTATAAAACTTTAAGTGGGCATTACTTTTTATGATGGCAACGTATTTAACAGATGTCAAGTGATTTATTCTGTTTGGTTTGGCAATCCATCATGTGTAGACTCACGCCTGAGCAACGCTTGCAAATTGTGCAATTTGATATCGAAAATAATGGTTCTGTGCAGAATACATACGCCGATTTTCATAAGCGAATTTTATTTAGCGAAGATCACTTCTGTTAGAATGGCACAACACACAACAAAACTGTCCTTTATAATAAAAATATAATACATTCCTTTTGAACATAAAGAAAGTGGACATATAAGTACTACAACATATATAACGAAATTTTAAGGATAAATAATACTCAGAAAACTCGCGTGTCTTAGGCATTTACGATTCTCGGAAGGTAACAGTATTATATGACAGTAAATAATGTTAAATACATTAAAGTGAAAGCAATTATGTGAAAGTCAGTAATATAAGATGCCACTAATACGAACTTAACCTTAAAGTTAAAAGAAAAACATCTCATCACTTTTTTGTCTATTAAAATCAGTGCTATTGCTCGAAATGCAAGAGGTTATTTAGAGTCGATTCATACTTTCGCATCACAAATCTAATTACGTCAAATAATATATTCATACAGGTTAAACAGCACACAATATAAAGTCCGTTTTTTAATTCCCATTCAACGAATGCGGGTTAGTCGATCTATTCGATTATTCAGTTTGCGCTCGTATTCCTATTGGCCGCGTTTAATGGAAGTGCAGTTTTCAGAAATTGATTTGCATAGTGTTTAAGTCATGATACGACCTCACTGTCGAAAATCTATTATACGCTAATATATATATATATCCTTTCGTTTAATACGTCATGAACAATAAACATATTTCAGATTTGGTACTATAAATAAAAAGTAAATTATTGGTTTGCGGGTGAAAGTTTGTCACTTTTTATAATCGCCTGCCAGAGCACCATAGATCACTGAACGTAACGGCATATCCTCCTGCTCGTTATCATTTTCCGGTATTCGGATTAGACACCTGGCTTTAAGGAAGTTGTAATAATAATACA
The DNA here is from genome assembly GCA_951799465.1 of Leptophobia aripa. Taxonomy (NCBI): domain Eukaryota; kingdom Metazoa; phylum Arthropoda; class Insecta; order Lepidoptera; family Pieridae; genus Leptophobia; species Leptophobia aripa. The sequence continues at coordinate 3,377,623 of OX637272.1, read as the reverse complement.
GAATTTTTTAACATTTATATGGTACCTATAATACATTCTAATAATATTTTAAAATTCCTGTATGAATCATTGATACAATTCATTCTTATATCGACCAAATGACTTTTGTAATATCATATATAGAATAAAGCTTGAACGTTATTAAAATCACAATGTACGGAGAAATCAAGGTTCTAAGAAATACGATTCAAACTTAACGCTTAAGAATTCCACAAGTGGGTTGGTTGGGGCCATTCACTTTGGCCTCTGACATGCAGGCGAGGCCGATTTCATCAGGAATTGCCAACACATTCACGTGGAATTTACGAACAAGAAAATGTTTACAAGAAAACCCTCTCGTTATTTTATATTCATATTGAATGTGCGCCGATAAAGGTTGTTCATAGAACTGCGCGCATAAATGAACCAGTATCCTGGCAATGGTTCGCTTAACGATATAAACGTATATATGTTTGTAATAAACATTTTTAAATACATCCGGCATCATGACAAGTAATGCCACGTCCTTCATAAGGAAAGACGGAGATCAGCAATCCATAATGTCTGGATTGGCCTCAATCCAGCGACAATAAAAACTGGAGAACGACCGAAAGCTCATAAAGACTTTGGCAATAAACGTTCGAATGTAGAGTTTCGCTGAGCAGCCTTCGCTTGTTCTCAGAAACAACGACCGGTTGGTCATTCGCTGCGTTCTCGGAACAACGTCGACCCGTGGCCGTTTCGATTTTTAAAATTACGCCCTGTTATTGAAAATACGTGCCAAGCTTAGATTGTCAATTAGACTTTATCTGTAAAGTGACTATTTTTACCGTCAGCCATGTTTCCGAGTGAAAGGGTTTCCTTCTAAACACGTTTGACTGGTTTATTGGATAACCAATTTGCTCATTCACGAATTGAGTTTCTCTGAGTTTATATTGTATCAGTTACTCGTGTCAGCGCGTCCGTGTAAATAATAAACAAGAAATCGTAATCCTTACACACAACACACTAGCGTGCAAAATAACTATGAAATTAACATTTTATCTTTACAATTAAATACTATATTTTAAAATATATTAAATCTAACTAGAAAGAACACGCCATTCTTAATTTTTATAAAGACTTAAAATCTACGTCGAATCGACCCTAACCAATATGACACTATCTGTAACATTTATAACATAGATAGTCTTAATGAATTCCATTTGTAACACGCGTTCACATGAAAGTCACTGATAAAATCACGAGTAATGTATCATTCAGTTTAGTTATGTAACAACAAATACCGGTGACGTAAATCGTGTTAGACGCAGACGTATTAGTACTCATAATAACCTTCACCTTTTCTTTAACGTTATCAATTCAATCATATAATCTTTAAACTCTTTACTGTTATCTATTTCGTTTAATTGAAACATTATAGTGTTTAAAAAGTTGTATTTGTTACATGTTTGCTTGGTCGTTGGCATTTAGAAATATGTAAATTGAATTTTTTTATCACACATTAATGCCATGGAATTAATATTGTAACAACTGGATATGTGTTGTTATATCATATTTAAACATAAAAAAACAGATAAATCCAGTACAGTGGAGCTATTTTTGTGGAGCACAAAGATCAAAGCTTCAATAAGCTCGTTAAGCTAAAACGTTCGCTACGCAGTACTCCGCTATTGAAATTTAAACTAGTTCACATTCTGGGAAATGTTTTTTTACTTTTCCTAGTAGTGTTTTGTCCTAGGCCAATATAGAGAACCATATCCAACTGTGATTGTATTAACCTGTTTATTTCACTTGTTGTACCAATTTTAACGGTTTGAATCTAATCAATTTGTTCAGCATGCTTAAGCCATTCTCTTTTCATTAAATTTGAATGGGGCACGTTAAATAGTTTGTCGAGATTTTAACAGGAAATATGAATGCTATTCTCAGTATTCCTATTTCCTGTTAAAATCAGATATGAAATGGTCGCGATGTGTGATATTACAGTATACTGTATGTAGAAATTCAGTAAAGTTTACCTCATATTGTAGTTATATCTCGGTTACAGTTTCTATGCTCCAGTTTACTTCCTCATAACTTTAATAACTATAACACAATCGCTACGAAGTTACATCGCGTTGTTAGTTGCACCCGCGAATGCGAAGTGAAATTTATCCGCGTGTCAAAGTTTTCGGTACGAATAAAAGAGTTTGTAAAAAAAAAATGGTATTATACTCGCCATTTCTCATATCTACCCTTGGGTTGAGGCTTCTGAGGATTAATTACGCGTTCCGCGTAGGGCCGCCACCGGGCCATTCGATTCTCGGTAAACACGAATCGAAAAAGGAGCAAAAACGGACGCGGTTTATTCCGAGAACACGCATACCTGCGCCAGCGCACTGCACACATCCCACCTTCCGACGTTTCGATCCAACGCACATTTTCCTAGTAGTTTGTCTTCCGAGGAATAACTCTTTTTCATATTCCCGTTTACTCTGCGTTTATGGCGTTTCAATAGTTTTATAATACAATACCGTTATAAGCACATTAAATCGATTCGAGATCGTTAACAATTTTGATAACCATTAAGAATAATGAATAAAATACTTTCATCAATTAAGTATGGAATAAACGGAATTTATAGAACGGCATATGAACAATTTCGCTAATTGAAAATTGGAACGAGTTACAAAATGCCGACGATTCCACGTATTATTAGGAACCATAGCTGCTCGCCTCGACATGTTTTTCAAGATAAAGGCTTACTACCAGTTTGCATAGTCTAACAATGTCGATAACATTGTTTTCTCAGAAATGTTGTATGTTTGCATTATGCAATACATTACGGCTAACATAAAAGCATAGTATTAGCCGAGGTAAGTGTAATTTATGCACATCTATCCGTGTGTCATTAGGTGTAACCGCATTTAGAAATTTAAATTATTAAAGTCGTTCAAAATTCATACAACAATCACATGTTCTAAGAAACAGTGTCTATCAAGTTGAATATACTAAAAAGTAAATACGATAACGAGATTCCAAGAAAATGTGACCTTAAATAGTATACGTTTAGTGTTATTGTTGATATCAGGTTTATCTTGAAATATTAAAGAAAGAAAAATCTTATTCCAACTTATCCTTAGGTAAATATAAAAACATAGTTGATGCAATTAAAAATATGTTTGACTGTGCAACATTCGCAATATGATGTTACATGCCCATATTCGATATAAGCCTAATTATAATTAGATATAAGTCTTTCTTGTTTATTCCCGTCAGACTACCCCTACCCCAAATCTATCTTTTAAATACGTCATCCTTTTCCACTCAACAAGCATTCCTGAAAGTGTTTTTTCTAAAAGCTCAAATTTTATCACTGCCTATATATATTAATTAGGACCAGACACTTTTCTGTGTATGTTTTATTGTCATAAACAAACATTGTATTTCACGAGAGTTTTCAATAATATTATAAGAGTTTATAGATATTTAAGAGGCACGTGTTCGTCATTTATTCGGCACTTGGTTAACCTTAACAGATGTATACCAGTGAGTTGAAAACTGTTACCGACCAATTTATTCAATTCTCGCCTACAGGGAGCCAGTATACGAGGAACTATAATTGTCTTTGTTTACGAGGGAGACAATGGCGCTTTTTTGCGTTAAACCAAGGAGTACTTAATGGCTATTGTTTTGCGTATGTCCTATGATTATTTTCGTAGAACGAAACGCTATTATCTGAGCAATTTTATTAAGCCTTTCGTCGAACAAGAGGAGGATAAATGTTTGTTGCTAGAAATAGATGTCGTGTGGCCTTTTTTTAATTTCACTAGTTTAAACTGAAATACTGTAATTATTTCTCAATGAATATGTATCAAGACTATATAACCATTTTAAAACTGTGTTCCTGCATCGTAAACTGTCATAAAACTCTAATTATGAAACTTCGATTGGTACCGCACCTATATAGTTTAATTAAATAGACTTTGATATAGTAATTTTTTACATGTCTTAAGTATTTTTAGTCACATAACAACACATTTCCCCAATGATTATTCTTTATTAAATAAACTTCTTAGAAATATTGCGCATGTGAACAATTGTTTGTAATACAGCAATAAAATAAAACTGATTGTCGGAATATCATATAAAATGTACCTCTGAACGATACAATTTGATTTTCTAATAAAAATGGTATTAGTAAGTGTGAAAATATACGTAACGTTTTGAAACAAAGCTTTATTGCGCATACCATATATAACATAATTTCATATTGGAAATATTTGATTTGCTGACTGTATTTGATTGTATTTCGGTTCTGTTAATTTCCAGTTAATTAATGGAAATGCTAATTAGTACGAAATACAAATGAATTAATGCTTGAATACATAAGCACTGAAATGAGTGACTTCTAAATTCTTTAGAACTGAACAAAAAGAGTTTAAACAAAAAATACATATTAATTGTATTAATATCTATTTTATAGACAAGTTTGCATACTTATACCTGTAATAAGCATTCGACGTAATTTGTTGGAGAAGTGTAGAAAAGTAAAGGTCTACAAATGTGTACGGTGTATTGTTTTTGTATTGTCATATTTATAACAGTTCATTTTTTAGTTCGCATTCCATGACCAGTTAGCGCCTATTCATAGATACTTAAGTTAATATACCGTATTATTAATAAAAAAACTTCATATATCTTATGTACGGTCACCAAACCCCGTATGTTGTGGTCCTTCAATCCGGAGCCAATACATCCAGTATGTTATTTTCCGTAAATTAATTAAACCTAAACACAAGAAATGATACAAGTAGGTGTATATCGATCGATGGAGTCGTTAAATAATTAAAAAGCATGCTCCATAGAATAAGTATTTCGTCTAAAGGTCAGAGTTTGCGATTTATGACTTACCCCAGAGGGCTATTCAGGACTTGTCAATTAATAAATTTAAATCTGTCATTAAACAGAATTCAACTGAAGCTTATTGATAAAAATGAATATAGCACGGCCACCAGTGAAATGACAACCCATCTGAGTTTCCAGTGGGTTCATCTCAGCTGAGCCCTCGCAGTGAACCCATCTAAACTTAGTTGTTGTGACGTTCAAGTGGTTGTTAACAATTGTAATTGAATATAGATTTTTTTGAATTTGACTTGTACTCTCTCCTCTAATACAACCTCCGATTAAATGCAACAATGACGGGTGTTTTTAGTTCTGCTTTTAAAAAACTATATACTTTTTATTTTATTTTAAGTTATATTAGTCAGTTTAATATCAGTATTTTAACGTTCATATGATTGATGTTTTGTATTGTATTCCCATATATTTATCTTTATACTTTTTATCAATCTGGTTTTCATGCAAATTGGTATTTTTTTTTAAATACGCTATGTGTTTAAATCTTCCGCTGGTGTCTTTTTATTTAAACGGGACAATTATAGTTATATTTTTATATTATTTACTAAATAGATACGTTTACTGATTGCTCAGAAGCTATATTTCTACTAGATTGAATATTGCTCATATACCCACAACAAGTGGATTAATCATCTAATTATATGCATGCATTGCATGATCACATGTGACGTAATAAAATGGTAATAATTAAAAGTGTTTTATGTTATGCACACTGCATATCATTTTAAAACATTACATTTAATACGAAAAGATAACGCAAATTATTAACTAACCTGGCAGTTTGACCACCATTTGAGGTGTCAGTCTGTGATTGGGATCCAATTTAAACGCCTTATATCAACGAAACACAAAAGCACAAGTCCACTTTTAATTATATTTCCTCAAATCCACTTTACAGCTCTCGTTTCTCTTAACTCTTGCAGCGGTTTCGTAGAAACTTAATGCACAGGAGAAATTAATTTGCAGAATCGGCCGCGTGCCGTTTCAGAATCGTGTTCTAAGAATGTACACATTCAATTTCACTTATGTCACTGTTGGCGCGGGTGAAAGTACCTTGTAGCAAATACGTAAACCTTCTATCAGAGACGAAAGCCGACTGGCGTATCGCCGCACGCGTAGCGAAATAAACACGGGAAACGAACGCAACCAGTCGCGCCTTCATGCCCTCACTTCCAAGAACGACCAACCTTGACGTTACCGAGAAACAACTCAAGGCATTGTCACTAATTTTATATAAATTCAGGGGACACTACAATTTCTATTGCCTAATGTAAGTACTATGGTGACTAAATTGAACATCGCATCGTGGAATTTGTAAGTGGGTCTAGAGTTCGTTCACACGCGTCTATTTTACGTCGAAGGGTTCTGTGTAATTATTCAATGTTCCATTCATAGAGTTCGAACATGCATTGAACTATATGAGTTCATGCTGTTAATTGGAATTTAAAAATGTATCCTCAATTAATGCAGATCTTTGTAAATTGGATTCTAACTATGTTCACAAACGGGACAGGCGAGTTAAGTCAAACACACCTGCAATCGTTTTCACGACCATTAAAGAATACCTATTGTGACATAAAAAGAGTGAATATATTTCTGCAGAATTTAATTTACACTTGATAAACACATTCGTAGAATTCGTTCTTGGTGACTTGTTATCATTGCGGGAGCGTTGACCCAACAGAAGATTCAATTTACTTAATGATACTAAACATCTTTCAAGGGCAGTTTATTTGTTTACGTAAAATTATATTGTTTCGACCAGAGCAGTCCATATTCGTTAAAAGTTTGAGACTCTAGGTGTTTTTACTAAGTTAATTTTCAGATAGTTTTTAGGTTTGGCATTATACTGTTAATTTATACTCAGTTAATAACTATTTTGCTTGTTTAAATATGGACTACTCCTTATGGATAAACTTACAAGTTATAGCGTAAGGATCATCAATTCGAAAAGCGATGTATCGTAGACAAAATCCAGGTCATGCGTGAGGCACAAAAGGCTGAACCTACTAGTCTACCAAAAAGTAACGATCAAAGAGGTTTTATTTTATTACATCTGTCTGTTAAACATCTTATGTGCTAAATATATTAAAAAAACAATAAACTTATAAGATAATAAAACAAGGTATGCACACAAAACAATTATATTTGAACATTTAAAAGATAAAACATAATACAATATATATAATAATACAAACAAGAGACAACATACATTCGAACATCAGGATTTAAAGGTTTTTTTAATGCCTCTACGAAAGGTATGCAGGGAGTCGGCGAAAACATCAACCGAGTCTATTACGAAGGCCAATCCATTATTATTATCATCAGCACTAAATTCAAAAGGTTGTGATATCTCGTAACCTATAACTGACTATGTCTTCGGAGTTCACTATCGCAATAATAACATTAGTTGGGGTCTGAGTGTGCATTTACAGATTACAAGCATATTGTATGTGAAACATTATTTCATTGGGAATCGAACGTAGTTTAAATTTGTATTTAAATAAAAACGATATACCATACAACCACCGAGGCGGTAATAGTATACAATATTGGATATCTGCCAGGTTACAAAGGTGGACAACAATGGTGAGTGGCATACACGACAACAATGGAAGATTTCTCCTCTTCAGTTTGAGGGGAGATAATCGAAGTTCTTCGAAAAGCAACGCGTGTGACATGCGCCAGCTTCTACGAATACATTTCTTCATACTTTACGTACAGTCGTGCACGAAATGCGTACGTAATGGTCATGAATGGTAAGCACATAGTCGTAAGAAATAAACATGTGAAAAGTTCTGTATAAACAAAAATATGGCACATTATAATATGATTGCTGGCAATGGTATTGTAATATGTATTTATTTAAAATGTATAGTGTGAAAACCGTGTAACGTCACTTGATTTAACGACGTACTCTCTAAAGCGTAGAAGTAAATTGGTTTTGGTTTATTTAGTTTGTCCCTTCAGTGTCATTATTATATAGTTTACACTGATACATATTTAGAGCACATAGCACAAGCTACAGATCGCTTTCCTTGACACATATTTAATGTTAATACAAGCGACCGTAGATATAGATAAAAAAAACAAATCTTGTATTTATGTAACAAGTACTTATGTATACGAGTGTACACGCCAGATGGGCCGCATGTGTTTGTATATCCTCACACACCGTCCCATTTTAATCGAAATAATATATTTCTCCATAACACAGAATTAATTACCTTTATGTTAAGTAATGCAGCTGTCCGTACTTTATATAAGAAATTGTATGACATTTAGGATAATGAACGGCCAATCAGAAAACCAGATGTTTTTAATCTTCTCTTCTCTTATTTATTTGAATACACAATTGGTGGTCAGCGAAGTAAACAATTTTTTAAATTTAAACTATGTTTAAATTTGAATAATCCACTATTTTCTTCGCTTACGGGCAAATATTTAGTTGCTAATCAATATATTATGCTATACCGGTGATAGCAGCACCTACAATAGCAGTAATGTCTTAATTTGTCGTATTGGACGTAAAGAGAAGAGTGAGAGAGAGTGAGAATTTAGTAAGTAGAAATATATATATATATATATATATATATATATATATATATATATATATATATATATATATATATATATTTATAACTTTAGTTCTGGCTATAAGTAAATTTAGTGTATTTCATTTTATAAGACAACATTGTGTTTAAGATTAGATTTAAGAGAAAATAAATATATATAATTTTAACTTTAAATAATTTATATTTGTTAAAGTTTAATTATTTTTCGATTGAATACAAGCAAAGAAATGGCGGATAACAGATTGGTAACAAACTCATAAATATATTTTATTGTATCTATTAGAATTGAATGTAATAATCATCATAAACTATACATTCCGAGTTCTTTGATCTTGATCAATACCATTAATAAAACTGACCTATTTATATAATACATAGTTATTGTTACAGTTATAAATATTGTACGTTTGAAATATTTTACAGTGATTCATTGCGTGGAAAAATCATTAAAACGACTTCCAAGTAGTATTTATAAATGAGAAAAACATTTTTTTTATATATTTCACTACGAAAAACAACCATAATAGGTTTCTCGGTATAGAAATATTGTTTGTTTCAAAGGTATTTACACAGCAATATACGTCCACGTGCAGCTTCAGGGAAGTCAAGTTGTTCAAGAAAAATTCCATGTCTATCTATCATAGACAATTAACAGAAGAAGATTAAAATAATGATTTAATTAAAACAATGAAATAAGTCTGATTTAGGTTTATAAAGTTTTATTATGTAAGTATAACGAAGTTACAGGTTTTAACTTTTGTGAAACTATATCTCTAAGTTAAGAGTTAAAACTTATGGATTATAATTAAATAAATTACATACAGTACCGATTCCTAAGTTATTGTTTATGAAAAATGCGTATTTTTACCGTTTAATTAATATTATAAAAGAATTGCTACTATATAATATTAATCATTACTGTTAATTCATAAATGTAAATGATTAATTAAATCTTCCGAATATATTGAAACTGCGTATAAACGAACCTACGTAATGTGATTAGTAACGGAGTAAACAAATATACGTGCGTCATTTGACGTTTTTTGCGTAGTACATTTTAATTAGAAAAGTAAAAGGATAAATTGCTGTTTATATGTAACGAGAATAATGAAGAAAGAATTGAGGATACTCGGCGCGTGAGTGTGACAAAACTTGGTATTCTAACGTTATACGAATAAATAGGATAGAAAAAAATGCATATTTTTACAGCCATAATTGACATGTTATTAGAGAATTCCAAATTTGAATTTTATGTGACATAAATAACAGATCTACTGATTCCAATTTTAAAAAAGGCTTTTTTTTTTTTAAACGCGTTTGAATGTATTATTTATTTTTTCCTACAACATGTATTTGCAACATACATTACGTATGACGTATGTGGTAATATTGACATAGTTTCACATTCAATTCGAGAAAATATGAACTAAAGAGACTTTTTCTTTGCGATTTTCTATTTATACTGCTCCTTTTTAAACATCATTTTTTGATAAAATTAAATTTGTTCAGTTTTACACAAAAATAGGGAAACCAAAACTACCGATATTTTTGCTGGCATAGACGATTTACATTTTTTTTTTAATTTCATAAATTTAAAAATAACATATGTATATAAATCGTTTATTTGCCTATAATTAAAATCGTTCTCATTATGTAAGAGTCGGTTGTACCTAATGTATTAACAGTTTTGTAATTCAATACAATCGTAAACAAAATTGTCCACACACTTAAAGTCCTATGTCCCCTCGTGTCTACATTGAATGATTGGTTCTCTATTGCGTTCTATCTCACTAAATCAATATTGGTATTTATTCTAAGCTGTGAAATGTGAGACTTATTCTACTAGATTCGTATGAACTTTATTAAAGTAATTTATATATTACTGCAAGCTGTAAGTGTTTGGTACCAATACAAAATAGAAATATGGATATTAAAATTATTTCGTGTGAGGCTCGTTTAAATGATAAAATTTTATCTTTTTATGTTTATCTTGACGGATTACAAAACATAGTGAACAGCAAAAACTATTTTCGTTAAAAGCAGACTACAAAGCGTTTAAATAATAAAACGACCTAATTCGTAAGATGTTTAAGTACACAAAGAGATGTAGCACACAATTTTCAAGTCTAAAATTATCAGACACTTCGAGGAAAAATTTCGATGTGTTTACTAAAACACGTTAAAACTATAAACGTTGCGATTCTAAGAAAATAGTAATCGTAAATTATACTGGCTTTTACAAACGATAATAACGTATGCTCATTTAATATACGTTTCGGTGTTGCCAATTTTATTCATCACTTTACCGTCATCACCAATGATCATCACGATTCGACATTCGATACATGAACATGAATTTTAACGTGAAAGTAGATTTTTAATGAAACAATTGTCTATTTTATGTAACAATGTCCGTTTTATAAAATTGTCAGCCGTTTTTGACCACGAATCGTCAATTTACAATTCAATCAACGTTTCACCATCGTAAATATATTGCTTTGTCACGTGTGTACTTGTCAATACTTACTTACAAGAGTCCTAAGGCCCCACGTCGTTTCATAAGGCAGATATGACCCTAATCCATTCTGCTCTGTCTGTGGCCTTTCGTCTAAGCTCAGTCCAAGTCAGACCCATATGTTTGGCATCCGCGATGATAGATCGCCGCCAGGTCTGCTTACTAGTCTATGGCATATAAAAACATTATCTTAAATATTTTAAAAATGAAACAAAAAATAAATCAATTAATTAATTCAAATATAATCTAAGCAATCCTTTTTTGTATGTGATATTCTGTTATAGTAAAAGGATAGTGGTTAATTATTTCAAATGAAGCATCACAATACCATCTTGATACATAACAATTATTTATACAGCGAAAGCTTAACACTTGTAAATAGTTTATCGAAAGTTTTAAAAGTAGGACGGTGGATAGCTTAAATAAATAAAATTTATTTAGTGATTGCAAATATTCGAATTTGAATATAGAACTGTTTAATACATTAATATTCGTTTACGTAAAATAAATATAGAATAACAGTGTTGTCATTTCTACTTAACATATTAAATATCGATTATTTAAACATGGGTATCATTACAGGGATTCCGAGAACCCTTGAATTGCCTTTCAGTACCCAATGACAATAATTACACAACGATTATAGCGACATTAACAGAATTATCTAAATAAATAATATAACGTATGCATTTAATATTTTCAGGAATAGAGTATTGTGTATTTTAATGAAAATACACAATACTCTATTCCTGAGGAATGCCTCAATGTTTAAGATACATTTCAAATGACAACGTCTCTGTCAGCCGTCAAATTTTGGGTCGGTCTTTTTTATGATGCTCAAAACTACGTAGAGTAAATCCACAAATAATTTAGCTAATACATTTATATACTTGATTATATATGATGTAAATAAAACGTATCTGAACCTAAATACATAAGCATACTAAGAGCAACGCGTGCGCAAAAAACCAACGCTTAAACATTTCGCATCTAATTTAATACCCTTTTTTAACAAACATGGTATTTTCAAGTAAAAAGCTGGTTGTTTTTGTTACACATTACATTTCTGAGTAGCAGTAATCGAGTTTAATTACAATTCGCCGTACAGTGGCGGGCTGTAATTACTAATTACGACACGTATTTCAACGAATTAGATTTTACCTACGGTTAAGTATGTGAAAATTAAGCGTGTTCGAGCGTGCGAAGTTGTCGGATTGTTTAGTTGAAAAATTATATGTCAGAATTACAATTGATTGATAATGCAATCATTTTCAATACTAAGATATAAGAGAAGTGCTCTTTCTCTCTCTCTATCTCTATTAATTCCTTATAGCATCGCAGTCCATCAAGAATTTGCTGCATGTCAGCCTCAATATAATTCTTCGTAAATAAATCTATTTATATATTATATCTAGGTTTCTAAGTTTACACAGTTATAACACAATTTGACTTTCAAAATTGCGCCTTTAAACCACACACGTGCAAACATATAACAATAGTAAGTTAGATAATGAAACCGATTGATTGCTTCTAACCTCCATATCAAGATTCATAGGAATTTAGTTTATCAGATTAAAGAGAAAAATGACTAACGATGATGTCGGCAAGATGACGCGTCGATTCTCACGTTGATCAAGGATCAAATAATTAGTCCTTCCGATAATCGTGACTAGACATCCTTTATAGGGATAGGATTTCATCATTTCCTGGTACTAAAGGACATAGCCACAAAGGATAAAGTATGCTAATGTTTGATTTTATGGGCATTTGCGTCGCATTTAAATGCTATTTGTCATTGAGAATATGTTATTATAATATTCTAAATTTTAGAAGATTAGATTAGCCTTAAATTTTCTGCTCAATTAGTTTTTCCAAAAAATAACAAAGTTTTATTCGTGACTGTAAAAAAGTATTCTATCAGATAAACTGTTAGTTTCACACCATATGTATGTTTATAAAGGATAGGATAGGTTTTTTGATCTTTTATAATTAACAGAGCCACGAAGAAAAGGATAATATTATACCTATTTTACAGTACTATCTCGTCTAGACAAAATAATACAAGGCACTACAAGTCTAGACTCTAGTTACTTTAAGTACGTAAGAAGCTTATAGCTTTGTCTGTTAGATAGGAGTAGTCTATACTAGACTATTAATTGTATAGAAATAGTGTCTTGTACACTTGGTTATTTCATGTAACCGCATAAACTAATGCCATATAATACCACTTGCACACTATATACCTATTAAAAGGCTTCATTGTTTTTGCTTGCCTAACTAATCCCAGAGTCTAATAGCTTTGTGTCCATTTATTAAGTTTTACTTAATCCATATACTTGTACTTATGTATTGGCTGAGCAGACTTAATTTAAGGTTTTTTCACCGAGGTTTAAGTGTATGGTTTTATTACATGCTTTATTAAAGTACTCATTACAGATAACACACCAATGAATAAAATATAAAACATCCTGAACTGGCCCTAAAATAATAATCATCTCCATTGTTGAGTATATTATAAAGTTAAATGAAGTTAACAATGATGCAGCCCATATTTTGCAGCAGTTCTAAGAAACGGGATAAGCTTATTTTGATGAACCGAAATCAATTCGTGAGAATATCTTCTGCTTGAGATCGTTATAATTACTTCAACGAATAACCGACGAAGATATAATTCTAAGAAGAACAACGACAGCATAATTAATTTCTTGTTATCAGTTTTTTATCGTATGACCAATTTATCATATTATTTTAGTACGAAACGAATTACATCTGAAAAAATGTTCCGTTTTGATTAATTGTTTTACAAAACGAACTTGTGGTCCTGTTTTATTAAGTTTAAATAAAAGTTAGTATTTCACCAGTATTTTTTTATAAATCCAACATCAAATAATCAGGAATATATTATTTAGTATGTGAAAATAAACTTCTGAATATAATATGCTATTATTCAATTTACAACTCATGGTTGGGATACAATAAAACAACTTACATCAAATGATAAAGATACGTTAAGTTCTGCTATATAAAAACAGATATAGCTCTGTGTTTCACTCTAAATTTAAGTAGTACTCTTCATTTTCGCGTGTGTGCTGACGTCAGGCGGAGCGCGCTTTAATGCTTTCTTAGAACGTTTTCCTCTTGCGAAATCACTGTGGAATGCTATTGAAAAGATCTCGCCTCGACTTCGTAGTATCTCTTTTCACAAACTTGCACTTTGATATAGCTTTTATTATACAGTACCTGGTATATTGCGATGGATTATAGAGACGCGAGCCACGTGACTAATAGAAAATTAATTAACTAAAACAATTTAACTTAAAATTTTCCCCTCAATCGTTAGATATGCATATTTTGTTTTTTTTTATTGTGAATTCCGTAAATTCTACTTAAAGGCTTAATTTTAGGCTTTATCACAATTATATTTAATATGTTTGTATATCGTATAGCTAAATCGTAAGCCTCAAGGCTTAACTTGATAACGATATATAAACTAATTAATTGTATAACTTCCTTTGTATATTTTATCGTAGGAATACTTCTACGATAAAATATCAAACTGTGATAGCCAGGACATAATTTACAAAAAAATATAAGAATACAATTTAATAAACCTACAAATCTATGAGTGGTGATACATCTATAGAGATGTGAATAATTTGGCTTTAAAATATTTTCTATTAATATTACGTATCTTTATCATGAAGTAAATCTAAATGAGTCATTTAATCGCATTAATACCGGTTAAAGTTGGTTTGAAATATATGAATATTTCATTGTAGGTGGAGTTAAGAAATCTCAATGAAGATATACACATTTTTTAGCGTCTACAACCATTTCTGGTTAAGATAAAATCAACACGTCTCGATGAAAGAAACGGGAATGCTGTGAGAAAATTCATTCATAATGTTGCTACAGGCACATATTAATTTTTTTTGAAACTTATAAGAATTTTATTTAATGACATTGTAATAGGAGTTGAAGTATGAAATTGTAATAGGAAGTTTTATTGTTATAGGTAGTTACTTGCAATTTACATAGAATGTTATTAAAAATGGGCACTGATGTGCTTATAAATATATGTATCTGAAATCAATATTGCAATTTAGATTTTTAACACATACAATATCGCTCTGACTACATATTAATACTTAAATAACTTAGTTGTAACCATAAAACAAACTGTACTTTGGTGATCCTATGGTTATGTGTGCAATGTTCAATATGAATTTTTAAATAACCAAAACACCTGAAGGCTTTATAATATAATAAATTGTATTATATGTATCTACTACAACTACTACTAAAAGTAAAGTACTTATACAAAATTTAAGTAACTTTTGGGGTCCTTCAGGGTTATTTCCTAAAAAGCAACAGTAAGGGGCTATTATGATAAGTCAAGTTACAAAAAATAACATTCAGTAAGTTTGCTATGGAGCATCAACAGGAAAAAAAATCTTAATGTGTCATCTATAGGTGCAATAACCTTAAATATAGTCTGGAATTATTAACAAATCTTAGTCTTTGAACTTTCAATGCGGTATTGTGGTCTACCCGAGGTGGTACTGGTTTTAGTGGGAACTGCTCACAACTTCTCGAAAAAGCAGACACCAGCGTGGGTTGAGTCCCACATATCTCGTCTTCTTAGGGACAAAGTCAAAGTCAAAATATCTTTATTCATTAAGGCCTATGTACCATTTTGAATCGTCTTAAATCTAAGTGATTCTCGGCCTGTTGAGAAGAAGCAGGCAAGAAACTCGGCTTGGTTTTTGGAAATGATCCCAGTACACTTTTTAAGGCAAGGGTAAGCTGGCGCTAATTCATTCCCAAACTTTTTCATCATCAAAATAATCAGACCTTTTATACAATGCTTTTTCTAAAAGCCTTCGTTTAACTACTTGCAGAAATGCTTTTCCACCTTGAAAATAAAATAGATAAGGTTGTGTAACATTGGCACAGGACCGTTAAAATTTGTCCACAGCATCCGCTCTCTACAATTAATAACGTAACTAATTGGTCGACGACATAAAACCTTTAAGGAAAGTACGCAAACAATTTATATAATCATTCATAACAATTTATCCTCGTTTGGAGTTATTACGAGTGTAACAGGTGGTTATGACATCATGGGGGCCTGGTCACAGCAAAATTACTCAAGAAAAGGAAATTAGATTCGAGGTTTTACCCGCATCACTATTATAAAATTGATGTCTTATTGTTATTGCTTTAAGCAATGGATAAAGTTTATTTGTCTCAGTTTAGCAATTTTTTTTACACAAACGGTATGCAAATTATTACTATTTAATAAGTAATATATGTAGAAATAGATAAATACAATCAAGCCGTGATAATAGTACAAATTGAGTAAACAAAAAATAAATCACAAATATATAGATAAAAGTGTTGCATAACATTATATTAAAAGCAAAAAAAAATACAAAGTAACAATTATGTAACAACTCTATATTATTTACAAAAACTAATTACTAATATGATAAAGGTGAATAATTGTCAGTTCCCGGAAAACAAGAAGGCACATACATGCATCGGCTCCGTTCATTAGCAAGCGCCGGTGCAGATAACGTCGCAATAAAATTTAATATGTTTACGTCACGTGTGCTATCTGTAAAAGTACAGGCTTATCTTAATCACACGCATATTTTATAGCGTAAATATTTTATATGGAGGGAATTACAGTACAATGGTATTCGAATCATAAAAAAACTCATCAATCTGTTTAATTATGCAATGAATAACTTTATGGTTTCTATAAATATTTGATTGGAATAAATACATTTATTATAACGTACACAGTGAGTGTTACTAGCTGACCCGGTAAGCGTTGTTTTGCCATATAAAAAAATGTGAAGAAAACATTTAGGGGTATGAAAAATAGATGTTGGCCGATTCTGGGACCTACCCAATATACTTATAAAATTTAATGAGATTCGGCCAAGCCGTTTCGAAGGAGTACGGGAATGAACATTGTGACACGAGAATACAAGAATTTTACTAGGTGACCCGGCAAACTTTGTTTGACCATATCATGACATATCTGGGGTTGGTGGAGAGGTAAAGATTAGGGTTGTATGTATTTTTAATGCGGCACAGTAATAAATAAAAATGTCTCTAAAAATAGATGTTGGTCAAGGGCCGTCTCGGAGGAGTATGGTAAGGAATATAGTGATACGAGAATTTCGACTTCACTCCTATGAAATTGCGTGTATTTGACGTACAGTATTATTTTTAGTTTCAAAGATGTTTACTAGTTATTTTGAGACTCGTGACGATACAATCGTCACAAAAGCTTACGAAGGTCGACGGATGCTAGTCACGATGTTTTGTGATCCACATTTTAATATTTATTACAGCAGACTAACATCCGGAAAATATTGTCTTTGGCGTTTAAAAGTCTGGTCAGGTTCACAAAATGGTACGGGTCTTATGAAACAATCAGGTGAAGTGACATATGGAGAGATACAAAGAGGTATAAACTATAAATAAACCTATAACATATTTTATTTGCTTATGCAATAAAATGACATGCAATTTCTAAACAGATATATAGATACTAAAACGAATTACTAAGTATTCAGAGGGTAATCCTCCGTAACAGTAAAATATATTTATAATTTATATTCCCCGGTCCCAGAAGGGTGCTACTACAAGCACTATCCCGTAAACGCCCACTCTGTAAAAGAGTGTCTGAGAAGAAAATTTCATAATACTTAGTCTTGCCATAAATATTGTTATAAAGAAAAGCACGATTTTTTTTTTATACGTAACATTTATTCCTTTCATAGTGAGTTAGTTTAATACATCAATATATAACTATTAAAAATATACAATGTTTATTCGAAGTGGTCTCCATTGGCTGCAATACAGTCTTTTAAACGTTGAGGCCAGTTATCAATAGCAGCACGAACTCTTTCTAGAGGAAAATTCTTCACTGCCAACCGAATGGATCGTTTTAGGGACTCCAAATTATCATGGCGTTTAGAGCAAGCCTTACTCTCTAAAACTGACCATAAATCATAATCCAATGGATTTAGGTCAGGACTTGACGACGGCCAGTTTTCAGTCCGGAACGTTAGTTTTCAACCAAGATTGGGTGGATCGAGCTCTATGACCCGGTGCCGAGTCTTGTTGAAAGCACCATTCTTTGTTATTGAACATGGTGTTAGTTAAAGGCTTAACTACCGTCTCAAGAATGGTATTTTGATAAACTTGTGCCGACGTTTTAATACCTTTTTCACAAAAATATGGCTCAGTCACCCCTTCATAGCTAACACCCCACCAAACCATCACTGAAGTGGGATAATGCCCACGTTGTACTCTGTTTACTAATTGCGAAGCTTCTTTAGAGCTTCCAGCATAAATACGGTCATTTTGTTTATTAAAATACTGCTCAATTGTAAAAATTTTCTCATCCGTAAACAAAATTTTTTTGTGACCTCCCTTTGCGTACCGCTTAAGTAGTTGTTTGGATTTTACCACCCTATTCTTCTTTAAATTATCAGTTAAGAAGTGACCAGTACGTCTCTTATAGGCTGCAAGTCCTAAGTCATCTTTTAATATACGCGACATGGTTCTAGGAGCTATCTTCATCTCCCGAGATAAAATCTTTTGCTTACGGACAGGATTTCTTCGAATTCTTTCCCTAACTGCTTTAATCACCTTTTTCACACGAACGGTACGTGGACGGCCAGATCTTTTTCTGTCACAAACAGAGGAGGTATCATTGTACCTATCAATAGCCCGGTAAACAAACATTTGACTAATACCAAGCGGGTGGAGGGTTTTAAAAATTGCACTTTTCTCCATACCTACTTTATGTAAGGCGATCACAGCGATTCGGTTCTTTTTATCACCCCACTCCATTTTAATATAACAAAATATTTAACAATATAATGGCGCGAAAATAAGAAAACACATCAAGCAATCATATAAAAATGACAGATTCCAAATTCAAACGTAATATTTTCTTTTTTTGAATAGTAACAGTATTTATGGCCAGACTAAGTATAATTTACTAGGTTACTTCAACGGTATGAAAATGGAACATAACAGTTCTTACATATAGAATTCCGCGAATTAATCGTGTTCATCTCTCTTGAAACTTTATGATTGATAGAACTACACAAACTTCTAAGATATAATCGAAATTAATATTTAGTGTGTTTGATTTTTTTTAGTTTTTACTCTGATTCCTTCTCCGGCGTGACATGGAATGTTTGCGTTTGCGATTCCGTGATAGTCTGCTTATCTTAATTGCATGCTACATATTTTTTCATTAAATATTTTGTATTTTTATTGCAGGTATTTTTATTAAAAAGTTAAGGATACTAAACAAATATTTTTAGGTGCTAGATAAGAAAGCTTGTGAAAAGGCTGATTGTTGGCTTTTTTGCAAGCTTTCTTAGTATTTTATGTATAATATTACGCTTAATAAGAAAACTTTCTCGTTTAATATTCGCCTTACTTCATAATTTAAGCAGAAGTCGGCGATGCGTGTATTTCTATTTGCCCTATTACGGCGAACACTTATTAAAATTTCGTAGAAATAGCGACAGCCGTTTTGGGGTAAGCATTCGGTACGCGTTTCCTACAATTTGTCGTGGGAAGGTGCTGCCGGATGTGTATGTAATGCAGGGCTACGCAACATTTATTAATATATATTTTTTCGACGGGAATACTCCTTTTTTTGATGAACAGAAACATTGGTTTACAGTGTTATGAATAGAAAACCTTTTTATTTGAATCATATAAGAATCACATAATTTCATATAACAGATAGGTTTGTAAAGATTTGTATATGTTGGCGCATCGCTCAATTAGACGTCAGGTTAATTTTTAGTTGTCAAAAATCAATCTAGCGAAGCGTCATGGTGGATGGTATTGGTCGGCAGCCATCTGGACACACACTTGTTCTAGAAGGCCCAGCCCGCGCATCTCACTTGTGACGAACCGCTTTGCATCCGTATTGTGGTTTGACATAGAGTTATAATTAAGAGTTTTTCTTCTTAAGTCCACCCGCCTACCTACATCACACAAGTTGAGTTCCAATGCAGGCCCTCCTGTCCCTTCATATAGATTATATATGATTATATATATATATGATTGTTTAGTTGTTTTTTTAAATTGTATACCTGTAATGCTCTGTGCATCCCTATAATTTATGCACATACATGCCTTGTGTGTTTTTTTTTGTAATTTTGTTCGGGTTATGTTTGTATGTGTGTTGTTGATGTGCCTTATTAAATAAATAAATAAATAAATTATAAGATTGTAAATATAAACTAAAACGTACAGTACTCCTGTTTATGCGAAGGAGGGTACCACAGTTCCATAGAAGAGGACCGGAAACCACGCAATTTAGTCGACTTTCAATTGTTTGCCTCATTACCATGCCCACATGCAATTTTAAAGCTACACTCAAACACGTAGAACACATTTTCAAACTATTAATATAATATTGAAACTGTAATTTTCCATTAAAAAAGTTTGCACACGATTCTCAATCGTCGTAACGAAATAATAGCGGTCTTTTTCTTTAAGTGTAAGAGAATTGGTGTTTACTTACCGAATGGTTACGGTTCGTAACGGAAACTTGTAACATTATCTGAATATACGTATAATACACGATTATTATTGCTTAATAGTAATTGAACGTTTCGATTTGAAAGGAAAAACTTTTTGTCTGTAAATCTGCGGATTACAATTCGTTTATAGCCCTCGAGTTTGCGCTTGAGAACTTCATAAATAAGAAAATATACTTATGTTTTGTTTACGCCAGTATAATATAATATAATATTGATTGAAAACTTTGGTTAGGAAGGTACGTGTCCTAAAAGGCACGAACCTAGACGAAAATCCTGTCGAAAACCCATCCACAGAGGTTTAAGGTAAAGAAGATGTTTAAATACTTAGCGGTCGTTCGGACTTTCACTTCAGGATCTATGACGTCATGATACTAATTTTAGATACAGATCACTGAGCTCGCTACACTTAAATGGATTATAACGAATTTATTACATTATTTTCGTAACGCGACGTTTCGAGTGCTTTTCATAAAGATTTATACAGAAATGACTTATTATGTCTTTTAAATTATTTCAAATTAAGCTAGTAACAGAGTTAACAGTACGTGGGAAATAAGTGCCACTTGATTTATATTCACTTTCTGAGATTCATGGGTGCAGTGTGTATACACATTTATGATTCTCAGTACCCCAGAATTAATAAATGAGGTAGTTTGGAAAAACATATTTTCCGGATAAAAACAAATTTGCAATGTTTTTATAATGAAAAATCGTTTTGAACACATTTTTTTATGAGTGCCCATAGACTAACAAGCTAACGGACTAATAGGAAACAGCGCTGAAAAGCAAGAACCTCGCCATTTTATTAACAATACAGCAGCTTATATCGCATCGGAAAAGTCTAACTCGCCGATTCCAAAGCTCGGTTTATAAAGGTAAAGTAAGGTCAGACGTCAGACGGGAAAACGCGAGTGTTTAATTTCACTACATACTTCCTTCCCGATATTAGTTATCCTTAAATGAATATTAACACAGATTCATTAGTTCAATGTCACGCTTTATGTCATTCATGCTACTGCCAATGTTCTAGAAATTCTGGAGCCAGCGGACGTATCAAGCGATGATGGTAAGCGACTAGATGATTATTTTGATGCCTTGGAGTTTGGAACGGGCTTTGATTTGGGGTGCCACTTGTGTGGACACTTTTGCCCCGTACATCCCTCGCATAAGCAAACAAACTTTTTCTCCAACTTTGAATTTGTTCCCATTGGAGTAGAGTCTTCTGGAAGGTGTGGTACAAGTGCACTGTCGCTTATTAAAGAAAAAATCTTTATTGCGGCTGTACAGTCTGTACCAGTGACACAAGAGCTGATGCTTTTCGCGCCTAACGTACGAGCATCGCGACACAGTGAGGAAAAGTCATTTT
Organism: Leptophobia aripa; assembly: GCA_951799465.1. NCBI lineage: Eukaryota > Metazoa > Arthropoda > Insecta > Lepidoptera > Pieridae > Leptophobia > Leptophobia aripa. The sequence goes on along the minus strand of OX637272.1, from coordinate 3,355,687 downwards.
GGAAACACTGCCAAAAGGATCAGACTTTTTAAATGTATTATAGTGTTCAAGTTTTTATTTTAGATAAGTAAGTTTTATTAAATAATATATAATATATTATTAAAAGTAAAATATCGATTTTATTATGAAGATAACTTTAACTAAACCGTATAGTCAAAACGTGATAAAATTCAGTGATTTCACAGTTAAGAGGTTCTTAATAATGACAAATTGTCGTGTGTTTCACTTGCCGTAACTAATCCTTGACGATGTTGTGAAAACTTACCTTGATCTGTAGAATGAACAGAGAATCATACTTTTCAAAAACAACGATAAATGTTGTAAATATATTTTCTGCGTATTTGAATTCGCAATAGCGGTATCGACAGGAAGCGCTAATGGTTTCTCGCTACACATTTATCATATTGCCTTTACTTGTGGCTTCTCTTGCGATAGAACTGAATTAATATTTAATGGCACGAGACGTAAAAGTCGCTTACATGTTGCTTTGGTGTGAACCTTAAAACTACACGCGCTAATAAGGCATCACTTATAAAAAGGTTCTGCGGCAAAAATTACGAATTACATATATATTTAATAAATTTAATTTATTTCATTAATTAATTTAAACAAACACCGCCTGTTACTCTCATATATTTAGACACGAAGTGTTAATTTTTTTTTTTTTTTTTTTTTTTTTTTTATAGAAGAGGGGGCAAACGAGCAGGAGGCCCACCATAAAGGTGAAGTCGCCGCCCATGGACACTCAAGTGGCTGGGAGCTCATGAGTGCGTTGCCGGCCTTTTAGGGATTTATACGCTTTTTTCTTGAAGGACCCTAAGTCGTAGTGGTTCGGAAATACCGTGGCGGGCAGCTTGTTCCATAACGTGGTGGTGCGTGGTAAGAAGTGTCTTACGAAACGCGCAGTGGTGGAACGACAGACATCAAGGTGATACGGGTGGAATTTCGCATTCTGCCTTGATGTCCGAAGATGAAATTTAGCTGCAGGTATTAATCCGAACAACTCCTCCGAACACACCCCATGGTAAATGCGATAGAAGATGCTGAGAGATCCAACATCTCTACGCAGCGCCAAAGGATCAAGCCGGTCGGAGAGTGACTGGTCAGCGACTAATCGAACCGCTCTACGTTGAATGCGATCAAGAGGAAGGAGCTGGTACTGGGGGGCTCCCGCCCAGAGGTGAGAACAATATTCCATGTGGGGCCGAATTTGCGCTTTATAAAGTTGCAAGCGGTGGCCCGGAGTGAAGTATCGTCTCGCCCTACTGAGCACACCAAGCTTTTTAGAGGCAAGTTTAGCCTTTTCTTCCAGATGACCGCGAAACTGAACATTGTCCGATATGTCGACGCCCAGTATTCCGATGCTGGCTGAGGCTTTAAGGAGGGTGTCTTCAAAGAGAGGAGTAGCGACAAAGGGTGTTTTTTTAGTGGAAAACGCGCAAACTTGTGTCTTTTTGGGGTTGAATTGGACTAGGTTAAGTCGTCCCCAGTCCGAGGCTACACTTAGTTGGGTCTCGACTTCAGACACAAGTTTGTTCCGGAACTGATCGACATCAGCCCGAGAAATATTTGCGCGGCCTGTGTATAATGCATCTCCAGTACTATCGTCCGCATAGCAATGAATACTGCTATGCTGCAGCAGATCATTGATATGCAGAAGAAAGAGGGTCGGAGATAAGACACAGCCTTGTGGGACCCCGGCATTCACAGGTTTGAGGTCGGAACAAGCTCCGTCGATAACGACCTTAATGCTCCTATCAGCCAGGAAGCTGGAGATCCAATTGCACAATTTCTCGGGCAACCCATACGCAGGAAGCTTTGAAAGAAGTGCTCTATGCCACACCCGGTCAAAGGCTTTCGCTATGTCAAGACTAACTGCCAGTGCCTCCCCCTTGGACTCTATTGCCTCCGCCCATCTATGAGTTAGGTATACTAGAAGGTCACCCGCTGACCGACCACGCCGGAAGCCATACTGGCTATCGCTAATCAAGTGGTGGCCCTCTAGATACTTCAAGAGCTGGCAATTGATGCTGGATTCCATTATTTTGGAGAACAAGGAAGTTATGGCTATTGGGCGATAGTTTGACGGATCGGAGCGATCGCCTTTTTTAGGGATCGGGTGTACTGAAGCGATCTTCCATCCGTATGGGACGATGCCGAGTGAGTATGAGAACCGGAAGAGACGCGTTAGGACCGGAGCCAACTCAGGAGCACAAGTGCGCAGAACTATCGGAGGGATGCCATCAGGACCGCTCGACTTATGGACGTCCAAGGAGAATAAAGCCTTGCGGACCGCTCGGATCCGGAATGCAATTTCCGGCATAGAAGTATCACACCGCGGGATTAACGGTGGTGGTTTACCATGGTCATCCAAAGTCGAGTTTGACGCAAAGAGGGTGCCTAAAAGATCAGCCTTCTCTTTCGCAGTATGGGCCAGCGAGTCACCCCTCCCACGCAAAGATGGAATGGACGGCTGACAGAAATTCCCTTGGACAGCTTTGGCCAGAGACCAGAACGCACGAGTCCCAGATGGAAGGCGAGCTAATCTCTCACCAAAACTGGCAATGTGCTCTGACTTTGACTTGGCAATCTCTCGTTTTAAAAACCTAGACGCTGAGTTATATGCTTTTTTAAGTTCGGCGGACTCTAAGCCGCGAGATGACACCGCGTCTGCCCAGGCTCGAAAGCATTCTCGTTTTCGACGTGAAGCCGCCATACAGGAGCGTTTAAACCAGGGCTGAGACTTGCCACCGATCGGCACTGCAGAGAATGGAATAAAGAGTTCCATGCCTTGCAGCACCACCTCGGCGACAGAGTCAGCGGTGACATCTGGAGAATCCGACGAAAAGCATAACAGCCCCCAAGGGTAGGATGCATAGAAGGACCGCATCCCATCCCAATCTGCTGACTTGTAATGCCACACGCGACGACAGCCCTCAAAGCGAGGCCGTGGAGGGCGCGTGGTTGGCACTCTACTCCGGACCACGCAATGGTCCGACGAACCCAAAGGAGGGTCGATGGAGACTTGGTAGTTCTCCGGATGTGAAGTCAGCAGAAGGTCCAACAAAGAAGGTTTATGACCCTCCACATCTGGTATTCGCGTAATCGCAGGGACCATTTGTGTCAGATCATATGCCAAGGCTAAGTCGTGAAAGGATCTGCCCGCGTGATCGGTGGTTTCAGAGCCAAGCCACTCGGCATGGTGGGCATTGAAGTCGCCAATTTATACCCCGGGTAGGAGAGGTAGGAAGTATCAGCCGGAGAGGATATCTGGGTCTCAGTAAGGAAGAGCAAGGCCGGCTTCGCAGTCTCTAGATGGTGGTGGACTGCGTTGATGTTGGAGTTGAGCCCCCTAATGTTTGAGAAATCCACAGTGAGTGAGATGGGGGACGCCTTGGAAATTTTGCCCTGTTTGCCCCGAGAACGGTGTTTTTTTTGTAGCGCAGAGTTGCCCCCCCCAGAGTACGAAGGGCAGCCTGTGCGGCCATCAGCGGGTGTTGAACTTCCCGTTGGTGGACGCCCAGAGGAGGATTCTCCACCGCTGACACGGGTGGTACCTCCCTGGGGTAGTTTCTTTTTGTTCTGCACCTTCATTATTTAATTTGGGTAGGGGAAGAGGGATGGGCTCCGGGAATCTCAATCACCGGACGAAACGCAAATACAACAGGTGAAGCCCATTGTACCGCTTCACGCCGGTCTTCAGTAAGACAGTGGTACTGCCCCGGTCGTGCCTGCCCATTCGACTGAAGTCCGAAGGCAACAGTTTGACACTCCCACTAGGAAGGGGGTTGACTGATTGCACTGGTAAAATAATCTCTGTCACAGACTATTCCACCAGCGGGCGATGGGGTCGTCACATCCCTACGCCGCGATGGGCGTAATAAATATTTTTAATTTCTGTTTTGAAAGAATCTGGGTCCGATACGTCTTTAGGTCCTTCGAGAAAGGACCGTATCATTTCCTGAAAGGCCAAAACGCGAGCTGCCAGCCATGTATGTGTCTTGACATTATGGTGTCCTCCTGCACGTTTGTCTTCTTCATAAAAATGGAACTCAAATTGCTATGAAATTAGTTTTAAAATGGCTTTTCTTAGACGCAAGAACTTTACAGCTATTATTCATACGTATAAACATCAGTTAGAGTTAAGCAATATAAGCTTGAGTATTTATAGATAGACTAATGTCCAATTTCTGATATTTTTGTAATGTCTTCGGAATCAAATTATTCATTTATCAGAGATACAATACAGTGTTTGAATCTCTACAGTACAAACTATTTCATAATTATAACTCTTTTACAAGAAAATATGAACAACGGCTTCTGAGAAAGTGACATCAGCCCATAAGCATCAGAGTAATTAATACGAAGATAAAAACATTTCCTCATTGTTGTTATTGTTATACGGTATAACACAATACAATTATATTATATTTATTCATTTCTATTAACATAACAAAACATTCAGTAATTAATCATAGAAAGTGTACGCATTACTAAAGCATTTTAACATACAATATTCAATTGTAAGATAAAGTTACTTTAACTTAAACCTCCCCTTTTTAGCGCATCTATAATTTTAATTTAAAGGTTTTATTTAATCGAAGCTTATTGACTTTTCACATCAGAGTGATATATTTCATCTTATTGATCTCATCTCAATCATCAAGCCATTGAAGTTTGTACTTAACTTACCCAGAAATTTTGTAATGGAATATGATATTACCAGTTTTCTTAGAATGTGTTGAAATAAATATTATATTCCAGATACGAGTGGCGAGCAGCGATAATTATTATTTCGTTGTAATAAATATTGTTTTCTTTATATCATAAACTTTTTGATGCGTTTAGAAAAAGAAGAATTCCGAATTGAAAGAATATAATTGGAATACTAAATTCAAAGCGTTTTCGATTTTCGAATTGTATCTTCAACGATTGTCAGTTGAAAATCTTTAGTTTATAACAAAATTTTACACGGGACGCATTTATTTTATTAAATTTTATAAAAAAATTTAAAACCAAAAAATTTAAGCAAACAAAAGAGTAAATTATCGAGTATATTATTTATAAAAAGAAAATTTTAAGAATGGCGTGTTGCGGTCCTTGTGGTCCCTGCTACCCCTGCTGCGGTCCATGTCCACCTCCTTGTCCACCACCTTCGTGTTGCCCGTCTTGCCCGCCTTGTTCTCCATGTCCTCAGCCGAGCCCACCTTGTCCACCATGTCCACCGTGTGGCCCATGCTGCGGCCCAAGCCGCCCATGCGGGCCATGCTACCCGTGCTGCGGTCCATGTGGGTTCTGCGGGCCTTGTTGCTCGCCTTGTGCCTCGCGATGTGGCCCCTGCCCATCGTTCTGCAGAGGCTGTTGCGGGCCGTGTGGACCATGTCCCCCGTGCCCATCACCGTGCCCGCAGCCCCCATGCTGCGGTCCCTGTGGCCCGTGCTGAAGCCTGAAGCGTCCTGTGATGTGAAATCTACCAGTGTTTGGTGACTACTAGTCCTGTTTTATAGACCCAAGAGGGTTGTGTAACGTCAGTGAAATCGTGTTAAAAATAAAGCATATTTAATAACATCCATTTTTATTCTCCTGTATATCTTCAGATAGATTTGTTAGGGTTAAGCCTATCTAGAACATAATAATTGGAAAATATTTCTGCATAGCGGCAAGGTGATGCTTTTACACGATATAAGTACAATTTAAATTGCTCTTATATACTAACAGTGGCTTGTCTGCAAGAAATCGCTTATTAGCGGATAAGGCCGCCCGTTGAACTTATATACTTATACTAACATCTATAAACGTCATTTGCTTTCTAGTTTAGGTGGAAATAAAGCGTAACTAAATATTACTTATAAAATTAACTCTTCTACACACGGTTCCGAATTAGAATTGAAATGAGTAGAAAGTATAAAAATATTTATTTTACGAAGCCAAATTCTTAGGAACAAGAAAGTCATCCACATGCAGGTCCGCAGCAACTCGCACACAAACCGCTGGTACAACCTCCAATACAGCCGTCTCCACAGCTAAAGTACGAGCCCGCTACTCCGCCGCGAGCCCTTTAACATTATTCTTTTATTTATGTACTTTTTAATACTAAAGTCGCTGGTAACAAGTCAAGCAGGTTCAGAATAATAAAGCAATAGTAAAACAAAGCTTTTTACCCATGTATATAGCCAATATCACCACAGGGAGATTGACAGTTCGCTCCAATCGCATGAGGACAACAAGGACCGACGTTCTTGCATTCTTTTCTATACGCCATGGGACCGCATGGGCCAGCCATTGGCCCCTGGCATCCGAGACAGCAATTCAAAACAGGCATTATAGCTGAAATAATTTAATAAAATGAAAACTTAAAATATCTACATTTTCTAATATTACTTTTTACCTTTTAACAAAAATTTTCCAATGTATAAACGAGGAGGCAAGTACAGTTATGAAGAACTAAACGTTAAATGACACTGTGGTTCCAAAATCCGATTAAAATTGTTGATTTTTTTTTATGATAAATCATATGAGGTTAATTATAAAGCATTATAAAGTTAAAATGAATCCTTTTTTTATCTTCATCTTAGAATGTGAAATTTCACAAGTTGACAGTCAACTCAAACAAAATTCTTGCTCGTTCATGATATATACAAATTGTAATATTTTAATTTTCCTAGAAGGAAATAATCAGAATGTCCCAACCATGTAGACCTTCATGGGGTGTGCCGTGCTGTGGTCAAATGGCGGGTCTGTCTTACCCAGCTCCATTTGCCGGGCCTTGTAATGGCGTCTGCATCAGCCCTTGTGGCAAACCATTTGGTAGCTACAGTTGGCGCTACGGACCATGCTGCTCTCCATAACTCAAGTTACATGTGTTTTGTTTATATTTGGTGAATAAAATTTAAATTTACGGTTGTAACTGTTTTTATTTATTTATTTATTCACACTTAATAGAAATATCAGTAGTTTTTTATTCCTAGTATATTTAGAAAGCAACAGGCCTTTGGCTAATGAGCAGGCAACCCATGACAAGGTAGAAAAAAAAATGATAACTAATTATAATAAACTCCAGCTCACTCATTATTAATACCAAGAAAGAGCTGCACACTAGCCGCCCACACTACACCTACAGTTTCCTTAGCGTGGGGGCTAGTACCTAAAGTGTTATGTGCTCAAAACCTTTTGTTAAAAATAAAAGTATTTCATTTTATTCTCATAATATATTTCATTATTATTTCTATCTCACACAATGTATTACAAATGTTTATAGTTGTTTTTAATAATAACACCTACTTATAATAACATCAAAATGCACTTCATATACGACCGACTTTTAAATAATAATTCCGCAAAGGTTGCCTCCATAGTCATTTGAAAGTATTTAAACTTAAATGCTTAGTAAAATAAAGCGAGGTTTATATTCCTGGAAACGACACCTGGTTTCCTTTTCCAGTAAATTAGCCACGTGAACAATTATATTGTGACCGGAAACAAGTCAGTTTTGGCTTGTAGCCATCAGATAAAGACAGGAAACGACGATCTGGCGAAAGATAAGAACGCCTCGCACTTATATTTGGTTCATCAAAATCACAAGTTGTGCTGGTCGTTTGTACGCAAAAGATAAATTAATAATTTATTTCTATTTATTGACAGAAAAACAATGAATAGTATCAGTGGTAGTTATAACAAGGGCCTGTAGGTGAGCAGCAACAACCTTGGGTACAGGGTGGACAGCATGTCGTCATGGGTGGGTCACAACCGCCCGGACACCTGGCGAAGGTTCCAATGGTGAAGCAACGGTAGCAGCCATAATATACCATTTTTTTATATTTTTGAAACAATTTCTTCGTGATGGGTGTCGATCAAAATCTTTGACAATGTCTAACAATCTTAGATGTGTCAACATTTGTATTTCTGATTCTATTTTATCAAACCATAGATCCCTAGAAGAATTCCATAATACATCGTATTATAGGCTACTCACAAAAGCCTCTGTCACAGTTTTTTAAAAATCGAATTTTATTAGCGCAGACTTTCAACGTCATTCATTCGCATACAGTTTGAGCGAACGCGTCGTTATAAAATTTTTGTGCAATTATGCCGGTGTATTATGGAGGCTACGTGGGAGGCCCCCAGGGAGGCGGTTATTGCCTTTTCTCCCACCAATCGTGCTGTCCCACAACTGGAGGTTGCGGTCCTAACAGCACGTTGCCTGCACCCTGCTGTCCACCATCCTGTTGATTTTGTAAAAGTGGGCTTTTATTTATTTTTAATTCAATGCCTCATTACACGTTATATTAAATCATCAAAGACTGCAGAAAGAACGCACTAATGGCATCTAGTCCTTGTTAAAAGCTACGCTGAATAATATGCTGCTTTGTTTTAGATGAGGAAAATTATGACCCTACTAAATAATGGTGTGCCAGTGCTACGAATGATCCATCCATACTATTATCAAGGAACCTGTCCATTTAATATATTTAATATAAATAAATGATTTTACAAAGGATGTTCTTTTATTTAGCGGATTCACTACCAAATTATATTCCTATTTGCCAACCAAATCTCGATATTCATATTCTGGTTTTAATTCTAAGTGGATTTTATGTTATTAGGAAGTTGGATAATCACATGGGAAGTTTTTGGTCAAAGACAAACAGTAACAGATGTTATTGTATAGAGAAAATTTCTTTAACCGAAAAGAGGTTTCTAGACTCGGGAAAGGTGTACGTTGCTTAGTGGCTTAGGCCAAGTTCAGATGAACGCGCGGTACAATATCAAAGTAAACAGCTAGTACCATCTACATTACCGCGCGATGCTGCGCTGCAATAATAATGACTCTGAAGGAAAAATATAAGATCTTAGGTAAGTTACAACGTATGTATGTGAGCTATGTTGATGCCAGACTGCCGCGCGTTCATGCCGTCATGTGAATGCTCCTACCGCGCGACGACGCGCGGCTCCGCGCGTTCATCTGAACTTAGCCTAAAAATAAATGCCGTCATCGTTGACTTCTACTGATTACAGCTACTTTATCGTCGCCACAGCACCGAGATTAGGCAAATTTTTGTTAGGAGGATGATTTGAAAATACAAGTGTACTTTTGAAAATTACATTTATTAAAGTTTGCACAAAAGATTGGGTTACAGAGTCGCATTTCGCTGACCATAGAGAGGCCTCTTCCCCGAGTTGCAGACTATTCGCCCTCCGAGCTCTAGAGGGCTGAGTGCGTCACTGCTACGTCAACTTGAGCGAGGAGAAACTCGAACTCGCCAAGGAGCTTGGCTCCCGACGGAGCGACACGCGTCTGCACATCTCAGTTCACCAAGTCCGCATTGCCTTCACTATACACACGATTCACGGACGGGCAGACTAGCCAAATTTAGCAGCAGTAGTATCCACCACAGCAGCTATAGCAAGGGCCACAGCACGGCGAACAGTAGGAATAGCAAGGGCCGCAGCACGGCGAGTAGCAAGATCCACAGGGATAGCAAGGCATTGTGTTTCAGGAAAGCGATGAGCACGGGTTTGCTTGAGAGGTGGGATTTCTTTTTCTTTCTATAATTTCTTATTCTATTGCGTGTTGATAGTTTGGTGTGTGATTGTTGAATGATCTCAGTATTTTCGTGTGCACTAAAGAAATGTCGGGAGAATAAAAATGTTCCGAATCCAAATTAGAAAATTCGCTTTTCTTCTTTTTTTTTATTTAAATAATTGTAAAATAACAACAAAGGTTTTAAGGTGAATATAATATACATTGTTGATGTGTTTTCTAAAGTGAGATTATTTATAAAATAGTTGTTTAATCTAGTAACATTACGTCTCCAAAGTTACCAATGTAACAAAAACTATTCGTAGTACTTAATAATAGAACATTGAAACAGTTTCTGGGAATTTTGTATTGAAGTACCTAAGTAATGGATTCTCAGAATCATAAGAAAATTATAAGGCTTACCGACCTCTGTTTAGTCAAATGGAAATCCGTGGAAACCTTTACCTTATTATTATTTAAGTACTGACATGACATTTGAACACCGCATGCCCTAGTTTATAAACTTGCGTGAATATTATACATTTATTATAAGATATATTTGAATATTCTATAACTATCATATACATAAATAACTTATTTGATTTGATTTTTTACCTGACAATATATTTGAATAAATTTTAGCAAGGATAAATGCACTTCAAACAGAATGATTAATCGATATCATATTACGCGACCGTGCCTCTCTACCTTTATAAAAATACCTTTAAAAGACAATTACCACATACCTTATCCTACTAGCTGCCCATCACTATATACCCGAACTAATACGACATAGGGTCCTTCAAGAAAAGAACGTACGGATCCTTAAAACGCCAACACTACACAAGTCATAAGGTCATGACCTTTTTGATGTACCTCCACACCCATACCCTACATAATGCTCCATACCCTCACAATCAAGAATCAAACACTTATCTAAACCAACGTCTCTCTCAAACGAATACTATATATAATACTTCCTACTTGCTGAACATTAATATTAATAATTTACAATAAGGCTGTTTGATAAAAAGGCTTACGTTCGGCTTACGTACGGAGCCATTCTAAATGGATTATACATGTGATCTGTAATGTAAACAAGAAAGTTCTCGCGGTTTTTGTACTGCTCTATTTAGAATTAATGAAGTTGTACTCTGTTTTGTGTTATTCATAATCAAATGTCGTGGACAAAGCTATATTAATTGATGATCAGCATTGAGTATAGGTACAGAGTTTTCAAAGAAAGAAAAATAGAAAAAGAAGGAAATAAAAGTAAAGACGCTTCCTTAACAATTCCGTAGGTAACTTGCTGATATGCGTATTAAAAACCTCATCAGTCTGTTAATTGGTTTTAAAACACAATCCTGGTAGTGGTCACATGTATGTCGTATCTTGTTCGTATTATTATGTATTTCGTTATAATGTAATGTCTCAAGTTCCCATTTAATTGTCTTATGTGTAAACCTAGTTTTGTTATCTCAAAGTTTATTGTTTTAAATGTATTTAGCACATAAGATGTCTGGGGACAGATATAATAAAATAAAAAAAAACCCACGCGTAGATTCAGATCGCGGGTTTTTGCGAACATGCCACCGATAATAGAAATAAATCCAAGCAAACAATGAATCTCGTAATTCCTTATTTACCAAACACATAAGAATTACATCAATTGAGAGACTTATACTTTATAGGAATAAAAAGCGTGCCACTTTCCCAAATGAATTGCTTTAGAATAATTGTCGAAGTTACTTAGTAACAAACAACTTTCTCATATTTCGTAGAAATTGTCCACTGCGAATCGTTTAATTATAAAATTAGCTGTTATAGAGAACGTTCCTGTGAATAACGGGAACCGATTTCAATTTGAATTTCTGCGAATGTTCATCATTCGCCCCTACTTCCGCGAAATCGTGCAATCATATAATTTCTTGTGTACGTAATAGACGTATTATTGAATATGCACCTAGTCCTTCATTTTCAATGGCTTTGATAGATTTCGACTTTCATTTAGCGTTTTGTTAAATGTAATAATTACAACCGATCCTAAATCTAAACACAACACATTTTTTTGGATTCTGTTAAACAAACAAATCGAATTTGACATTAAACTTTATTAAAATCTATTTGTTGCATTATGAAATTCTCCTACGTTTTCTCATATCTTCGTCGTCACTTGGTTCATTGTCACTGTCAACCGGTGATAAAATGTCCGTTGCAGCGTCATTTATATCTACATCTGGAAATTATTTTATAATATGTTTCATTTATTCGTTTGCTAAGATCTGGGGACCCACTATATACATATAACATATATATAGATTTACATTTTTTTTTATATAATTGTTTAGTTTTTTTTTAATTTTCATTACATACCTGTAATGCTGTGTAAAGTATATATGTAATCAGTGTTAACACTTAACACAAACATTAGCGTGTGTAATGTGTGTGTGTTATATAAACTTTTGGATTGTCTTATCGTGTTCGTGTCAATAGAAACTTACCGGGATCATTATTTTCATAATTTTCAGCGTTAAGTGCTTCCATCAATTCGGGAGCTTTAATTCTAAAGTCCCTCGCTGTCCCCATCGAGAGGTATTGTTGAAAGTTCAACTGGAAACAAAAGTTCGCCATTACGACATATGTGGAAATGAAAGTTTTTCATACAAAATAATGTTTCAACCAATTTGAAACAAACACCCTGACCGACAACTATCCTTATATATATAGTTAATTCTATAAAAATATAGATTTTCAATGATTTAAAGAAGAGAGAGTCATATATATTTTTGAATATTATTAGATTATATATATATGTATTATTGTAAATTTTTTGCTTGTTGAAAAATATAATATTAAAATTTGAGCGGGCTTATACCAAAAATGATTGTCTGTGAGATAATGCGTGAGTGTGTGTGACATAATGTTTGTGTGTGTGTGAGAAAATTTGTAATAAATCTGCGAGTGTGAGTACAATGTTGTGTGTTCTTTTAAACTAAATGAATTCAAAAATATTTAAATAAATGTAATTTTTGTTATACCTTAACTTTATTTCCTAGTAAAATGGCATGTTTGCTGAACTGCTCGGCTTCCAACACAAGCCGGGGTATGAGCTTTGTATCGCGTAGAACCTTCTTTGCCTTCTGGTGTTCTTGTGACGACTCTAAGTAGGGGATAAGACTGTCTGTAACTGACGACAGCCTTTTACCGCATATCTTTAGGAGCCGCTCGAGCCTACGAAACAAAGTTAATAAAATCAGACTTTTAAATTGATAAATGCCAAATCTACTAGGAAACATCTTGAGGAGGAAAGAAACGTTATTTTTCGAAACTTTCAACTCGAAAAATACGTTAAATTAAATTCAAAATTAAAATGGCGCATGAATTCTCGTTATTTTTTATCGTCAAAAGAAAACGGATATTTTTTTTATAAACTAATATTTAAACTGCACGTATGATTGTAATGATTGTTTTCTTTTTGTTATTTGTTTATGTATCACCTTATCATAGGCACCATATCGATGTACGAAGACAACCTTTTGAATAATGCCGCGAGCAAAGTGTACAGGCGCGTGCATGAACCAAGTACGCGCTCGCTACCAACTCCGACGCAGCATCGCAACGAACAAATACGTGCTACCCACCCTCCAATACCGCATAATTGGATCACAATTGACTTGTACAGTTCTAGTAGTTCTGTGGATAAAACTGTCATATCTTAGAAAAACAAAGAACACACATACAAAATCTATAATTCTTTTATTATTTAATTTAATTATTTTAAAAAATATCTAGTATCTTTAGATACTATATAAAGACCTCGCTTAATACTTGGGCTAGTCTTGTGACACTCAGCCAAGTCTGTTAAATCACCTAAGCCAGTATCGAAAAATAAATCCTATCAAGTCACCAAAGCTTAAAGTCAATCTAAGTATTACTTTTTATATCATCTCTCCTTGTCCATCACATGAAAAACACAATATAATAGAAAGAGAGAGAACTACTACTATTTAAAAACTGCAATTTCACCTCTATCTGATCAATTTGATAAAACTTGTTTCAATAATAACGATTGTAACCTTTCATATATCTTAAAAGTTAAACCCACCTTTACTGATCCTCTGTTCATTGGAGTGTGTCGTATTATTCAAAGCCATTGCGAGATCGCGACTCCTATTCAGCAAGTGCTCAGTACATTTGAACCGACTGTTCAAATGTATACAGACTGTATTGAGCACTGCGTGCCCAGTACGTGTATCTATCGATGGAAAGTCGTCAGAATCCTCGTTAGACGACTCTTCTTCCTAAAACACATGACTTACTTAATAGAAAATATTTAGATTTATTTGAATTGCTAAATATATTTAACATTGTTATTATTTCTATCATACATTAGTAAAACTCAAAATATCTTTATTCAAGTTGGTCTTTACAAAGACACTTTTGAATCGTCATTTACACTACGGTTCGGAATATATCCACCGAGAAGAACCGGCAAGAAACTCGATAGCCTCTCTTTTATAATAAATATTTCATATAAAATTATACATGACCAATTCAAATAACCAAAGCATTGTAAGGCTACTCAAGAACTAAACCGTCCCGATGCAACTAGCCGACACATTAAAGGGATCTTTGTCCTCTAAATATTCGTATGCCTTATTGAACCTAGATACCTCTCAATAGTCCTATATATATCTTTATATAAAATGTCAATACATTTTTTTTATAATTAGCACCAAATAACCAGTGTCAGAAGTTTTAATGGTACGTTCTAAATTTGAAATTTCAACCATATAAATTGCAAGGTACTTACATCGATTTTTCCAAGTACCCTCATAAGTTTAGTGAGCAGTTGATCCAATAACGATGCTTCGCTATGCTCTCTATGCGACGAGGTTAACAGCGACCCAATTAATTGTAGGCAATCCTGTTTGCTTGTGTGTACGTAGTCCTCCAGCTTTGATACAACCTATATACATATATATATATATATATATATATATATATATATATATATATATATATACATCAATTTACCGCGGCTTCGATTAGTATTCTTGGTCTGTATTAAATAAATTTAAGTATATATCCGTTGTTATCCTTACACAAACTATGCATAGCTTACCATAATTATATATATAATTATACAACATTCATATATGGGATATATTTATATGAATAACGTTTATTTAATCGTATTATTCTTGATAAAAACCAAAATATTCTATTTGTTTATCATAAGTAGAAGTTTAAATAGTTTTGGACAAAGGGGTGTAAAATACTGCTTCGATTACGAGGAGCAAGTGGGATCAGTAAATGGGTTCAATGCCGGCTGATCAATAAAAAATATATTTCGGTATGCGGTCAAAGACCTGAAGATGTCTCATCTAGTTGTCTGTAACCAAGAAGTTATGGCACTGTATTATTTATAAGGTATGAATACCATATGTAGAGCAGGGCAAGCGACAACTGGAGTTTCCAAAAGCAGATTAGCGGTTTGAATGAGTAATGCCGTGTGCTTCTTCAATAGTACATCGCGTTCTTCGATCTCTCCTTCAGACTCGAGCTGCACTAACGCCGTGTGTATTTGTCTTAATATGTTTGACATATTTATAGATGGCGCTGTGTCCACATCGCCAGCTGTTAACAATGATTCGATAAAACAAACATATTTTGTAGGGTAGTCAAAAATTATTATTACACATGGAATCTGACGCATTTACATGACAACGTTTCATTTAAATTGATATAGAAATATTTTTGTAATTTTTATTTTTAAAAAGGCCAGCAACGTATCCACTAACTACTAAGTCTATAGGCGGCGACCTCACTTTTATTGTGTGCAACTGTAGAGTCGTTATGTATAGTTTTATATAGAATTTTTTATTTTGTTGACGATTCATAAGTGTACCATAGTTGCTTCTAAGAATTCTAAGAAGATATTTTTGATTTACTTACTGATCCCTGTTAAGACGCTCTCAATTTTAAATGTGTAGTTGGTAGAAAGCAGAAGACTAATACAATTCTTGAAGAGTTCTAGACACCCCAACGCCGTAAAATCGTCAAATTCGCATAGTTCTTGAAATCTATAGATCGAAATAATATTAAAGAAACTTTCTAAAATGTACATAATGTGTATAAAAGAGACAAATATATAGGAAGGAGGGAAGGATAGGTGCCTGACCATTTGACGGAAGCCCGAAGACAACTAGCACTTACAGGTAAACTGTTACTGTTACAGTTAAAAATTGGTTTTAGGTCTTAAAAATAAATTCATTCCATATAACTAGTTTTATGTGAAAATCATTAGTAAATTCTAGTGTCAACTATTTGTAGTTTTTACAAAGGTAGGTAAAAACCATACCTGCACAGGCACCGTTTATACAGGAGGGCAGAGATGTGAAACACGTGTGTCGCAACCACGTGTTTGTCGAGCTTCTCATTTAACACACTCTGTATACAACGCAGGGTGAAGTGATGGAAGTCTTTCTTACTACGTACTTGGTTGCGTTGCTCTAACGACGACCATTTTACTTCCTCACTGAAATTTTTTTAAAAAAGATGTTGGCCGATTCTCAGAACTACTGAATACGCATTTAAAATTTGGTAAAAATCGGTCAAGCCGTTACGGAGGAGTACGGTAACTGACATTGTCCCACGGAAATTTTATATATGAGAAGATAGGTGCTATCTTTACTCTTTACAACAGTACTCTTGAACAAAGTTGGCGATTTAGGAGTAACGAAGAGTTTCAGCTCTTCTCTTTGGTAACTGGCAGCAGATGGCGCCACTATCACTCAGACTCTCCAAAATGTCACAAAGATATTTCTTGAAATTAATAAGTGGGTGGAGCCAGTAATTTTATCATTAGAGACTTTCTTATCACGCGATGTTGCTGTAGAACAGGTAAAATTGATACCTGTAAAGTAAATCCAAAATCCTATGACATAGCCCTAGATCCCACAAACATGGCAGTGGCTTAAAGGGCCCAGCCCTATCCTTTACCAAGTTTGCCAATTTCGTGGGTGCTTTGTTCTTTTGCGACTTTTGACTTTGCGATTTGGTAGTTTCCCTTGTGTCATTCAATTTACCCTTTTTACCTTTTGGTGTTGTCTGAAATTATAAAAAAAAACCTTTAATTTAATAATAATCCTGAGCAGTGCAATGTGTTTATTTTAGTTAGTATTAAAAATACTATTGTATTTATAATTTATTGTGATGTTGTGTGTGTGTGTGTCCAAATAAACATATTTTCTTTTCTTTTCTTTCTAATTTGATGTCCCTTATTAACACACACACACACACTATTGCTGCATCATCTGGTGTAAACATTATTAAGAATTGTATGAAGATATTTATAAAATAGTAACCTTGTAAAAATGGATTAAATATATATATTTTTTTCATAACAAACCGTAAGATTCCCCTGTGCAAAGTGATCTGTGTGATCCCTCTCTATCAAATTATATTTATAATAAGATGAAAAGAGACAGTTGACTACTAAACTTAGGTAATATGATGTGAAGTAATGTACACTGATGATTTTACCTTTGTATTATCCAGCAATTGTGAATATATTTTATACAAATTATACACAGAGTTAGCGTGGCTAGTGTGCGGTGTCCATTGCATTATCTTATAGGCTATTATTGTTTCGTAGCATTGCAAAGCTTGTTGAACTTTTATTTTTTTCGCCTTTGACTCCGGTGTCAAGTCTGATACTCCAATATCATCCTAAAAAAAAAATTTTTTTTAACGATATTTTAAAGATCCTAATCCTTTTTGGGGTTTTTATTGGTATAGTAAAAAACCAGTATTCAAGGAATTTTTCTCACTGTGTGCTCAATATAAAAACATGTTTTAGACCCAAATACTGTGTACCTAGTCTTAAAAAAGTAGTGTAATTAAATAAAAACAGTTACAATATGATTATAAAAAGAAAAAAACGATTTAAAAAAAGCTGACTATCCTCACCAAGTCCACGTGTAACAAAATCTCACAGTCAATCAACCTGTTCATAACTTCTGTTAATTTAGACCGTAAGTAGGTGGCGCCACTATCGCTCGGACTTCCCAAAATGTCATCCGACTCAACTTCGATCGACTGAAGGAATTGCGCGATCGCGTATAGGAGCCGGCCTATCGGTTCCTGCAATTTTATTACGGTTCGTAATGTATTGTTTTTTTATTTGCAGCTCTAAAAGTAATTTCTCATTTTAATAATTCAGTCAAGGAATGGATCGGCGAAGCAATAATGGCGAAATGCGAAAAGGAGAAGACAATAAAGAGAAGAAAAGAAGAAACGCAACAGTTATAACAGATCGCAATAAAATAAATAGGGAATAAAAAATGGCGGACTCACAATCAAATTTGCTGTAACGGGCCCAGTTTGTACACATTTTTCCCACAATATTTGGGTCCTTTCGCTATCCTCATCCAAAAACTTACAAACATGTTCGTAGAACAATTCTAGTATTGACTCGTGTAGTGCTGGTTTCTCTTTCGCACATCCATACATTTCTGTAATAAATTAAAATAATAAACAAGAAAAAAATATTAAAGTTGACTGATCCTTTTCATTTTAATATATATGATTTCAGATTTATTCTAGTATTAGAGCCTACTGCTATATTTATCTACCTTTCAGATTAAATAGAAAGAAAACACGACCTAAATTACAATTATAATACACAACAAATCAAAAAACCTAAACAACCGTGAATATTTAAACAAATATTGTATTTATAACATGCAGTCACTAGATGGCGTTATTTTAAAAACGAGCTTGTTTGCCGATATTTCAATCTTCCAATTTAATAAAACTGATGGATCATCAAACCTCACCTGTATAAAGTAATTGCTTAACCAAAGAGTCTTGAACCAAACACCTCTTTAATATAGAGACCACCTCCAAACATATTGCTTCATTGCGTACACGCGACGTAACCCTAAAAATAATAGACATGTATTTCATTATTAAATTACTTAATTTCCACTATAAACCATAGCCTTATATAATGCCTAAGCCAAAGAAGCCTTATATAATGTATTGGAAATATATATTTTAATATCTCCATTACTTTACTTTACGGTCTTTATAAACAGACAACTAAAATAAATTTATAAACACCAATGACAGACCCTATAACAAATATTTATAAACCGAGTAACTATATGGAACCGGAATGTATACCGGAGTATGGTTAGCAGTCAAAACTTTTTTCTATTTAGTTTAGTTTAACATAAAAATAGATAAAGTATAATTATACCTAGAGCCCTGTTGTGTAGCATGTAGATCTACAGTAAGCTGTGTGAGATAGGAATGCGAACTGAACTGCTCGCTACATCCACTCTGACTGTTACTCAATGAGTATGATGACAGCTTCATATACTTTAACACTGTTAGGAATCCTAAGAGTGAAAGGCAGCGGTACTGGGAGTCCCTGGGGACGATACAGAATAAACATTTACAGAGATTATATACAGAAGCGACTACCTATTACTATTTTCAAGTATACAATATGTTGAACTCTGTAAACTATAAGAAATTTGACTATGTATTTATTTGAAGGAAAAATAAGAGACACATCACAAATATCATATAAGAGAGTATATATGTATAATTATATTTTAATTTAATTTGTTTTAAATTTATACTTATTCCATTTAGTATTTTGGGCTATTTATTCATTTAATATAATATGAAACAGTTAATTGACATTACAAATTAACAAAGAGAAACAGTGGCCTTAGGAAAAAGGAGTTTGTATAACTTAAGTGTTTACCGTGAATAAAGTCCCTTCCGGCAGACCATCACGAGGGAATCCCTTGTTCGTGTACTGAACGTCAGCAAGGGATGTACTGCTGTGTATACGGCCCCTGCATGTGTGTAGTCCCCCCCAGGTTGACAGTTCTCGAGTATTGTACTCAATTGTGTACAACACTCGACTGATACTGGTGTTAATTTGCATAAGACGTATAGGCAATCTACAAACAATTATTAAATACAAAAAACTATTATTTATATATTTTCTACATAGAATCGTATCAGCAAACGCTCGTGTATATTGTGTACGTATGTGAACGTATTGTGTCAATACTTTTCTGATATACTAAGAGGGTTCCTAATAAACCTGTGTCTGAGATACCCACAAAAACAGCACAGCATTTAGAGTGTCTCATTGCCAATATTTTTATCGTGTAAATAGTCCCTTACATAATAATAGGACTTGCTAAAAAAATTTTACTCAATAAAATATTTGAATTTATTTAGAGGCAAATTGAGACATCATTCTTTTATTGAAAAAGCGTCTACAATTTCCCGAGAATGAATAATATGGATATCATACCTGAATACTGCCTTTGGCTGGAGTCCCCAGATAACCTGTCAGCCAACTGGGCCAAAATATGCTGAGCCGTATTAGGTTGAGATTTGCATAACCTGACTAATATCAGTTTTCCGTGAGACCAGCAAGCGTGTGATACTGCCTTTACACGGGATACGGACAGAAGAGAAAACGCCAGATTGATGAGACCTCGTACAGTAAGCTCTCGGTGATTTGCACTAGAAATTATTACATTAATAATTATCAATTTGACATAGAGTAAAGACTTAGTGCAATTAGTCTGATAAAGTATTTAGAAGATTATACAAAAAATCCAAATTACAGTATTGAACTTATTTATTTTTGATGATTCGTTTGACCCACTGGATTACCGATTCCAAACAAAGGGTCTTGGATTTGATTCCTGGTATTGTGCTGGTGATTTATACTTGTTAGCTGCGGTCAGGGTGCATTATGTGTTTATTTTAAAAAATATAGTCATTTTTTTTGTAATTTGTAACTTATTAATTTTAAAATATTAGGGTTCGGAATCTTGGTCCTTCGAGCCGGATATTTATCATATAGTATGTGAAGGCAACTCACCTTTCTGTAGTAAGAACTTTAAGCACATTGGCAACATTTACGTCTGGGGGTATCACGGATCTCACCCAAGCAGACTCTTTGCTCCTCATATCATCTAAAGTGCGTTGTTCTATAGCTGATTTAATTACCTGCCATACACACAAATATGATTTAAGTGGTTGGTGACTGAAGTAACAAAAGAAATCCTTATTGTGGTATGTGACACTTCTTGTCATAATTCTTGATATGTATGTTGTCATGTATGCATTATGTCTCGTATAATTTTGTCGATTAAAACCATTATTATCATACGGTTTTATCTTATTTAACAATTTAATCGACAAAATTTAAATAAAAATGGAGAAATTTTTACGCCCGGAAAGGTTTGACGTTGACCCAAACAGTAATTCTTCCGCAAAGGAATGGGAGCATTGGAAACGGACGTTTGAAAATTTTATCCTGTCATGCGGAGACGAAGAGACCAAAGACGGATTGAAACTAATCCTATTAACAAATCATCTCTCCGCTTCAGTTTATTCATTTATAAGTGAGTGTACGAACTATGACACTGCAATGAAGACACTTACCAGCATATATGTAAAACAAAAAAATATAATATACGCCAGACATGTGCTAGCTACAAGAAAACAGCTAAGCGAAGAAAATATTAATTGTTATATGCGCGAACTAAGAGAATTAGCTAAAGAATGTCAATTTCTAAAAGTGGATGCCGAAACGAACAAGTCTGATAGTATTAGGGACGCGTTTATTGCTGGTATTAAATCGGATAAAATTCGCCAAAGATTACTTGAGAACCTCACTCTAACAGTTGATGAAGCGTACAATAAGGCGATATTGATGGAACAGGCTGAAACTAGCTCTAAGAGTTATTCTTCAATAAGCACTGTTCAAACGTCTCAAGATTACCAGAAATCACTGTCTGCTGCATCATATAAAAGAAAGTGTTTCTTCTGTGGAGGATTTGTACATTCGAAAAAGAACTGTCCAGCGTTTAATGCCATCTGCCAGAATTGCAATAAAAAGGGACACTATGCAAATGTATGCCGAGCACCCAAACCTAACGCTGCCGTAATAACATGTGTAGAAAAGGATGTCAATGAACTTGCATCTTGCATACTTGCAGCTTCTCCGGTCTCATTAAGAAAAGCTACAGTAACGGCTTTTATAAAAGGTATACGTGGTCAAGCATTGATCGATACTGGGAGTTCGATTAGCTTCATAGACGAAGATTTCTTCAAATTATGTGGTTTAAAGAAAAAGTTCTGTACACAAACTATAACAATGGCCTCAACTTCTTTTTCGTCTCAAGTAGAGGGGCAAACTTATACTACAGCAGAAATTGGTAATTTTAATTATCCAGGGATCAATTTACTTATAGTGAAGAATTTGTGTGCTGATCTTATTATAGGCCACGACATATTAGGTCAACACTCCTCTCTAGAGCTTACACTGGGAGGTTTGAAGGACCCAATTAAAATCTGCAGTGTTGACGCGGCCTCCGTACCAGCTGTTTCTCTATTTGGTAATGTTACTCCTGCATGTAAACCCATTGCTATCAAATCACGTAAATACAGTGAAGAAGATAAAAAGTTTATAGAAGCAGAAATAAACAAACTTTTAAAAAATGGCATAATTGAAGAGAGTACCTCTCCATGGAGGGCTCAAGTAATAATCAGCAAGACGGAAAATCATAAAAAACGCCTTGTAATTGATTATTCTAGAACTGTTAACAGATATACACAGCTCGACGCTTATCCTTTACCAAATATCGAAGAAATGGTCGCAACAATTTCGAAATATAGTATATTTAGTACCATAGATTTACAAAGTGCTTATCACCAAGTCTCAATATTACCTAAAGAACGTCACTTTACCGCTTTTGAAGCTTTAGGTAATTTATATCAATTTACACGAATACCATTTGGTGTCACCAACGGAGTTGCTAGTTTCCAAAGAACAATCGATTGGGTAATTCGACAAGAAAAATTGCAGGGAACTTACGCGTATTTAGACGATATAACAGTATGTGGCAATAATAAAGAGGAACACGATGGTAATTTGCAAAATTGTATGCTAGCCGATGAAAAATATGGTCTTACTTTAAGTCGAGAAAAAAGTAAATTCTCACAGTCTTCTATTAATATATTAGGATATACCATAAGAGACCACGTAATAAAACCTGACGGTGAACGCCTACGACCACTTTTGAATTTACCTCCTCCGTCAGACTTGTCATCATTGAAAAGGATAATTGGAATGTTTGCGTATTACAGTAAATGGATACCAAATTTCTCGGAAAGAATCTATGCTCTCGCCCATACGCAAGAATTTCCGCTTAAAAAGGAATTGGTCGAAGATTTTGAAGGACTCAAAACCAATATTGCTAGAGCGACGATTCACGCAATCGATCATAATTCACCATTCACTGTGGAGACAGATGCGTCAAATCATTCGATCGCAGCTACTTTGTCACAATCTGGACGACCCGTTGCATTTTTTTCAAGGATGCTTAATAATAGTGAACTAAACCACTCTGCAATCGAGAAAGAAGCTTATGCTATTGTAGAGTCACTTAGGAAATGGCGTCATTTTCTCATTGGCAAACCGTTTCGTCTGATTACTGACCAGCGATCTGTATCATTTATGTTTGACAATAAAGTAACAGGTAAAATTAAAAATGAAAAAATACAGCGCTGGCGATTAGAGCTGGCGCCATACAAATATGACATCATATATCGTCCAGGAAATAGGAACGATGTCGCTGATGCTTTTTTGAGAATTTCTGCTACTATTTCAGTAAGGTTAGATAAGTTGAAAAATATCCATGAAGGATTATGTCATCCCGGAATATTACGAATGCACCATTGGATTAAATCAAAAAACCTGCCATATTCTCTAGAAGAAATTAAAACTATGAATAACTCTTGTCGAATATGTTCAGAAGTAAAACCAAGATTCTATAGGCCGGATAATGATACTACTTTAATAAAAGCTACGTCACCCATGGATAGACTAAGCATTGATTTTAAAGGTCCCGTGCCCTCAGAAACAAATAATAAATACGTATTGACGGTTATAGACGAATATTCACGATTTCCATTTGCATTTCCATGCGCCGATCTATCATCTGCGACAGTCATAAAACACTTAAACGAAATATTCATGGTATTCGGGTTTCCTTCCTACATTCATTCGGATCGCGGAACTGCTTTTATGTCAGCTGAAATTAAGCAGTTTTTGAATTCATGCGGAATATCATCTAGCAGAACCACTCCCTATAATCCAAGAGGAAATGGCCAAGTCGAGAGATTAAATGGTACTCTATGGAAAACAGTACAGCTAGCACTACGTTCTCGTCAAAAACCCATAGAAGATTGGGAACTAGTACTTCCTCAAGCGTTACATTCTATTAGATCGTTGTTATGCACAGCTACTAACTGTACGCCACACGAGCGGATGTTTACTCACACCAGGAGATCCTCTAATGGAGTATCCATACCTACATGGCTAACTGAGTCAAATCGTGTTCTTATGCGGAAATTTAATAGAGCAAATAAATATGAACCAGAAGTCGATGAAGTAACTTTATTACATGTCAATCCGGATTACTCTTATGTCCGCCTGCCTAATGGAAAGGAATCAACCGTTTCAAATCGACATTTAGCACCGTTAGGGCAGGATGGGCATATAGTTCTTGATGCTGATGGAATGTTAAATCAAAGCACAGAATATAACCGTGAAGATTTAAATGATTCTCATCAAATGTTTGACACTGAAGAGGTAACGGATACTGAAGGAGATGTGACACATTTAGATGATGTTCGAATAGATGAATCAAGTCCAAATCTGGAGGCTGAAACTCGTAGACCACAAAGGGAGCATCGATTGCCGAATCGTCTCCGAGATTGTGTCTTAGACTAAAACTTTTTAGCATGGAAGAATGTGGTATGTGACACTTCTTGTCATAATTCTTGATATGTATGTTGTCATGTATGCATTATGTCTCGTATAATTTTGTCGATTAAAACCATTATTATCATACGGTTTTATCTTATTTAACACTTATATAATTGAATATTTTACATATTTAAGATAGAAATTAGAAAGTTTAAATTAAAATCTTAAGCTGATAAGATTTTCAAGCTATTTCAACTGTATTTAATTTATAGAACTTTTATGTTTTTGAATTACTATAGTTAATGGAGAATTATACTTCCTTTTTATAATAAAACTTTCAAAAGATTTACTCACATCTAAACAAACCGATCTGAACTCCGTTCCTTTATCTGACGAAGCGAGTGCAAGGTCTAAAAGAAATGGTGTTCTGAGCAACTGTGATTTAGGCCATTGCTTTATGTGTTTTCGGATCATTTCTGGTTCGGCAGCACCCTGATTTATATGATACAAACATGTGGATAGACAACGACTAAGTTCAGCATGGCTGTGTTGTACTGAAAAAAAATATTATTGTATAATAAAAAGTTTGTAAGATAAATGTGTTTGACATAAAACTTAGATTACACACACTAATCTCATTTATACAGAAATTTATATTTAAAAAATATCATGTTTAAGGAGAATAAATGTTACCAAGGGGTCACACTAAGGAAGATGCCGAACTAATCTACATTTTATGTAATAATTACAACAAAAATGACCAATAATGTTCACTTAAAAGCCTAAAATTATTCAGCTTCTAGCCTATATCAATAATGTAATTGATCCATACATACCTATATCATAAATATCAACGGTAGTAGACTCTGAATCTTGTGGTGGGGGCTCCAACTTGCTATACAAATACAGATTAAAATATTGACTGAGGTGTGCTAATACCACATCCATGTTATATACTTTACACAATCTGAAATTATATACTCATCAAATGTGAAGAACAGATCTCAAGATCTCAAAAATAATTCAGCATACTTAAGTAGTTGGTGAACTAAAGGCGGCAATGCATCTGGTGATGTATCTGCTAAGTATGTACATATCTTGTTAACCACTTGCTTGTGATCACTCTGAGATAGATTCATATCCCTGGAAGAAAAGAAAAATTATCAATGATTACTACCTTTGATTGTGGTCAAAAAATCACTACTAAAGAAACTCTAATACTGACAAAAAAAATTATTGATGATTTACACAGAATTCAGATTTTATAAGAATGTAAAGGATATAGAATCTATACAAAGTCCCAATAATTGTAAGATAAAAACTTTATATCTCACACTTTAAGCTACCTAGTTTTTAAGCCTCACCTTTTTTTCTATGTATTAAAGAATTAAGTAACGATAACTATAGTTAGATTTTATATAAAGTTGTACAATCGATAAAAATACTCTAAAATGAATTACAAACTTAAACATTGCTGTGAGGGGTACCAGTTGGTGTTCCCTCCACCGACACATGCATAAAATATGTATACACTGGGTCTTATACTCCATTCCTGACATGTCTGTCCCATTCTGCTTTACACTGCTCTGTGATGCTACTATTTTCAGGCATTCGGGAAGCACATCTCGCCAACTGGAAATCATAATATATTATTAAATGCTGTAAATTTCAATCTTATAAGCATATAGCAACTTTTTTAACATACATCATATTAACATCATTATCATCAACAATAGATTGAACACAATCATTATTCCAGCGTAACAGGTCTTCAATTGGCATCCGTGGAATTTCTAGACATAGCCTGCTGATAACATCACTACAGTGTGTCAATGAAGTTGACTCCTTTCTCATTGTTTTCAATACTACATCAATTACCTAAAAAGTATATAATCTGCATATGTAAACTATTCATGTATAAACTATTCATGTATAAACTATTCATATATAAAAACAGTATATCACAATCCTGAAGTAAGCAACTTTTTGCCTTTAGAGTATTTTTAAATTTTCCAACCTTTGGAATGTGGAATGAATATGTCTCCTTCTTCTACCCTATACCTTAGCAGCAAACTACTACATATATTTTTACAGCGACTACAATAGAGAATTAATATTAGTTTGAAATATTTGTTTAGAAGTTACTACCTTTATTTTATTTTTATAAGCTTCTGGGTTTTCAGTTAATCCACTGAAAATGCAATCAATAATGTCTGCTCCATCACTTTTTAATAAACGGTAATTTAAACCGCTAATAATCTGAAACAGGGGATAAATAAATGGTAAATAATTAATATGAATGTATTTGTAAACTTTTAAAAAGTTGTTAGGTAATGTTTTCTGTATATATTTACCTCATTAAATTTTAGTTTACAATGATTTCGTAATTCATTTTTTTTATTATTAATGTGACCAATTTCTTTTATAATATTAAATATTTCATCCATATTAACTCAGCAGTACTATGATAAATAACACTAGTGTTATTATCTCCGTTTACTGATAACCTGATTGACGACTTTCCCGGGGCTTTATAATTTGCTGTTGATTCCTGCAACAGTGATAAATGAACACACAAAAATAAAAATAAGAAGATTGTTAGGTTTGCTAAATTTGAATACCGAATTATTTTAATAACAATATTTGATTTTGAATGTTGGTAACTATTGTTTATACTATTCATTTAAGTTGTCGTTTTGATGAAAAATTGTATTTAGTATTTCCGGCACCGGTGAGAGCCAATCAGAGGGGTTTTTGGGAAATGTGAAGTTTCTGGTATTGGAAGAGAGATAGAAAATGACTTGGTAAAATTAAAAAAAAAGATAATATTTGGTTTGTAATAATATGTTTCAAATTATAGTTATTACAGAGGTGACAATTTATCAATTTTTAGTATTATCTTATTTTCTTAAACAGATCTATTGAAATTATTGACCTCCTGATTAGTCGATGGGGGGCCGAATGGGGAGTCGAGAGACGCGGAAAAAATATAATAAAACAAGTTTGTGATATGGGGAGGAAAGAGAGCTGGTGGGTTTTTTCTATAAGACGGAAAAGATTGATGGTATTAGAAAATAAGTGAACCATTGTAACAGTGAGAGTACAATAGAAAAATATTATTGTAAGCAGTTGTTTTATTTGAAAATATACACCTACCAGGATAGAGGAGGAGTTTTATAGGAGTTATTTTAAACTTTTCTGATTTCTTTTAAATCTTGTCTGTAGTCTATACTATAGATGGGCCGTGCAGTTGCAAATGCCAGAACCCTAAAATTTAAAAGAAACGGTTTTTACTTTCGGTTTGGATGAATTGCAATTAGTTATTTTGACTTCATATAATATAGGTAAACTATAATCAAAGATCTATTAACTATCTATCTAACGAGGAGAGATCCTCTACATGGCTACCGCCAACCTCACTACTCTGTAGGGTTATTTTTGAAAGGCGTAGGTAGCATCAGCATTGCCAACAAACTTAAAGTATTCAACTTATGTGTTTAAACTTATTTTAGGACAATTAAATGATGTTTGAACCTAATTATTCTAGTTAATTTAAGACTAATTGTTGTAGTTGCGCCGATATATCTATTAACAAAGTGTTGACAACATAATAAATAAAAACAGTTTTCATTTAAATAATTGTAAGTGAATTAATAGCAAACCAGACCTTAAAAAAGTTGTGAATTTAAATTCTGATCCGTTTAGTAGTCAAAACTAATGTCACATTCCAAATAAGCGCGAATTTTTAAATTAGAGTTAAACTAAATTATGCAATCGGATATGTCGATCGAGACCCCACAATCCATGATGTTATCAAATCTCCAACATCGATACGACCTCATAAGAAAACATTCCTTTTTTTGTTAATCTGTGGTTATGGAAAGAGTGTTGCAAGTATCCTGTATCCAACTTCCACTTTGTACGTAACGTTATTTAAGGTCCGGCTGCAACACAAGTTGAAATTAAAATATTATTCATTTTTATGGAAATATTTTATAGTACATAAATAACTGTCAATATAACAAAAACAGTCAATATGATTGAAATTGTGATTTCAAATAAAACATCGAATATAAATATGATTTATCGCGTAAAATAAAAAAAAATGATCTTGATGATCTGATATTTATTTTGATTAAGTATTCTAAGCTGTGCAAACTTAGCTAATCTAAACATGTTGTGATGTAAGTAAGTATGTTTGTTTAAACTTTAAACTATACTTCCATTCGACTTTTCTAACAGATTAAGTAATAGTATAATGATAACAAATATTATGTAAAAATAGATTTAATTCGTAGGTTCATTACAAAATATTGACATGGCAACATTTATTAAAAACCACTTCGTGCGTCGTCATTTTCTTCAATTGCGAAATTTTCAAATTCCGTCATCGGTCATACATGCTCGGCCGTCAGTTAGCTTGTGTTTTGTCAATTGTGTATATTTTGTGTAGAAACTATTTTGCCAAATAGATATATATTAATAAATTGAGGTATACATACCATTTTAAATTTACGTAGGAATTATGTAATATTTTATTTATGAAAAGTTACAACTATTTACTACGGTGTGATACATTTTGGCGGCATTACTTTAAAGTTACAGAAATAGATCTTGTGCAATTATATTTATTTGTTCTGGCTCATATAAATTACTCCGAAAAATTCGAAGTTTCTGTTTACGAATATGTTGAAGTGATAACCTATTAATAAAGTGGTATTAAACTTGTGGACCTATCATGGAGAATCCGACCGTTAGTGAATTGCGGTCAAGGTCCCGGTCAAAGACACCCTTCCTGAGATCAAGCTGTGATCGTGAGAGCTGCATAGAGAGTGAGGAGCATACACATCAAAAAACAGGGCGCAGAACTCCCATTAAACGCAGCACACCTATAAGGTAATTATTGTTTATAAGTTAGTTCCAACATCTCTGGTAAAACTACTAGCAATAGGAATTTGTTGATCTTGTTGTTATTGATTATTTCAGTGTTGTTTTGTAATATCCAACTATTTATTACCTTTTACATAGATTCATGTTATCAATATTACAATTTGTTGGACTCAATATCTATTATTAAATCAATAATTGTTAAGTACAATGAAGTTGTTAAACATATGCAATAAGTATATATTGCATGATATTTATCCCTTTTGTTATCATTGTATGATGACAGCATTGTTAAAGTAGTTAAAATCTACAGCTTGTGATAAAATTTTGTAAGGTTACCAGAATGATGTCATGGATGTTGAAGGCTCTAAGGCCACTCATGGTGTGAAATATTTGAATTGACTGGTTTGTCATGATTAAGTAATAAATATCAAATCTAGAATCAATCAGTAAAGAATATCAAATCACATTTTTATGCATGTACTTTAAACATTTGTAGAGCTAAATTTATTTGTTTTTTCATTATCTTTATTAAATATGTCTAATTAACTGATTATTATGTTGACATTAGAATCGCTTATTAATCAGGATGAAAATGCTCCTTGAAGTATATTTGCATTCATATATATAGATAGTATAATTTTATTAATTGATATTTGTCATTATAGTAAAAAATATGTATAAATATATACATTTTACTATACATTGAGTTAAAAACTAACAAAATCCTTTAAAATATTTCTTGACTTTTGAATTTAAATGTTTGCATATGTATTGCATGGTGGTGGATTTTAAATATATTTAATTGCAATTTCATATAATTAAACTTGAAATATCATTTAACATTTAGTGACGGTGTGAATCAGCAGGTAAATTAGCTGATAGCTGTTATCAAAGCTAATTATACTTTCATTGCCATTTTCAATACAGTATTTACATTAACATTTAAATGACTTTTCATGTCAAAATTAATAAGTCTTTTTTGGGGATATCTTTTACCTAGTACATTATTTGTATTTGTACTAGATACAGTGTCAACCAATGCTGTAGCAAACAAATTACTACATTTGAACTATATAAATATCTCTAAAAGCATTACTGGGCTTACCAGAAATGGATAGGTATTAATTTGTTTAGACTTAATTTTAGAATGAATAAATACTTAAATATTGATATATTATATCAATACAATATTTGTTTTAATAATTGTTAAATATAATAAAACTGGATCAAATAGTTGTTGATCCAACACTTGATATGACCATTAAGTTTTTAATTTTACTTATGTCTTTAGGTGAAATTTTATGACTTATCTCAGTGTTTCTTTTTAGGCAGCTACAGCCTCCATCCAAGAAGGGTAGTATTGAAATAATACAGGAAGATGATAAAGCACCGCCAGCCCACCGCACAAGACAATCAACTAAAATTGATAAACTCATTAAAACGTCAGACTATTCTTCTGAAGAAAGTCTGGATAGACTTAAGGAACATACAAAAGAGATTTATCAGGTAATTTATTTATTATTAGTCAAATTTATTCTTACTTTGCCAATTATTTTTGTTTATTTGAATATGTGCATATTAGAACTCACCTTTAAGAGACTAAGCAAATAGATCAGTTTAGCTCAATCGCCCTAACAAATATGTATGCCTAAATTAATAATTAAAAACTGAAACAATTTATATTAACATAACTAGGTCAGTTACTCAGCAAAAAACTATGAAAACAAAATTAAACAAGCAGGTGTTTTATTATTGACTCGTAACTTGATATACAATTCAAAATTCAAGGTTAATGCCAACATAGCTGACATAGCCTACTATTCTTTGATGTCCTTATAGGGCATAGATGTCAATTCATTAAACCATATAATTTACCTCTTAGCTTGCTAGTATGTAATGTATGCTAGCAAAATTGTTCAGATTGATTTTTAACGATTTATTTAGTTTATGATAATGTGTGTGTATAGAATGGTTTTGTTACGGTTCTCATAAACTGAGCATTGCTGCATAGAATATCAATTACACTATTCAAACAAACGCGTCGTGGATAGAACTGTGTGAACTGAAAGCGCTCATAATTTTTTTAGAAAACAAATATTTCGTTGTATCTATATTTTTATCGTATTGTTGTTTCACAGATTTATTATTAAACTAAAAATCTAATATATAAAATTCTCGGTTCACAGTTTTCGTTCCCTTACTCCTCCGAAACGGGTTGACCGATTCTCCTTAAATTTTCTGAGCATATTGAGTAGGTCTGAGAATCGGCCAAAATCTATTTTTAGAGACATTTTTTTTATTTTTTTGGCAAAACGACATTTGTCGGGATCTGAATATGAAATGTTCATATCTCAATAACTCAGTTAACGATTTAGTAAAGAAATCTTCGAAGCCAAAAAAATATTAAATTATCGTATTATGTTTTCAATTAAAAGCTTTCACGTCAATACACATTCAAATATAACGTACCATAAATATCAATTCAGATATTGAATCTAACAGGCGCCCACTTACAGATGTATCTAATTAGTTAAATGAATATAGCCCTTATAAGTTAAATGTTTAAGTCCATATCGCTACTGTTATACTAATAAAGATTGTTATTTCATATCCAATCTAAACAAAACACGTGGTCAAGAAATCGGTTAAGGGATTAATCCTTCCCGTTCGTTATAAGCAACATCCGTTTTAACAACTTTTTCTACGGGTTGTGTTTTAAATTTTGGCTAACAAAATTTTATATTCAAGATCCAATCCAAATTCTTTGTTCGAGTTGAAATTACTTTCATGAGCGGATATTGGAATTGTAATAAATTATTCTCTTATCTATTCGTATTTGTTTGGATTGATTACACGTTTACCTTAGGCTAATAACAGTGTAATTTTATTATCTTAAACACTTCATTTTACTTGTTTTTTTTTAAAAATTAGATATGAGTAGGGACAAATTTGAGACACTTCAGATGTCGCAAGGCGGTATTATTTTGTTTTATTACGTAGTCCGTTGTCCAGATAATTTAGGCTTAAGGATAAGGAAATAAACATTATTATTGGAGGCATAGACAGAAGTTGAATGTAGACCAGACAAAGAAATGTTTGTCTCTTCCAATATTTAATTAATTGTAAATTATATTATGTAAATACTAGTAATGTATCAGCCAGGAAAATATGTACAGGAAAACACCGAATATAACTTCGATCTCCCACTCGGTTTATTTTTAAATCACTCGGCCGCATATGGACATTATTTCTAAACTACAGTTGAGTGAAGTCGCACTTTTATAGTGAATTTTCGATCATCAAACAAACTGTACGAATCTTGACCCAGTTTTATTTTTACTTGAAGGATCAAAGGTACGTCAGTTGCTATAGTGATGAGTGAACGAAAGCGCATGCTTTAGTCGATATGTTCCGGTACAAGGTCGGTTATGTATAGTATTCGTAATTTCTATGGAAGTTGGAATTGTTTGGGATCTTTTTGTTAAATTAAATACAGTTTATAGGTATGACCTTTGGGATTCAATTTCAACACACATTTTGTGCTCTTTATAATAGAAAATTTTAAATCTCTCACAAATCTTTAAAAATACCAGTCCCAGTAAATTTAGTGACAGTCTACGCTTTAAGGTCCCTATTGCTTAGTATCATATAAATTTAACGTCGTTCTAATGTCTAACAAGATCATTGCACTCTGGTTTAGAAAGGTTAGCATAGATTACAATAAGACTTGCCTTGCCTGCGGTTAAAATATGAAATGGACAATAATTTATCGTGTGTTCTACTTAGTTTTCTAAAGGTTTTACATTTTATAATAAAAAATACATGATTTGAATGTGATTTTTATACGGTCGGTGAATAATGCTTAATTGATGTTTTATTTAACATTTTATTTAGTGGCATCGAATTTTTGTCTTTATCATTTTTCCCATAATCAAAAGAACACCAATTATCAACTAGAGATAACCATAGGTATATTTATAGGGCCTTGTTTATAGCATTCCAAATCTTCAGACTCGTCTATAGTCTTTGTGAATAAAATAAATATGAGAATTTAATCTTTACAAACAATAATTATGAAGAAATGATAAACAAATGACCCAATGACAGAAACACTCTGAATACTTAAAATATTAAGTCATTGCATTCAACACTCGTAATTAACTTCCTCTTTTAATCTATTAATACACATCCTTAATCCCTAGGTACAACAACTACGAATGCGCTTAGTGCCAGCTATTTAATTCCATTAAATAATTATAATTAAATTTTAAAGCCTTCAAGAGATTGTTATTCAACAAACAGATAAATTAAAGTTGTCTTCAATTTACGATGCGTTCGAAATAGAACCTACCTATTACGACTATTATTACTATACGCT
The DNA here is from genome assembly GCA_951799465.1 of Leptophobia aripa. Taxonomy (NCBI): domain Eukaryota; kingdom Metazoa; phylum Arthropoda; class Insecta; order Lepidoptera; family Pieridae; genus Leptophobia; species Leptophobia aripa. The sequence continues at coordinate 3,322,075 of OX637272.1, read as the reverse complement.
TATGTTAAATAGCTACTTGGTTCAAGTGGTTGGGCGTCAAAATAACGTTTCTTAAAATATATACGCATACGTATGATTTAAAACGATTTAATATGGTCCTAAGTACCTTAGTGAATAATTTTGATTATGACGTATTTTAAGCGGTGCATGCTTTGTCTTGTTAATTGTACGGTGAAGTGAAATTTTGTATATAGTGTACTACAGACACATTGAATAATGGATACTTGTTTTTTTGATTAAATGAGTCATCGTCACACAAGAGCGCAGTTCAAACGCAAGAAATTGACCGTTATAAATGACATCACCACAGCCTGACGTTTTTGCGCGTTCGCGATTTTCCCGCGTATTTTATCATGGCGAGTTGTATAAGTACTTCTATATATTATCAAAGCTATATATAGGATTACATTGTTATTTTTCTATTGTTTTTGTACGATATTGTGTATGTCAAAAATGTATGCCGGCAATCCACTTGCGTGATAACTTTCGGTAGGAGTTCGCCTGTACAGCCTATATAAAAGTACAAATATTTATTAACATAATACTCGCTTACAATATTTTTAATTGTTTTTATACCTGTGTTCTATTGACAGAACCAGATCAACAGCCAGTATGAGAGTGTTTCTAGTTCGCGGCACTACAGAACACTCGCTGACGTCACCCTTAGCCCCATAACGCATAATGTGACACATGACCGGTGAGTATAGAATAGAGTATAGATATATCACTTAGATAAACATGGTGATAATATTATTTGTCCAAAATACTCCTTCCAATGTATTTAGAAGCAGCTAATGCAGTTTGGTCTACTTTAAATTTTCGATCAGTTTTTTTAATGCATTTATGACAATACTATAAATATTTATAGAGGCTGCTTGCAGCTTACATTTAAATAAAAATAATATTATTTGTATGTTTCTACGTAAATACTGCAAAAGTGGCATGGCATTTCAATATCGTAAAGAAATATAGTGAATGTCATACACCTGCCCTCAACCAGATGTCTACAAATTCTTATGCTACATCTGCCAAAAGTCACAAGGCTGTCCACCGATACTGGTTTCTTTATCGGTCAGACATCTCATTAGTCAATACAATAATGTGTACAGACTATTGTTGACAATTGAGTTGAAATTGAAAAGAATATTTGATGTTTTCGGCCAAACTTTTTTTTAAATTTATTGGCATTATTCCAATTTACTATGTGAGTACAATCTGGCAAGGTATTTTAAATGACAACGTAGTCGCCTCGAATTCAATAAGAGATATTGGTAAATAATTTCTTGGACTTCAGCTTCATCTTTTTGAGACAATCAAAATTCACTTGGTAATTGATCCATTGTCAACAGCTACGGAAATTATGTAAAATCATATAATAAGTTCGTATCAATTTTAAAACGTTTAAAAATCTTATATTTTGTTCCACCGTTTCTCTAGGTCGTCCCGTATTGGCAGTCCTACGTACAGCGCCTGTTCAACAGACAGTTCCTTCGCCGAACAAGCATTGGCTGACGCTAGTGCCCTCTTAGACAAGGAACAGAATTGCGATCATTTACCCTACCGACTGTACAAAATGGCGGGAGAGTACTGGAAGTAAGTTTTACTTTTTAAAGAAATTATTATTCTATTTAAACCCCACACTACAAGTACACATTTTCCCACATACTCATAATTGACTTAAATACAATTTGAAATATCTATAGCATTCATAGACTATGTTTATTTATTAAGAAAACATAGATACATCACAATAAAAAAATAGTTATAACAATAAATACATATATTAAGCTGTAAGATGTATCCGAAACTAAATTTCATTGCGAAAAGAACAGAATATAAATAAATATACTAACGTATAGGGCCGAAACTTTTTACCCTATTGGTGTCACCAACTTTCAACCCATTTATTAATCCCCTAAGCATTGTTTAATAGTAAGGTTAGCCAAATCAAAATAGCCCCACTTGTGTGGGCATCTTAACGTTAATAATATAATTATCGTTACTTATAACCAACTTTGCAAACCTGCCTAATTTTGTTCGAAAAATATTACATTGTTCGTCCATCTTTTGTTTTTCAATTTATTGGGATTATATGAAACGTCACTATAACGATATATAAATTGAGTTTCTGTAAAGTTACGATCAGTTTTACGTACCCAAAACACACTACAGTACTTATACGAATAGATAATTAAAAATGAAACTTGATAATTAATAAAATTTTACATTATGTATGAGGGTAGATAACTATTAAGTGTCGAGTTATAGTTTGACAGCCGATGTGAACGTGTTCCATGCGCACTGAATAAGTGTTTGATATAAAAGTTTTAATAAATGAAATGTGCTTCTCCTGTTATCATGGAAATAGTTAAGGAGATGGATTTGACAGTAATTGAGGAGACTATGACGTTTAGGTATTTTTTAAAATATTTATATAGGGAAATAATTTTTTTTCACTATCCTAATTGTCTTTTACGAGATGTCGTGATCAAAGATTTCCTTACATAGATGATATAAATGGTCGTGAAACTTTAATATGCTTAGATATTATAATAAATAAATAAAAATTATACTATCTGAACCAAATAATTACAACAAAGTAGGCTAAATGTTTTTATTACGATTAAATATAATTATTACTGGGTGTTGTCAGGGTATTTATTGTTTTAAAACCGCTATTTAAATAGTTTGATACAGGAAAGAAATATGTATACAATATTTTTTTTAACTACCCGCAATAATAGATACACGCGACTCAATAACAACATAATAACAACGTTTGCCAATTTAAGATATAACAATATGCATTTAACAGTTATTTTCATGTTACTTATTTAAGATCTAATCGATTTGCCTTTCGTGTAGTGACAAAATTGTAATTGTAAGTTCTATATCGGGAGTTGGAAATGCCGAGTTAAGAATAAAGACTGAGTCGCGCCTAACGTAACTTTGAGCTATACTGTGCTCACGAAAATTGATTAAATTCAGTTCAAGAGTTCTCACGGTGTTTGTAACGTGAAATTTCTATTCAATCGTCCCTTCCGTGGATAAATTGCTTCAGTTGGTTCTGTAATGATGTTGGTTGGTTTTAAAAATATGGTTATTTTATTACCGGTATAAAAGTAAGGTTATGAAAATAATGACATTAATTTTGTCACAACTATTATGGATAAATATAATGCTTCACCTGTTTGTCATGTAACTTTAAAAGAACATTGAATAAGTAGTACATATTTTAAGTAACACCGTAACAACAAAGATCTGTCGGTGTAAGACCCGCGTATATTGAAATATACGATAATAAAACGAGAAAATGTAAATTTGTTTCGTATATTTACATAATAAAATATACTTTTAAATGTTTGGAAGTTGTATAAACTATAGACAGTATTGTATTTTTATTTCTACAACTTTGTCAATTCCAGCAAATACCCTAAGACGGACTACACATATTCACCAATGTCACGGGATCGCGTGGAATTGGCGCCGGGGCAAGTGGCCGTCCCAAATATGTCTCGCCGCTCTCTGTCTCAATTTCGGGTGCAAGGTCCAAACACAGTTGACGAACCTGACCAGTTTGTGTCCACTTGGACCAGCACAACTACGAGGAAACGTTTTACGGTATGTATAGATTAAAGACTTAAGTTTTATAACTCCCACAATGATACTTCTGGCAGCAAAAAGGACTAACTCAAAATAACTAAATACAGTGTAAACGTTATATAACGACACTGAAGGGACTGGTTCACATTCAAGCTAAACTAATAAGCCAGCTTTCGGCGCCTTTTAGAGAGTTTATCGTTAAATCAAGTTACGTTTCATGGAGTGTACACTGTATACAGTTCAGTGTGAAATACAGTTGTATTAATTTCATGTTAATTTCTTTAGTAAATATTTTGATAATTAATTAATAGAAATAAATTTCAGACAATAGAGAGTTCTGATGACGAGAGTCCCTATATGCATAATGGTTACGGAGCGCGAGAAGAAAAATGGTGGTTTTCTCAACTTTTGGCAACAATATTAACTACGATCCGTACAAGCACTCGTAATGCCTATAGGAAGATAGTTGGCCCGTCCCACAGGTACCCATACACGGAAAGGAGACCCGCCAAAGGTATACAATTAAAATACAAAATGTTTAACTTATTGGTCCAATATTATATCTGTAAATTTGTTTTTAATGTAAACAAATAATTTAAATACAAATGCCCGCTAAAATATGTTGTTGATGCGATGTTTTTATAAGTATTATTAATCAAAAAATTATTAATCAAAAAATAGAAAATAAAATAATATGGTTAATATAATTGCTCCTTGTCAATACCACCCAAACATAATCCAATGCCAATCGAAAAAAACGTATTGAGCAAACAATTTGCCTTGTTTTTAACTAATTCCTCAGAATTAACCATTTTTCGATTAGCAACATAATCTGGATATATTTGTTGGTTGACATTTAATATTAGATACACATATAGGTTTATATTCTATAGACGGATTTTAAGTCTTTTTCTTAACAATATTAACACTGCATAGTTTTATATGAATAAAATTAATTTGTAAATTTTGAATTTTCAGCAGGAGTCGCATCACGAGCTGTTAAGGCTGTGGCAGCACCTTTCTACTGGATATACACTCTCATCACTACGGTTATCACCACAACGGTTACAACTATCACTGAAACGGTAAGAAATATTTTAATATTACTTATCTTCTAAGGTTGTTTTCAGTGATTCAACCCTTTTTTCTAACAGTCGTAAAATTAATTCTTTTTTGTTAATATAGATAACACCAAGTAAGGCCGTGTCAACCAAAAATAATCGAGTGTTTTTTAAGAACGTGGGTGGAAAATGGAAATTATGGCCGCTGTTACTGATATTACCGGCTGTTGGCTATGGATGTAAGTACTAAGACATTGCGTATTCAAATTACAAATTAAATAATAAGTAAGGCCGCGGCCAGGCTTATAGGGTTCGTAACAACAGCCACTAGTATCATCTGTATTAATATTACAACGAAAGGGTCTCGAATAATACATTATTGTCGTGTTCATTGCATATATCGAGTTTTTAATGAAACGATCGTATATCGTATCGCATTAAATAAAATTTGCAAAGAAATATTTATTACGTTTACGTAGAATTAACATGAGTACTAAGAACATCCTTAGTGTAGTATAAAACTGAACCAAAATACCGGTAACAAGTGAAAAGTCCTCAACCAAACATTGTATGAAAACTATTTGTTTTGTGCTTCTCTTTGCGTCTCTTTTTTCTAGTTTATTGTGGCGTTATGTCGATAGTGATAATAAAACCTCACTGAACTCTTTCAGCATACTACACATACAGGAACATGGATCACCTGGCTCTGCCAAACTTTTCAGATTTATATGTAGATTTATCGGAGTTCACAGTGAAAACTTTCCAAAACTTGTCAATGCCAACTCTCCCTTCCTTACCTGAAATCAATTTGACAATGCCAACTGTCAATTTGGAACATATAGACTTGTCAAAGATAGTGTACAAAGAAGTTGTGCAGAACAGATTAAGTGACGCTTCAGATTATATACAAGTGGTGGCTGAGAGTTGTTGGGAGGAGATGCGGAGATTTTGGCATGGGCTGATCGGATAAACAGATCCATATGTATACAACTTATTGGGATATTATATGTTTAAGTGTTGCCATGGTAAATTTATAAAATCACCTATGCTTTTGTCGCGGCTCAATTGTAGAAGTTATCAGTTTATGATTTTTACTAAACTCATTGTCATGTTGATTGGTTCACAGTCGCAGTTTGCAAGATTAATCATATTTGTGTACTTGTGTAAAAGTCAAGGAAATACCATAATTTAAAAAAGCCAAATACACCCTATATGAAAATATAAGTTAGTTCCGCACCATAATCTGATCAGTTCTATGATAGAACTATATATATATATATAGCTTTATATGTTTTTGTATCAATATGTTTGTTTACCATGGCAATAATTATTGCTTTTAAAAATATTTGATTTATAAATTAATTAATGATACAATTTAACATGACGTACTTATTTTACGAATTCCCTTAAAGTTGTATAACTAGATTGGATATTTGTTAGCTCCGTATTTTAAAAGGCAAAAGTGGATCTTACCTTCTAGAATACAGATTGTACAACCATATTTTCATATTAAGAGATATATTTTTATACCTATAGAGGTAAATTATTTATACAGCAAGTGTTAGGTATGTTTTAATCTTTAATAAATACTGTATTAGGGCTTATTACAGTGTCTCCTTCTATTCCCAAGACGAATAGTTAGATGAACACTATTTTTTGTGATTAAAACTGTCTATTATCTTTCTGTTTCTAAGCAAGGCTGTTATGGTAATTCTCATTGGAAACATTTACCCTATTTCTTAAAGCAATGATATTTTGCGCGTTGGCAACATCTATTTTTGTTAGGAAGTTACTACCAGTGATGCCATGCTAAAAAATGTTTATGATAAAAATGTACCTAATTTGAAACGTGGCCATAATTATTTAATTGGTATTATTAATAAAACTAAAACTAGTCTTATTGATTTTTTATAAATGTCAATAATAATTTTTAATTCTTTATTCTTTGGCTTTAATTTGAAATTACAAAATTATACATAAGGACGTTTAATACCTTTAAGTACAAATGTCACAATTTTTTCATGTCAACTATGCTCTTCGTGTACCTGCTGATCTAGTTTATAAATCCGACCTATAATTATTTAGTTATCTTATTATTATAAGAATAACCACATTTAAAATGTTAATCTAGGATTATTTATTTCCGGTGTGGTATATTGTTTATTGTACTAACTGGGTTGATTAAAAATTCTGATATGCAAATTGTGTTATCCATTCCCTTCCCACATTCTCCCATACCAGGGAAGGATAGAGGTAATATCACCTATACAAAGTGTTCGCTGGACGCTCTTTTAGGTGAGTTATAATATTTTCTTTGTTAAATATCAAACTCTGTCCTTCCCTGAACCTAAAAAAACCTTTTAACGTGGGAATGGACAGAGTATCGGCACTAAGTAATTAATATTTTTTATTACAGATTACAAGTACAACGATCGTACAGTGGACGCGTACGCGCCCCCAATAATCGATCAGGACGCGGACTTGAGCAAACGTGTTGCAGCACTCGAGACATGGGCCCTGAACGTCGATAATCGATTTAAATTAATCGATGATAAACTATCGAAATTCGATAACTTCGAAGCGCAAATAGAGCACTACTCGTTGAAACATTTGCAGGAGAATCTGATACAAATTTTAAGCCTGGACGATAATAGTGAAGCTATTGCCGGTAAATTGAAGGTACATTTCGATAAGAGTTACATATCGAAGGATGAAATGCAAGTACTGAGTCAGCAGGTACATGAAAGGTTGATTAATTTGTGGAAACCGGATATGAGCGAGGATGATATAAGGCGTTTAGTGCAGGAGTATCTGTTGGTTGTGGAGAAAAGACAGATGGCGCTGATCGTTGAAAAGGTTAAGGAGTATGTGGATAATGCACCGGGTGGTGGGTACGACCCGGGCCATTATGACACGGAGGAGATTAAAAAACTGGTGATGGGTATGCTGGAGATCTATGATGCAGATAAGACGGGCTTGGTTGATTACGCATTGGAATCTGCCGGTAAGATTCTTTTTACTTAATTTTTGTATTTTAGGAACTACTTGTTCACTTAGTTCATGCCATTCGTTATTGGTTCATTAAAATACTAACATAGCAACTACAATATAATGTAAAACAAGCGAATGACTATATCTTACATTGATACTACCCACTCACACATTCTCTAAAAAAAGCATTTTTTCAACTAAGCTTTGGGCTTAGTTGAAAAAATGCTTTTTTTCTTATAATACTTCTTTTTTGTATAAGTATTGCTCATGGAATTTTGTTGGAAAAAAATGTAATATGTTAATAATTATTTTCTATTGCAGGAGGACAAGTTATATCGACGCGATGTACAGAATTATACCAGATCAAGACGAAACAGTACTCTATCCTTGGTTTGCCAGTTTGGTGGGTGTACACATCGCCTCGTTACGCCCTTACGCCGGGAAATATGCCCGCGGAATGCTGGGCGTTCCAGGGTTTTCCAGGATATCTGGGTAAATAAAAGTTTTATATTGCATTGTCTGCCAATAGTATAATAACTCACCGTTTCTATACGCAACATTTTGTTATGCATAGCATTGAAAATATGTCTGACACAGTTATTCTTATAGTCTTGATTAACTGACTCTAACTAACTTTAAATTAAATCATCTGCCTTTAACTAGACTAGACTGAAACTTTAAAAATTTTGTTAAAAGGTCGTTAATATTTTTTCTGTTTAATGCTTGATTTACAAAAGAATACCATGGCTTGATATAATTGTTCACAGATTATGTGACAACACTATTTATAGCTTTTTTCCATATTGTGCTTAATTTCAGTGATCCGTACATACGCAATTGTCGAAGTGACTGGTTTCTCAGTGGAGCATATGTCTCGACTGCTCGCTGCTGAAGGGAAGATTGAATCTGCACCTAAAAACTTCGCTGTTTACGTAAGTGATATTAAGTTGAATCTATGAATTTTTCTATTTATGTGTGTTAAAATACTAGATACTGTTAGTTATGGCCTCTTGCAGTCTATGTAACTATCAAAGACCATTCTGTAGTCGTTTCTACGACTGATATGTTGTTTCAACATATCTCACTCATAGCAAATAATGTTTTAAATAGTGTTTGTTTATGCCAAAATTGTTAAGATTGCCTAAAATTTAAATTTCAGGGACTCCACGGTGAATTGGACCCAGAGCCCCATTTATTCGGTAGCTACGTGTACGACGCTAATAGTACGGCGATACAATATTTCCCCGTGCAAAATCCTAAGACGACCAATATTGGGGGTGTAGAGTACCCCGTCGCTTACGACATTGTGGAACTGCGTGTCGAGAGTAACCATGGCAACCCTACATACACCTGTGTTTATAGATTCAGGGTGCACGGTAACCCTTTGAATGATATACGGAAAGCCACAGAGGATAGTATAAGAGACAGTGAAACGTAATTAACGTGGCCTTATAGCTTTAGTACAAAGTGACTTAATGTCAAATGTGTTCCGATTTAGCCTTAGTCTGATCATGTAAATTAAGTTCTTCTCTCGTCTTGAAGTTTCTATTACTATAAAATGTAAATTTCAATAAACAATATCAAGATTGGACACAGGTTTGCTATTTAAACTTGGCTGAATTCAGTTAGAGCAATTACTCAATCTCAATACCGCACAAGGCATACGCTTAGTTTGTTATATAGGATAAGTTTTTTTATATTGTAACTATGTACTACGCTGCGCGTAAAGTACAAAGTTTCGGCTTTTAACATTAGACGGGGTCATTGACCTAAACAGCTGATTAAGGTTGTTTACTAATCTAATTCCTAGTGTTATAAAATTTAGACTGGAAAGCCCTTTCAGACAATCCTCACATAATTGAATTTGTATTGAATTGATCATATGACGTGACAATTTTTTTAATCTCGAGAGAAGGAAAGATGTATCTCAAAGTTGTGTAAACATACCATGAATACTTTAAGTTAATTCATATAAGGTTTTGTGCAAAATACTGCCCACACGGATTGTATGCGTAAGAGTCCTTATTATTTTTTTAGGACAAAAACACTCTTTAATTTATTTAAACGATTTCAACTAATAGATAAACTAGAATTAAAATATGTTAGTGTTTTAAGTTCTTTCAAAAGGTTCTTATATTTCTTAAGTGTATTTTACCCGTTAAAGTTTCTTACTAACGATAAAGCGACTATGACAACGCTCCGTAATACGAACGTTAGAAATTGTTAAGTCCAAGCATAGTTTTAAACTTAGTTTTAGTGAAGGAACTAGTCTATTTTAGTTAATAATTTTTTTATGCCAATTTAAATTAACTTTTAATCTCGGTATCACATTTTTGGTCTGATTTAAGTACAAACAAATGCATATATCACAATGTTTGTTCAATTTTATTACCCATTATACATGCTAAATATTATTCACCTTTCCGAGTTGAATATAAATTTAGTTAAAACACCTTGAATTAAACTGATTCAGTTATAAAATTGGTGATAATTACAACAAACTATTGACAACAGAAATAGTACAAATCGAGTTTAAGTTTAACACAATGAGGCAGCTCGAATTCTTAAAACCAACACAAGATGAATTGATATTTTAATAAAAAAGGTGTACATAATCATTAAATATTGTAGGACTGTATCACTTTAAATATTTCATTTTATATATAGACTATAAAAAAAGCGCCAGCAGTTTTGAAAATTTGACCAAAACCCATTATTATATGTATTGCATGGTTTCAAAATATGCATGATTAGTACTATATAATTGTCACTTGTTATGTATTTTACAATGTTTCCTCAGTGTCTTATAGTATTGCATCAAATAAGTATTTATATAACGACAATAAATCATGTCTGTGGTATGAATATGAGTCTTCAAAAGCTAAGGTATATTTTCGTATAGATATGTAAATATTGGGCCGTTTTTGTATGGATTTATCAAATATATGAGTGTATTTTAACTTATTTTATTGCAGTGTGAATTCTCTTTTAAAATTTAGGTTACAATTTTATTATAAATGCTTCACCGAAATTTTCTAAATGTGTTGTTTCAAATAAAGTTTTATTAAAATGTGAATTTGTTTTATTTAACGGAAATTTGATCCGGTCCGTGGAGGATAACGGAGCACGGATAAGGCCCAATCCGTTTAGGATGCCACTACCGGATATCTATTTCAATACGGAATTGAAATTCATCATTTTGTTTTATTCATGTCCTTTAATGAAAAATTCTCTTAATATATGTCTAGTGCTCTTAGACGAATATTGGCTAGGCATCGCTTATGGTATATCGTATCGAGAAAAAAAATATTATTAGACAAGCAGTCATGAACTACGACCATCTTATATATTACCTACGTTGAAGGAGTTGGGGGACGGAATACTTACTATGGCTTAAGTCTTCTATAATCAACAATTAATCTTATCACATACGATCTATCTTTGCCTACTTAGTTTCTTACCACCCACGTAGTAGGTAACCTACTTTCAATATGCGTGAAGCCGTTAGCTTTCTCATAGCAAGAAAACATCAGACATTAACTGATAACAATTAGTGGGTAACGAGAACAGTTATTTATAATCGCGTTGCTCGCCCGCAGCTTCTATTTTTACCCGTGGGTCAATGTCGATCATTGGTCCCGCATGTTGTAAGATTGATGCGAGTGCACAATTCGTGTGGTAACGTGGATATCAATCAGTGGAGGATAAAATCAAAGACAAGTTAAATTTTACGAATTTTTTTTATGTATTTTTTTCTTTTATAATTTATAAATGACCTAGTAAGAAAGTAGTCTTATCCGTTTCAGCACATACAATCATCATTCATGAGATTACAAAAAGATCCTTTGGCGAGTGCAGTACCGAGGCCGGCGGTCGAGGCGCGCCCGCGGCGCCGCGCTCCGTCCTGCCGTCACTATTACGATTTAATTACAATAATATCTTACGTACAATTAAATTAACGGAGATTACAAGCCTGAGTTGAGCAGCCGGCCGCGGGACCGGCCGAGCCGCGGGCCGCTTCTGTTGGCAGCAGTGCGCTAACATAATGCGCTTAGAAGCACTTCCTGTGCACAATGGAGGGGCCGGATTCATCGTACTCCTGTTTCGAGATCCACATCTGTTGGAAGGTCGACAGAGATGCAAGAATGGAACCTCCGATCCATACGGAGTATTTCCTCTCAGGTGGAGCGATGATCTTGATCTTCATCGTTGATGGCGCCAGCGCTGTGATTTCCTTCTGCATACGGTCGGCGATTCCGGGGTACATGGTGGTACCACCGGATAATACTGTGTTAGCGTACAAGTCCTTACGGATGTCGACGTCACACTTCATGATGGAGTTGTAAGTGGTTTCATGGATACCGCAAGCTTCCATACCCAAGAATGAGGGTTGGAACAGGGCTTCTGGACAACGGAATCTTTCATTTCCAATGGTGATGACCTGTCCGTCGGGAAGTTCATAGGACTTCTCGAGAGAGCTGCTGGAGGCGGCGGTGGCCATCTCCTGTTCGAAATCAAGAGCCACGTAGCAAAGCTTTTCCTTGATGTCTCTTACGATTTCACGCTCAGCGGTGGTGGTGAATGAGTAACCACGCTCGGTGAGGATCTTCATTAGGTAGTCGGTAAGGTCACGACCGGCCAAGTCCAGACGCAGGATAGCGTGGGGCAGGGCGTAACCTTCGTAGATGGGGACTGTGTGAGACACACCGTCACCGGAGTCGAGCACGATACCGGTGGTACGACCGGAGGCGTACAGCGATAGCACGGCCTGGATGGCTACGTACATAGCGGGGGTGTTGAAGGTCTCGAACATGATTTGGGTCATCTTCTCTCTGAAACGAAAAAGACACGGTTATAGACTGAAGATTTAAATCTCGAAATCGATAAGGTTTACTGCGGTAAGGCCGACATTTACCTGTTAGCCTTGGGGTTGAGGGGAGCCTCTGTGAGCAGAACGGGGTGTTCCTCGGGAGCAACACGCAGCTCATTGTAGAAGGTGTGATGCCAGATCTTCTCCATGTCATCCCAGTTGGTAACGATACCGTGCTCGATGGGGTATTTGAGGGTGAGGATACCTCTCTTGCTCTGGGCCTCGTCTCCTACGTACGAGTCCTTCTGTCCCATACCGACCATGACTCCCTGATGACGGGGTCTGCCCACGATGGAGGGGAACACGGCCCGGGGAGCATCGTCTCCTGCGAAACCGGCCTTGCACATACCGGATCCATTGTCTACTACCAACGCGGCTACTTCTTCGTCGCACATTTTGAATTAGTCTGAAATTAAAAAAAATGTAAGTCATATAATCCCAAAAATCAATAGTGACATAACTAGAATAAGTTAAAATAGTTTATTCAATAAAAATATCGCCCACGCTGTCACGCAGTGGGCGGTGGTAACGCGATGACCATTTATGGTTGTAACTAAGACGCGAAGACGTGGCATTGAAAGTTTAGGCCTGTGACACGGGTATTCAAGTCGTTCGCTAGTAAATTATTTTTTTCCAATAATCCATTCAAAATCAGTTGCGAATGTTCTGACCACACCCTACCGCAACCGGCGTTCCCAAGTCCCAACCGCCGGCGCGGCATCATGCGGTGTCAACCCGTGTCACTGACCGAACAATCTTTGCACTTAAGATTTACACTACACAAATATACGCACTTAACACTTGCACGTCAACTTACTTTTAATTAAATAGTCCTATTAATAAATAAATTACTATTGCTATTGCACAGCCTCGATTTGCTGCACAACACCACTACTCGAATACACTTCGTGGAATGTTGGCTTTCGAGGCTCGCGGAGTATTTAAGTGAGGCTCGATATCGGGGCGCCCCGACCCGCGAGCCCGCAACGGCGGAGACCTCTCGACCAATCAGAACAATTCTGAGTTTTCGTTACCATATATGGTATTGCGCTGCAGGGAGCCTGCGCGCCCCCTCGCCCCTCTGTCGCAGCTTCGCCGTTGATAGCGCGCCGGGCGCCGGGCTCTTGATACGAGGTCTCTAACATTGATTCGAGTAACGCTAACGAGTTCTTTAGACCAGATTTAGTAATTCCAAGATACATATTAGTCACCGATAAGTTATCTCCATCTTATAATTAAATAAATTTTCATAGCTAGACGATAAAACTGTACCCATTAACGAAAAAAAACAATAAATAATTATATAGTATCTATAAAAGATAATAATATAAATCCTACTGAAACCGAAGATAATAAATAATTATTAGCTTTCGTAAGTTTTTATACAAAGTAAATAACCTACCTAACCTCGGGAAAGTTAACTTAAATGTGTTATGGGTACTTAGTACATTTTTAAACGCTATCTAAGCACGACAAGATATCCTTATTTTATATTTACCGAAATTTTGATTCCACTAGATTACCCGTTAAATTGAGGCGTGCTAGATGCCAGCCGATCAACCGTTCACTCTTGAGATACGGCTTGATTTCTTTCCACAGCCCACTAAGCTCTAAACAATTCGTGAGGTCATTTAAATAAATGAAATGATGAGTAAAATTTTAAATAACCACTAATTTAAATCGAATCGTATATACCTTTTTTTTCTATTAAGACATTACTGACACCACTGTCAAACGTTAAATCAAAATTAGAATGCCATTTTGTTATATTATGCCAATATTTAAAATAAGTTATTGATATTTTTTAGAGATCTATAGATAAATAGCGAAATAATAGGAAGACGATAAGAGATTGTCCTTTGTCTTCAGGACTATCTGAAATTATCATAAATGAAATAGTTTTAATAGATAATATATGTAATAAATTATGGATGTTCAGTAAATTAAATCAGTAACTTAAAAACAATCAATTTTAATCTATTAAAAAAAATATTCTTACCACTTCAGCTGTTGAGCAGCTGATTATGGGTGTGGGAAAAGGGGTTCTAAATAACATTTTATTGTTGTCTTCTTCAAAGTCTATGATTGAAGTTCATTTCATATACTAGCTTTTCAAACTAGTACATATATGACTTATGAGTTAAGTATGAAGTATAATTAAGCTGGGCTAGTTTTGTTGAAGTTGATAAAATACATAAAATAAGTAGGAGATAAATCAAATGTAAGCTGTAAATATGCATATTTTTCTAGGAGTCTATTGGTTAATTATATTTTCTCAAAAACTCGGTAAGTGCAGTGAAATTTATTTATGTAAAATCAGAACTTTCGTAACTTTCACTTAGCAGAAAAATTAATATTGTAGAACGTGATTTTGTAAATATTCATGCTATTTTAATACATGCATACATAATTGAATTTAGTGAAAGATGAACAAATCTCAATTTCTAAAGTGCACAGCTGACCTATTAGGCCAAAAAATAATCTAGAATGTAACAGCATCATGTGCTTAACAAGCATGCATAATGGTTAGGTAGGATCGAATACAACAACAGAAGATGTAAAAAAAAAACAAATTTCTGGTGTTAATCAATTATTTTAACATATTTATTCATAGCAATTTTAATTGTCCCGATTACAGATGTATTTGCTAAAATATATTAACTAATAAAAGATTTTCCTTGTTTAAAATAAATAAAAAATGATTCATACAAAGTATGTTCAGAATTTTGTCGTGAGTCAGAATGCGTACTACGTTGAGTCAGGCTGTCGTAACCAATTCTTGTAGACCTCCGGGATCTTCACATGGGGTCATTAGAGGGGGGGTCAAGGGTAATTTTATCAAATCTTATCGCTAATTTTATATTATACATATTATAGATATCTATTGATTCATAAATGTTACTTGATAAAGTAATATGTATATTTTACTTCTTGTTTGAGGTTAACAATCTTTTCACTGACACTTTGAATGAAAAATGTGTTGACAATTTGTATTTTTAAAACGTGCTCCGTTTATAAATGAAATATGTAATGTTAAACCAGCAGAAATAATGTTGAAAATTGTCAGGCGAGTGCAGAAACAACCGGTTATGGGTTTAACATGAGATGCCATTCATGATTGTCTACGGTCTTCACGATATTAAGAAATATTTCATTATAGTCATTGTAAAGATAACTTCGTCGAAGTACTTCCTTTGGATTTTGAATACGGTCATAAATCACAAAAAAGGGTATGGTAATTACTTTAAAATATATACGTAATCGATGTGATGAGATGATGAATACACATATTATGAATTAAAGATCAAATAACTCACAATATGTAATAATAGACAAATTAAATTACAGCACTAAATACATTCAAAAAGTTTTGTTATAATTATTTAGTTATAACCCAATATGACTAATCAGAATCGTATCAGACTAAAAATGAAAGTATTCTGGTGAATATTTCCTTAAACTCAATCCGCTTAAAGCAATTTGTTGACTCTTAGTTATAAATTAGATACATATTGATGACTCATTTTCCTCATGCTAGATTATTTACATTGATTTTAATGGTGACTCATTATTTGTAGGTACACAAATATCAGAAAATTAAAATCGGTAATATTAGTCTAAGCTAGTTACAATATATAATTATTTCGTTTGAAAACATGTCGTAGGTATTCGATTAGGGAGTGAGCTGTATGGAACACTATCATTTTACCTTTTGAGAGGAACATGCATGAAGCAACAAAAATACTTCTATACATTCATTCTATTCATTCAAATAAAAAGTACTCTAGCTAGATTTGGTCTTAACCTTCTCGAGATATTACTTCTTTAATCTTCGTCCATTAACGATGAAGAGTCTTAACACTCACATTTCCGTTTAGAGTAGGATCGATCATATTTCTTAAGTAATTTAAAGTTAAGACACGTCCACCGGTGTCTGAGAAATTCCATATGGTATAACATTATAGGGTGTGTGTTATGTTTATTTGCCGAATTTTAGACCATTGCATATGTCATGCTATTCAAGCACAATAGAATTACGAACAATTATCACACTAGATGCAAGTCTTAGTCACATCAGTTACATCTGTATAAAAGGCAGAATTAATTTGTTATAATTAATCAACTATAGAAAACTTAATTATTTAGTTTTTAGGATAATTCCCAGTTCGTTTCCTTTGCTTATAAACTTTAGACCATAAACTATATCGTACCACAGTAAATATTATTCGAGCGTTGAATAATAAAACTATCGTGTTCTTGAATGAGTCATGCGTCCGTTGATTCGCGTCGCCTTGAGGGGGACATGCTAAAAATTAGCAACTACGAAAATATATTGGCTTTGGAGGTAATAAGATTTTATATATGAAAAACGTATACAATCTCTATATTTTAAGTTATTCAATTGTTTATTTCAGTATTAATATAAAATAATTCTATATCCTAATATATATAATGTTCTATATCCTAATAAACAAAACTTAAACAAATGTAAAAAGTTTGGTTATGTGGCATTAAAATTAGTAAATTTTCTTTATATTATAATGACTAGGTGTCATAATTAAGTCTTTTTTGAAATTGATATTTGCAAAGACTTTATGCATAATGATGTATAATGGAATAGCTTAACCTTTACTTTAATACTGAAAGTCTTATTTATCAGCCAATGTCTATCTATTTGTATCTCTATAACTGAAAAAAAAATGCGATTTCACAATATCTCTGATTTGAGTATTTGGTATTTGTTTCGTATCTCTTATTTGAATCGATTTACTTGTTTTTTTAAACATTATTGCAGTAAAGGTGCCCTATGCTTACACATTGGTTGAAGGTATAAAAATGATGATTGATGAAGCAGTGATGTTCAAGCAAAGAACATCGCACATGAACGCTTCATTTCACGTTAAACAAGTTGCCCTACATACTAAAAATATACAGTACAATACAAACAGTTATCTATTTAGTTAACGTGGAATAAGGTTCATTTTATATTAATTGTAAAAATGCAATAACATTCCTATTGAAAAGCTTGTCCGACCAAGGGTAGGTTTTTTACCAACCTGCAGCAGGTTTTAACTGAATAACATAATGACCGTGCCTGTATAGATTCATGCGGATTTAAGGATGTAGTAGTGTAGTTGCCAATTTAAAATGGAATGCAGCTTTTAATATATTTTGTATTATATGTGCATGCTTGAAAGATGTTTTGATTCTCATTCATACTTGACAGAACCATAGCCGTATGTAATAGAATATTATAAAGAAAACTTTAAACCAGCGAACAAGAACATCTTTTTTCTTTTTTTGTGTTTTAATTTACCTACCTTCCAACTATGTTAAGTTTGGTAGTAATGATAATAACCTTGTGCTTCTTTTTAACCAAATAAAAAACCTTTTTCCCTTTAAGTCAATGTAATTGCTACCCACGTAATCACGTACCAAGGATTAAATCAATGTCTAACATACAGATAATTCAGAATAATATTACATTCATAGCTAAAATTAGTTTTTAACCAAGATTAATTTTTATTCGTTAATTCATTGTTTATTTTTATATAATATAACTATATATTTTATATTTTTATATAATAGATTATCGTAGGTACGATCTGGAACTTAAGTAATGATTATATGAAACGTTTCGCGTTGCAGCGTGGTAGGAACGCGGGCGAGGCGCATCGATCGGGCTACGCCCTTGACATTCGTTGGGCTGGGGTGGCGAGGGTACGCCACATAGGGTTGCCTGTCACATGAACGCCATAACCCCGCTGATAGACCCCCCGCCAATAGACAATTATTTATAAACGTAGAACTAATCGATGTAAGGTCAACAGCAAAGAATCAAAACTCAATATGACATTTCGTGCCACGTTTTTTCATGTGACTGAACACTACAGTTCGTCTTATAAGCATATTTGTAATAGCTTGGTATATTAAAGAATTACTAACCGGTTCTTGCTTCTTTAAATAAAGGCAAAATCCCAACCCTACCTTATGAACAAAGCCTTATTAATATTACGTCGCAGTATTAGTAGTGTCTTCAGTCTTATTGTTAGACGACATCCGTTCAATTTTAACCTTATTGTATTCCGATATTCTCATTCACTTTACGTTATAAGGTAAGAAAAAAAGCATATTCTAATAGACCTTACTTAGCATATTTGATGGAAACATATGACGAAAAATCTCAAAAACACAAAAAATCTCTAAAATCTAATAAGATTTTAGTTTATTTGGTTTGAAACGTTTCAAAGGACCTGAATTAAAACCCTATGTGATTTAACCTTAGTTTAGTTTGTTATTTAGATCATGCAACGATAACCTAACTCGACATCAGACAGTTGGCGAGACAGTGAACGTGTCTTGTCTGGCTTCTTTGCAAATAATGTGTTAACTGCAAATTCATACTGCATCGCTGACTTTAAAAATTACATGGACAAAGTTTCTTAGATAGATATATACCTACCTTATATACATACCTTACAAAAACACTTTTCTTTAAAAAAAATTAAGTTTGATAAATATTTGTATGGTCAATTACTGATATGAATTATATTACTACACGAGTTTTTTTTACAGATAATATCTGAGTTCCATTATGATAGTCCCTCTACAATACACGACCATAAGAAAAATATATACTATACTATAAAGCTTGCTACAATACAAAAAATGTGACAGACATAATTATCAAGATCAATGACGTAAATAGACATAATAATATTATGGTTTACTACGTCCAGGGATAACCGTTTTGTGACGTCAGATGCAGACAAAACGCAGACGCACTGTGGGTGTGCTCTCTAATTATAAACTACACTAGGTCAGGTAAAAATAACCAAATTTCTTTACCACGCACCACTCGTGTTTGTTTGTTTTTGTGAGACACGTGATTTAATTTTTTATTTGTATATTAAAGTACTTAATTTTTTTTCGTATCATGATAGATGTCACTAAACGCTTCGTGAGATTTGTAGTACGAAGACTCGTGATTTCGATATAAGAACTGCGCAAACATAGACACTGTCGGCTGATTTAAATTAAATTCTAGGCCAGACTTTGTTAATGTATCAAGGATAAATATATACATATTTTTGCCATACGCTAATTGAATTTATTTCCCTGTTTTATCACTCCGCCGCAAAACACTGTTAATTTTGAAAACATGATTTCATATTATTCGTTTTCCTGTAAATACAGCAGCGTAAATAAGTTTAATCCCGCATTAGATAACTGATATAAAAATACATTTGTCCTTACATCATTCTTAGAACTAATGTGGGTATTGGGAATAATACTTCTTTGTCAGTTTATTACATAACAAATATCGCTAGAAAATGAGTATCTCATAATGGAATAATTAGGAGTAATTAATTCAAAGGCGATGAAAACTCAGGTAACTGACCTATGTAATGGGCGTTGCCTCACCTAGCTTAGTCAGAAATTCCATTAGTAGGATTAGGTGCACTAATCGAGATCAGCTGGCACGCCCTTCCTGGTATAAAACAACCCGAGTTGTATGATTTTTATCGCTATAATTAAACGCAATCGTTATTGTTCAAACAATTACAAATTTATGAAATCTATTATATTTGATAACGGTCTCCCAATATGCTATACATCTGGACATCACAACGGAAAGATGTAATCATCGTTGATCCAGATGAAAGGAAAAAGAAAAGACAAATTTATACCGGTATAATAAATTATTTTATTACAAATGTTAGTTGCAATAAATAAATTAAAAATCTTTGTCAAAAACTCTTTACGTAATATGCATATTACGATACCTTACAAAATATTTAAATACTGTACTTAAATAATAGATCACAAGCGTAGTTTGAGCCGCCCAGATGGGGTCTCGGTGTAGGGCATCATATTAGTCTCATTAGGCATTTAGAAGCACTTCCTGTGCACAATGGAGGGGCCGGATTCATCGTACTCCTGTTTCGAGATCCACATCTGTTGGAAGGTCGACAGAGATGCAAGAATGGAACCTCCGATCCATACGGAGTATTTCCTCTCAGGTGGAGCGATGATCTTGATCTTCATCGTTGATGGCGCCAGCGCTGTGATTTCCTTCTGCATACGGTCGGCGATTCCTGGGTACATGGTGGTACCACCGGATAATACTGTGTTAGCGTACAAGTCCTTACGGATGTCGACGTCACACTTCATGATGGAGTTGTAAGTGGTTTCATGGATACCGTTGGCTTCCATACCCAAGAATGAGGGTTGGAACAGGGCCTCTGGACAACGGAATCTTTCGTTTCCAATGGTGATGACCTGTCCGTCGGGAAGTTCATAGGACTTCTCGAGAGAGCTGCTAGAGGCGGCGGTGGCCATCTCCTGTTCGAAATCAAGAGCCACGTAGCAAAGCTTTTCCTTGATGTCTCTTACGATTTCACGCTCAGCGGTGGTGGTGAATGAGTAACCACGCTCGGTGAGGATCTTCATTAGGTAGTCGGTAAGGTCACGACCAGCCAAGTCCAGACGCAGGATAGCGTGGGGCAGGGCGTAACCTTCGTAGATGGGGACTGTGTGAGACACACCGTCACCGGAGTCGAGCACGATACCGGTGGTACGACCAGAGGCGTACAGCGATAGCACGGCCTGGATGGCTACGTACATAGCGGGGGTGTTGAAGGTCTCGAACATGATTTGGGTCATCTTCTCTCTGAAACGAAAAAGACACGGTTATAGACTGAAGATTTAAATCTCGAAATCGATAAGGTTTACTGCGGTAAGGCCGACATTTACCTGTTAGCCTTGGGGTTGAGGGGAGCCTCTGTGAGCAGAACGGGGTGTTCCTCGGGAGCAACACGCAACTCATTGTAGAAGGTGTGATGCCAGATCTTCTCCATGTCATCCCAGTTGGTAACGATACCGTGCTCGATGGGGTATTTGAGGGTGAGGATACCTCTCTTGCTCTGGGCCTCGTCTCCTACGTACGAGTCCTTCTGTCCCATACCGACCATGACTCCCTGATGACGGGGTCTGCCAACGATGGAGGGGAACACGGCCCGGGGAGCATCGTCTCCTGCGAAACCGGCCTTGCACATACCGGATCCATTGTCTACTACCAACGCGGCTACTTCTTCGTCGCACATTTTGAATTAGTCTGAAATAATGATTACCATATTAATTTGCATAATTCTACATTTGGAACGCCTCTTATCGCTTAATCACAAGCCTTTTCCGAGTACAAGCATTATCATGTCTTTATACAGTCATCGTTACGTGTGCTAATACTGATAAGGATATGACGTTAAGAAATATTACCTAACAAGTGACACGTATGTATTGAAATATTTCAAAAACCGTTTAAACGAATTTTAGTAATAGTAACTGTATAATTTCAACCGTTTAAAGAATAAATTTAAAAAGAAACAAACATCTGTAATATTATTGAGTATTTAGATACAGTTTTAGTATTATCGTCGGATTTCACATGAAAACTGCTAATTACATAACCAGGTACCGAGATACACCTGCAATTTAACACCAAACATTCCAACACTGCACAACAATATTACTGACTGACATGCACATGTTAAAAAACACAATAAAATAAATGAACTTACATTTAATAAATTATTTTAAAAAAATTCGTACGACTACCGCACAAGCGAGCACTTTACTAAATGAGTAACGAATGCTGAGGATAATGTATATAAAACGTGCGTTATCACACACTCTGCTATGTTACTTTTCCACCAATCACAATTAACGTTACCATATTTGGTGATCGTGCTGCGTTTCCATATATAACGTCGCCTTGATAAGCCATAGTGGTAATAACATTTTATCAATGATAAACCATGTAATCCATATAACGTACTCGACTGGTAACAAATACTGATACATTAGACTGACGTAGACACGAACAAATACAAGTTGAACGGTATTAAATTCCATTGTAATATGGAATGAGTTTTCAAACAGTCATACACATTCCGATATAACGTTCACGGCTATTGTACAGATGCGATTAGGGATCTACATAACGGCTGGTGGATATGTCTGGTAATTAGAAGTAACTATGTAAAGCCCTCTATACTATTCATTCTATACATACAATATACGAAATAGATATTAAAGATCAAATAGGGTGGCAATTGAATGTCGATAGTTGTTCAGTCGCAGGACTAAAACCTTTTTACATGGAAACTATTTTAATTTCCTTTTTTTGTTCCCTTTGTTCATTTATAATTTTCTTTTGTTTTTACAATTTGTTCTAATGTCATGAAATTATCTCACGTACAATACAATTAATGTAATAATTAAATATATATATAAAAAATTATGCAGTCAGATTAATTATATTCCGAAAGGAAACAATAGTAAAATTATTTATTTGTTACAATGTATCAAAAAAAGTATATATCAAACGTGCTCGTTCCTGTAAATTTTTAAATTCGTAGAATTATGTATCATTAATTTATGAGGTGTTCAATCAATGACTTTACCGGGAACATTCTTTTATCACACTGTTATCGGAATTGGATCATTGATATATCAATCTATTTATTTGAGTCATATTTTTTTAAAATATCAAACTTTATACAGAAGGGTTTAAATAAAAATTTAAGACTCGTTGCAGTAAATTCTGCGCGATCCAAATAACCTTGTATTCAAAGTATTGTATTAAAGCCTTGGGTCAAATGTGAATGACCGCCTGCACTGAAGATAAACCAAAATTTACAATACCAATAAAGAAAGCTGTTACCAGCAAATTTTTACGATCCAGAAAATATCTCTCGACGTATGAAATTTATAAATAAAATTTGCATTAATTAAGTTGCAGTCTATGCGTGAAACAATTAATTGGGCGTAAAATATTTTAATACCGTTAATTTTTTATTTATTTTAATTAGCTTTATGTAGAATATACCAAACAGCCGGACAAACTATTTATTAATCTATGCTTTCAGTAGTATATTCTAATTATTTTAATGAATTTTAATGTGAATAAATAGAAACTCGATAGTGAGACTAGAAATCGATTGCTGTTGACTTCGATCATTAATTATATTTTTTCATAGCTTTAATTATTAAAGATTTCAATTATACAGATCCTATTTGGAGGTAAAAATTATCTGAGACTGCCGTATATTTCCTGTAATCCAGACGAATCTCGTTCTGTCCTGCGTATGGTATCGTAAGGAATATTTTAATGATCGACTCTAAGTACATCTGTCACTGTACTATTTCCGTATTGAATAAAAAAAAATTATATTTGTTCGTTATTAGATATTAGATATTAACTGAAAATATTTATATCTAATTTTATCACGCTTTATTACTGGGCTAATTGTTATTACATTTCACCGCATCTCATGACGAATGATAAATACATGGACTTTCACACTGACTTCGCATATTTCTGTCTACTTTTACTGTAAATTCAACAGTTACCTTTATTAATCTTAATGAAAATATTTTAAAATTAGTGTCGACTAATTATGTTCCGGGTGCTGGTGAGTGTAGGATATGTGGTATGTGGGAAATACTGGGTTTATTACGTGGAATCGTTATAGTTTTCATGATTTATAGGGAAAATCGTCTCACATTTGGTTTATTAAATTACTTAGAAGTTTCATATACCAACACTAATGGTACTACCTATTAGGTAAAGGGCTTGATTCACCGTAGGGCTTTGGGAAAAAAATTCTAAGATTTTTGCATGATTAGGCCAGAAATAATTTTATTTTTCTGAAAATAGTAAAAAAATGGTTTTCTTTTAAAAAAATCATTTACACATAACACAAAAAAAACTCAAAATATCTTCATTTAAGTAGGTTGAATTGACGATTCAAGACACTTTTGAATCGCCAATTTTCACACTACCACCGGTTCGGAAGGCAGTCATCTACCAAGAGAACCGCCAAGAAACTCGATAGCTGCTCTTTTAAAATAAACAATTAATACAAAATTGTGCTACTGACAAATAAAATAACAAAGCATTGTAAGGCTACTCAAGAATTGAACTGTCCCGATGCTGAGCCAATTGCCGACACATTAAAGGGATCTTTGTCCTCTAAATATCCATAACATTTGTGTTGTTTACGGTATAGTATGCCTTATCAACCAAATAAATAGGAATATCTTAATATATAGGTAACCACAATAAAAGTAAATTGTAAATATTTATGTGAATTGCGTTGCACCATTAAATACATGGAACATCGAACTCGAATTTTGTGAAGGAAGACAATCCCTAAAGTAAATCAATAATGCACCCTCAGTTTAAGCTGTGACTAATGTTAGCCCTGTGGTCCTTATACAGAGATATAAAAATAAATATATGTTTTAAACACTGAAATTAATAAAGATAATTCTTTATCAGTCTTGATATTGATTTTATCGGTTGAAACTTGAAACTGACAGTACGCACGGTGCTTTAAAATGGTGTTAATATTAGAAGTAGGTATTAATATAGTAAATAGCTGACGGCACAAACATAATACTTTAAATATAGCATTGTATCATAAGTATTTAGTTTACCAAATATCACATTTAAATAAAGCTGCGAGAGTACACCAAATCAGTTTTAACGGATTATGTAAATAATGTAACAAATTACCACTTAGAAACGTTAAAGAAAATTTTTCATATACTACTTAAGATGCATTTTTTTTATTAAAGATGGCCATGTAAAATATATTATATACAAGTTTTGATAGACAACAAAGAAATATTTCATTTAAGGTTATAGGGTTATCAATGTCATGTTTATAAATAGTTGTGATGTGTATGTTTCATTCGTTTTATTGACCTTTGATTTTTTAATGTATGAGTCATCATTATACATTTTTGATAAATTTTAATGCAGACAGCGTTGTGTGGACTACAAACTTTACTGCACATCTGTATAGTTTTGGTACGTATAGTAAATTGTTTTTGCACTTGTCTGAGCGTATTGATCGGGCCACAGTACATACAAAAGTAAGCCATAGAGTATAACGCAAAACCCACTTGTCAAATTTGAAGTTACAAAACCATATGTGTGAATTCTAGTATACTCGTAAAATGTATTCGAATTATAACCTCTTTTGTTTGCAAAACAACATCAACGACCTCTACGGACTTATGATTAGTTTGTGGAAACGAATCTATACGCTAAAATTAAAATTAAACATTTGGGTACTAATAAGTAATCCTTTTTCGTGCATACGCTAATGGTTAGCATGAATTTCATATTCTACTGATAAATCAACTGTACAATCGATAAGAACGTACCAATCTTTATTTCCCACTAGATATCAATTATTATAATTATTTTTATATTATATATCAGATTAGCCATATATTTCCGTCATCAGGATGGAATTTAATCTAAACAATTCATTATCAGGGAGTGGTACTATAATTTGTTGCGTACGCAATATCACGTATTTCTCTAGTACAGTACTATTTTTCTGATTAATTTTTAAACAAGAAATTTCCATTATTACCTTTTTATGTACAGCGCAGACGCCAGGACATTCAGAAATCATAACAATAAAACGGTTCGCTTCTGAAGCCTTTTCATATTTAAATTTTCAGGGACAATACAGTATAGTCCTGTACATAAAATTGATATTCTGACAATAAGACAAAAGAGGGAACTGATTATTTGTGTTTCTACATTTTAAGTGCACTGACGTAGCGGTGTAGCGACGATGTCTATTGTGGACGTCGCAGCCTTCTGAAAACTGAAGCAAAGTGCACAAATATTCATGATAGCTTTTTCTCTTATCATAAATATTGACCACAAATAATAATAATATGTCGTTTGAAACAATAATAACTTGATGGCTGTACGGCGTATCTATTATACAATTTAAGGCTACTTAATTAGTTATAGATTTTATTATGAGATAGACTTATCTAAACTATAAGTTAAGATTCTGTTGTTTGGTATTAGTACATATAAGCATTGGAACAAATATATTCCCCTGCTTGAAATTATTAATTTGAGGTTTGTCTGTAATTAAACACTATGTGTTAATTAGATATAATTATTCACTAAATATGTTTACAGGAAAACGCTTGGACGGAAATGGGAATATACAATGAACAAATTAATAATAGTGATTAAATTGAAATAAAGGCATAAGGTTTTGAAAAAGTTTTATTAAGATGCATAAAACATACAAGGCATTTTCATGTATATGAATCTTACAAGGAACAAGAACATCAATTTAAAAGATGTATACATATTCCAGTATTAATGTAGGTATAGTATTCTTGTACCTACAGTGCATTACGACAGTTATTGAATGAAAAATCATTAAAGTTCCCTGAGCTATGGAAACAATTAAGCCGTATAGTATACGTGAAACTATGAGAAGCAGGTCAATACGAGAACCAATACTACTATTGTTTGATTTGTACTAGAGTCTGGACTTATAGAGGTCATGATCTTTTCTATTTCAAACAAATGACAACAGTAAATATTGCCGGGAATCGAACTCGTAAGCGCAACATAATAACTAGTCGACATGACTTATACTAGACAAGAGGTTACTATTATTTGTGGATTTATGTTCACAATAATCACATAGTGTTTACAATTTCAGCCTAAATCAGAATTTAATTAGGAATATTAACTATTAATTTATGTGGAATTATGTTGTCTGGATAGATCGGTTTTAACAAATGATCTACTATAGACTTAATAAAACTTTATTATGGTTTCATCGCCCTCACACGTCTGAAAGTAATAAGCATGTCAACGATCTCACAATTCTACGACGTGTTTGAACTTATATCAAATATTTTTATGACGTAAAGTGTCTAGTATTAATCTAATTTTATATTTTTTGGTAGGATAAATTTATAAATACAAAAAAAAACAAAAATATCTTTATTCATTTAGGCAACTAAAAGTACACTTTTGAATCGTAAACAAAATAAAAAATAAATAAATAAAAAAATTTCGTCTCTACATTGAAAAATAATGTATATTTTATTACATGAGTGAATTATTCTAATTAATTGTTGGTAATTGCTATTTCTTTTATAGGCAGGCTTTTAGGCCTTATATGCCTTATCGTAGATTTTTTTGACTAGGACTAAGGAAATTGTAGGCTTTCTTAGTTATCAGCCAAATTGTATGGACGCATTGTAGAAACATTAACTACACATAAGGAAGTAAGCTTACAATTCAGACGTGTGAATCGAAAGTAAAAGTTTGGGTGAAATTAAAATCACGCCATGTTCAAGACACCATTCATGTATCATATCAACTTTATGACGGTTCGGAAACTTCCGATTTGTGACTAACTAGTCACAAATACGGAAATGCGAATTAAAGTAGACCGGATATTTCGTTTTGTGAAGATCGTTCTGCAAGATCTAGATAGTCACTAGACCCATAGGGGAAAGATTGATATGTGTTTTAATTTTTATCTGCAATATATTGGTAAAGTTATGTCACACACAAGGCAGAAATGTTCTAGTACGTATTGTTTGTTTTTTATAGTCTGAATAACTATTAATTGTTGGCACTATGAAGATAATTTTTTATATTTAAAAATAAATATCCTGTCTGAGCGAGTATAAATTTGATTGAGTCTAGGTATAAGATTTTAAGATCTATATAAAAGAACTGCTTAAAGATGATCAAGATTATATTTAACAGAACTTTATTGCAGACCAATGATTCATATTTATTAACTTAGTAAGCTGACAACAAATTTCTTATAATTTTACATCCGCCCCTCAGCTTCACACGCGTTGTTTCCTGTACTAAAGAACAAGATAATATAACGCTCACCGTTTTTGATTTCCTTATCCTATAATATTAAACGAGAAAGTTTTGATCCACCTCTATGAGAGGTGACAAATTCTTAAATATTTTTATTATATTGGTCCATTGAATATAAACACAATAACTGATGTAATATTCTATCGTCTATTGATACTTGACACTTCCAGTAGCAAAAAAGGTCGCCGACAAATTGGTAAACGACTCCTATTATCAATAAAAACTCATTACTCAGCCAATAAATAAAAAAGTAAGGGAAAGTAAAGTAAAGTAAAGTAAAGTAAAGTAAAGTAAAGTAAAGTAAAGTAAAGTAAAGTAAAGTAAAGTAAAGTAAAGTAAAGTAAAGTAAAGTAAAGTAAAGTAAAGTAAAGTAAAGTAAAGTAAAGTAAAGTAAAGTAAAGTAAAGTAAAGTAAAGTAAAGTAAAGTAAAGTAAAGTAAAGTAAAGTAAAGTAAAGTAAAGTAAAGTAAAGTAAAGTAAAGTAAAGTAAAGTAAAGTAAAGTAAAGTAAAGTAAAGTAAAGTAAAGTAAAGTAAAGTAAAGTAAAGTAAAGTAAAGTAAAGTAAAGTAAAGTAAAGTAAAGTAAAGTAAAGTAAAGTAAAGTAAAGTAAAGTAAAGTAAAGTAAAGTAAAGTAAAGTAAAGTAAAGTAAAGTAAAGTAAAGTAAAGTAAAGTAAAGTAAAGTAAAGTAAAGTAAAGTAAAGTAAAGTAAAGTAAAGTAAAGTAAAGTAAAGTAAAGTAAAGTAAAGTAAAGTAAAGTAAAGTAAAGTAAAGTAAAGTAAAGTAAAGTAAAGTAAAGTAAAGTAAAGTAAAGTAAAGTAAAGTAAAGTAAAGTAAAGTAAAGTAAAGTAAAGTAAAGTAAAGTAAAGTAAAGTAAAGTAAAGTAAAGTAAAGTAAAGTAAAGTAAAGTAAAGTAAAGTAAAGTAAAGTAAAGTAAAGTAAAGTAAAGTAAAGTAAAGTAAAGTAAAGTAAAGTAAAGTAAAGTAAAGTAAAGTAAAGTAAAGTAAAGTAAAGTAAAGTAAAGTAAAGTAAAGTAAAGTAAAGTAAAGTAAAGTAAAGTAAAGTAAAGTAAAGTAAAGTAAAGTAAAGTAAAGTAAAGTAAAGTAAAGTAAAGTAAAGTAAAGTAAAGTAAAGTAAAGTAAAGTAAAGTAAAGTAAAGTAAAGTAAAGTAAAGTAAAGTAAAGTAAAGTAAAGTAAAGTAAAGTAAAGTAAAGTAAAGTAAAGTAAAGTAAAGTAAAGTAAAGTAAAGTAAAGTAAAGTAAAGTAAAGTAAAGTAAAGTAAAGTAAAGTAAAGTAAAGTAAAGTAAAGTAAAGTAAAGTAAAGTAAAGTAAAGTAAAGTAAAGTAAAGTAAAGTAAAGTAAAGTAAAGTAAAGTAAAGTAAAGTAAAGTAAAGTAAAGTAAAGTAAAGTAAAGTAAAGTAAAGTAAAGTAAAGTAAAGTAAAGTAAAGTAAAGTAAAGTAAAGTAAAGTAAAGTAAAGTAAAGTAAAGTAAAGTAAAGTAAAGTAAAGTAAAGTAAAGTAAAGTAAAGTAAAGTAAAGTAAAGTAAAGTAAAGTAAAGTAAAGTAAAGTAAAGTAAAGTAAAGTAAAGTAAAGTAAAGTAAAGTAAAGTAAAGTAAAGTAAAGTAAAGTAAAGTAAAGTAAAGTAAAGTAAAGTAAAGTAAAGTAAAGTAAAGTAAAGTAAAGTAAAGTAAAGTAAAGTAAAGTAAAGTAAAGTAAAGTAAAGTAAAGTAAAGTAAAGTAAAGTAAAGTAAAGTAAAGTAAAGTAAAGTAAAGTAAAGTAAAGTAAAGTAAAGTAAAGTAAAGTAAAGTAAAGTAAAGTAAAGTAAAGTAAAGTAAAGTAAAGTAAAGTAAAGTAAAGTAAAGTAAAGTAAAGTAAAGTAAAGTAAAGTAAAGTAAAGTAAAGTAAAGTAAAGTAAAGTAAAGTAAAGTAAAGTAAAGTAAAGTAAAGTAAAGTAAAGTAAAGTAAAGTAAAGTAAAGTAAAGTAAAGTAAAGTAAAGTAAAGTAAAGTAAAGTAAAGTAAAGTAAAGTAAAGTAAAGTAAAGTAAAGTAAAGTAAAGTAAAGTAAAGTAAAGTAAAGTAAAGTAAAGTAAAGTAAAGTAAAGTAAAGTAAAGTAAAGTAAAGTAAAGTAAAGTAAAGTAAAGTAAAGTAAAGTAAAGTAAAGTAAAGTAAAGTAAAGTAAAGTAAAGTAAAGTAAAGTAAAGTAAAGTAAAGTAAAGTAAAGTAAAGTAAAGTAAAGTAAAGTAAAGTAAAGTAAAGTAAAGTAAAGTAAAGTAAAGTAAAGTAAAGTAAAGTAAAGTAAAGTAAAGTAAAGTAAAGTAAAGTAAAGTAAAGTAAAGTAAAGTAAAGTAAAGTAAAGTAAAGTAAAGTAAAGTAAAGTAAAGTAAAGTAAAGTAAAGTAAAGTAAAGTAAAGTAAAGTAAAGTAAAGTAAAGTAAAGTAAAGTAAAGTAAAGTAAAGTAAAGTAAAGTAAAGTAAAGTAAAGTAAAGTAAAGTAAAGTAAAGTAAAGTAAAGTAAAGTAAAGTAAAGTAAAGTAAAGTAAAGTAAAGTAAAGTAAAGTAAAGTAAAGTAAAGTAAAGTAAAGTAAAGTAAAGTAAAGTAAAGTAAAGTAAAGTAAAGTAAAGTAAAGTAAAGTAAAGTAAAGTAAAGTAAAGTAAAGTAAAGTAAAGTAAAGTAAAGTAAAGTAAAGTAAAGTAAAGTAAAGTAAAGTAAAGTAAAGTAAAGTAAAGTAAAGTAAAGTAAAGTAAAGTAAAGTAAAGTAAAGTAAAGTAAAGTAAAGTAAAGTAAAGTAAAGTAAAGTAAAGTAAAGTAAAGTAAAGTAAAGTAAAGTAAAGTAAAGTAAAGTAAAGTAAAGTAAAGTAAAGTAAAGTAAAGTAAAGTAAAGTAAAGTAAAGTAAAGTAAAGTAAAGTAAAGTAAAGTAAAGTAAAGTAAAGTAAAGTAAAGTAAAGTAAGTGCAAGTAAGTGCAAGTAAGTGCAAGTAAGTGCAAGTAAGTGCAAGTAAGTGCAAGTAAGTGCAAGTAAGTGCAAGTAAGTGCAAGTAAGTGCAAGTAAGTGCAAGTAAGTGCAAGTAAGTGCAAGTAAGTGCAAGTAAGTGCAAGTAAGTGCAAGTAAGTGCAAGTAAGTGCAAGTAAGTGCAAGTAAGTGCAAGTAAGTGCAAGTAAGTGCAAGTAAGTGCAAGTAAGTGCAAGTAAGTGCAAGTAAGTGCAAGTAAGTGCAAGTAAGTGCAAGTAAGTGCAAGTAAGTGCAAGTAAGTGCAAGTAAGTGCAAGTAAGTGCAAGTAAGTGCAAGTAAGTGCAAGTAAGTGCAAGTAAGGGAAAGTAAGGGAAAGTAAGGGAAAGTAAGGGAAAGGAAAGGAAAGGAAAGGAAAGGAAAGGAAAGGAAAGGAAAGGAAAGGAAAGGAAAGGAAAGGAAAGGAAAGGAAAGGAAAGGAAAGGAAAGGAAAGGAAAGGAAAGGAAAGGAAAGGAAAGGAAAGGAAAGGAAAGGAAGGGAAAGGAAAGGAAAGGAAAGTAAAGGAAAGTAAAGGAAAGTAAAGTAAAGTAAAGTAAAGTAAAGTAAAGTAAAGTAAATTAAAGTAAAGTAAGTAAAGTAAAGTAAAGTAAAGTAAAGTAAAGTAAAGTAAAGTAAAGTAAAGTAAAACGTAAAGTAAAGTAAAGTAAAGTAAAGTAAAGTAAGTAAAGTAAAGTAAAGTAAAGTAAAGTAAAGTAAAGTAAAGTAAAGTAAAGTAAAGTAAGTAAGTAAAGTAAAGTAAAGTAAAGTAAAGTAAAGTAAAGTAAAGTAAAGTAAGTAAAGTAAAGTAAAGTAAAGTAAAGTAAAGTAAAGTAAAGTAAAGTAAGTAAAGTAAAGTAAAGTAAAGTAAAGTAAAGTAAAGTAAGTAAAGTAAAGTAAAGTAAAGTAAGTAAAGTAAAGTAAAGTAAAGTTAAGTAAAGTAAAGTAAGTAAAGTAAAGTAAAGTAAAGTAAAGTAAAGTAAGTAAAGTAAAGTAAGTAAAGTAAAGTAAAGTAAAGTAAAGTAAAGTAAAGTAAAGTAAAGTAAAGTAAAGTAAAGTAAAGTAAAGTAAAGAAAGTAAAGTAAAGTAAAGGTAAAGTAAAGTAAAGTAAAGTAAAGTAAAGTAAAGTAAAGTAAAGTAAAGTAAAGTAAAGTAAAGTAAAGTAAAGTAAAGTAAAGTAAAGTAAAGTAAAGTAAAGTAAAGTAAAGTAAAGTAAAGTAAAGTAAAGTAAAGTAAAGTAAAGTAAAGTAAAGTAAAGTTAAGTAAAGTAAAGTAAAGTAAAGTAAAGTAAAGAAGTAAAGTAAAGTAAAGTAAGTAAAGTAAAGTAAAGTAAAGTAAGTAAAGTAAAGTAAAGTAAAGTAAAGTAAAGTAAAGTAAGTAAAGTAAAGTAAGTAAAGTAAAGTAAGTGAAGTAAGT